>CM057349.1:247068545-247668545 GCA_030015575.1 Agapanthus africanus
CGCGCTCTGGTGGCAGACCAGGCAGCACGTCAGGGAATACATCAGGAAACTCTCTCACAACAGGGACCTGGTCCAACGGAACCTCTGTGGAGCTAGTATCACAAACATAGGCTAAGAATCCCTGACACCCTTTCCTTAAGAGCTGACCAGCGCGAAGAGATGAAATCAAGCAGGAAAGGGTAGCGCTACGATCTCCCTGAATAACAAGAACCGGCTCACCAGGAAAACTGAATCTGACTGCTTTTTCACGGCAGTCCACGGATGCATAACAGGTGGCTAGCCAGTCCATACCAAGAAGAACGTCAAAGTCAAGCATATCGAGGAGAATCAAATCAACTGAAGAATCTCTCTCCCCGATACAAACGGAACACGATCGGTACACAAAACGGGCAACAAAAGACTCGCCTACTGGTGTAATAACGACAAGTGGCTGATCTAACGGACAAGACTCTCGGCCCAACCTCGGTGCAAAGTACGTGGATACATAGGAATGTGTGGAGCCTGGATCAAATAATACCCGTGCATCAAAAGAACATACTGGCAGAGTACCTGTCACGACGGCATTGGATGCCTGTGCATCCTGAGGAGTTAACGCGAACACTCGGGCCTGTCCACCACTAATAGCTGGCTGTCCTCTGCCTCTACCTCGGCCTCTGCCTCTGCCTCTGTCGCCTCGTCCTCTCGGAACTGGACCGCCATGCCCACGGCCTCTAGAAGCATCTGGCTGGCGTGAAGCATCATCAGGAGTAGGAAGTAAAGCTCTCTGAGAAGGTGGTGAGGGTGGTAAAGTCACATGCGGGACTGTCGCCGCGCCCGGACATCCCATGGTACAGTCTCTGACACGGTGGTACTGACTCCCACACCGAAAACATCCTGGCGACGACTGCTGGGTCTGTGGATATGAACCAAATAACTGACCTCGTCTCAATCCTCTGCCTCCACCATCTCCCGGAAATAATCTATCGCGGTGTCTACCCATCTGCCGCTGAGCTGGCATATCAGTACGGATCCTCTTCGGCCCAGAAACGACCGGAGTCTCAGAAATACGCTCCTCCAAAAGTAAGGCTGCATCCATCGTGGCTGCGTATGTATCAAAGTGCTGGGTGCCGATGGCAAGGAATAGCTGTGTATCAAGCCCTCGTACAAACCTCTTTATTCTCTTCTCTTCTATGTCGACTAGGTACGGAGCATATCGAGACAACTGGGTAAACTGTATATCATACTCCGACACTGTCATCCCAGGAGTCTTGCGCAAAGACTCAAAACTACGGACTCGAGCATCTCGGACACTCTCCGGAAGAAAATGGGCAAGAAATGCAGATGTAAACTCATCCCAGGTCATAGAAGGTAGACCTGCAGCTCGGCCTCTCTCTACTGAGTCGTACCATGTCTGGACAAGACCCTCCAGATGAAAACTCGCAAACTCCACCAATCTATCATCAGAACACCTCAACGAACGGCAAATCCGAGCCATCCTATCAAGAAATGCCTGTGGGTCCTCCGTCGCATCTGTACCGGTAAAAGCTGGAGGTCTCAATCTCATGAACTCCTGTAGTGAAATAGGGATAGTCTCCATAGTAGCAGCAGGAGTGACCATCTGTGCAGCAGGTACGATCGTGGTCTGTGCGGTGGAAGGAACGTCCTCGGATCTCTGTGCCCGGCTGGACTCAACTAAAGATCCCATCATCTGCCGCAACTCTTGCATGCCGGCCTCTAATCTGGCAATACGGTCAGGATAAGGCGGATCAGTATGACCCTGAGGGGTAGGTGTATCATCCCGCTCGATCCTCGCCTCAGACGAGCCCGCTCGAATCTCATCCCTAGCGGCAGCCCGCTGAGCTCTCGTAGTCTTTAGCGGCATCGAAGCTGGAATAAGAAACAGGACTGATAAGATCATTGCAATTGAATCAAGGAATGCAAGGAATCGAGAAAGGAAATACAAGCAATTATGTCATAAGGTCACTTAGGCGGAGTACTGTATCGTAAGTATGCCGCGGATCATACCCACGCTACGCCACTCTGCTTAAGTCACCTACTCCATCTACCAAGGTCGTCCTACACTCAGAAAGGTAAAACCTACGCTCTGATACCAACTTTGTCACGACCCGAAAGTACGGAACGCGACTGGCACTTAGATTACGACACGTCTAAAGGCGTACCGTAACCTAAGTCAGCCAAAGCCCAGAAGAATCTAAACCAAAATCAAAAGGGAGTGAAGGAAAACCTTTAATGAAAACATTTTTTTTAAAATCATTTAAGTTGCTGCATAGAATCCCTTTTTAAAACATCAAAAATTTCCGAAAATTTCGGCAGAGTCTCCCCTGTATTTTCTATCCCCCAAAATGGGTACAACAAGATAATAAACCTGTAATCATAAAATGGCATCCCCAAGCGGGAGCTAGCTCTTCGCCCAAGGCGGATCACAACCACATGCAATATAATAGTAATATCAAGAAAAAGAGCATAAAAGAAATGCAAAATACCAGAAAACACACGTCGGCTCAAGTGAGCTCGACCCAAAAGAAACCACAAATATACAAATCTCTCAGTCTCATCACTAGGTCACATATACAATATAAAGTGGTAGATGGAGAATACTAGATACAATGATAGAGCAAAAGAAATTAAGTGTGCTTGCAACCCACCTACGGGCGATGTCGCGAGTCTGAGCAAAAGGAGCTGATGATAAGATAGCCCGCCGCTACAAGACTGGCGGGTCCGACCTGCAAGACACTGTGGCACAACGGGGGTGAGTTGCCAGCTCGTGAGTAAATATAACATCTAATAAGGCAATCGTAAGAATGCACGCAATGCACCACAACATGCATGTCCATATGTGATATAATAGCTCTAGTATGCATGCACAGGTATGCAATGTCATTCTAACTCTTTAAGTGTTTTAAATGCTAAGGGTACTGCGTTCTTAACTTTAGAAAATGAATATCTGTATAATAGCTAAGTACCATCAAGAAATCATCTGAAAACCCGTGTCAAGCATCGACACCAAATAGGAATCATATCTGTCTCAATATCGGGCTCCGTCAGTCCGGATCGGCCCATATCATAAATCTCACGACAACGGTCGGTATCCTCCGGATATCCGCCGCGCCAGACATCACCGGTAGGTAGTCTTCCCCTGCCAGGCTCATCGTCTACAACTCGATCTTCTTGCCCCGGGGTACCATACCGGGCCCACCATGTACCCGAGACGGTTCATCCACTCCTCGAATCGGGTCTCGAAATCCAACAGAAAACATGAAAACTCATGGTGGACGACACATACATCACGAGAAAACCGCAACTTTGTTTTAAAAATGATGAATATAAGCTTTTGTTAAATTCTTGCGGTTTTCCCCAAAATCCAGAAATCGCAGCAATACTGAAATCCTCAAGAAAATCATAATGTTCACATGTTATATATGATAAATGTCTATGATATCAATGTATATGATGTGAGTTTTGGCTAGAAATCTATGTAGATATGATAGTAATGCGAGGTATATGCATGCTATGCAATTTCATATATCACGTATGAATGCTAATGACGATATTAAGTTAAACAGGTTCTATAGTGCACGTGGCATGGCAATTACCAAAGGCGTGTGTGTCACATGAATAGTGCGCGTGCAACAGATGCCAATGGTAATGGTGTTCGTGTCCTACGAAGTGATATCGCATAAGTATAGATGAATGTCCATGCAATCTAATATACTGTTCGCTATAAGGGTATGCAGTGTACATGAATGGATAAGCTAGCTAACAATATGAATCTTGCACAAAGTAGGGTAATCCTAACTAGGGGGCGCATCGCGCCATCCAGAAGATTCCCCCATAGATGAATACATCTACTCACCTGAAATCCCCGCTAATCCGATCCGGCCACCGCCTTGCCTTTACGCGCCGTGTCCGATGTTTCCCCGACCGATCCTATATTTGCACAACACCAAGCATAAGATTACAAAACCTAAAACGATGCAAGTCACAATATACAATTATCGGCACTCTCGAATTAAACATAGCATGCACTCGGTGCGCGGAAAAACGCACGAAAATCGCTAATCTTTAACTAGAATCGTCATTTCGGGGAAATCGACAAAACTACAACCCGACTAGACGAAACCCCGCGTTCGCGCACTCTAATAGTCCTATACGAAGCTAATTATATCGCTAACATAACGCAATTTGATCGCATTCTAATTTTTATAAAAATCTAGTAAGCAATTTGCTTACCGATTCGATACAAACATCGCAATTTTGTCGATTTAGCGAGTATAACACTACACAATTAACCACTCCAATCAATTAGATAACCAAACCCTAACTTAAATCCAACCACCATGCTACAAACCCTAATCTAGAACATCATCCCTTTCTTGAAATTTCAAAACTAACCATTACAATGAAATTAATCACTTTAAAATACTAAACTAGCTTTATTATACTACAAATTAACAACTAGTTTAGGAATTATACCTCCCAAGTGAACCCCAACTTGCACTAAGCCTCCAAAGTGGCCTCCTTTCTCCACTTCTCTAACTAATTAGGGTTAGGGAATGGAGGGATTAAGGTTTTGGTTTGAATCTATGAAGAAAATGGTGCAATTTTGTGGATTTTTCTTGATTTTATCATGATTTTAGAAGCAAGAATGAAGTGAGAAGATGAGGGATTTCAGCAAGGAGGCTCGGCCAGCAGTAGGAGGAGGTAATGGGGGGAAATTTGGAGAAGTTTCTAGGTCCAAAAACACCCCATGTGCTCATTTAATGCTTTCATATCAACATTTTACAAAAAAAAACCTTATTTTACATCATTTTTCCATTAAATTTCCCACCCTAAAACCAAAATTTTGCAAGTCATGATACAATTTTATTAACACCATATTTTATCTTATAAAGACTCCTAATTATGAAATTTACCTAATTAAATTTGTATTTATCACTAATTTAATGTATTTAAAAAGTCTTAAAATAATTAAAAATAATAATTAATTACGAATTTTTTTTTATTTAACTAGAAA
Organism: Agapanthus africanus; assembly: GCA_030015575.1. NCBI lineage: Eukaryota > Viridiplantae > Streptophyta > Magnoliopsida > Asparagales > Amaryllidaceae > Agapanthus > Agapanthus africanus. Next base: position 247,073,560 of record CM057349.1, read on the forward strand.
ATTATAAGTGACATTTTAGTGACAAAATTATAGTAATATCTTATCTAAATTTTGCATAATTAGTTCTACAATGAAAAATACCTATTTTGACTTTTTACAGAAAAAGCCGAAAAATTAGCCGATTACCGAAAAACTGCCTAAACGATTTTCGAAGGGTTACAGTTAAGCAAGTATTGTACGGTGAGATTGATCCTGACTAATCGTTTCTTTACGGTTTGAGAAGGGATTCGAGAGACAGAGGGAGCCATCCAGTTTAGACAAATTAAAAACCACTCTAAACTTGCAAGAGCATCATGCTAAAGTGTTTCTTTTCTCTCTCCTAATTGCAGCGATCATTCAACATGACCGGACTTAAGTTATTACTAGATATAAACATATTGACAGGGCCAAACTACAAAGATTGGCTCAGGAATGTCAAGATGGCAATCACTTACGACAAGTTGGGGTATGTCCTTACCACCAAAGCTCCCCCTGTCCCAGGTCCCAAAACCAGTGTCGTAGATAGGGAAATCTACAAGACCTGGGAAATAGATTGCGCGAAGGCCAGATGCCTCGTACTTGCCTCGATGGACAACGAACATCAGAGGAGGCACGAGAATATGGACCTTGAGTCCATATTTCTTCATACAAAAGAACTGTATGGAGAGCAGTCTCGTATCGCAAGATACGAAGTGTCGAAGAAGTTGTTTTCGGCAAGGTTGGCGTCGGATCATCGGTAGCGGAACACGTGCTTAAGATGATTGGCTACATTGAGGAGCTCGCGGACCTTGGGACCACGTTGGAGAATGAACTCTATACTGATTTGATTCTCCAGTCCCTTCCTTCCACTTACGCCAAGTTTATTCTTAACTTCAACATGCAAGGAAAGGAGGTTGAACTTTCCGAGCTTCTGAGCATGTTGAGGAGTGCTGAGGGCACCCTACAGAAGGGTAGGGAGACATCTACTTTGTTTGTAGGAGGATCTTCCTCTTCTAGGTCCAGGGCGAAAGCCAAGGGCAAGAAGAAGAAAGCCCCCGCCAAACCAAGAGGCGGTGTCGGTAAAGTGGATACGAAGGGAAAAGGAAAAGCAACAAAGGTAGCGGGAAAGCTGGCGGGGAAGGAGGAATGCTTCTATTGTCACAAAAGTGGTCACTGGAAACAGGATTGCAAGGCTTGGAAAGCCAGAACACAGGATTTGAAGCGAGTTGCAGCTTCAGCTTCAGGTGTGTATGTTATTGAAAACTGTCTATCAATAAACTCTACGTCCTGGGTATTGGATACCGGATCAGGATCTCATATCTGTAATTCTTTGCAGGCGTTGAGAAAGCGTAGAGTTTTGAAGGCAGGTGACATGACCCTCAGAGTTGCAAACGGTGCTAGCATGGATGCTGAGGCCGTGGGGGACTATCACCTGGGATTGTCGGATGGACATTTTTTGGTTTTGCGTAGTTGTTATTATGTACCAAATGCAACCTGTAATATCATTTCTGTATCTTTATTATCTAAAGAAGGTTATGAATTTGCATTTGTAAGTAATGTAGTGAACATTCACCTTAATCAAGTTTTGATTGGGTCAGGTACATTGAACAACGGTATATACGTATTAAACCAGCCACAGATTTTCAATGTCCAGAATACACACAAAAGAAAGTCTCCAGAAATCGATAAAACTTTCTAATGGCATTGTAGACTGGGTCACATCAATGAGAGAAGGTTGACTAAGTTACATGCAGAAGGATATTTGGATTCGTTCGAATATCAATCGTATGCAACTTGTCAATCTTGTCTCAAAGGAAAGATGACAAAGACTCCGTTCACTGGACACGGAGTAAGAGCGAGCGAGCTCTTGGGACTCGTACACAGCGACGTGTGCGGTCCAATGTCTACACATGGACGAAGTGGTTATTCTTACTTCATTACTTTTACGGATGACTTTTCAAGGTACGGTTATGTCTTCTTAATGAAACATAAATCCGAGGCTTTTGAAAAATTCCAGGAATATAAGAATGAAGTAGAAAAACAAACAGGCAAAAGTATCAAGGCACTGAGATCTGATCGAGGTGGTGAATACTTGAGTGCCGAGTTCCTGGGTTACTTAAAAGAGAATGGAATTCTCTCTCAGCTTACTCCTCCATACACTCCGCAACATAACGGTGTATCGGAGAGACGGAACCGAACCCTATTGGATATGGTACGGTCCATGATGAGTAATGCTGAGTTGCCGCGATCGTTCTGGGGATATGCGCTAGAATCAGCTGCATACCTTTTGAACCGAGTTCCAACTAAGATTGTGCCTACTACACCATATCAGATGTGGTGTAGGAAGAGACCCTATCTTAATCACATTAAGACATGGGGATGTCCAGCTTTTGTAAAAAAGTAGCATGCGGACAAGCTCGAGGCACGCTCAGTACAGTGCAAGTTTGTGGGATATCCAAAGAGCTCCAAGGGATATTACTTCTATTGCGAAGAGGAACAAAAAGTCCTTGTTTCTCGCCATGCCCACTTTCTAGAACACCAGTTCATAGAAAAAGAATTAAGTGGGAGCGCAATAGAACTGGAAGAAATTCCAGAACCACAAGCTATTACTGAAAGCTTAGTAGAACCAGAGGGTTCGAAAGATCAGGACATTCCCACGCCACTCCGCAGGAGTAGTAGGCAGTCTCATCCGCCCGAGAGATACTACGGTTTTCTCATTGACGGGGATAGAGAGGATTGCATCATAGACTTTGATGAGCCTACTAGCTTCCAGCAAGCCATTCAGAGCGTCGACTCGGTAAAATGGCTGGATGCAATGCGGACCGAAATGGAGTCCATGTACACCAACAAAGTATGGACGTTGGACATTGCTCCAGATGGGGTAAAACCCGTAGGATGCAAGTGGATCTTCAAAAGGAAGATTGGTGTAGATGGACAGGTTGAGACCTATAAAGCTAGACTGGTAGCAAAGGGTTTTCGTCAGCGACCTGGTTTGGACTATGACGAAACCTTTTCTCCAGTAGCTATGCTGAAATCCATTCGGATCCTTCTTGCCATTGCTGCCTTCCATGATTATGAGATTTGGCAGATGGACGTAAAGACAGCTTTTCTAAATGGACATTTAGAGGAGTGTGTCTATATGGATCAGCCAGAGGGTTTCACTCAGAGTGGGAGCAGCGGAAAGGTGTGCAAGTTGCTTAAGTCCATTTATGGACTAAAGCAGGCATCGCGGAGTTAGAACATCTGTTTTGATGAGACGGTCAAGGAATTTGGCTTTATCAAAAATCGAGATGAACCATGCATCTATTGTAGATTTGTAGCGAGAACTGTAGTATTCCTCGTTTTATACGTGGATGACATTCTCTTAATAGGAAATGACATTCCTATGCTACAATCTGTCAAGGGGTTCTTGTCACACAGGTTCTCCATGAAAGACCTGGGTGATGCCTCATACATTCTGGGTATCCGGATCTACCGTGACAGATCCAAGAGGATATTAGGACTTTCGCAGTCCAGGTACATCGACACCATACCGAAGAGATTCAGTATGGAAGATTCCAAGCGCGGTAATCTACCGGCTTGTCACGGGATCACCCTCTCCAAAGAGATGTCTCCCAAGACTGATTTGGAGAGGGATCGCATATCTATTATACCCTACGCTTCTGCGGTAGGCTCTATAATGTATGCGATGTTGTGTACCAGACCGGATGTGGTTTATGCACTGAGTGTGGTAAGCAGGTATCAGTCAAACCCTGGGGAGAAACATTGGATAGCAGTAAAGAACATTCTCAAGTCCCTGAGAAGGACTAAGGAGATGTTCTTGGTGTATGGAGGAAAAGACCTGCAGATTGAGGCCTTTGCTGACTCCAGCTTCCAGAGTGACAAGGATGATTCCAAGTCCATGTCGGGTTTTGTCTTTACCCTCAATGGAGGGGCGGTATGTTGGAAGAGCTCCAAACAGGAAACCGTTGCTGACTCGACTATGGAAGCGGAATACATCGCTGCATCTGATGCCGCAAAAGAAGCTGTCTGGATGAGAAAGTTCTTGAGAGAACTTCAGGTGGTTCCGTCCATTGTTGACCCAATACCTGTGTATTGCGACAACAACGGGGCTATAGCTTTAGCGAAGGAACCCAGGTCCCATCAGAAATCCAGACACATCTTAAGGCGGTATCACCTGATCAGGGAGATCGTAGATCGCCAGGAGATCGAGGTCCGGAGAGTTGCATCAGAGGATAACACTGCAGATCCATTCACCAAGGCCTTGCCCCAGACTCAGTTCGAGCGGCTGATCGAGATGATAGGTCTTCGATACGCCAGTACATGGCCTTAATGCAAGTGGGAGATTGTTAGTGTATATGCCCTAGAGGCCATTACTGTATCATACTAGTTTGTATATTACTTAATGGAAGCTTGGGATATTCACAGTTGTATATACAATCTTGCTCAAAATGGTAGTATGCTACTTGGTTTGTCTCTGCTTTAATATGTGCATGTGTTTCTTTTAGCATATTGCTGATATACATATTAGTAGAGCCCTTAGGATCTTTGCTTGATTACCAGCGTTGTGATGGCGCTCACACTCGTGGGAGCTGGGTGATCTATAAGCACATCCTTATACAGGTCCCTAGTCGTTGGACTATCGAGACAGGGCATCGATACTCCGGAGTAGACTAGCGTATGCGGTTCTCATCCCAGCGTGGGAGACGGTCTGTCCCACAGCCGTCAGTACGTCGTACTTGAGATAGTATGCGGGTGCTCGTTAGGTTACGAGTACACTGGACAGGACTCGTCGGGGACTGTTGGTTGGTATTATACCTATCGTCTGTTATCAGTTCCCAGGTGACATGAGTACAGCTTAGTCCGCTGATTTGACACTGTCACTTCGCCTCGAGTGTGTTCCCACTGCACTTTGATTACTACCCTACCCCGGCTCAAAGGAGTCGTGCAAACAGGTAGTTTTTGGGTGCAGTCCCGAAGCACTTGGAGGCAGTGACGGTTAGACAGGATTCGTCTCTCCCGGTATTGGGGGTTGACATCGCGCTGTGTGCAGGAGAGCCATTACACGAGTAGTCCCTGGCCAGGGCAAGCGAGATATACTGGTAGGTTTCCAGTGTTATCTCAGGGTGTTCTGGGCTACACTCCGACACGACTTGTACCGCTATTAGGGGACTGACGTTCACCGCCCCCTAGGCCCGCCATGCGATGTATCAGACGAACAGACCGGACTGTACGGAGATTGTCACATACAGGCTCAGTAGGAGTTCGGATGGGGTTCACCTCGTCAGTCTTCTTATCGACATCTACCTGGGGACCGTTACGTACAGCTAGTGCCGCTTGCGGTCTGTGGTTAAACCCACTGCCAGCGTAGTGTCGAGTCTTTAGAGTCCCACACAGAGAGCTATTCGCCTTTAGGCAAAATGAGTAGAGGTCGCATGGTTTTGCGACAGAGTTCGTTCACATCCGCGGACTTGTGCACGTTTGCTGTCCGGACAGCTTATACTAGCGGGCTTTGGTTTAAGCCGGATCCTAGTATATGATTTGGGATTGGTTTTTCTCATTGTATTCGTGTTCCTCGGATCACGAATACGGGTGCGTATGCACAGTTGCTTGAGATTGAGGGAGAGGACCTTGATTAGGGTTAATGGCTATTGTCATTTTATTAACCCTAATGGTTATGTGTGTATTATTGTTAATTGATATTAGTTTAATAATTGTGCATGGTTATGGTTGTTGACCATTTGACCCACCTTGACTTGTTGACCTTGTTGACACTTTGACCATCATCATTTCATTTGGAAGATGCTATTTGATCCTTGCAATTTGCATTAAAAATGAAATGATAATGGTCATGTCTTGATTTAGCCATGACAATTATCTCACTAATTATCTAATTACAATAATTCACATATATGAGAGAATGCCTCATATTATTCTCTTATTCTATCATATCCTTTCTCTCTCTTGTTCTTCCTCTCCCTCAAGCTCTCTCCCTCTCATGTGTTGAGAAACACTTGAGCTTGAGAAAAACCCTCTCTTGATCATCTTTACTCTCATCTAGGATTCAAGGACTAGCACTTCTTGCACCCTAGTTACTTCTAGCTTGGAGTTGAAGCCAAAGGTTGAGGCTTTCGGGTGGATCTTTCTTCGACGTGAGAAGACGACCAAGGTGACCTCCTTCCACCACTCCAAGGAGCAAGGAGAGAAGGACTTAAAACCCAAGGTATAACCTTTCTAGCACTTAGCTAGTTACTAGTTAGCTTTAGCAAGTTTTTGTTTAGCAAAGATCCTTCTAGCTATAGTCCATGTTGCCTAAGCTCATAAAAATTCGATTTTTATTCCGTTTTCCGCCTCCCCGCAAGCACCGGGATGGGCAACGTGGACTTACAGATGCTACAACCCTCGGTTTGTATTTTGATTGCTTCTATAGTTTTTGCTTTGCACAGCGGTATATATGATATATCCTGCACCTTATTCGATGAGGAAAGGGCCAACGATCCCTTCACCGGGAGTGACCCCTTTAGCAAAACTAGAAAAGCCTAAAAAACACTCCATTTAAAAACCATTTGATTCCGCAACGAGATCAAGTTCAAAGCGTTAAAGGTTTTCTTAAAAACCATCCGCAACCCTCCGTCATTTTAGGAAGTAGAGTACTTAGTATTCGTGCTGTGTTTGTTGACCATAGTCAAGGCACAGTGTACGGTAGCTAAGTGATGTCTTCCTACACCGCATATGATGCGATTAGTTAGGACTGTCGCGTGACTTTGTTGACCTTAGTTAAGGGTCATGTGGGTGGGTCTAATTAATCACGAAATGACGGGTAGAACTTGACTAGTGCTTATGATTTGTTGACCATAGTTAAGGTCATAAGTGCTAGGGGTAAAAATCTTTATCGAGAGTTTCAAGTGTTGAAATTTGCAATGAGATTGCATACCTTCTATATGATAGTTGGATCCTGATACCCACTGCGAGTAATTGTTACTCCTCGGAGAGTTTTGCACTTTACAATTAGCCGATCAAGTAGGTATCTAGAAAGGTGTCAACGGGGTTACGCCTCTGGGAAAACGAGGTTTATTTTAATTAGGTCCATGCGAAAGCACGGGGAACCTCCCTCAAAGTACCGACACTGGCCTGGCTGAAAGATTGACGAACTTGTAGAGTGTAATTAATCCCGGCTAGTCTTTCCTTTTAGGGTTTGAAGGAAGATTTGATAAAAACAGTGGAAGCCATCCTGATTAGATAAAATAAATAACCAATAAAATCTTGCAAGAGCGCACGCAGAGTGTTTTCTTCTCTCTCTCTCCAGGTAGCGACCAACGTCTTAATCAAGATAATAATATGGATGTATTGACCGGACCCGCTTGTTATACTGAGCTGGGGAACGTTGGTCCCGCTCCAACTTATAATTGTTATAAGACAGAGCAGGAAATAGGGGAATACCAGGATTCCCATGCCGCCCAAACGAAAAAAGTGCATGAGATGCATCTCCTTCGGGTGTGTTCATTATAAAGAACTGTTTCTCAGTATCCTCTACGTCATGGGTATTTGATACCGGATCAGGATCCCAAAAATATAATCTGTTACATGGGCTACAGAAAGGTAGAGAATTAAGAACGGGTGATAAGTTTCATGAGACAGAAAACGGTGCAAGTGTTGCAGCAAGTCTGTTGATCACTGTCATCCTGTATTACAAATACATTGATTCTAAACAGTTGTTATTAGATACCGAACCTGACATACAAAATCATATCAGTCTCTTTATTAGTAAAGAAGGATATAATTTTGTATTGTTGGATAATGTTTTGAACATTTCAAAAAAATTGATCGGTTCAGGCACGTTATCTAAAAGCATTAACATTCTAAATCAAACTACAGTTCCTAGTATACAGAACACACACAAGAGGAAGAGTTCAGAAATGAACGAATCCTTCTTGGGGTATTGTAGACTAGGTCATATCAATGCGACCCGACTGGCTAAAGTTACATTTAGATGCATATTTAAATCAGTTTGAATTTACATCTTGTGAAACTTGCCAGTCATGTCACAAAGATTAGATGACCATAGCTCTGTTTATTGGAAACAGAGAAAGAGTTAGTAAACTCTTGGGATTGATACATGATGATGTATGTAAGGTCCCCTGTCTACACATGCCAGGACCGGTTCTTTGTACTTCATTACATTCTCTAATGATCTCTCAAGATTCAGCCATATGTTCCTGTTGAAACATAAGTCCGAAGCTTTTGAGATATTCACAGAATATAAGTTAGAAGTAGAGAACCGAAATACGGGTATAAGTATTATGTCCTATGATGAGATCAGGGAGGATAATACTTGAGCATAGAATTTCTGGACTATTCTAAAAGAGAATGAGATTCTCTCTCAGTGTTACTTCTCTGTATACACCACAGCACAACGGTGTATCGGGACGGAGCAATTGTTAGTTATATGTATGCCCTAGAGGCCATTACTGTGCATTGGATGTATATTGTAATGGATGTTGGGACATATATAGGTAGGACTTTCTTGCTCGACATGATAGTACGCTATCTGGTTGCTCTTTATCTTAACATGTATACTTTCTGTCTCTCTATTACATGTTGATAAAGCCCTTAGGATGTGTACTCGACTTCCAGGACTATGATGTAGATCATACTAGTGGGGCCTGGGTAGTCCATGAGTATATCCTTCAATGTTCCTAGTCGTGGGAATATCGAGACGGGGCATCGATATTCCGGAGTAGACTAGCATATATCTTCTCGACCCATGTGATGGGCGATGGATGATCCCATATCCATTGGTGTTTGACATCAGAGATGGTATGCGGGTGCTCAGTGGAGACTGGGTACACTGAACGGACTCGCCGAGAACTCCCAGATGATATTATACCTCACGTCAGATGGCAGTTCTCTGGTGACACTGGTACAACTTAGTCTGTTGACCCGAGATCGTCATAGAGTCTTGTGTGTCTCCCACTGTGCTTTGATTTCCACCCTACCACGGCTCTACTAAGTCCTGCAAACAGGTGGTATTTGGGTACAGTCCCGATTCACATGGAGGCAATGAGCGATAGGAGGGGATTTGTCTCTCCCGGTATTGGGGGTTGATGTTGCGCTATGCTCGACTGGCCATAACAGGAAATCCCTAGCCAGGGTTGCAGTGATATACTGGTAAGAGTTATCTGTAGTTTCACGATTGTTATGGACCTTATATTGGCATGACTTATCAAGCTATTGGGGTCTGACGTCTACCACCCCTAGGCGAGATATGCGACATATCAGACGAACAGACCGGACTGTACGGTAAGTGTTACTGGTTGGATTCACAGGAGTGTGAGCGGGCTTGCTCGTCGATCTTCTGATCGCTCAATACCCGGGTGGCCGTTACGTTTAGCAGACCACTTGCGGCTTGTGGGTGTTTGATATGATCATCACCTGCTGCCGGCGTATTGACGAGTCTTTAGAGTCCTACACAGAGGTTCCTGGCTCAAGCGAAACGAAATAGGAGCGCATATGAGATATGTGCGGGACCAAGAATAATGCGTGTATGTGATACCGTATTCTATTCTCGCGATGAATGTATCGATTGGTTGTATGCAATATAACCTAGTTATCGAATCAATGATTGATTCGATAAGTCGATACATCGGATATTAGTCGGTCATATGCGATATGACCGGATCGTTAAATCAAGTGTTGATTTAATGATTTAATGTATAATTATATATTTGTTATATTACTTTGCATTAATTAGTATTTGTTCACTTAAAATGGATTTTCTCACTTGATGTGCACATTGTATATGTGATATATTTTTGTGCACTTGTTTGTATCATGTTTGATGATACATGAAAACTTGGGTGTGTATGATTAAACCATGGTTATGTTAATGGTTAGGGTTTTGATTTACTTATCTATTTATTTTCTTTAATTCATTTTTGGTAAGAAATGAAATGGTTGCTTCTTTTGTCTTTTGTTGAAACTTCATGAAGCTTTGAAGTTTTGACCATTTTGTTTCTTAGCCTTAACCTAACCCTAGTTTATTCTCTACACTTAACCATGGTTGCTATATGATAAGTATCATTTTTATTTTCTATTTGAGATAATACATATCATATTCTTCTTCTTCTTCTTCTTCAACATGAAGAAAGCTTGCTACCATTAATGGCAATATGAGAAAAAGAGTGAGAAATCCAATTCTAAAGTGAACCCACTTCCTGTTTCTTCATCCTCAACCACTTGCCAAGTAGTATAGGGTGTTTTCTTTACAAGTTTCATGACTTGGTGAAGTTGGAGCTTGATCTTGAGTTGCCTCGACGTAGATCATCTTCGGCATCGAAGTCGACGACCTAGCCCGATCATTTCTTCGACGATACATCGCTAGAGTCCGGGATCCGATGATCGCAGTGGAGGGACGTCAACGCGGAGCTATGGAGGTGGAGCATCGGATCTATAAAGGTTGTAGTCACTTTCCTTTAGCAATAAAGTTGTTTACTTGCTTGCATCGCCTTACCATCTAGTTAACGATCCGTATTAGGATTTGTAGGCACATGAAAAAATTTGAATTGGGCATGTTTGATCTGTTGTGAGACCTGTTGAGCGTGCCTAGGAATCCTACAGTGGTATCAGAGCCTAGCTAGAGCCTTAGGCGATGCGTAGACGGAGTTAGAAGTCCGATCGAACGAAACCCTAATCTCAAATTGCTCTCTGTACATTTTTTGAAATCGGGGATTTTTGAGAATTAAAAATATGCCGAAAAATCAGCAGGAGTTTCTAAGAATTACTGTGAAGCCCGTACGCCTGATTCAGTCAAAGCGCGGCGGAACCGCGGCATTAGCATGGCTAATGCGGCGGTTCCGCGGCCACTTAGTCATTTCTTCAATTGCTTTTTGCACAGTAATTCCTATATTTTGGTGTTGTATTTTCTGGGAATTTTTAAATCTTACTCAAGAGTTTAGTTTTCTGGGTTGTATTGGGAGTTCGGAGATTCGACCGGATTGTCTAATTTTGTCTATGTGTTTTTCCGGATAATTTTAGAATATGTTAAAAAGTTCGACCGGATATAAATACCCACTTTTTCCCCTGCCGGGAAATTTCCAATTGTTGGACTTTTCCGTAGTTTAATGACGTTCTAAGTAGTGCAAGTAACGCGATGGTCCCTCTAGAAGACAACAAACCTTAACTCGATTATGTGACCGTCTTGAACTGCCCTTTGAACCTTAGGGTTTGGGGCAGTACGGCGTGCCACATGTGAGGCGTTGGCTTGACCCTTCTATGGCTGGACCGTTGGTACTAAGGCATGAAGTGAATGTTTTTAAACTTATTTCATGTGTTGAGCTGTTTCGGGAAAACTTGGGTGTTCGATTGTTCGATCGGAAAGTTTAACATTTTCTATTTATCCGGAATGTGATACAACATTTGGAATTCACAGGCTGTTATGAGATAACTAAATGAATGTTATAAATCTAGCGGTTTAGTATCACTTGATCGGTTGCCACGGAATTTTGATGTGATCAAAAGTCCGTCGCAATCACGTAGCGTACGCGGATACTCGCCGGGTAAACTTAATAGACAGCCTCACTCCATAGCCCCGACCAAGTGACTGTAGGAGAACCCCGTCGCCGAAAGCATCCATTCGGGTGCTCGCGGCAGCGGTGTTCCGCCTTGGTGCACTTCGTCGGAGGCATCGGGGGTGCAGCCGTCTACTGAAGTTTGCGAGGAGCATTCGATCAGGATGTCGGGAATCTTGTTGAATTGCCCGACTTGATATTGAAAAGTGTTTTCGATAATGGGACTAAAATGCGGGGTTTATAATTGTTAGGCATGCGATGTCTAAGTATTTCATTTGATTAGGCATGCGATGTCTAAAGAGTTTGCGGATTCCAACTGTTGTAGTTTTACACTTTTTTTTCTGTGACCGTAAGTGTAATATGTGATATCGCCGGTTTCGTTGCTATATGTCAACGACAATTGGGATGCGCATATTTACTTACGTTGATGACATGTGATGTTATGTGTTGCTGGATATATTATATTGGATCGTCGTGTTTGAATAGCCGGGGGTTTTTTATGTGAGATGAGTGTTTTTCATTTTCATTCATGTAAAAAACTTGTATGTAATATTCTTTTATTGGGGCACTTCCAGGTTGCGGATGATGTCACCATTTGTATATTATTTACTTTTCCGCATTAGGATAGACCCAAGGAGGGGAGCACAAGTAATCGGGTTCTAGGGTCCAGTGGGAGACCATATCGAGGAGTCGAGTCCAGGTCTCCTAACCCTAGAATTGGTAGGGTTGCTTGCCGCTCTCGTAGGGGTCTAGGGGTGTGGGATTGGCTATTCATCACGACCGTGGAATCCGTGTTTTATACTGGCTCGTATTAAAAACACGGACGTCCTAGTATATCCAATGTTTCATATGATTCTTCTGCTGTGTTATCTGTGATGTGATCATGTGATTTGTTAAGATAGATATTATATATAGTATATATGATATATTATATAGACGTTGCTTATGTTTTACACCCGCGCTAGCCCTGCCTCGCTCTGCCGTTAGTTACCTAACCTAACGGTGCAGACGGGACATCGAGGCGAATGCGGATGGCATAAGCGTACGTTATATTTATCTGTGATATTTAGGTGGACTTAAATAATGGGATATTCATTAAAGTGATTAATGAAAGAAAATAAACCTAAAATATGTTGTGGAATCGAATTTCAAAAATAAAACAGGTAGCTACAGTTCTTGCTTTGCACAGCGGTATATATGATATATCCTACACCTTATTCGATGAGGAAAGGACCGAGATCCCTTCACCGGGAGTGACTCCTTTAGCAATAACCGGCAGATGCTACAACCCTCGGTTTGTTTTTTGATTGCTTCTATAGTTTCTTCTTTGCACGGTGATATATATGATATATCCCGCACCTCATTCGACGAGGAAAGGGCCGACGATCCCTTCACCGGGAGTGACCCCTTTAGCAAAACTAGAAAAGCCTAAAAAACAATCCATTTAAAAACCATTTGATTCCGCAACGAGATCAAATTCAAAGCGTTAAAGGTTTTATTAAAAACCATCCGCAACCCTCCGTCATTTTAGGAAGTAGAGTACTTAGTATTCGTGCTGTGTTTGTTGACCTTAGTTAAGGCACAGTGTACGGTAGCTAAGTGATGTCTTCCTACACCGCATATGATGCGATTAGTTAGGACAGTCGCGTGACTTTGTTGACCTTAGTTAAGGATCATGTGGGTGGGTCTAATTAATCACGAAATGACGGGTAGAACTTGACTAGTACTTATGATTTGTTGACCATAGTTAAGGTCATAGGTGCTAGGGGTAAAAACCATTATCGGGAGTTTCAAGTGTTGAAATTTGCAATGAGATTGCATACCTTCTATGTGATAGTTGGATCCCGATACCCACTGCGAGTAATTGTTACTCCTGGGAGAGTTTTGCACTTTGTAATTAGCCGATCAAGTAGGTGTCTAGAAAGGTGTCAACGGGGTTACGCCTCTGGGAAAACGAGGTTTACTTTAATTAGGTCTGTGCGAAAGCATGGGGAACCTCCCTCAAAGTACCGACACTGGCCTGGCTGAAAGATTGGCGAACTTGTAGAGTGTAATTAATCCCGGCTAGTCTTTCCTTTAAGGGTTTGAAGGAAGATTTGATAAAAACAGTGGGAGCTATCCTGATTAAATAAAATAAATAACCAATCTAATCTTGCTAGAGTGCACGAAAAGTGTTTTCTTTTCTCTCTCTCCAGGTAGCGACCATATCACGCCTTAATCAAGATAATAATATGGATGTATTGACCGAACCCGCTTGTTATACTGAGCTGGGGAACGTTGGTCCCGCTCCAACTTATAATTTTTATAACACAGAGCAGGAAATAGGGGAATACCAGAATTCCTATGCTGCCCAAACGAAGAAAGTGCATATGATGCATCTCTTTCGGGTGTGTTCACTACAAAGAACTGTTTCTCAGTATCCTCTGCATCCTGGGTATTTGATACCGGATCAGGATCCCAGATATGTAATCTGTTACATAGGGCTACAAAAGGGTAGAAAACTGAGAACGGGTAATAAGTTTCATGAGACAGAAAACGGGGCAAGTGTTGCAGCCAAGTCTGTTGGTCACTGTCACCCTGTATTACCAATACATTGATTCTGAACAAATGCTATTAGATACCGAACCTGATATACAAAATCATATCAGTCTCTTTATAAGTAAAGAAATGATAAAATTTTGTATTGTTGGATAATGTTTTGAACATTTCCTATATCAAAAGTTGATCGGTTCAGGCACGTTATCTAAAAGCATTGATGTTCTAAATCAAACTACAGTTCCTCGTATACAGAACACATACAAGAGGAAGAGTTTAGATATGAACGAATCCTTCTTGAGGCATTGTAGACTAGGTCATATCAATGCGACCCGACTAACTAAGTTGCACATAGATGCATATTTAAATCTGTTTGAATTTACATCTTGTGAAACTTTCCAGTCATGTCACAGAGATATGATGACCATAGCTCTGTTTACTGGAAACAGAGAAAGAGTTAGTGAACTCTTGGGATGATACATGTTGATGTATGTAGGTCCCCTGTCTACACATGCCAACACCGGTTCTTTGTACTTCATTACATTCTCTAATGATCCTTTTAGATTCAGACACATTTTCCTGTTGAAACACAAGTCCGAACCTTTTGAGATATTCACAGAATATAAGCTAGAAGTAGGGAACCAATACGGGTATAAGTATTATGTCCTTTGATGTGATCAGGGAGGAGAATACTTGTGCATAGAATTCCTTGATTGTTCTAAAGGAGAATGAGATTCTCTCTCCGTATTACTCCTCTGAATATACCATAGCACAACGGTGTATCGGGGCGGAGCAACCGCACCATATTAGATATGGTATGCTCTATGATGAGTACTACTGAGTTACCTATTTCCTTTCGGGGGTTGTGCACTTGAAAAGTTGCATACCTATTGAATTGAATTCGAATCAAATCAGTGCCTACCACTCCATATAAGATATGGTATGGGAAGAGACTATCTCTTAAATAAGTTAAGATTTAGGATTGTCCGGCCTATGTCAAAAGTAAAATCCGGACAAGATCGAGGCAAGGTCAGTTCTGTAGAACTGGAAAGGTTCCAGCTATACAAACTGCAGCTGATGATTTGACAGAACCAAAGGATTCAATAATCCCCGACGAACCTCAGCCTCTCCGCCGATCTGGTAGGGTTCCTCACCTGCCTGAGAGATACTTCGGTTTCTCGATGACAGTAGGAGCGAGGATTGCATCATGAGATGATGACCCAACTAGATTCGAGCAGGTCATCGAGAGTAGGGACTCTGTAAGAATCGCTGGATGCTTAGCGATCTGAGATGGAATCCATATACACCAACAAAGTATGGACTTTGGTTGCGATATCTGAAGGGTTAAATCCCCATCAGGAGAAAGTATATCTTGAGAAGATTACTTGGTGTAGATGGAATAGTTGAGACTTTCAAAGCTAGACTTGTTGAAGGTTTTCATCATCGACCAGGTGTGGATAATGATGAAACCTTTTCCAATAGCTATGATTAAGTCCATCCAGATCCTACTTACCATTGCTACATACCATGACTACGATATCTGGTGGTTGGGTTCCATGACTACTTTTCTAAATAATGATTTAGAAGAGAACGTCTATAAGAACACAGCCAGAGGGCTTCGTAAACAGTGGGAGCAGCGGAAACGTGTCCAAGTTGCTTTATAGATTAAAGCAGGCATCGCGGAGTTGGAACATCTGTTTTGATGTGGTAGTCAAAGAGTTTGACTTCATCAAAATGGTAGATGAACCTTGTATGCACAAAAAGGTAGTATGGAGGCAGTTTGGGTGTATATTGGTTCATAAGATGAACTAGGTTCCTTCCATTGTATGACAATGGAAGTGTGGCTTTAGCCCAGGAACCCTGGTCCCATCAGGGACCCAGACATATTCTGAGGCAGCATCACCTGATCATGGAGATAGTTGATCTCCAGAGTGATCGAGGTTAGGAGAGTAGACTCAGAGGACAACACGACGGATCCACTCACAAAGGCTTTTTCCCAGAGAGAGACTTATATGGGATGGTTGAGTATGTGATACTGCAACCACTGCTACAGATGGCCCTAGTGCAAGTGGGAGATTGTTAGTTATATGTGTTAGTTATATGTATGCCCTAGAGGCCATTACTGTACATAGGATGTATATTGTAGTGGATGCTGGGACATATATAGGGAGGACTTTCTTGCTCGACATGATAGTATGCTATCTGGTTGAACTTTACCTTAACGTGTATACTGATTGTCTCTCTGTTACATGTTGGTAAAGCCCTTAGGATGTGTGCTTGACTACCTGGACTATGATGCAGATCATACTAGTGGGGACATGGTAGTCCATAAGTACATCCTTCAAAGTCCCTAGTCGAGGGTGTATCGAGACGGGGCATCGATATACCAGAGTAGACCATCGTATACTTTCTCAACCCATACAGATGGGCGATGGATGATCCCATATCCATTGGTGTTTGACATCAGAGATGATATACGGGTGCTCAGTAGAGACTGGGTACACTGGACGGACTCGCCGAGAACTCTCAGATGGTATTATACCTCACGTCAGATGGCAGTTCTCTGGTGACACTGGTACAGGTTAGTCTGTTGACCCGAGATCGTCATAGAGTCTTGTGTGGTTCCCACTGTGCTTTGATTTCCATCTTACCACGTCCAAGAGGGCGTGCAAAACGGTGGTTTTTGGGTACAGTCCCGAGTCACATGGAGGCAATGAGCGATAGGAGGGGATTCGTCTCTCCCGGTATAGGGGGTTGATGTTGTGCTATGTTCGATTGGCTATAACAGGAAATCCCTGGCCAGGATTGCTGAGATTTACTGGTAAGTGTTACCTGTAGTTTCTCGAATAGTTATAGACCTCATATCGACACGACTTATCGAGCTATTGGGGTCTGACGTTTACCACCCCTAAGCGAGATATGCGACATATCAGACGATCAGACCGGACTGTACGGTAGTGTTACTGGTTGGATTCACTGGAGTATGAGCGGGCTTGCTCGTCGATCTTCAGATCTCTCAATACCCGGGTGGCTGTTACGTTTAGCAGACCGCTTGCGGCTTGTGGATGTTTGATATGATCATCATCTGCTGCCGGCGTATTGACGAGTCTTTAGAGTCCTACACAGAGGTTTCCTGGCTCAAGCGAACCGAAATAGGAGTGCATATGAGATATGTGCGGGACCGAGAATGATACCAGTATGTGATACTGTATTCGATTCTCGCGATGTAACATTGATCGGTTATATGCGATATAGCCGGGTTATCGGATCAAGTGTTGATTCGATAAGTTGTTACTGATGATACCAGTCGGTTATGTGCGACATGACCGGATCATTGAATCAAGTGTTGATTTAATGATTTAATGCATAATTATATATTTGATATATTACTTTGCATTAGCTAGTATAGGTTCACTTTATATGGATTTTCTTACTCGATGTGCAAGTTGTATATGTGATATACTTTTGTGCATATACATTGTATCATGTTTGATGATACATGTTGACTTGTGCTTGTGTAAAGATTAAACCATGGTTATATGAATGGTTAGGGTTTTATATACTTATTCATTTATTTATATTCATTATTCATTTAAGGAAAAGAAAAGAAAAATGGTGGCATTCTTTTGTTCATTCATGAAGCTTCATGAATACTTTGACTTAGTCACCATTTTTGTCTTCATTCCTAACCTAACCATTCACTTAACTTGGGTTTAGTCTCTACACATAACCATGGTCATGTTATGATAAAGATTGGATTATTCTTTTCTTTTTAATTAATCTTATCATAACTTTCTTCTTCTTCTTCTTCATCTTCTTCTTTGAAGAAGCTTGAGGTCATCAATGGTAGATTGATGATTTGAGTGAGAAATCCAATTCTAAAGTCTACCCACTTCCTATTTCTTCATCCTCTACCTCTTGCCAAATAGTAGAGTGTGTTTCCTTCACAAGTTTTTAGGGCTTGGTGAAGGTGGAGCTTGATTTAGCGATGCCTCGACGTAGATCATCTTCGGCATGGACATCGACGACCTAGCTCGCTTATTCTCCGATGAAGTCGACGCTAGAGCCCGGATTCTTTTTGGACAGCGGAGAGGACTTCGTTGCGGAGCTATGGAGGTGGAGAACCGGATCTATAAAGGTTGTATTTCCGTTTCCCATTAGTTAAGTGTTAACTAGTTTACTTTTTTGCCTAGTTTTCTAGCCAACGATCCGTAGTCGGGTCTCTCGGCACCTAGATTTTTTGAAATTGGCATGTTCGATGCCTTGTGAGACCTCACTAGGGTGCCTAGGAACCCTACAGTGGTATCAGAGCCTAGCTAGAGCCTTAGGCGAAGTCTTGACGGAATTTGAACTCCGATCGAATCAAAACCAAAACCTTAAAGTTGCTCTCTGGACGATTTTGAAAAACTGGGATTTTTCCAGATTAAAAATATTCAGAAAACTCAGTAAAATAATCTAAGAATTACTGTTTAAATTCGAGGGCTTGATTCATTAAAGGGGGCGCGGATCCGCGGCCTTACAGTAGGCTGATGCGGCGGATCCGCGCTACTTTTGTCGTTTTGTGCATCCCTTTCTGCACAGTAATTCTTATATATTATTTCTGGTGTTTCTGGGAATTTTTAATATTTATTCAAGAGTTGAATTTTCTGTAGTTGTTTTGGGGATTCGGTGTTTCGATCGGAGTATCAGATTTTGTCTATGTGGCTTTCCGGATAATTTTTAGAATATGTTAAAAAGTTCGACCGGATATAAATACCCATTTTTTCCCCTGTCGGGAAATTTCCAAGTGTTGGATTTTTCCGTAGTTTAACGACGTTCTAAGTAGTGCAAGTAACGCGATGGACCCTCTAGAAGACAACAAACCTTAACTCGATTATGTGACCGTCTTGAACTGCCCTTTGAACCTTCGGGTTTGGGGCAGTACGGCGTGCCACATGTGAGGCGTTGGCTTGACCCTTCTACGGCTGGACCGTCGGTACTGAGGCACGAACTGAATGTTGTTAGACTTATTTCATGTGTTGATCTGTATCGGGAAAACTTGGGTGTTCGAATGTTCAATCGGAAAGTTTAACATTTTCTAATTATCTGGAATGGGATACAATAATTGGAATTCACAATAAGTTATGAGATAACTGAATGAATGTTGTAAATCTAGCAATTTAGTCTCACTTGATCGGTTGCCACGGAATTTTGATGTGATCAAAAGTCCGTCGCAATCACGTAGCGTACGCGGATACTCGCCGGGTAAACATAATAGACAGCCTCACTCCATAGCCCCGACCAAGTGACTGTAGGAGAACCCCGTCGCCGAAAGCATCCGTTCGGGTGCTCGCGGCAGCGGTGTTCCGCCTTGGTGCACTTCGTCGACGGTATCGGGGGTGCGGCCGTCTACTGAAGTTTGCGACGAGCATTCGATCAAAATGTCGGAAATCCTGTTGAATTGCCCGACTTGGTATTGAAAAGTGTTTTCGATAAAGAGACTAAAATGCGGGGTTTATAATTGTTAGGCATGTGATGTCTAAGTAATTCATTTGGTCAGGCATGCGATGTCTGAGGTGGTTGCGGATTCCAACTGTTGTAGTTTTACACTTTCTTTTCTGTGACCGTAAGTGTAATATGTGATATCGCCGGTTTCGTTGCTATATGTCAACGACAATTGGGATGGACATATTTATTTACGTTGATGACATGTGATGTTATGTGTTGCTGGATATGTTATATTGGATCGTCGTGTTTGAATAGCCGGGGGTTTTTATGTGAGATGAGTGTTTTTCATTTTCATTCATGTAAAAACTTGTATGTAATATTCTTTTATTTGGGGCGCTTCCAGGTTGCGGAAGTAGTCACCGTTTGTATATTATTTACTTTTCCGCACTAGGATAGACCCAAGGAGGGGAGCACAAGTAACCGGGTTCTGGAGTCCAGTGGGAGACCAACTCGAGGAGTCGAGTCCGGGTCTCCTAACTCTAGAATTGGTAGGGTTGCTTGCCGCTCTCGTAGGGGTCTAGGGGTGTGGGTTTGGCTATTCATCACGACCGTGGAATCCGTGTTTTATACTGGCTCGAATTGAAAACACGGACGTCCTAGTATATCCAATATTTCATATGATTCTTTTGCTGCGATATCTGTGATGTGATCATGTGATGTTCTGTGATAGATACAGTATATAGTATATATGATATATTATATAGACGTTACTTATGTTTTACACCCGCGCTAGCCCTGCCCCGTTCTGCCGTTAGTTACCTAACCTAACGGTGCATGAGGGGACATCGAGGCGAATGCGGATGGCATAAGTGTACGTCGTATTTATCTGTGATGTTTAGGTATTTAAATGATGGGACTTCATTAATGTGATTAATGAAATAAAAGAAACCTAAGATGTTGTAGAATCGAATTTCAAAATAAAACAGGTAGCTACAGTTCTTGCTTTGCACAGCGGTATATGCGATATATCCTGCACCTTATTCGATGAGGAAAGGACCGAGATCCCTTCACCGGGAGTGACTCCTTTAGCAATAACTGGCAGATGCTACACACTCGGTTTGTCTTTTGATTGCTTTTAAGTGTTTTTGCTTTGCACAGTGATATATATGATATATCCCGCACCTCATTCGACGAGGAAAGGACCGACGATCCCTTCACCGGGAGTGACTCCTTTAGCAAAACTAGAAAAGCCTCAAAAGCACTCCATTTCAAAATCATTTGATTCTACAACGATATCAAGTTCATTACACAATAGGTTTTCAGAAAAACCTGTCGTAGCCCTCCGTCATTTCAGATAAGTAGTAGTTAGTATTCGTGCTGCGTTTGTTGGCCTTTGTCAAGGCGCAGTGTGCGGCAGCTAACTGGTGCTTATCTGCTTATGCATATGATGCAGATTGGATTAGGGTAGTCGTGCGACCTTGTTGGCCTTTGTCAAGGGCCGTGCGGGTGGGTTTATTTCGATCAAGAAATGACGGGTTGAACTTGACTAGCATCCTATGGTTTGTTGGCCTTTGTCAAGGTCATAGGAGGTTAGGGGCAAAATATTATCGGGAATTTCAAGTGTTGAAATTTGCAATGAGATTGCATACCTTCTATGAGATAATTGGATCCCGATACCCGCTGCGAGTAAGAGTTACTCCTGGGAGAGTTTTATACATTACAATTAGCCGATCAAGTAGGTGTCTAGAAAGGTGTCAACGGGGTTACGCCTCTGGGAAAACGAGGTTTACATTAATTAGGTTCGTGCGAAAGCACGGGGGACCTCCCTCAAAGTACCGACACTGGCCTGGCTGAAAGATTGGCAAACTTGTAGTGTGTAATTAATCCCGGCTAGTCTTTCCTTTTAGGGTTTGAAGGAAGATTTGATAAAAAGCAGTGGGAGCCATCCTAATTAGATAAAATAAAAACCAATCTATTCTTGAAAGAGCGCACGCTGAGTGTTTTCTTCTCTCTCTCTCCAGGTAGCGACCACATCATGCCTTAATCAAGATAATAATACGGAATATTGACCGAACCCGCTTGTTATACTGAGCTGGGGAACGTTGGTCCCGCTCCAACTTATAATTGTTATAAGACAGAGCAGGAAATTGGGGAATACCAGAATTCCCGTGCCGCCCAAACGAAGAGAGTGCATGCTGATGCATCATCTTCGGGTGTGTTCATTATACAGAACTGTTTCTCTGTATCCTCTACGTCCTGGGTATGTGATACCAGATCAGGATCCCAGATATGTAATCTGTTACATAGGGCTACAGATAGGTAGAGGACTGAGAACGGGTGATAAGTTTCATGAGGCAGAAAACGGGGCAAGTGTTGCAGCCAAGTCTGTTGGTCACTGTCACCCTGTATTACCAGAATACATTGATTCTGAACGAATGTTATTAGATACCGAACCTGATATACAAAATCATATCAGTCTCTTTATTAGTAAAGAAAGGATATAATTTTGTATTGATGGATAATGTTTTGAACATTTCCTATATCAATAGTTGATCGGTTCAGGCACGTTATCTAAAAGCATTGATGTTCTAAATCAAATTACAGTTCTTAGTATACGGAACACACACAAGAGGAAAAGTTCAGAAATGAACGGATTCTTCTTGAGGTATTGTAGACTAGGTCAGCTCAATGTGACCCGACTAGCTGAAGTTACATTTAGATGTATATTTAAATCAGTTTGAATTTACATCTTGTGAAACTCGCCAGTCATGTCACAAAGATAAGATGACCATAGCTCCGTTTACTGGAAACAGAGAAAGAGTTAGTAAACTCTTGGGATGATACATGATGATGTATGTAGGTCCCCTGTCTACACATGCCAGGACTGGTTCTTTATACTTCATTACGTTCTCTGATAATCTCTCAAGATTCAGACGTATGTTCTTGTTGAAACACAAGTCTGAACCTTTTGAGATATTCACAGAATATAAGATAGAAGTAAAGAACCAATAAGGGTACAAGTATTATGTCCTTTGATGTGATCAGGGAGGAGAATACTTGAGCACGGAATTCCTGGACTATTCTAAAGGAGAATGAGATTCTCTCTCAGCATTACTCCTCCGTATACACCATAGCACGATGGTATATCGGGGTGGAGCAATTACACCCTATGTGATAAGGTGTGCTCTATGATGAGTAATACTGAGTCACCTTTTTCCTTTTGGGAGTTATGCACTTGAGAAGCTGCATACCTATTGAATAGGTTCGAATCAAATCAGTTGCCTACCACTCCATATGAGATATGGAAAGGGAAGAGCCCATGTCTTAAACTAGTTAAGATTTGGGGTTGTCCAGCCTATGTCTGAAAGCAAAATCCGGACAAACTCGAGGCAAGGTCTGTTATGTACAACTGGAAATGTTCCAGCTATACAAAATGCAGCTGATGATTTGATAGAGCCAAAGGATTCAATAGTTACCAATGAACCTCAGCCTCTCCGCCGATCTAGTAGGGTTCCTCACCCACCTGAGAGATATTTCGGTTTCTCGATGACAGTGGGAGCGAGGATTGCATCATGAGATGATGACCCAACTAGCTTCGAGCTGGCCATCGAGAGTAAGACTCTGTAAGAATGGCTGGATGTTTAGCGATCTGAGATGGAATCCATGTACATCAACAAAGTATGGACTTTGGTTGCAATATCTGAAGGGTTAAATCCCCATCAGGAGCAAGTATATCTTGAGAAGATTACTTGGTGTAGATGGAAAAGTTGAGACTTTCAAAGCTAGACTTGTTAAAGCTTTTCGTCATCGACCAGGCGTGGATTATGATGAAACCTTTTCAAGTGACTATGCTTAAGTCCATCCAGATCCTACTTGTCACGGCTACATACCATGACTGCGATATCTGGTGGTTGGGTGTCTTGACTGCTTTTCTAAATGATGATTTAGAAGAGAGCGTCTATAAGTACACAGCAAGAGGGCTTCGTAGACAGTGGGAGCAGCGGAAACGTGTGCAAGATGCTTTATTTGATAAAGCAGGCATCGCGGAGTTGGAACATCTGTTTTGATGATGTAGTCAAAGAGTTTGACATCATCAAAATGGTAGATGAACCTTGTATAAACAAAAAGGTAGTAGGGAGTATGGTGGTGATCCTCGTAGAGTACGTGGATGACATACTCTTGATATGGAAGGAGTTTCCTATGCTACGCTTGGTCAATCTCCGCTTATCACAAGGATTCTCCATATAGGATCAAAGTGATACCTCCTAAATCCTGGGTTTTTGGATCTATGAGATAGATCTAATTGGATGTTAGGATTCTCACTAGTTGTAGTGAGACGGTATCAACCGATCCTGGGGAAAATCACTGGAAGTGTTCCAGGGTGATAAAGACGACTGAATGTCAGTCGCAGGCATTGTCTTTACCCTCAGTACAGGGACGGTATGTTGGAAGAGTTCCAAGCAAAATACCGTGACATACTAGACGGTAAAGGCAGGATACATCGCTACTTAAGATGCTACCAAAGAGGCTGTTTGGGTGTATAATTCGTTCATGAGATGAACTATGTTCCTTCCATTGTGTGACAATGGAGTTGTGGCTTATGCCAAGGAACGCCGGTCCCATCAGTGATCCAGACATATTCTAAGGCAGTATCACTTGATCATGGAGATGGATGATCTCCAGGGGATCGAGGTTAGGAGAGTAGACTCAGAGGACAACACAGCGGATCCACTCACAAAGGCCTGTTCCCAGAGAGAGATTTTTATAGGATGGTTGAGTATGAGATACTACAACCACTGCTACAGATGGCCCTAGTGCAAGTGGGAGATTGTTAGTTTTATGTATGCCCTAGAGGCCATTACTGTACATAGGATGTATATTGTAGTGGATGCTGGGACATATATAGGGAGGACTTTCTTGCTCGACATGATAGTATGCTATCTGGTTGAACTTTACCTTAACGTGTATACTGATTATCTCTCTGTTACATGTTGGTAAAGCCCTTAGGATGTGTGCTTGACTACCTGGACTATGATGCGGATCATACTAGTGGGGACATGGTAGTCCATAAGTACATCCTTCAAAGTCCCTAGTCGAGGGTGTATCGAGACGGGGCATCGATATACCAGAGTAGACTAGCGTATACCTTCTCGACCCATACAGATGGGCGATGGATGATCCCATATCCATTGGTGTTTGACATCAGAGATGATGTACGGGTGCTCAGTAGAGACTGGGTACACTGGACGGACTCGCCGAGAACTCCCAGATGGTATTATACCTCACGTCAGATGGCAGTTCTCTGGTGACACTGGTACAGGTTAGTCTGTTGACCCGAGATCGTCATAGAGTCTTGTGTGGTTCCCACTGTGCTTTGATTTCCATCTTACCACGTCCAAAAGGGCGTGCAAATCGGTGGTTTTTGGGTACAGTCCCGAGTCACATGGAGGCAATGAGCGATAGGAGGGGATTCGTCTCTCCCGGTATAGGGGGTTGATGTTGTGCTGTGTTCGATTGGCTATAACAGGAAATCCCTGGCCAGGGTTGCTGAGATTTACTGGTAAGTGTTACCTGTAGTTTCTCGAATAGTTATAGACCTCATATCGACACGACTTATCGAGCTATTGGGGTCTGACGTTTACCACCCCTAGGCGAGATATGCGACATATCAGACGATCAGACCGGACTGTACGGTAGTGTTACTGGTTGGATTCACTGGAGTATGAGCGGGCTTGCTCTTCGATCTTCAGATCGCTCAATACCCGGGTGGCCGTTACGTTTAGCAGACCGCTTGCGGCTTGTGGATGTTTGATATGATCATCATCTGCTGCCGGCGTATTGACGAGTCTTTAGAGTCCTACATAGAGGTTTCCTGGCTCAAGCGAAACGAAATAGGAGTGCATATGAGATATGTGCGGGACCGAGAATGATACCCGTATGTGATACTGTATTCGATTCTCGCGATGTAACATTGATCGGTTATATGCGATATAGCCGGGTTATCGGATCAAGTGTTGATTCGATAAGTTGTTACTGATGATACCAGTCGGTTATGTGCGACATGACCGGATCATTGAATCAAGTGTTGATTTAATGATTTAATGCATAATTATATATTTGATATATTACTTTGCATTAGCTAGTATAGGTTCACTTTATATGGATTTTCTCACTCGATGTGCAAGTTGTATATGTGATATACTTTTGTGCATATACATTGTATCATGTTTGATGATACATGTTGACTTGTGCTTGTGTAAAGATTAAACCATGGTTATATGAATGGTTAGGGTTTTATATACTTATTCATTTATTTATATTCATTATTCATTTAAGGAAAAGAAAAGAAAAATGGTGGCATTCTTTTGTTCATTCATGAAGCTTCATGAATACTTTGACTTAGTCACCATTTTTGTCTTCATTCCTAACCTAACCATTCACTTAACTTGGGTTTAGTCTCTACACATAACCATGGTCATGTTATGATAAAGATTGGATTATTCTTTTCTTTCTAATTAATCTTATCATAACTTTCTTCTTCTTCTTCATCTTCTTCTTTGAAGAAGCTTGAGGTCATCAATGGTGGATTGATGATTTGAGTGAGAAATCCAATTCTAAAGTCTACCCACTTCCTATTTCTTCATCCTCTACCTCTTGCCAAATAGTAGAGTGTGTTTCCTTCACAAGTTTTTAGGGCTTGGTGAAGGTGGAGCTTGATTTAGCGATGCCTCGACGTAGATCATCTTCGGCATGGACATCGACGACCTAGCTCGCTTATTCTCCGATGAAGTCGACGCTAGAGCCCGGATTCTTTTTGGACAGCGGAGAGGACTTCGTTGCGGAGCTATGGAGGTGGAGAACCGGATCTACAAAGTTGTATTTCCGTTTCCCATTAGTTAAGTGTTAACTAGTTTACTTTTTCGCCTAGTTTTCTAGCCAACGATCCGTAGTCGGGTCTCTCGGCACCTAGATTTTTTGAAATTGGCATGTTCGATGCCTTGTGAGACCTCACTAGGGTGCCTAGGAACCCTACAATATGTATGCCCTAGAGGACATTACTGTGCATTGGATGTATATTGTAATGGATGCTGGGACATATATAGGTAGGACTTTCTTGCTCGACATGATAGTACGCTATCTGGTTGCTCTTTATCTTAACATGTATACTTTCTGTCTCTCTATTACATGTTGATAAAGCCCTTAGGATGTATACTCGACTTCCAGGACTATGATGTAGATCATACTAGTAGGGCCTGGGTAGTCCATGAGTACATCCTTCAATGTTCCTAGTCATGGGAATATCGAGACGAGGCATCGATATTCCAGAGTAGACTAGCGTATATCTTCTCGACCCATGTGATGGGCGATGGATGATCCCATATCCATTGGTGTTTGACATCAGAGATGGTATGCGGGTGCTCAGTGGAGATTGGGTACACTGAACGGACTCGCCGAGAACTCCCAGATGGTATTATACCTCACGTCAGATGGCAGTTCTCTGGTAACACTGGTACAGCTTAGTCTGTTGACCCGAGATCGTCATAGAGTCTTGTGTGTCTCCCACTGTGCTTTGATTTCCACCTACCACGGCTCTACTGAGGCGTGCAAACAGGTGGTTTTTGGGTACAGTCCCGATTCACATGGAGGCAATGAGCGATAGGAGGGGATTCGTCTCTCCCGATATTGGGGTCTGATGTTGCGCTATGCTCGACTGGCCATAACAGGAAATCCCTGGCCAGGGTTGCAGTGATATACTGGTAAGAGTTATCAGTAGTTTCACGATTGTTATGGACCTTATATCGGCATGACTTATCAAGCTATTAGGGTCTGACGTCTACCACCCCTAGGCGAGATATGCGATATATCAGACAAACAGACCGGACTGTACGGTAAGTGTTACTGGTTGGATTGACAGGAGTGTGAGCGGGCTTGCTCGTCGATCTTCTGATCGCTCAATACCCGGGTGGCCGTTACGTTTAGCAGACCGCTTGCGGCTTGTGGGTGTTTGATATGATCATCACCTGCTGCCGGCATATTGACGAGTCTTTAGAGTCCTACACAGAGGTTTCCTGGCTCAAGCGAAACGAAATAGGAGCGCATATGAGATATGTGCGGGACCAAGAATAATGCGTGTATGTGATACCGTATTCTATTCTCGCGATGAATGTATCGATTGGTTGTATGCGATATAACCTAGTTATCGAATCAAGGATTGATTCGATAAGTCGATTCATCGGATATTAGTCGGTCATATGCGATATGACCGGATCGTTAAATCAAGTGTTGATTTAATGATTTAATGTATAATTATATATTTGATATATTACTTTGCATTAACTAGTATTTGTTCACTTAAAATGGATTTTCACACTTGATGTGCACATTGTTATATGTGATATATTTTTGTGCACTTGTTTGTATCATGTTTGATGATACTTGCAAACTTGGGTGTGTATGATTAAACCATGGTTATATTAATGGTTAGGGTTTTGATTTACTTATCTATTTATTTTCTTTAATTCAATTTTGGAAAGAAATGAAATGGTTGCTTCTTTTGTCTTTTGTTGAAACTTCATGAAGCTTTGAAGCTTTGACCATTTTGTTTCTTAGTCTTAACCTAACCATTAAACATAACCCTAGTTTATTCTCTACACTTAAGCATGGTTGCTATATGATAAGTATCATTTTTATTTTCTATTTGAGATAATACATATCATATTCTTCTTCTTCAACATGAAGAAAGCTTGCTACCATTAATGGCAACATGAGAAAAAGAGTGAGAAATCCAATTCTAAAGTGAACCCACTTCCTATTTCTTCATCCTCTACCACTTGCCAAGTAGTATGGGGTGTTTTCTTCATAAGTTTCATGACTTGGTGAAGTTGGAGCTTGATCTTGAGATGCCTCGACGTAGATCATCTTCGGCATCGAAGTCGACGACCTAGCCCGATCATTTCTTCGACGATACCATCGCTAGAGTCCGAGATCCGATGATCGCAGCGGAGGGATGTTAACGCGGAGCTATGGAGGTGGAGCACCGGATCTACAAAGGTTTTAGTCACTTTCCTTTAGCAATAAAGTTGTTTACTTGCTTGCATCGCCTTACCATCTAGTTAACGATCCGTATTAGGGTTTGTCGGCACATGAAAAAATTTGAATTGAGCATGTTTGATCTGTTGTGAGACCTCTTGAGCGTACCTAGGAACCCTACAACAATCACACCCTATATGATATGGTGCGCTCTATGATGAGTACTACTAAGTTACCTGTTTCCTTTTTGGGGGTTATGCACTTAAGAAGCTGCATACCTATTGAATTAGGTTCGAATCAGATCACTGCCTACCACTCCATATAAGATATGGTATGGGAAGAGCCCATCTCTTAAGCAAGTTACGATTTGGGAATGTCCGGCCTATGTCAAAAGCAAAATCCGGACAAGATCGAGGCAAGGTCAGTTCTGTAGAACTGGAAAGAGTTCCAGCTATACAAACTACAGCTGATGATTTGATAGGACCAAAGGATTCAGTAGTCTCCGACGAACCTCAGCCTCTTCGCCGATCTAGCAGGGTTCCTCACGTGCCTGAGAGATACTTTGGTCTCTCGATGACAGTGGGAGCGAGGATTGCATCATGAAATAATGACCCAACTAGTTTCGAGCAGGCCATCAAGAGTAGGGACTCTGTAAGAATGGCTGGATGCTTAGAGATCTGAGATGGAATCCATGTACACCAACAAAGTATGGACTTTGGTTGCTATATCTGAAGGGTTAAATCCCCATCAGGAGCAAGTATATCTTGAGAAGATTACTTGGTGTAGATGGAAAAGTTGACACTTTCAAAGCTAGACTTGTTAAAGGTTTTCGTCATCGACCAGGCGTGGATAATGATGAAACGTTTTCCAGTGGATATGCTTAAGTCCATCCGGATCCTACTTGCCATTGCTACATACTACGATATCTGGTGGTTGGGTGTCTTGACTGCTTTTCTAAATAATGATTCAGAAGAGAACGTCTATAAGAACACAGCCAGAGGGCTTCGTAAACAGAGGGAGCAGCGGAAACGTGTGCAAGTTGCTTTACAGAATAAAGCAGGCATCGCGAAGTTGGAACATCTGTTTTGATGTGGTAGTCAAAGAGTTTGACTTCATCAAAATGATAGATGAACCTTGTATATACAAAAAGGTAGTAGAGAGTAAGGTGGTTATCCTCGTATTGTACGTGGACAACATACTCTTGATAGGAAAAGAGTTTCCTATACTACGCTCGGTCAATCTCCTCTTATCACAAGGATTCTCCAAATAGGATAAAGGTGATACCTCCTAAATCCTTGGATTTGGATCTATGAGATAGATCTAAATGGATGTTAGGATTCTCACTAGGTTTAGTGAGATGGTATCAATCGATCCTGGGGAGAATCACTGGAAAGGTTCCAGGGTGATAAGGACGACTGAATGTCAGTCGCAGGCATTGTCGTTGCCCTCAGTAAAGGGACGATATGTTGGAAGAGTTCCAAGCTGAGATACCGTGGCAAACTAGACGATAAAGGCTGGTAACATCGCTATTAAAGATATTACCAAAGAGGCAGTTTAGGTGTATAGTGGTTCTTGAGATGAGCTAGGTTCCTACCATTGTGTGACAATGGAAGTGAGGCTTTGGCCCAGGAACCCTGGTCCTATCAGTGACCCAAACATATTCTTAGGCAGCATCACCTGATCATGGAGATAGTTGATCTCCACGGTGATCGAGATTAGGAGAGTAGACTCAGAGGACAACACGGCGGATCCACTCACAAAGGCTTTTTCCAAAAGAGAAACTTTTATGGGATGGTTGAGTATTAGATACTGCAACCACTGCTACAGATGGCCCTAGTGCAAGTGGGAGATTGTTAGTTATATGTATGCCCTAGAGGCCATTACTGTACATAGGATGTATATATTATAGTGGATGCTGGGACATATATAGGTAGGACTTTCTTGCTCGACATGATAGTATGCTATCTGGTTGCTCTTTATCTTAACATGTATACTTTCTGTCTCTCTGTTACATGTTGATAAAGCCCTTAGGATGTGTACTTGACTTCCAGGACTATGATGTAGATCATACTAGTGGGGCCTGGGTAGTCCATGAGTACATCCTTCAATGTTCCTAGTCGTGGGAATATCGAGACGGGGCATCGATATTCCAGAGTAGACTAGCGCATATCTTCTCGACCCATGTGATGGGCGATGGATGATCACATATCCATTGGTGTTTGACATCAGAGATGATATGCGGGTGCTCAGTGGAAACTGGGTACACTGAACGGACTCGCCGAGAACTCCCAGATGGTATTATACCTTACGTCAGATGGCAGTTCTCTGGTGACACTGGTACAGCTTAGTCTGTTGACCCGAGATCGTCATAGAGTCTTGTGTGTCTCCTACTGTGCTTTGATTTACACCCTACCACGGCTCTACTGAGTCGTGTAAACAGGTAGTTTTTGGGTACAGTCCCGATTCACATGGAGGCAATGAGCGATAGGAGGGGATTCGTCTCTCCCGGTATTGGGGGTTGATATTGCGCTATGCTCGACTGGCCATAACTGGAAATCCCTAGCCAGGGTTGCTGTGATTTACTGGTAAGAGTTATCAGTAGTTTCATGCTTATTTTGGACCTTACATCGGCATGACTTATCAAGCTACTGGGGTCTGACGTTTACCACCCTTAGGCGAGATATGCAACATATCAGACGAACAGACCGGACTGTACGGTAAGTGTTGCTGGTTGGATTCACAGGAGTGTGAGCGGGCTTGCTCGTTGATCTTCTGATCGCTCAATACCCGGGTGGCCGTTACGTTTAGCAGACCGCTTGCGGCTTGTGGGTGTTTGATATGATCATCACCTACTACCGGCGTATTGACGAGTCTTTAGAGTTCTACACAGAGGTTTCCTGGCTCAAGCGAAACGAAATAGGAGCGCGTATGAGATATGAGCGGGACCGAGAATAATACCAGTATGTGATACTGAATTCTATTCTCGCGATTTGTATCATCGGACGGTCATATCAGATATAGCCGGGTTACCGAATCAAATGTTGATTCGATATATTGATTCACTTGATATTAGTCGGTTGTATGCAGTATGACCGGATAATTAAATCAAGTGTTGATTTAATAATTTAATGTATAATTATATATATTTGATATATTACTTTACATTAACTAGTATTTGTTCACTTAAGATTATTTTTCTCACTAGATTGTGCACATTGTATATATGATATATGTTTGTGCACTAGTTTGTATCATGTTTGATGATACATGCAAACTTGGGTGTGTGTATGCTTTAAACCATGTTTAGGTTAATGGTTAGGGTTTTAACTTATTTATTTATTTTATTTATTTATATTTGGCAAAAATAAAATGGTGGCTTGCTTTGTTTTATTCTTGAAGCTTCATGAAGCTTTGAAAGTCTTAACCATTTTGTTTTTTCCTTAACCTAACCATTACACCTAAACCCTAGTTTATTCTCTACATGTGTTTACTTCACCCATGGTTGCATTATGATAAGCATCACTTGATTTATTATTTTCAAGAATTCATTTTTCTTTCTTCTTCTTCTTCATCTTTTTCAAGTGAAGAAAACCACTCTTGAAAATTTCCAAGTGATGAAATCAAGTGAGAAAACCAAATCCAAAGTGAACCCACTTCCTATTTCTTTATCCTCTACCATTTGCTATGTTGTATAGGGAGTTATCTTCACAAGTTTCATGGCCTAGTAAAGGTGGAGCTTGAGTTTGAGTCGCCTCGACGTAGATCATCTTCGGCATCAAAGTCAACGACCTAGCCCGATCATTTCTCCGACGAAACCATCGCTAGAGTCCGGGATCCCGATGATCCCAGCGGAGGGACGTCATCACGGAGCTAAAGAAGTGGAGGACCGGATCTACAAAGGTTGTAATCCGTTTCACTTGTAGTTAAGTTGTTAACTTGCTTGTAGTTTCGCCTATCCTCTAGTCAACGATCTTCATTAGGGTTTCTCGGCACATGAAAAATTTGATTTTGGCATGGTTGATACCTTGTGGAACCTCTTGAGTGTGCCAAGGAACCCTACATATTCTTGTTGTATGTGTGTGTTTCAGCTGTCGGGGGTACGGCTTCTATCCCATTAAGAATGTATAGAGCGAACACCATTCGCTTGTGCTTTCAACCGTTTCGAGTAAATTTCGGCAGTACCTTCCCGCTGTTCTCCGAGTACACTGTAATAGAATAGATAATCATTTCAAAGCTATGAAACAACGTTGAAATGAACATCTAATCTATCTTTGTACACGGAGAACCAGGGGAAAGGTACCGACGAAATATCTCGAAACGGATGAAAACACAAGTGAATGAAGGTGTTTGCTTTATACATTCCTAACTTGTCCACACGGAACAAATCTATCAGTTATCATACGATTGAATCTTCTCGTCACATACACTACACGACGGTTGTTAGTATCGAGCTATACCGTCCAATATTTAACAACGTTCGTATAGTTATATGTCACGACGAACATCGAACGTATATTAACCGATAGACGGGGACTATGTGGCGCTTTGAGTTTCATATATGAGTATCGACGAGAATATGAAAGTTCATATTATCATCGAGTATCATATATTGGTTTTAACCTTAACATCTTGAATCACTCTCTAATGATGCGTTTGCTGTGTATTCTTGTTGTATGTGTGTGTTTCGGCTATCAGGGGTAAGGTTTCTATCCCATTAAGAATGTATAGAGCGAACACCCATTCGCTTGTGCTTTCAACCGTTTTGAGTAAATTTCGGCAGCACCTTCCCGCTGTTCTCCGATTACACTGTAATAGAATAGATAATCATTTCAAAGCTGTGAAACAACATTGAAATGAACATCTAATCTATCTTTGTACACGAAGAACAAGCGGAAAAGTACCAACGAAATATCTCGAAACGAATGAAAACACAAGTGAATGAAGGTGTTTGCTTTATACATTCCTAACTTGTCCACACGGGACAAATCTATTGGTTATCATAGGATTGAATCTTCTCGTCACATAGACTACACGACGGTTGTTAGTATCGAGCTATACCGTCCGATATTTAACAACCTTCGTATAGTTCTATGTCACGACGAACATCGAACGTATGTTAACCGATAGACGGGGACTAAGTGGCGCTTTGAGTTTTATATATGAGTCTCGATGCGAATATGAAAGTTTCATATTATCATCAAATATCATATATTGGTTTTAAGTTGAAAAACGTGCCATTGAAACAAATTATTGTTCTCCACCTTGCACTCTCTTAACAATTGTACATGCATTAAACAACATGTAAGAGCTATCTATAACAACTCTAAACTTTCACCTGTTGGGTTCAACAAAAAGGTTTTTGAAATAACAAACACAACCTTCCTCAATTTTTTTGGAGACATAAATCAAGGATAAAATAGATTTCAGATGGTGATAAAAATACCAAATTCTTTCATTGTTGGGTTAATGTCAGAAGATGTCAAAACAGAATTACAAAGTTGCAAAATGTAGAAGGCATTTGTTTTGAGGAGCATAAACAGATTGTTCATATTGCAGCTTCTCATTTTGAAAAAGCTTTTACTTCACAAAATATAAATGCAGAATTTGATTGCACACATATCATTTCTAATATGATTTCAGATGTTGAAAATAAATACTTAATGATATTCCTTTTATTGAAAAGCTACACAGTTGTATTAAGAATATGGATCCAAATAGTGCTCCTGGTCCTGATGGGTTCTCTGACAAGTTCTATTTGGCTGCATGGCAGATTATTAGTGAAGATCTTTTGGAAGCTGGGAAATATTTTTTCAAACATAAAGAGGTGCCCAAGGCTGTTAATTCTACTCTCGTTTGTCTTATTCCCAAAAAGGCAAACTGTCGCTCCATCATCGATTATAGGCCTATAAACCTTTGTAATTTTCTATACAAAATTTTCATTATCCCCAACCCTAGCCCCAGCCAGACCCCAACCTTAACCCTAACCCTAACCCCAGCCCCAGCCCCAGCCGAACCCCAACCCTAACCCTAACCCCAACCCCAACCCCAGCCGAACCGTAACCCCAACACCAAACCCCAACCGAACCCTAACCCTAACCACAACCGATGCCTAACCCTAACCCTCATCGGTACCCAAACCCTGAACCCTAGCCCTAAAATCATCAAAATTATGTTTAATTGGAGATTTACTAACCTGTAGGCGGTGGAGGAGACGACGGAGACGCTCGATCGGTGGTCGACGACGCGCGCAATCGGCGACGAGGAAGAACGAGGGCGGTGGTGACGACGAGAACAGACGGCGGTGGCGACGATGAGAACGGAGAGCAGTGGCGCGAACGAGAATTTTGGGAATTTTGGGAACGCGCGAGGGAGATCGAGGCGTAAGGCATTTCTGTGCCTTTTTTATTAAATTCCCATTTAGGTGCCCCGACAGATTAGTCCGTAGGTCATTGGTTTGCGGCTCCGTAGGGCCAAACAACAAGGTACGATTTAATATTTTTAAATTAAAACGTCGGGCACCGTAGGGACAACCATTGGGCCCTACGGACTAATCCGTAGGGGCAACAAACATCTGCCCCTACGGATTCCATTATCCGTAGGGGCAACCCCATATTGTAGTAGTTGGATCATCTTCTTCCAGGTTGCAATCCTCTCGATCCCATCAATGAGAAAACTATAGCATCTCTCGAGCGGATGAGAAATCCTACTAGATCTGTGGAGTGGCTGAGATCCGTCTAGGACTACTGAATCTAGTGGTTCCACCAAATCTTTAGTTACATTTTGTGTTTCAGAAGTTTTTTCCAGTTCTACCGTACTCCTACTAACTTATTTTGCAAGAATTTTCCTTTCTAAAAAGGTGGTGTGGTGAGATACAAACACCATCTATTCCTTAGTGCGGTAGAATAGATATCTTAGTGAATCCTTAGGATATCCAAAAAATTTATATAGAACTGATCGTGCCTCTAGTTTGTCTGGTTTCTGTGTTTTAAGATATGCCGAATAACCCCACGTCTTAATGAATTTAAGACATGGTCTCTTACCACTACATATTTCATATGGTATCTTAGGCACAGATTTGGAAGGAACCTGATTCATGCCGATGTTTGCAGCGCATGTCCCCAAAATGAAAGAGGCAACTCAGCACTACTCATCATGGAGCGAACCATGTCCAATAGGGTACGGTTCCTCCGCTCTGATACACCGTTGTGCTGTGGTGTATACGGAGGAGTAAGATGAGAGAGAATTCATTCTCTTTTAGGTAATCTAGGAATTCCGTGCTCAAGTACTCCCCTTCTCTATCAGATCGGAGGATCTTGATACTTTTGTCAGTCTGGTTTTCTACTTCATTTCTGAATTCTTTGAATTTTTCTAAAGCTTCAGATTTGTATTGTAGGGTTCCTAGGCACCCTAATGAGGTCTCCCAAGGCATCAACCATGCCAATTTCAAATTTTACGGTGCCGAGAAACCCTAAACTACGGATCGTTGGCTAGATGTCTAGGCGAAAAGCAAACTAGTTAACACTTAACTACAAGAATACGGAAATACAACCTTTGTAGATCCGGTGCTCCACCTCCACGGCTCCGTGATGAAGTCCTCTCCGCTGTCCAAATCAAAATCCGGGCTCTAGCGTCGGCTTCATCGGAGAATAGGCGAGCTAGGTCGTCGATGTCCATGCCGAAGATGATCTACGTCGAAGCATCGCTAGATCAAGCTCTCACTTCACCAAGTCAAGAAACTTGTGAAGAAAACACACTCTACTACTTGGCAAGAGGTAGAGGATGAAGAAATAGGAAGTGGGTAGACTTTAGAATTGGATTTCTCACTTGTTTTCATCAATCACCATTGATGAAGTAAGCTTCTTCATGTGATGAAGAAGAAGAAGAAGAAAGAAATTGTTATGATAAGTTAATTAATTTTGAAAAGAAAATCAATACTTATCATATATTGAACCATGGTCAAGTGTAGAGATTAAACTAGGGTTAATGGAGTGGTTAGGGTTAAGCATGAGACAAAATGGTCACTTTGGTCAAAGCTTCATGAAGCTTCAACTAGAAAACAAACAAAGCCACCATTTTCCTTTATGCTTTTCATTTTTCCAAAAAGAATAAATAAATAAATAAAGGAATAAGAAAATGAAAACCCTAACCAATCTACAACCATGGTTTAATCTTCACACAAACCCTAGTGAACATGTATCATCAAACATGATACAAACTTGTGTACAAAAGTATATCACATATACAATATGCACAATCCAAGTGAGAAAATCCATTTAAAGTGAACCAATACTAGTTAATGCAAAGTAATATATCAAATATATAATTATGCATTAAATCATCAAATCAACACTTGATTTAACGATCCGGTCATATCACATATAACCGACTAGTATCCAATGTATCGGTTTATCGAATCAACCCTCGATTCGATAACTAGGTTATATCGCATATAACCATTCGATACATTCATCGCGAGAATAGAATACGGTATCACATACACGCATTATTCTCGGTCCCGCACATATCTCATATGCGCTCCTATTTCGTTTCGCTTGAGCCAGGAAACCTCTGTGTAGGACTCTAAAGACTCGTCAATACGCCGGCAGCAGGCGATGATCATATCAGACACCCACAAGCCGCAAGCGGTCTGCTAAACGTAACGGCTACCCGGGTATTGAGCGATCTGAAGATCGACGAGCAAGCCCGCTCACACTCCAGTGAATCTAACCAGTAACACTACCGTACAGTCCGGTCTGATCGTCTGATATGTCGCATATCTTGCCTAGGGGTGGTAAACGTCAGACCCCAATAGCTCGATAAGTCGTGTCGATATGAGGTCTATAACAATTCGAGAAACTACTGGTAATACTTACCAGTAAATCTCAGCAACCCTGGCCAGGGATTTCCTGTTATAGCCAATCGAACACAGCGCAACATCAACTCCCTATACCGGGAGAGACGAATCCCCTCCTATCGCTCATTGCCTCCATGTGACTCGGGACTGTACCCAAAAACCACCGTTTTGCACGCCCACTTGGACGTGGTAAGATGGAAATCAAAGCACAGCGGGAACCACACAAGACTCTATGACGATCTCGGGTCAACAGACTACTCTGTACCAGTGTCACCAGAGAACTGCCATCTGACGTGAGGTATAATACCATCTGGGAGTTCTCGGCGAGTCCGTCCAGTGTACCCAGTCTCTACTGAGCA
Organism: Agapanthus africanus; assembly: GCA_030015575.1. NCBI lineage: Eukaryota > Viridiplantae > Streptophyta > Magnoliopsida > Asparagales > Amaryllidaceae > Agapanthus > Agapanthus africanus. Next base: position 247,111,290 of record CM057349.1, read on the forward strand.
CCCGTATATCATCTCTGATGTCAAACACCGATGGATATGGGATCATCCATCGCCCATCTGTATGGGTCGAGAAGGTACACGCTAGTCTACTCTGGTATATCGATGCCCCGTCTCGATACACCCTCGACTAGGGACTTTGAAGGATGTACTTATGGACTACCATGTCCCCACTAGTATGATCCGCATCATAGTCCAGGTAGTCAAGTACAGATCCTAAGGGCTTTACCAACATGTAACAGGGAGACAATCAGTGTACACGTTAAGGTAAAGATCAACCAGATAGCATACTATCATGTCGAGCAAGAAAGTCCTCCCTATATATGTCCCAGCATCCACTACAATATACATCCTATGTATAGTAATGGCCTCTAGGGCATACATATAACTAACATGTATTTCATAAGATACATATACCCGAACCTAGAGAGATCGTTAGTGAATGTGATGAAGTACGAGAACCAACCCCTTGCATGTATAGACATTGGACCACATACATCACTGTGTATGAGTCCTTAGAACTCTACTGCTCTTTCTCCGTATCCGGTGAATGGAGATTTGGTCATCTTCCTTTTGAGACAAGACCGACAAGTTTCATAAGATGAAAATTCGAACGTATTCAAAAATCCATCCTTATGCAATTTACTCAGTCTTTTCACTCTGATATAACCAAGTATATAATGATACAAGTAGGATTCGTTCGTATCTGAACTCTTTCTCTTGCGTGAGTTTTGTATATTGAAAACTGTATTCTGATTTAGAACATAGATACCATTACACAGTATACTTTCTGCAACCAATACCCGATTAAGGTAAATGTTCATGATATTTCTATCAAGAACAAATTTATATCCAACTTTATCAAGTAAAGAAACTAATATGATGTTGCAAACCATGGAAGGTACATAATAGCAATTGTTCAAAATCATAGTATTGCCTTTTGGCAACACAAGGTGATATTCACCGACGGCAGCAGCATCAACTTGTGCTCCGTTCCCTACTCTGAGGGAATATCACCAGGTCCAACTATCCTACTTTTTCTTAGTCCCTGCAATAAATTATTGATATGAGATCCTGATCCGGTATCTAGTACCCAGGAGGTAGGACTGACCGAAAAAAAGTTTTCAATAACAAGAACACCTGAAGGAGATGCAACAGTATGCTTCTTCTTTGTTGGGGTCATCAAGGAATTTAGGCAATCCTCTTTCCCTTGCTCATACTCATGATAGTTGTCATAGTTTAAAGCCGAACTGACGTTCCCCAGCCACGAATAAGAATTCGGATCGGTCAAGCGATACATTTTATTATCTTGATTAGGGCGTGAAATGGTTGCTACCTGGAGAGAGACAAAAGAAACGCTTAGCATGCGCTCTTGCAAGATTAGATTGGTTATTAGTTTATCTAATCAGGATGGCTACCACTATTTCCACGAATTCTTCTTCAAACCCTAAAAGAAGAACTAGTCAGGATTAATCGCACGTCACAATACTTGCTTAACCTTTCAGCAAGGCTAGTGTCGGTATTTCGAGGGAGGTTTCCAACGCTTTTGCGAAGTTCCTTAATTATATAACCTCTTTTCCCTAGAGGCGTAGCCCCGCTAACACCGTTCTAGACAACTACTTGGTTTATAGCATTCGTTGTTAAGTGAAATAATCTCCCAAGAGTAATCCTACTCATCAGTGGTATCGGGATCAAACTATCATTATGTGATGACCTAGATGGAATCCGCTCCAGTCACCACACTCCAGAAAGTATGTTAAGCCTGCAAGTTTCATGTATATTTGAAACCCCCGATGTGATTTTTTCCCTTAAGACCCAGGTGACCTTGATGAATAATCAACAAATCAAAAGGTCCTAGTCAAGTCCAACCCGTCGTTATCCAGGATTGCATTAGACCCGCCCGCTTGATCCTTGATGAATAATCAACAAAATCATGCGACTGTCCTAACCAATCACATTTATCAATGCAACAGAGAATCATTACTTAGCTACCGTTCACTGCGCCTTGACAAATAATCAAAAAACACAGCACAAATACTAAGTACTAATTTTCTAAAACGACGGAGGGCTACGGCTGGGTTTTTGGCGAAAAACCCGTTAACGTAATGAACTTGATATCATTGAAGGAACCTGAGCAGTTTTGAAAAGCAGTGATTTAGGCTCCGCTTTTGAAAACTTCTGGTTTTGAAAAAAAACGAGTAATTACTTTTCCTCAAGATGTCACTCCCCATGAAGGGATCTCGGCTCTTGCCTCGTGGAATGAGGTGCTGGATATTCATAACCGAATACCACTATGCAAAGCGAAAGAATATAACTATAGTTTTTCGAAATTTGTTCCAACAGCATCTTTTTAGGTTTCTTTTCTTGCATTAATCAAAATTAATGTGGTCCCATCAATTAACCTATCACACCAGAAAAGAACAAAAATACAATGTACGTATATGCCATCCGCATTCGCCACGAGGCCCCGTCATGCACCGTTAGGTTACTTAACTAACGGCAGAGCGAGGGCTGGACTAGCGCGGGTGCAAAACATATACAACATCTACTAGTATATATATAAATATATATAGCATCCGTCCCAGGCATGATAAAAGCAACATCACAGATCAACATCAAGTAACACAGAGTGGTGGATAATCTTAGAGACTCGGGTTTCAATTGAGCCGCAAATAAAACCCGACGTTCTCGGTCGTGTGGATAGCCTGTGCAATGAAAACCTGGACCCCTACTAGCGCGGCAAGTTACCCGCTAATCCCAGAAGTGAGGCAACCCAAATCGACAAAGTAAATAGGCCACCCAGCACTCTACAGGATCCGGTAACTTGAGCACCCCTCCGTGGGTCATCCTATACCCCCTTACGAGTGCGGAGAATAGCCCGCCAATTCTAGAGTGATGCATCCTCCGTCTCGAGGATATGAGATGCGGGCTTGTTGCTTTCTAGAACTCGGCTATTCGTGCACTCCACAGTGGGGTAATCCTAGTACAGAAAATGAAAATAATATGTACAATGGTGACATTGACCTTAACCCGGTCGTGCCCCAAACAAATAATATACAATCCGGCAACAGCAGTCCACATGTCGGACACTCGCCCCGCAATATGAATATACAACTGAATCTTAACTGTACTACTAACATTGCACCGCAAACTATCCACCATGACAATCCAACCACAACCTCAGCACAAACACAGAACATCAACACGAATGTCATGTTCGTAAACCCGTCTAAAGGAACATATAGAAGTTAGACGAGTTATACCGCTCAAATGACATTCACGGTCGCAGATAAAAGTGTATGTACTTAAACTTATTAAACATTGTTAAAAAGAAGACTTTGAATTACCCCATATTGCCCCAAAACTCAAGATAACATAATATCCAACGTGGGCGAAAACAAACAACACCTGAAATCTTAAATCCAAGAGACAAGAACCCAGAACAAAATTCAAGGCAATTCCTCACTGAAAAACCGGTGGGGCCGGTGCTTTGGATGTTTTGGTCGGCCACAAGGTGATGGAATTGCCTCGTTTTTGTTTTGTGTTCATCTATATAACGTCTTAGATTTCGATAGTGTTAGTTTAGACGATAATGCGGGTTTTTGGTAAAAAGTTTGCCAATTTGGGTTCCTCATATTTTATAACATTTAATTAATAATTTATTATTATTTGTTATGGCTTGCACGCACATGTGCATGTTTATGTGAGGGTTTGTTTGTGCTAATCTAGTTTAGTGACCATGACAACTTGACCCTAATTTAATCCCTTGCTTTAACCTAATCCTTGCCTTGATTAAACCTTTAGATATTTGTTAAGAGAGAGGATATTTTCTTTTGGCTTTTGAGAGGTCGCATGGTGAGCTTAAGGCTTGCATTTGTGAGGAGTTAATGCAAGGGTGCACTCACCTCTCTCTCTCTTTATGCTCACCCCTCTCTCCCTCTTTATCATTCACTCTCTCATTCTCTCTCACTTCATTTCTTTCTTATTTCTTCATTCTCTCATTTCCTCAACTGAACACTTATCATAATCTTCACTAATCCTACACTAAACTTCTCAAAATCTCACAAAAATCACTTCTTTGGACTAGTTTTGCCTCTTGGATGCCTTGGAGATTGGAAAGCTAGGATTTTTGAGCTTGTGGGGGTAGGTAATGATCTTTATCTGTTCTTTATGTTGTTATAGTGTTGTGTAGTCTTGTAGTTTTAGTTTGATTGTTTAAAGTTAAGTTTCGTGCAAATATCGTCTTTTTAGTGTCGTTTGTGATATCTATGATCTGCTATAACCCCGAGAGTATACTAGAAAACCAAACAATGTAATTGTGTTGTACCTGTGACCATAAGCCTTCACTTGGAACACGAACCCAAGAAGCTCAATTTTGGCCCGCGTCGTCTTGAGGGGGGTCCAGCAACCTCGGCCTCTTGGTTGAGTTGGTGTGTGGATTTTTGTGGGTAGCTCTATGCTTTGGTTTTGGTGTGTTTGGTCCTGTTTGATTTTTGGGTTTTCTCTTTATACGAAATCTGGGATCACAGAGCTAGTTTCTTGTGTTACGATTACGTGTGTTACGTTATACGACGCGGATCATGCACTTTGTGTGGTTTTGCTCTTGGGTTAGTTTCGTAGTGTCGCTACACACGTTAGCCACAATACGAACACTTAAGAGTAGGTTTTGAGTTGGTATGTCGGTCAAACGTAGTTTGTACGTGTTTTGGGTCTATTGCTAATATATACTTGTAATATTGTTTTATGTTTTAGGATCGCAGGCGGGGACTTCGGACGCTGCGAAGAAGGGGAAACAGGTGGTTGGCTTTACTTAGCCAGGAGTGTTGTGAGTAGATTTAACATCTACAGGGGAATCGCCCGCATGGCGTTATGCGTCTGGGCTAGAGATGATATGATATTAGTCGCATATTCTATTGTATATATAGAGTTTGCGCATACACCTCATTGCATATAATTACTTGTTGTGCTTGGACTTGTACCCTTTGGACACTGCACTATTATTGACGGCTCATGTTGCACGAGCACTGATTGTATGCCACACACACCGTCAATAATTGCCATGACACGCACAATACACATACATATATGATATTGTTTAGTTAGGGACATTGAGATATTGATTCATATTCCTTTATGCATATGACATATAGCATACTTGTATACCTACATGCTAGCTACCCATATACCTACATGGTATTGTAACATTAGTGATGAGTATATACATATATGAGACATAGCTACATGTACATCTTGCATACATACTTACACTTATACATGGAGGGTATTACAGCATTACTGATAGGTAGATACATATACCTGCTATACCACATGTTTACACAAATATATAGCTATAACTACATGTTCACCTTTATATGATGTTGTATGGATTTGGAGAACTTAGGAACCGCATGATATATTTTATAACTTGTTGCAGTTAAATAGCGATTCTCCTTATACGCTCATATTACTGTTTCATGTTGCATATATTATATTCATGGATTTTGCATTGAGATATGGTTTTCATATGATGTTTCCGGATTGTTTTACTCCTGCGTATATATGTAGTGGTATGGGACGCTGATATATATATGTAATTACCCATCGTATATATATATCAGTGGTATGGGACGCTGTTATATATATACACCTACAGCATATATCATCATAATGATATATGCAAATATACTTATTCATTTTATATGTGGGCCTATATGGTCGATGATTGGGGCCTATGTGCTCGGGGCCTATGTGCTCGATGAGAGGGGCCTATGTGCTCGGGGCCTACGTGCTCGGTGTGAGAGTTCTATGTGCTCGATATAGGATATATGAGATTTACTTGATATTCGATATAGGATATATGAGATTTACTTGATATTGGATACATGATATATGAGATTTACTTGATATTGGACACTCGGGATATATGAGACTTACAGGATATGAGAGCCAATTTGGGGGCTGATTTGAGGAAATTTGGGATTTTGATTTTTTTGATGGACTTTGGTCCTACCACGAGGTCAGGATTCCGTGAGGATGACATGTTTTATCCCATACTCCGCATTTATTGTTCATGTATTAGTAGTACCTGATAGAGTACCTTACATGACTGTTGCATATATATTGCCATTTATTGTTCTTGTATTAGTAGTACCTGATAGAGTACCTTACATGATTGTTGCATACATATTGCCATTTATTGTTCATGTATTAGTTGTACCTGCTAGAGTACCTTTCATGACCGTTGCATATACATATTGTCATATTATTGCTTCATGTATTAGTTGTACCTGCTAGAGTATCTTTCATGACTGTTGCATTCATATGACTTTTTATTGCTATTAGCTTGCCTATTTTAGATTCGCGTTATATGTGCATACTTGCGATTACCTGCATATGTTATTTACTATTCATGAGTTGGCAACTCACCCCCGTTGTGCCACAGTGTTTTGAAGGTTGCTCCTCAGAGTAGTCAGAGGCAGGGCTTTTTATCTATCATATCATCTTTTGCAGCGGATACCGCTACGGCTGACTGTGTACAGTTTTGCTATAGGTGGGTTTTGCGGTTATCCGACGTTGCTTATTGTATATTTGTTGTATCCATGTACTCTCCATCTACCACTTTTATGAATGACTTAGAGACTTGATGTGAGAACGATATTGTATATTATTTTTGTGACTTGGGGGTCTTTTATGCAGTTTCTTTATATCGTCTTTTATTTCATCGCTACGGCGTCGTATATCTGGTATGGTGGTTGTTTTCCGCCACTGGGCGTGTATATGGTCCCGTTGGGGATGCTTTACTTTTTATTTATATGGTATCCATTTTTGGGGCTAGTTTTTACAAAGGAGGTGCTGCCAAAATTTTAAAGGAAATAAAGATGGACTTTAAAGAATTTGGGTTGAGATTTCTAAAGTTTTAAAAATGTTATTATCACTTACTACTTTTGATGGTTTAGATTGCTGGGTTTTCGGCTTATTTAAATTGCGTTACGCCTGTAGACGTTGCGTAGTTTAAGGACCGTCACGTGCCAATTTCGGGTCGTGACAAAGTTGGTATCAGAGCGCTAGGTTTTACCTTTCGGAATGTAGGATGACCTTGGTATGATGGAGTAAGTAGTTGAAGCAGAGTAACGTAGTGTGTGTATGTCCGCGGCATACTTACGACACGGTACTCTGCCTAAGTGACCTAACTACTAATTGCTTGAAATTCCTTTCTTGATGATACAGATCCTTGTGATTCGATTTCCGTGTTCTTATCGAATCCTTTTCTATTTATAGCCTATGCCGCCAATGACTATGGGGACTCAGAGAGGTGCAGCGAGGGCCGAGGTCAGAGTTGACTCGTTTGGGATGAGGATTGACCATGATGGTATGCTCGCTGTACAGGAGCAAATGGATCCTCCTTCGATAGATCGTATCGCTAGGCTTGAGGCAGAGATGCAGGACTTGCGCCAGACGATGAGGTCATTGGTTAAGTCCAGTCGAGCGCAGCGACCGGAGATGGCCACCCCTGTTACCCAGTTATTCCTTGCGATCAGCACACAGTATAGTATTACGTACACAGCACCAGTGGATGCAGCTATAGTTGACGAGGCACGTCTTCCAGAGACTTTATGAGTTCCGGAACAGAGGATGACTCGTGCAAAGGTACCAGCCCAAGGACAGAGGTTCGGTCACTATAACAGGTTTCGTGCATGTCGCGGGAGTAGCAGAGGCTTGGGACGAGGACAGTCGTTCAACTCTCATCCCCAGGAGGGTCAGCAGTCATCGCATGGATGTTTCTGGTGCGGGAGCCCTCATCACCTCATCAGGAATTGTTCCTTAGCACCGCGTCAGGCTTGTGTTCAGAGAGGTCGGGGATGCGGAGGGTTTGTTCCGAAGGGACAGGTTGGCAGAGGAGGAGTTCAGTCAGTTGCGGGTAGGGGGCTGACACGATAGTTTGCTTCTACTCATTGGGATGCGCGGGCATCCAATGCAGAGTTTTCAGGTATTCTAATTCGTATGTTCTTTTGATGTACTTATTTGTTTTACACACTTTGTGCCGTGGTTGGGCCAAGAGTCGTGTTAGCTAGATCAGCCATTTGTTGTATTAACTTCTGCCAGCGATTCTTTTGTTGCGCGACACCTGTTTCGGTCGTGTGCCAATCAGATAGGAGATAGAGATTCGTCCGTTGTTTTGATCCTCCTAGAGATGTTGGATTTGATGTTCTCCTGGGCACGGACTGGTTAGCTACGTGCTATGCATCTGTGGACTGCCGCGAGAAAACAGTCAGGTTTTGTTTTCCCGGCTAGTCAGTTCTTGTTGTGCAGGAGGACAGTGGTGCCGCCTCTCACAGCTTGAATTCAGCCTTTTTCGCTAGTCGGCTTTTGAGGAGAGAATGTCGAGGATTCTAGGCTTTCATTCGTGATACTAAAGCCATAGTGGGTTTGTTGGACCGGGTTCCTATCGTGCGAGAGTTTTCCGACGTTGTTCCAGATGAGCCGGCAGAGCTTAAGGAGCTTAAGGATCAGCTGCAGAGTTGCTTATAGGGGGGCTTGTGCGTTTGAGTGTTTCGCTTTGGGGAGCTCCTATTCTGTTCGTCATAAGAAGGACGACAGTTGAGGTTGTGTATTGATAGATCGTCAATTGAATTAGGTTACGGTGCGGATAGGTATCCTTTACCTCGCATTGACGATTTCTTCGATCAGCTCCAGAGTGCGAGACTTTTTCTAAGTTTGTTTGGGATCGGAGTGATGTCATTCCGAAGACTGCTTTTGTGCGCGCTACGGAAAGTATGAGTTTTAGTGGTGTCGTTGGACTCACCAATGCCCTAGCAGTATTCGTGGATGTGATGAACCAGATTTCTTCAGGTCGTTCCTCTACCAGTTTATTGTTGTGTCATTGATGACATTCTGGTCTTTTCTAAGAGTCGTGAGGAACGTAGGCAGCACTTGAGGATTTGCTTTGCAAACATTGGGAGAGCACCAGCTGTTTGCTAAATTCTCGGAGTGTTCCTTCAGGCTTAATTGTATTGATTCCTAGGTCTTGTAGTTACGGGAGACGGTTTTCGTATGGACTCGAGGAAGATCAAGGCCGTACAGCTTTGGCCTAGACTTGTGTATGGGATGGAGGTCCGCAGATCTTTGGGCTTAGCAGGTTTTTACCGTCGTTTCGTGCAGGATTGCTAGTGTATCGCTGCACCATTGACTGAACTGACCGAAAAGGAGGTTCTTTTTCTTTGGACTGAGGCATGCGTGCAGAGTTTTCAGCAGTTGAAGACTCAGTTGACGACTGCACCAGTTCTTTCTTTGCTTTCTGGTTCGGGCGATTTTGTTGTTTAACTGTGATGTTTCGCGAGTGGGGCTCAATTTTGCGTTGATGTGGCATTATAGAGTTATCGCTTTTGCTTCCCGACAGTTGGAGGAAGTACGAGTAGGATATTCCACTCATGATCTGGAGATGGCCGCGGTGGTCGTGCGTTGGAGATTTGGAGACACTACTTGTATGGAGAGTCGTGTCAGATTTTCACGGACCACCAGAGCTTAATGCACATCTTCTTGCAGCGGGTTTTGATTGTTGAGACAGCGCCGTGGGATGGAGCTTGTGAAGGATTGTGTTTGTGAGATCCTCGTTACCCGTGGCAAGGCGATTGTGGTTGCTGATGCTGGAGTCGTAGGCCCGGGGTTAGCTTGTCCCAGTTGTGTGCAGTTTTGAGACAGTCTTCTACAGATTTACAGTTCTTGTGCGATCGTTGAGTACAGCTTAAGTTCGCCTCTACTGAGGGGACAACTTGCTCATGTCCGTGCCCGTTTATTTTTCCTAAAACGTTTTCATGAGGCACAGCCCGCCGATGCTCGTTTGTCAGAGATTCTTGAGCATACTCGGCTGGGTAAAGATTCGGAGTCCTTGATTTGTGACCAGGGTGTGCTACGTTTAGGGACGCGGTTGTGTGTACCTGATACTATTGGGTAGAAACACGAAATCCTAGAGCAGGCACATCAGTCAGCTTTCTGTGTTCATTCAAGTTCCACCAATATGTGACGTGGCTTGTGAGATAGTTACGAGTGCGCAGGGATGAAGAGTGAAGTTCTTTCGTTTCGAGGTGTTTGTCTTGTTGTGAGCTAAGGTTGAGCATTTGAGACCGGCCGGAGAGTTGCAACCTTTAACCGTTCCGGAGTGGGAATGGGAGCAGATCTCCATGAATTTCATTGTGGTGTCTACCCAGGTCTTGACAGGGTGTGACTCCATTTGGGTGTTTGCTGTCCGGTTATACTCAGTTGTTCTTCGTTAAGTTTGTGTGTTGCACGGAGTTCCTTCATGTGTTGTATCCAATGGAGGCATCCTGTTCGCTTGCCATCTTTGGCAGAAGCTTCAGGAAGCCTTGGGTACTGGTTGAGCTTTAGCTCCACTTTCCCATCCGCAGGACGAGGGTTTGTGAGAGCGGACTATACAGACTCTGGAGGATATGCTTGTGCGTGCGTACTAATTGTTGTTGGCAGTTGGGATCGTCACTTGCCATTGTGAGGGTTCTCCTTCGATAGCTGTTATCAGGAGACATTCCAATTGGCAACCTTTAGGCTTGTTGTTAGGTGGTGTCGATCGCCAGTATGTTTTTCTGACTCTGCGTGAGTAGGATTTTTGGACCCCAGCTTGTCGAGAGGCTTCGGAGATGATCCAGTTGATTCAGGTCAGGATGAGAGCAGCCCAGTGCAGACAGAGGTCTTATGCCGACCGTGGTGGTCGCAGACTTGAGTTCGCAGTGGGAGATCATGTATTCCTATGGATTTTCCGATGAATGACGTGTTGAGTTTTGGGAAGCTTATCCCAGAATTGTAGGTCCTTTTGAGATCCTTAAAGCGAGTTAGTTCCGTTGCCTATAATTTGGCACTTCCGCCCAGATTATTGAGTATTCACCTCGTATTTCTTGTGTCAATACATCGCAAATACCTTCATGACCTTTCTCACATGATTTAGCACTAGACCATTTAGCTTGGACACGATCTTTTCGTTCACCGGCAGCCGATTGTGTTAGTGAATCGGCTGGTGCAGAAAACTTCGGTCAACCGTCTTGCCATCTGTAGAGGTTTCTTTGGCGTAGCCGTATAGTGAGGTGATCACTTGGAAGGCTGCGAGTGAGATTTGTGAGTTTTGCACTCATCTCTTTGAAGATATGCATAATAAGAATTTTTAAATTCGGGGACGAATTTTTATAAAGGAGGTTAGTTTAGACGATAATGCGGGTTTTTGTAAAAAGTTTACCAGTTTGGGTTCCTCACATTTTATAACATTTAATTAATAATTTATTATTATTTGTTATGGCTTGCACGCACATGTGCATGTTTATGTGAGGGTTTGTTTGTGCCAATCTAGTTTAGTGACCATGACAACTTAACCCTAATCTAATCCTTTGCTTTAACCTAATTCTTGCCTTGATTAAACCTTTAGATATTTGTTGAGAGAGAGGATATTTTCTTTTGTCTTTTGAGAGGTGGCATGGTGAGCTTAAGGCTTGCATTAATGAGGAGTTAATGCAAGGGTGTACTCACCTCTCTCTCTCTCTCTCTTTATGCCCACCTCTCTCTCTCTTTATCATTCACTCTCTCATTCTCTCTCACTTCATTTCTTTTTATTTCTTCATTCTCTCATTTCCTCAACTAAATACTTATCATAATATTCACTAATCCTACACTAAACTTCACAAAATCTCACAAAAATCACATCTTTGGACTAGTTTTGCCTCTTGGATGTCTTGGAGCTTGGAAAGCTAGGATCTTTGAGCTTGTGGGGGTAGGTAATGATCTCTATCTGTTCTTTATGTTGTTATAGTGTTGTGTAGTCTTGTAGTTTTAGTTTTAATCGTTTAAAGTTAAGTTTCATGCAAATATCGTATTTTTAGTGTCGTTTGTGATATCTGTGATCTGCTGTGACCCCGAGAGTATACTAGAAAACCAAACAATGTAGTTTTGTTGTACCTGTGACCATAAGCCTTCACCTGGAACATGAACCCAAGAAGCTCGGTTTTGGCCGGCGACGTCTTGAGGGGGGTCCTGCGACCTCGGCCTCTTGGTTGAGTTGGTGTGTGGTTTTTTGTGGGTAGCTCTATGCTTTAGTTTTGGTATGTTTGGTCCTGTTTGATTTTTGGGTTTTCTCTGTATACAAAATCTGGGATCACATAGCTAGTTTCTTATGTTACGATTACGTGTTTTATGTTATACGACACGGATCGTGCACTTTGTGTGGTTTTGCTCTTGGGTTGGTTTCGTAGTATCGCTACGCACGTTAGCCACAATACGAACACTTGAGAGTAGGTTTTGAGTTGGTGTGTCGGTCAAACATAGTTTGTACGTGTTTTTGGTCTATTGCTAATATATACTTGTTATATTGTTTTATATTTTAGGATCGTAGGCGGGGACTTCGGACGCTGCGAAAAAGGGGAAACAGGTGGTTGGATTTACTTAGCCAGGAGCGTTTTGAGTAGATTTAACATCTACAGGGGAATCGCCCCCATGGCGTTATGCGTCTGGGCTAGAGATGATATGATATTAGTCGCATATTCTATTGCATATATAGAGTTTGCGCATACACCTCATTACATATTATTACTTGTTGTGCTTGGACTTGTACATTTAGGACACTGCACTATTATTAACGGCTCATGTTGCACGAGCACTGATTGTATGCCACACACACCGTCAATAATTGCCATGACACGCACAATACACATACATATATGATATTGTTTGCTTAGGGACATTGAGACATTGATTCATATTCCTTTATGCATATGACATATAGTATACCTGTATACCTACATGGTATTGTACCATTAGTGATAGGTATATACATATATGAGACATAGCTACATGTACATCTTGCATACATACTTACACTTATACCTGGAGGGTATTATATCGTTACTGATAGGTAGATACATATACCTTGCTATACCACATGTTTACACATATATCTGGCTATAGCTACAAGTTCATCTTTATATGATATTGTATGGATTTGGAGAATTTAGGAACCGCATGATATATTTTAAAACTTGTTGCAGTTAAATAGCGATTCTCCTTATACACTCATATTACTGTTTCATGTTGCATATATTATATTCATGGATTTCGCATTGAGATATGGTTTTCATATGATGTTTTTGGATTGTTTTACTCCTGCTGTAAAGTTTTAAAAATAATTAAATAAATAATTAGATAAATAAAATCCTTTAGGTGAATTTTCTTATAATCGGTAAAATAAACCGTATTTTCCGTAAAACTCAACTATAATTATTTTTCAATATAGACTTAAATACGCCTATTTTAACTATGTAATTGATAGTATTTAGTATTTAATTGGTCACTTGTAAATTTCTAGTTTACTAAAATATTTTTCGTAATTAATTAATTTCAAATATTAACATAAGCTTTTAATCATACATTTAATTAGTGTAAATTACAAATTGGAATGGGTTAATTTAACAAAAGTGAGCCATGACATATTAGAATTAAGTTTGTAGCATGCTCCACTCTTCTTGAATTGTCTTCAAAATTCTAGAGATTTCTAGGAAAATGTTTAAATTGGAAAAAGTAAATAATTAAGGGTTTAAGTGAAAAGATGCATTTCTTAAGGATGTCTCTACACAATTCTACCCTCATTTCACTCTCTCCCTCTCCCTCTCCAAATTTGTGGCCGAGCCCCCTTGTGGCAGCCCCAAAATTTTGCTCTCTCATTTCCACTTCATTTCAACACAAAATCCTTCAAAATCAACACAAAAATCCTACTAAATTCCTAATCCAATCTCTACTCACTATCCTTCGACCTATCTAGCTTTGATCTTGGAGAAAAGTTAGAATTTTTGGGAGGCTTGGGTGCATGTTTGATCTCATGTTTATGGAGGTATAATTCTAACCCTAGTGTTAATTGTAGCTTAATTACTTTAATTTAATAAATTTCGGTATTTAATTATGGTTCTAATTGCTAAATAAAAATTTCAAGAAAGGGTTTTTAAATCAAATTAGGATTTTTATCATTAGGTTATGATCTTAATGTATAGTTTAACATGTTAGGTAATGCAAAACCTAATCTAGTTACTAGTTTCTAATTGTTAGTTTAAAATTATGCTAATTATGCTAATGTTGCAAACTATGTTTTTAGAAATTGATTAAATAGTTGAGATTAAAATCTAATTAGGGTTTTCATGAAATTATTAACATTATAAATTGTAGTTTAATATCTTAGATCATGCAAAACCTAGTTTAGTTGTTGTTTTGTGCATTGTTATTTTGAAATTGTTAAAATTGGATAAATTTGCAAACTAGAATTTTGGGTTTAATGAAAATTGATGAGATTAAATTTAAGTAATGGTTTGTATGAATTAGTTATGATATTTAGTGAATATTATGGCCAATAGTTTCGTTAAAACATCAAGTTTCAAATTAAAACGGTTATTTTAGACTTTCTAGGTTTTTGGAAATAAATCGAATAGATTTATTTTGAGGTTTTTATGAGTTACAACTTATTTCATATTATAATTAGTGATTTATGAAACCACGATTGGTGTGTTTGGGTTTTTCTCGATCAATCGGCGTTTGTATGCTGATGTTGAGGGTTATTTGGTTATTTTGCATGAGCGGGTCATAGGTTTTAACCGATGCGCGTTTCGTGTGCTGTTTTGGTTTTTATCCACGATTTCGGTTTACGATATTATATATGTTTGCATATAGGTACCTCTCATGTGGACTTTGGACGAGGAAGAGGAGGAGGGCGACATCTATTTCGGCAAGCGAGAACCAGGTGAGTAGATATATATCTACGGGGGAAGTCGAAAGGATGGCGTATAGCACCCCCGCAACTTCGTAGGATATGACGTGGTATTGAGATAGTTATATATAGATATGTTATTGCGAGATACGAATATGGAGCAAGAAATATTTTTAGGAGACCACGGATAGGAAATTGTGTAAGTGGGATGATAGTGTTTTAGTCTAGTTCTTAGTCGCGAGACCCTAGAGTATAGGTTGACACACACACGCGCGTGCACACACATACACTTGGCTTGGTGTATATGTGTGTGTGTGTATACTGTAGGGTTCCTAGGCACTCTTGTGAGGGTTCATAAGGCATCAAACATGCCCGAATAAAATTTTAGACGTGCCGAACAACCCAAAGCCGGGATCTTCGCTAGATTATCAGGGTTTAACATGCAAGTAAACATCTTTACTACTAAGTGTGAGGGATTACAACCTTTGTAGTCCACTCCTTCGATTCATAAGCTCCGAGTAGAAGTCCCTTCACCGCGATCCATGATTTCCCGGATTCAAGAGAGGCTCCACGACTCGAACGATCCATGCTAGCTTGTAGTGTTCCGCTTCTCCGATGATCTACGTCGAAGTTGCTATAACCCAAGCTCTCTCACTCTAATGAGGTGAACACCCTAATCTAATGGGCTAGATTAGATGAGGATGATGGAGTAGTATTTATGATATCTTTTTATATCAATTTCTCATAAGAAATCATCACCAAAGGAAAATCTAGTGAGCTCTTTCAATAACTCAAGAGAGAAGAAGATGAAGAATAATAAGATAATCCTTTTGTGATGAATAATGATAAGAGTATATCAATAATAATGCAACCATGGTTAATGATGATAAGGATAACCCTTGTAGAGAGTTAACTAAGGCTAGGGTTTGGTTGGGTTAAGAAATGAGTCATAAGAAAATATCTATCATAATATCTTCTTCATGACAAAAGGAATGCTTCTAGATGGTGCAAGAAGAAGCTAACCCTAATCAAACCCTAATCTCTTTTTATCATCACTAAACATGTTTCATTATTAATCATATCATGTTACTATAATATATATCACATATATATTATATTTGTAACAAAAGAAAATAATACAATTAATATATATCGCATATATATCAATGTATTATCCGGTGAGAAAATGAAATAATAAAGCGAGCCAATATTTGATAATGTAATACAATATATCATATATATTATTATACATTAAATCATCGAATCAACTCTTGATCCGACAATCCGGCTATATCGAATATAACCGACTAATATATCATGTACCGATTCATCGAATCAACACTTGATCCGATGATTCGGTTCATATCTAAATATCGCGAGAATATAATACGGTATCTCATATCGCATTATCCTCGGTCCTGCACATATCACATATGTGCCTTTACTCCGTTTTGTCTGAGCCAAGAAACCTCTATGTAGGACTCTAAAGAATCGTCAATACGCCGGTAGCAGGTGATGATCATATCAAACACCCACAAGCTGCAAGCGGTCAGTTAAACATAACAGCCACCCAGGTATTGAGCGATCAAAAGATCAACAAGCTAGCATGTACGTTCTCCTGTGAATCTAATTGTTAGTTATATGTATGCCCTAAAGGCCATTACTGTGCATTAGATGTATATTGTAATGGATGCTGGGACATATATAGGTAGGACTTTCTTGCTCGACATGATAGTACGCTATCTGGTTGCTCTTTATCTTAACATGTATACTTTCTGTCTCTCTGTTACATGTTGATAAAGCCCTTAGGATGTGTACTCGACTTCCAGGACTATGACGTAGATCATACTAGTAGGGCCTGGGTAGTCCATGAGTACATCCTTCAATGTTCCTAGTCGTGGGAATATCGAGACGGGGCATCGATATTCCAGAGTAGACTAGCGTATATCTTCTCGACCCATGTGATGGGCGATGGATGATCCCATATCCATTGGTGTTTGACATCAGAGATGGTATGCGGGTGCTCAGTGGAGACTGGGTATACTGAACGGACTCGACGAGAACTCCCAGATGGTATTATACCTCACGTCAGATGGCAGTTCTCTGGTGATACTGGTACAGCTTAGTCTGTTGACCCGAGATCGTCATAGAGTCTTGTGTGTCTCCCACTGTGCTTTGATTTCCACCCTACTACGGCTCTACTGAGTCGTGCAAACAGGTGGTTTTTGGGTACAGTCCCGATTCACATGGAGGCAATGAGCGATAGGAGGGGATTTGTCTCTCCCGGTATTGGGGGTTGATGTTGCGCTATGCTCGACTGGCCATAACAGGAAATCCCTGGCCAGGGTTGCAGTGATCTACTGGTAAGTGTTATCAGTAGTTTCACACATGTTATGGACCTCACGTCAGCATGACTTATCAAGCTATTGGGGTCTGACGTTTACCACCCCTAGGCGAGATATGCGACATATCAGACGAACAGACCGGACTGTACGGTAAGTGTTACTGGTTGGATTCACAGGAGTGTTAGCGGGCTTGCTCGTCGATCTTCTGATCGCTCAATACCCGGGTGGCCGTTATGTTTAGCAGACCGCTTGCGGCTTGTGGGTGTTTGATATGATCATCACCTGCTGCCGGCGTATTGACGAGTCTTTAGAGTCCTACACAGAGGTTTCCTGGCTCAAGCGAAACGAAATAGGAACGCATATGAGATATGTGCGGGACCGAGAATAATGCGTGTATGTGATACCGTATTCAATTCTCGCGATGAATGTATCGATTGGTTGTATGCGATATAACCTAGTTATCGAATCGAAAATTGATTCGATAAGTCGATACATTGGATACTAGTCGGTTATATGCGACATGACCGGATCATTGAATCAAGTGTTGATTTAATGATTTAATATATAATTATATATTTGATATATTACTTTACATTAACTAGTATTGGTTCACTCAAGATTGACTTTCTCACTTGAAATGCACAAGTTCTATATGTGATATATTTTTGTGCACTTGTTTGTATCATGTTTGATGACACATGCAAACTTGGGTTTGTGTAAGACTTAAACCATATTTAGTGAATGGTTAGGGTTTCATTTCACTTATTTATTTATCTATTTATTTTGGTTAAAAGAAAAAGGAAAACAAAATGGTTGCTTTCATACAAGAAGCTTCTTGATGCTTCATGCATCTTTGACTAAGTGACCATTTTTGTCTTCATCTCCTAACCCTAACCATTCAACTAAACCCTAGTTAATTCTCTATACTAAAGCATGGTTGCAAATATGATAAGTATCGTTTTATTTTCTATTTTTCAATATACTTATCATATTCTTTTTCTTCTTCTTTATCTTCTTCAACATGAAGAAAGCTTGCTACCATTAATGGCAACATGAGAAAAAGAGTGAGAAATCCAATTCTAAAGTGAACCCACTTCCTATTTCTTCATCCTCTACCACTTGCCATGTATTATAGGGTGTTTTCTTCACAAGTTTCATGGCTTGGTAAAGTTGGAGCTTGATCTTGAGTTGCCTCGACGTAGATCATCTTCGGCATCGAAGTCGACGACCTAGCCCGATCTTTTCTCCGATGAAACCACCGTGAGAGTCTAGGATTCTGATTGGTACAGCGAAGAGACGTCATCACGGAGCCAAGGAAGTGGAGGACCGGATCTACAAAGGTTGTAGTCACTTTCCTTTAGCAATAAAGTCGTTTACTTGCTTGCATCGCCTTATCATCTAGTTAACGATCCGTATTAGGGTTTGTAGGCACATGAAAAATTTGAATTGGGCATGTTTGATCTGTTGTGAGACCTCATTAGTGTGCCTAGGATCCCTACAGTGGTATCAGAGCCTAGCTAGAGCCTTAGGCGATGCGTAGACGGAGTTAGAAGTCCGATCGAACCGAAACCCTAATCTCAAATTGCTCTATGTACATTTTTTGAAATCGGGGAATTTTAAGAATTAAAAATATGCAGAAAAATCAGAAGGAGTTTCTAAGAATTACTGTGAAGCCCGTACTCCTGATTCCATCAAAGCGCGGCGGAACCGCGGCATTAGCATGGCTAATGCGACGGTTCCGCGGTCATTTAGTCTCCTCTTTCATTTAATTTTACACAGTAATTCCTATTTTGTAGTGCTGGTTTTCCTGGGAATTTTTAATCTGAACTCAAGAGTTGAGTTTTCTGGGTTGTATTGGGAGTTCGGAGATTCGATCGGACTGTCTAATTTTGTCTGTGTTTTTTCCGGATAATTTTAGAATATGTTAAAAGTTCGACCAGATATAAATACCCACTTTTTCCCCTGCCGGGAAATTTCCAATTGTTGGACTTTTCCGTAGTTTAATGACGTTCTAAGTAGTGCAAGTAACGCGATGGTCCCTCTAGAAGACAACAAACCTTAACTCGATTATGTGACCGTCTTGAACTGCCCTTTGAACCCTAAGGTTTAGGGCAGTACGGCGTGCCACATGTGAGGCGTTGGCTTGACCCTTCTACGGCTGGACCGTTGGTACCGAGGTACAAAATGAATGTTTTTAAACTTATTTCATGTGTTGAGCTGTTTCGGGAAAACTTGGGTGTTCGATTGTTCGATCGGAAAGTTTAACATTTTCTATTTACCCGGAATGTGATACAACATTTGGAATTCACAAGTAGTTATGAGATAACTGAATGAATGTTATAAACATAGCAGTTTAGTCTCACTTGATCGGTTGCCATGGAATTTTGATGTGATCAAAAGTCCGTCGCAATCACGTAGCGTACGCGGATACTCACCGGGTAAACTTAATAGACAGCCTCACCCCATAGCCCCGACCAAGTGACTGTAGGAGAACCCCGTCGCCGAAAGCATCCGTTCGGGTGCTCGCGGCAGCGGTGTTCCGCCTTGGTGCACTTCGTCGACGGCGTCGGGGGTGCAGCCGCCTACTAAAGTTTGCGACGAGCATTCGATCAGGATGTCGGGAATCTTGTTGAATTGCCCGACTTAATATTGAAAAGTGTTTTCGATAATGAGACTAAAATGCGGGGTTTATAATTATTAGGCATGCGATGTCTACGTATTTCATTTGATTAGGCATGCGATGTCTAAAGAGGTTGCGGATTCCAACTGTTGTAGTTTTACACTTTCTTTTCTGTGACCGTAAGTGTAATATGTGATATCGCCGGTTTCGTTGCTATATGTCAACGACAATTGGGATACGCATGTTTACTTACGTTGATGACATGTGATGTTATGTGTTGCTGGGTATGTTATATTGGATCGTCGTGTTTGAATAGCCGGGGTTTTTTTTTATGTGAGATGAGTGTTTTTCATTTTCATTCATGTAAAAACTTGTATGTAATATTCTTTTATTGGGGCACTTCCAGGTTGCGGATGATGTCACCATTTGTATATTATTTACTTTTCCGCATTAGGATAGACCCAAGGAGGGGAGCACAAGTAACCGGGTTCTAGGGTCCAGTGGGAGACCATCTCGAGGAGTCGAGTCCGGGTCTCGTAACCCTAGAATTGGTAGGGTTGCTTGCCGCTCTCGTAGGGGTCTAGGGGTGTGGGATTGGCTATTCATCACGACCGTGGAATCCGTGTTTTATACTGGCTCGTATTAAAAACACGGACGTCCTAGTATATCCAATATTTCATATGATATTTTCTGCTGCGTTATCTGTGATGTGATCATGTGATTTGTTCAGATAGATATAGTATATAGTATATATGATATATTATATAGACGTTGCTTATGTTTTACACCCGCGCTAGCCCTGCCTCGCTCTGCCGTTAGTTACCTAACCTAACGGTGCAGACGGGACATCGAGACGAATGCGGATGGCATAAGCGCACGTTATATTTATCTGTGATGTTTAGGTGGACTTAAATGATGGGATATTCA
The DNA here is from genome assembly GCA_030015575.1 of Agapanthus africanus. NCBI lineage: Eukaryota > Viridiplantae > Streptophyta > Magnoliopsida > Asparagales > Amaryllidaceae > Agapanthus > Agapanthus africanus. The sequence continues at coordinate 247,131,919 of CM057349.1, forward strand.
TTAATGTGATTAATGAAAGAAAATAAACCTAAAAGATGTTGTGGAATCGAATTTCAAAAATAAAACAGGTAGCTACAGTTCTTGCTTTGCATCGCGGTGTTCCTTGTAGAACATCCTGCACCTTATTCGATAAGGAAAGGACCGAGATCCCTTCACCGGGAGTGACTCCTTTAGCAATAACTGGCAGATGCTACACACTCGGTTTGTCTTTTGATTGCTTCTATAATTTCTGCTTTGCACAGTGATATATATGATATATCCCGCACCTCATTCGACGAGAAAAGGGCCGACGATCCCTTCACCGGGAGTGACCCCTTTAGCAAAACTAGAAAAAGCCTAAAAAACACTCCATTTAAAAACCATTTGATTCCGCAACGAGATCAAGTTCAAAGCGTTAAATGTTTTCTCAAAAACCATTCGCAACCCTCCGTCATTTTAGGAAGTAGAGTACTTAGTATTCGTGCTGTGTTTGTTGACCTTAGTTAAGGCACAGTGTACGGTAGCTAAGTGATGTCTTCCTACACCGCATATGATGCGATTAGTTAGGACAATCACGTGACTTTGTTGACCTTAGTTAAGGGTCATGTGGGTGGGTCTAATTAATCACGAAATGACGGGTAGAACTTGACTAGTACTTATGATTTGTTGACCATAGTTAAGGTCATAAGTGCTAGGGGTAAAAACCTTTATCGGGAGTTTCAAGTGTTGAAATTTGCAATGAGAATGCATACCTTCTATGTGATAGTTGGATCCCGATACCCACTGCGAGTAATTGTTACTCCTGGGAGAGTTTTGCACTTTACAATTAGCCGATCAAGTAGGTGTCTAGAAAGGTGTCAACGGGGTTACGCCTCTGGGAAAACGAGGTTTACTGTAATTAGGTCCGTGCGAAAGCACGGGGAACCTCCCTCAAAGTACCGACACTGGCCTGGCTGAAAGATTGGCGAACTTGTAGAGTGTAATTAATCCCGGCTAGTCTTTCCTTTTAGAGTTTGAAGGAAGATTTGATAAAAAACAGTGGGAGCCATCCTGATTAGATAAAATAAATAACCAATCTAATCTTGCAAGAGCGCACGCAGAGTGTTTTCTTCTCTCTCTCTCCAGGTAGCGACCATATCACGCCTTAATCAAGATAATAATATGGATGTATTGACCGAACCCGCTTGTTATACTGAGCTGGGGAACGTTGGTCCCGCTCCAACTTATAATTGTTATAAGGCAGAGCAGGATATAGGGGAATACCAGAATTCCTATGTTTCGCCCAAACGAAGAAAGTGCATTTGACGCATCTCCTTCGGGTATGTTCATTACAAAGAACTGTTTCTCAGTATCCTCTGCATCCTGGGTATTTGATACCGGATCAGGATCCCAGATATGTAATCTGTTACATAGGGCTACAGAAAGGTAGAAAACTGAGAACGGGTGATAAGTTTCATGAGACAGAAAACGGGACAAGTGTTGCAGCCAAGTCTGTTGGTCACTGTCACCCTGTATTACCAGTACATTGATTTTGAACGAATGTTATTAGATACCGAACCTGATATACAAAATCATATCAGTCTCTTTATAAGTAAAGAAATGATAAAATTTTGTATTGTTGGATAATGTTTTGAACATTTCCTATATCAAAAGTTGATCAGTTTAGGCACGTTATCTAAAAGCATTGATGTTCTAAATCAAACTATAGTTCCTAGTATAAAGAACACACACAAGAGGAAGAGTTCAGAAATGAACGATTCCTTCTTGAGGCATTGTAGACTAGGTCATATCAATGCGACCCAACTGGCTGAAGTTACATTTTAGATGCATATTTAAATCAGTTTGAATTTACATCTTATGAAACTTGCCAGTCATGTCACAAAGATTAAATGACCATAGCTCTGTTTATTGGAAACAGAGAAAGAGTTAATGAACTCTTGGGACTGATACATGATGATGTATGTAAGGTCTCCTGTCTACACATGCCAGGACTGGTTCTTTATACTTCATTACGTTCTCTGATAATCTCTCAAGATTCAGACATATGCTCCTGTTGAAACACAAGTCCGAACCTTTTGAGATATTCACAGAATGTAAGCTAGAAGTAGAGAACCAATACGGGTATAAGTATTATGTCCTATGATAAGATAAGGGAGGAGAATACTTGTGCATGGAATTCTTGGACTATTCTAAAAGAAAATGAGATTCTCTCTCAGTATTACTCCTCTGAATGCACCACAGCACAACGGTGTATCAGGGCGGAGCAATCGCACCGTATTAGATATGGTGTGCTCTATGATGAGTACTACTGAGTTACCTATTTCCTTTTGGGGTTGTGCACTTGAGAAGCTGCATACCTATTGAATTAGGTTCGAATCAGATCACTGCCTACCACTCCATATAAGATATGGTATGGGAAGAGCCCATCTCTTAAGCAAGTTAAGATTTGGGATTGTCCGGCATATGTCTAAAGCAAAATCCGGACAAGATCGAGGCAAGGTCAGTTCTGTAGAATTGGAAAGGTTCCAGCTATACAAAACTACAGTTGATGATTTGACAGATCCAAAGGATTCAATAGTTCCCAACGAACCTCAGCCTCTCCGCTGATCTGGTAGGGTTTCCATCCGCCTGAGAGATACTTCGGTTTCTCAATGACAGTGGGAGCGAGGAATGCAACATGAGATGATGACCCAACTAGTCTCGAGCAGGCCATCGAGAGTAGGGACTCTATAAGAATGACTGGATGCTTAGCGATCTGAGATGGAATCCATGTACACCGACAAAGTATGGACTTTGGTTGCTATATCTGAAGGGTTAAATCCCCATCAGGAGCAAGTATATCTTGAGAAGATTACTTGGTGTAGATGAAAAAGTTGAGACTTTCAAAGCTAGACTTGTTAAAGATTTTCGTCATCAACCAGGCATGGATAATGATGAAACCTTTCCAGGGACTATGCTTAAGTCCATCCAGATCCTACTTGCCATTGCTACATACCATGACTACGATATCTGGTGGTTGGGTGCCATGACTATTTTTCTAAATAATGATTTAGAAGAGAACGTCAATAAGAACACAGCCAGAGGGCTTCGTAAACAGTGGGAGCAGCGGAAACGTGTGCAAGTTGCTTTACATAATAAAGCAGGCATCGCGGAGTTGGAACGTCTGTTTTGATGTGGTAGTCGAAGTGTTTGACTTCATCAAAAATGGTAGATGAACCTTGTATGTACAAAAAGGTAGTAGAGAGTAAGGTGGTCATCCTCGTATTGTACGCAGACAACATACTCTTGATAGGTAAAGAGTTTCCTATACTATGATCGGTCGATCTCCTCTTATCACATGGATTCTCCAATAGGATAAAGATGATACCTCCTAAATCCTGAGATTTGGATCTATGAGATAGATCTAAAAGGATATTAGGGTTCTCACTAGGTATAGTGAGATTGTATCAATCGATCCTGGGGAGAATCACTGGAAAAGTTCCAGAATGATAAGCACGACTGAGTGTCAGTCGCAGGCATTGTCTTTATCCTCAGTGGAGGGACGGTATGTTGGAAGAGTTCCAAGCTAGATACCATGACAAACTAGACGATAAAGGCTGGTAACATCGCTATTAAAGATACTACCAAAGAGGCAGTTTGGGTGTATATTGGTTCATGAGATGAACTGGGTTCCTATCATTGTATGACAATGAAAGTGTGGCTTTGGCCCAGGAACCCTGGTCCCATCAGTGACCCAGACATATTCTGAGGCAGCATCACCTGATCATGGAGATAGATGATCTCCAGGGTGATCGAGGTTAGGAGAGTAGACTCAGAGGACAACACGGCGGATCCACTCACAAAGGCTTTTTCCTAGAGAGAGACTTATATGGGATGGTTGAGTATGTGATACTGCAACCACTGCTACAGATGGCCCTAGTGCAAGTGGGAGATTGTTAGTTATATGTATGCCCTAGAGGCCATTACTGTACATAGGATGTATATATTGTAGTGGATGCTGGGACATATATAGGTAGGACTTTCTTGCTCGACATGATAGTACGCTATCTGGTTGCTCTTTATCTTAACATGTATACTTTCTGTCTCTCTGTTACATGTTGATAAAGCCCTTAGGATGTGTACTCGACTTCCAGGTCTATGATGTAGATCATACTAGTGGGGCCTGGGTAGTCCATGAGTACATCCTTCAATGTTCCTAGTCGTGGGAATATCGAGACGGGGCATCGATATTCCAGAGTAGACTAGCGTATATCTTCTCGACCCATGTGATGGGCGATGGATGATCCCATATCCATTGGTGTTTGACATCAGAGATGGTATGTGGGTGCTCAGTGGAGACTGGGTACACTGAACGGACTCCGAGAACTCCCAGATGGTATTATACCTCACGTCAGATGGCAGTTCTCTAGTGACACTGGTACAGCTTAGTCTGTTGACCCGAGATCGTCATAGAGTCTTGTGTGTCTCCTACTGTGCTTTGATTTCCACCCTACCACGGCTCTACAGAGTCGTGCAAACAGGTGGTTTTTGGGTACAGTCCCGATTCACATGGAAGCAATGAGCGATAGGAGGGGATTCGTCTCTCCCGGTATTGGGGGTTGATGTTGCGCTATGCTCGACTGGCCATAACAGGAAATCCCTGGCCAGGGTTGCAGTGATCTACTGGTAAGTGTTATCAGTAGTTTCACACATGTTATGGACCTCACGTCAGCATGACTTATCAAGCTATTGGGGTCTGACGTTTACCACCCATAGGCGAGATATGCGACATATCAGACGAACAGACCGGACTGTACGGTAAGTGTTACTGGTTGGATTCACACGTGTGTGAGCGGGCTTGCTCGTCGATCTTCTGATCGCTCAATACCCGGGTGGCCGTTACGTTTAGCAGACCGCTTGCGGCTTGTGGGTGTTTGATATGATCATCACCTGCTGCCGGCGTATTGACGAGTCTTTAGAGTCCTACACAGAGGTTTGCTGGCTCAAGCGAAACGAAATAGGAACGCATATGAGATATGTGCGGGACCGAGAATAATGCGTGTATGTGATACCGTATTCTATTCTCGCGATGAATGTATCGATTGGTTGTATGCGATATAACCTAGTTATCGAATCGAAGATTGATTCGATAAGTCGATACATTGGATACTAGTCGGTTATATGCGACATGACCGGATTATTGAATCAAGTGTCGATTTAATGTATAATTATATATTTGATATATTACTTTATATTAACTAGTATTGATTCACTCCAGATTGACTTTCTCACTTGAAATGCACAAGTTCTATATGTGATATATTTTTGTGCACTTGTTTGTATCATGTTTGATGATACATGCAAACTTGGGTTTGTGTAAGACTTAAACCATGTTTAGTGAATGGTTAGGGTTTCATTTCACTTATTTATTTATCTATTTATTTTGGTTAAAAGAAAAAGGAAAACAAAATGGTTGCTTTCATACAAGAAGCTTCTTGATGCTTCATGCATCTTTGACTAAGTGACCATTTTTGTCTTCATCTCCCAACCCTAACCATTCAACTAAACCCTAGTTAATTCTCTACACTAAACCATGGTTGCAAATATGATAAGTATCATTTTATTTTCTATTTTTCAATATACTTATCATATTCTTTTTCTTCTTCTTCTTCTTCAACTTGAAGAAAGCTTGCTACCATTAATGGCAACATGAGAAAAAGAGTGAGAAATCCAATTCTAAAGTGAACCCACTTCCTATTTCTTCATCCTCTACCACTTTCCATGTAGTATAGGATGTTTTCTTCACAAGTTTATGGCTTGGTGAAGTTGGAGCTTGATCTTGAGTTGCCTCGACGTAGATCATCTTCGGCATTGAAGTCGACGACCTAGCCCGATCTTTTCTCCGATGAAACCACCGTGAGAGTCTAGGATTCCGATTGGTACAGCGAAGGGACGTCATCATGGAGCCAAGGAAGTGGAGGACCGGATCTACAAAGGTTGTAGTCACTTTCCTTTAGCAATAAAGTCGTTTACTTGCTTGCATCGCCTTATCATCTAGTTAACGATCCGTATTAGGATTTGTAGGCACATGAAAAAATTTGAATTGGGCATGTTTGATCTATTGTGAGACCTCATTAGTGTGCCTAGGATCCCTACACCAATCAGTAACACTCCCGTACAGTTCGGTTTGTTCGTCTGATATGTCTCATATCAAGTCTAGGGGTGGTATACGTCAGACCCCAGTGACCGATAAGTCGTATCGATGTGAGGCTCATAACAGGTCGAGAAACTACTGGTAACACTTACCAGTGAATCTCTATATCAGACCTGGCCAGGGACTTCTAGTTATAACCAATCGAACACAGCACAACATCAACTCCCTATACCGGGAGAGACGAATCCCCTCCTATCGCTCATTGCCTCTATGTGATTCGGGACTGTAACCAAAAGTCACCATTTTGCACGCCCTCTTGGACGTGGTAAGGTGGAAATCAAAGCACAGTGGGAATCACACAAGACTCTATTACGATCTCGGGTCTACAGACTACCCTGTACCAGTGTCACCGGAGAACTGCCATCTGACGTGTGGTATATCACCATCTGGGAGTTCTCGGCGAGTCCGTCCAGTGTACCCAGTCTCCACTGAGCACCCGTACACCATCCTTGATGTCAAACACCGATGGATATGGGATCATCCATCCCCCATCATATGGGTCAAGATGCGTATACGCCAGTCTATTCTGGTGTATCGATGCCCTGTCTCGATATACCCTCGACTAGGAACAGTTATAGGATGTACTCATCGACTACCGTGGCCCCACTAGTATGATCTCATCATAGTCCCAGTAGTCGAGTACAGATCCTAAGGGCTTTATCAACATGTGAGAGAAAGACAGTAAACCAATACAAGTCAACATGTTAAGATAAAGTGAAACCAAATAGCATACTATCATGACGAGCAAGAAAGTCCTCTATGTATATATCCAAGCATCCATCATAATATACATCATATGTACAACAATGGCCTCTAGGGCATATACATAACTAACAATCTCCCACTTGCACTAAGGACAGCTGCTGTAGTATCTCATACCTAGCATCCCGAATAATCTCTCATACTGTATCTCGGGAATGGCCTTCGTGAGTGGATCCGTAGTGTTGTCCTTCGTATCTACTCTCCTGACCTCGATCTCCCGGCGATCAACTATCTCCCTGATCAGGTGATACCGCCTCAGAATATGTCTGGACTTCTGATGGGATCTGGGTTCCTTGGCCAAAGCCACGGCTCCATTGTTATCGCAATACAGAGGTATTGGATTCTCAATGGATGGAACCACACCAAGTTCACTAATGAACTTCTTTATCCAGACAGCTTTTTTGGCAGCATCGTTAGCAGCGATGTATTCAGCCTCCATCGTCGAGTCTGCAACGGTATCCTGTTTGGAACTCTTCCAACATACCGCCCCTCCATTGAGGGTAAAGACAAATCCCGAGTGCGACTTAGAGTCGTCCTTATCACTTTGGAAGCTGGAATCGGTAAAGGACTCCACCCGGAGTTCTCCGTTACCATACACCAAGAACATGTCTCTAGTCCTTCGCAAGTACTTGAGAATGTTCTTCACAGCTGTCCAGTGACTCTCTCCAGGATCTGCTTGATACCGACTCACTAAACTTAGTGAGTATGCTACATTGGGTCTGGTACATAGCATCGCATACATGATAGAGCCTACTGCCGAAGCATAGGGTATCCCTTGCATGCGAGCTCTCTCCAAATCAGTCTTGGGAGACATCTCTTTGGAGAGAGTGAGTCCAGAGATCGTGGGTTGGTTCCCACGCTTGGATTCTTCCATACTAAACCTCTTTAGTATGGTGTCAATGTACCTGGATTGGGACGATCCCAGTATCCTTTTAGATCTATCTCTATAGATCATGATTCCCAATATGCAGGAGGCATCACCTAGATCTTTCATTAAGAATCTTTGTGATAAGAAGAGCTTGACTGATTGCAGCATAGAAATATCATTTCCTATCAAGAGTATGTCATCCACGTACAAAACGAGGAAGACAATCTTACTCTCTGCTACCTTCTTATAGTTACAAGGTTCATCTATATTTTTGATGAAGTCAAACTCTTTGACTACAACATCAAAACAGATGTTCCAACTCCGCGATGCTTGCTTCAACCCATAAATGGATTTAAGCAGCTTGCACACCTTTCCGCTGCTCCCACTATCTACGAAGCCCTCTGGCTGAGTTATGTACACGTACTCTTCTAAATCACCGTTTAGAAAGGCGGTCTTAACATCCATTTGCCAGATTTCGTAGTCATTGTATGCAGCAATGGCAAGTAAGATCTGGATGGACTTAAGCATAGCCACTGGAGAAAAGGTTTCGTCATAATCCACACCTGGTCGTTGACGAAAACCCTTTACTACAAGTCTAGCTTTAAAAGTCTCAACTTTTCCATCTACACCAAATTTCTTTTTAAAGATCCACTTGCTCCCAATGGGTTTTACCCCTTCAGGAGCATTTTCCAAAGTCCATACTTTGTTGGTGTACATGGATTCCATCTCAGACCGCATTGCATCCAGCCACTTCACAGAGTCACCACTCATGATGGCCTGCTCGAAACTAGTCGGGTCATCATCTTCCATGATGCAATCCTCGCTTCCACCATCAATGAAAAACCGTAGTATCTCTCAGGTGGATAAGAAACCCTGCTAGATCGGCGGAGAGGCTGGGGTTCGTCGGGTACTACTGAATCCTCTGGTTCCACTAAATCATCTGTTGTAGTTTGTTCTGCTGGAACTTCTTCCAGTTCAACTTCAGAGCCACTAATCTCTTTTGCAAGAAATTCCTTTTTCTAAAAAGGTGGCGTGTTGAGCAACAAACACCCTTTGTTCCTCACTGTGGTAGAAAATATACCCTCGCGAATGCTTGGGATATCCAATAAACTTACATAAAATAGATCTTGCCTCGAGTTTGTCCGGGTTTTGTCTTTTGACATAGGCCGGGTAACCCCATATCTTAATAAAATTAAGATATGATCTCTTCCCTTCCCATATCTCATATGGGGTGGTAGGCACAGATTTAGTAGGAACATTATTCAGTATGTATGCCGTTGTCTTAAGCGCATACCCCCAGAAAGAAATAGGTAACTCAGCAGTGCTCATCATCGAGCGCACCATATCTAATAGGGTGCGATTCCTCTGTTCCGATACACCGTTGTGCTGTGGTGTATAAGGTGGAGTAAGCTGAGAGAGAATCCCATTCTCTTTTAGCTGTGGTGTATAAGGTGGAGTAAGCTGAGAGAGAATCCCATTCTCTTTTAGATAATCTAGGAACTCATTGCTTAAGTATTCTCCTCCTCGATCAGATCGAAGGATCTTAATACTTTTGCCCGTTTGGTTCTCCACTTCGTGCTTATATTCTCTGAATTTCTCAAAAGCTTCAGATTTGTGTTTCATCAGGAACACATGTCTGTATCTAGAGAGATCGTCAGTGAATGTAATGAAATAGGAAGAACCGTTCCTGGCGTGTGTAGACATGGGACCGCATACATCACTATGTACCAGTCCTAAAAGTTCCATAACTCTTTCTCCGTGTCCACTAAACGGAGCTTGTTAGTTGTATGTATGCCCTAGAGGCCAGTATTGTACAGATGATGTATATTATATTGGATGCTTGGACATATATAGAGAGGACTTTCTTGCTCGGTATGATAGTATGCTATCTGGTTGCTCTTTATCTTAACATGTATACTAGTCTCTTTGTACTGTCTTATAGTTACATGTTGTTAAAGCCCTTAGGATGTGTACTTGACTACCTGGACTATGATGCGGATCATACTATTGGGGACATGGTAGTCCATAAGTACATCCTTCAAGGTCCCTAGTCATGGGTGTATCGAGACGGGACATCGATATACCAGAGTAGACTAGCGTATACGCTTCTCGACCCATGAGATGGGCGAAGGATGATCCCATATCCATTGGTGTTTGACATCAGAGATGGTATACGGGTGCTCAGTGGAGACTGGGTACACTGGACGGACTCGCCGAGAACTCCCAGATGGTATTATACCTCACGTTAGATGGCAGTTCTCTGGTGACACTTGTGCAGGTTAGTCTGTAGACCCGAGATCGTCATAGAGTCTTGTGTGATTCCCACTGTGCTTTGATTTCCACCTTACCACGTCCATGAGGACGTGCAAAATGGTGGTTTTTGGGTACAGTCCCGAGTCACATGGAGGCAATGAGCGATAGGAGGGGCTTCGTCTCTCCCGGTATTGGGGGTTGATGTTGTGTTGTGCTCGATTGGCCGTAACAGGGAAGTCCCTGGACAGGGCTGATTCAGAGATTTACTGGTAAGTGTTACCATTAGTTTCTCGACCCGTTATGAGCCTCACATCAGCACGACTTATCGTTTATTGGGGTCTGACGTTTACCACCCCTAAACTTGATATGCGACATATCAGACGAGGAGACCGGACTGTACGGGAAGTGCTACCGGCAGGCTTTTACAGGAGTTGGAGAGGGCTTGCTTGCTGATCTTCTGATCGCCTAATACCAGGGTAGCCGTTACGTCCAGCTAGTACCGCTGACGGCTTGTGGGTGCGTGATGTGATCATCACCTACTGCCGGGTATTGACGAGTCTTTAGACTCCTATACAGAGGTTTTACTGGCTCAGGCAAAACGAAATAGGAGCACGTATGTGATATGTGCGAGACCGAGAATAAATGTGTGTATGTGATACCGTATTCTATTCTCGTGACGTTTTGTATCGGTCGGTTATAAATGATATGACCGGGTTATCGAATCAAGTGTTGATTCGATAAGTCGATACAATGGATGTTAGCCGGTTATATGAGATATGACCGGATTATTAAGTCAAGTGTTGATTTAATAATTAAGTGTATAATTGTATATTAGATATACTAATTTACACTTGCTAACACTTGTTCACTTTAGGGTTTTTCTTACATGTGAACACTTGAATATATATATATATATATGTGTGTGTGTGTGTGTGTGTGTGATATATATTAAAAGTGTTTTCTTTTGTATCATGGTTGATGATACACTAAACATGGGTGTGTAAGACATACACCATACTATATTAGATGGTGGTTAATAATTATTTAAGGTAATTACAAAATTGGTGGAATTTTGGAAAGAGCATGAAGCTTGTAGAAGCTTGCTTTGCTTTGACAAATTCCACTACCTTTGTCTTCACCTTAGATTTTTATTAACCTAACCATTTAGATAAACTATGGTTATGGCTCTACAAGAGTTAGTATATGATACTAATTCACCATGGTTAGCCTACACACTTGATCATTATCCTCTTCACTTTCTTTTGTTCATCATCTTCTTTCTTGAGTTCAAAAGAAAAGATTGTTAGGGTTTGATCCAAAGTGAGAAATATTGTGAGAAATAAAAATCTAAAGAGAACCCACATCCTATTTCTCCATCCTCTACTACACTAGCAATTTAGTTTAGGGTGTTTACTTCACTAATTCTCTAGTTAGTGAAGTAGGAGCTTAAGTCGGAATTCCCTCGACGTAGATCATCTTCGGCCTCGGAGACTTCAAGCAAGGTCGCATCCTTCGCCTCGTGAAGCCATGCAAGAGCCCGGGAGAACCTTGATCGCAGCGAAGGGACTTCAACAAGGAGCAAATGAAGTGGAGGACCGATCTACAAATGTTGTATTTCGTGTTCCCTTTAGAGTAAAGTAGTTTACTTGCATATGAAACCCTAATCTCTAGTATACGATCTTGCTCAGGGTTATTCGGCATATAAAAAATTTAATTTTGGCATGGTCGATGCCTTGTAGAGCGTTGTTAGTGTGCCTAGTAACCCTACAGTAGTATTAGAGCCTAGCTAGAGCATTAGGCGATGAGTTAACGAAGTTAAAACTCTGAACGAACCCGAATATGCAAATTTAACCCCCTCTCTGGACTTTTTTCAAAATCTGTGATTTTTCTGAATTAAAAATACCTAAAAAAATCAACAGGTAAATATAAACATTAATATAGAAAACGAGCCCATGAACAGTAAAGCCCACCGCGGAACCGCAGCCAAACCCGTCTTGGGCCGCGGATCCGCGGCAGTACTGTAGCTATGGGCTTTGAATTTTCTGCACTAATGTTTATTTCTGTGAGTATATCTTTCTGGGTATTTTGTATTCTGACTCAAGTGTTGAGTATTTTGGGGTTTATTTTGAAATCGTCAATTCGATTGGAGAATTTAATTTTGTTATGTTATTCCGGATAATTTAGAAAGTATTAAAATGTTCGAACGGATATCATTAACTCAATTTTTCCCGGCACGAAAAACATTCAAATGTTGAATTTTTCTCGGGTTTAAATCTTTCGGAAAAACATGCAAGTGACGTGATGGACCCTCTAGAAGACAACAAACCTTAACTCGATTATGTGACCGTCTTGAACTGCCCTTTGAACCTTAGGGTTTGGGGCAGTACGGCGTGCCACATGTGAGGCGTTGGCTTGACCCTTCTACGGCTGGACCGTTGCTACTGTGACGTATTCTGGAATCTTTGAACTCCGCTCAAGTGTTGAGCTATTATGGAAATCTTGGGTATTTGATTATTCGATCGGAAATTTTAATACTGTCTATTTATCTGGAATGTGATACAATATGTGGAATTCATACGGTTAGGCATGAAATGCGAAGTATGTGATATTTCGGATTTACGATGTCTAAAGAGATTGTGGATTTCAAATGTTGTAGTTTTACACTTTCTTTTCTGTGACCGTAAGTGTAATATGTGATATCGCCGGTTTCGTTGCTATATGTCATCGACAATTGGGATGCACATATTTACTTACGTTGATGACATGTGATGTTCTGTGTTGCTGGATATGTTATATTGGATCGTCGCGTTCTGAATAGCCGGGGGTTTTATGTGAGATGAGAGTTTTATATTTTCATTCATGTAAATTTAAATGTATGTAATATTCTTTTATTGGGGCACTTCCGGGATGAGGTTGATGTCACCATTTGTATATTATTTACTTTTCCGCACTAGGATAGACCCAAGGAGGGGAGCACAGGTAACCGGGTTCTAGGGTCCAGTGGGAGACCAACTCGAGGAGTCGAGTCCGGGTCTACTAACCCTAGAATTGGTAGGGTTGCTTGCCGCTCTCGTAGGGGTCTAGGGGTGTGGGTTTGGCTATTCGTCGCGACCGTGGAATCCGTGTTTTATAGAGGCTCAAAATAAAACACGAACGTCCTAGTATATCCAATGTTTCATATGTTTCTTCTGCTGCGATATATGTGATGTGATCATGTGATGTTCTGTGATAAATACTGTATATAGTATATATGATATATTATATAAGCGTTACTTATGTTTTACACCCGCGCTAGCCCTGCCCTGCTCTGCCGTTAGTTACCTAACCTAACGGTGCACGAGGGGACATCGAGGCGAATGCGGATGGCATAAGTGTACGTCGTATTTATCTGTGATGTTTAGGTGACTTAAATGATGTGACTTCATTAATGTGATTAATGAAAGAAAAGAAACCTAAAAGATGTTGTAGAATCAAATTTTTCAAAAAGGGCAGCTACAGTTTTGCTTTGCATAGTGATGTATATGATATATCCTGCACCTTATTCGATCAGGAAAGAGCCGAGATCCCTTCACCGGGAGTGACCTCTTTAGCAAAACTGGCAGATGCTACAACACTCGGTTTGCTTTTGATTGCTTTTAGAGTTTTGCTTTGCATAGTGATGTATATGATATATCCTGCACCTTATTCCATAAGGAAAGAGCCGAGATCCCTTCACCGGGAGTGACCTCTTTAGCAAAACTAATGAAAGCCTAAAAATCACTCCATTTAAAAATTCACATGATTCTACAACGATATCAAGTTCATTACGCAATAGGTTTTCAGAAAAACCTGTCGTAGCCCTCCGTCATTTCAGATAAGTCCTACTTAGTATTCGTGTTACGTTTGTTGGCCTGTGTCAAGGCGTAGTGTGCGGTAGCGAACTAGTATTTATCTGCTTATGCATATGATGCAGATTGGATTAGGGTAGTCATGCGACTTTGTTGGCCTGCGCCAAGGGTCGTACGGGTGGGTTTAATTCAATCAAGAAATGACGGGTTGAACTTGACTAGCGCACTATGGTTTGTTGGCCTACGTCAAGGTCATGGGACGCTAGGGGCAAAATATTATCGGGAATTTCAAGTGTTGAGATTTGCAATGAGATTGCATACCTTCTATGAGATAGTTGGATCCCGATACCCGCTGCGAGTAATTGTTACTCCTGGGAGAGTTTTACACAGGACAATTAGCCGATCAAGTAGGTGTCTAGAAAGGTGTCAACGGGGTTACGCCTCTGGGAAAACGAGGTTTACTTTAATTAGGTCCGTGCGAAAGCACGGGGAACCTTCTTCAAAGTACCGACACTGGCCTGGCTGAAAGATTGGCGAAGTTGTAGGGTGTAATTAATCCCGGCTAGTCTTTCCTTTTAGGGTTTGAAGGAAGATTTGATAAAAACAGTGGGAGCCATCCTGATTAGATAAAATAATAACCAATCTGATCTTGCAAGAGCATACGCTAAAGTGTTTTCTTCTCTCTCTCTCCAGGTAGCGACCATAGCATGCCTTAATCAAGATAATAATATGGATGTATTGACCGAACCCGCATATTATACTGTGCTGGGGAACGTTGGTTCCGTTCTTTCTTATAAGAGTTATAAGACTGAACAAGATATAGGGGAATACCAGGATTCCCATGCCACCCGGATAAAGAAAGTACATGTTGATGCATTTTCTTCGGGTGTGTTCGTTACAGAGAACTGTTTCTCCATCTGCTCTACGTCCTGGGTATTAGATACCGGGTCAGGATCCCATATATGTAATCAGTTACATGGGCTTAGGAAAGGTAAAGAACTTGGAGAAGGTGATAAAGACATAAGGGTTGGAAATGGTGCAATTGTTGCAGCTAAAACTGTCGGGGAATATCACCTTGTATTGCCAACTGGTAATACATTGATTCTGAACGAATGCTATTTCATGCCGAACCTGATATGCAATATTATATCGGTTTCTTTGTTAAGTAAAGAGGGATATAATTTTGTATTACAAGATAATGTTATGAACATTTTTCCTTAACCAAAAGTTGGTTGGATCAGGCACGTTGTGCAATAGCATTTATGTTCTAAATCAATTAACAGTTCTGAGCATAACAAACACACACAAGAGGAAGAGTTCAGAAATGAACGAATCCTTCTTGTGGCATTGTAGACTGGGTCATATCAAGGCGACACGACTAGCTAAGTTGCATAAGGATGGATATTTAAATCCGTTTGAATTTTCATCTTATGACACTTGCCAGTCATGTCTCAAAGACAAGATGACCAAAACTCCGTTTACGGGACACGAAGAGAGAGTTACGGAACTCTTGGGACTGGTACATAGTGATGTATGCGGCCCCATGTCTGCACATGCCAGGAATGGCTCAGCGTACTTCATTACATTCACTGACGATCTCTCTAGATTCGGGTATGTGTTCCTGATGAAACACAAATCAGAAGCTTTTGAGAAATTCAGA
This sequence comes from Agapanthus africanus, assembly GCA_030015575.1. Classification (NCBI taxonomy): domain Eukaryota; kingdom Viridiplantae; phylum Streptophyta; class Magnoliopsida; order Asparagales; family Amaryllidaceae; genus Agapanthus; species Agapanthus africanus. The sequence goes on from CM057349.1 coordinate 247,147,461, forward strand.
GAATATAAACAAGAAGTCGAGAACCAAACCGGGAGAAGTATTAAAATCCTTCGATCTGATCGAGGAGGTGAATACTTGAGCAATGAATTCGTGGACTTCCTAAAAGAGAATGGGATTCTCTCTCAGCTGACTCCTCCATATACACCACAGCACAACGGTGTATCGGAACGGAGGAACCGCACCCTATTAGATATGGTGCGCTCTATGATGAGCACAGCTGAGTTACCTATTTCCTTCTTGGGGTATGCACTGGAAACAGCTGCAGACCTATTAAATATGGTTCCCACCAAATCTGTGCCAACCACTCCATATGAGATATGGAAAGGAAAGAGACCATGTCTTAATTATGTTAAGATATGGGGTTGTCCGGCCTATGTAAAAACAAAAAATCCGGACAAACTCGCGGCAAGGTCCATTCTGTGTAAGTTTATTGGATATCCCAAACATTCGTGCGGGTATATCTTCTACCAAACCGAGGAACAAAAAGTGTTTGTTTCTCGACATGCCACCTTTTTAGAAAAGGAATTTCTTGAAAAAGAGATTAGTGGCATGGAGGTAGAACTGGAAGAGGTTCCAGCAATACAGACTACGACAGAAGATTTGGTTGAACCGGAGGATTCGGTAGTTCCCAACGAACCTCAGCCTCTCCGTCGATCTAGTAGGGTTCCTCACCCACCTGAGAGATACTACGGTTTTCTCATGGATGGTGGGAGCGAGGATTGCATCATGGTTGATGATGACCCAACTAGCTTCGAGCAGGCCATCACGAGTGGAGACTCAGTGAAATGGCTGGATGCAATGCGGTCCGAGATGGAATCCATGTACACCAACAAAGTATGGACTTTGGAAGATGCTCCTGAAGGGGTAAAACCCATTGGGAGCAAGTGGATCTTCAAGAAAAAACTTGGTGTAGATGGGAAAGTGGAGACTTTCAAAGCTAGACTTGTTGCAAAGGGTTTTCGTCAAAGACCAGGTGTGGACTATGACGAAACCTTTTCTCTAGTGGCTATGCTTAAATCCATCCGGATCATGCTTGCCATCGCTGCATATCATGACTACGAAATCTGGCAAATGGATGTTAAGACCGCCTCTCTAAACGGTGATTTAGAAGAGAGCGTGTACATGACTCAGCCAGAGGGCTTCGTAGATAGTGGGAGCAGCGGGAAGGTGTGCAAGCTGCTTAAATCCATTTATGGATTAAAGCAAGCATCGCGGAGTTGGAACATCTGCTTTGACGTCGTTATCAAAGAGTTTGATTTCGTCAAAAACGTAGATAAACCTTGTATCTACAAGAAAGTGGCAGAGAGTAAGGTTGTCTTCCTTGTATTGTACGTGGACGACATACTCTTGATAGGAAATGACATTCCTATGTTGCAATCGGTCAAGCTCTTCTTATCACAAAGATTCTCAATGAAAGATCTTGGTGATGCCTCCTGCATATTGGGAATTAGGATCTACAGAGATAGATCTAAACGGATATTGGGATTCTCCCAATCTAGGTACATTGACACCATACTAAAGAGGTTTAGTATGGAAGAGTCCAAACGTGGGTTTTTACCCACGATCTCAGGGCTCACTCTCTCCAAAGAGATGTCTCCCAAGACTGATTTGGAGAGAGCTCGCATGCAAGGGATACCCTATTCTTCGGCTGTAGGCTCTATCATGTACGCGATGCTATGTACCAGACCCGATGTAGCATACTCACTAAGTATAGTGAGTAGGTATCAAGCTAATCCTGGAGAGATTCACTGGACAGCTGTGAAAAGCATTCTCAAGTACTTACGAAGGACTAAAGAGATACTCTTGGTTTATGGTAACGGAGAACTCCAAGTGGAGTCCTTTACCGATTCGAGCTTCCAGAGTGATAAGGACGACTCTAAGTCGCAGTCGGGATTTGTTTTTACCCTTTACGGAGGGGCGGTTAGCTGGAAGAGTTCCAAGCAGGAAACCGTAGAAGACTCGACGATGGAGGCTGAATACATCGCTGCCAACGATGCTGCCAAAGAGGCTGTCTGGATCAAGAAGTTCATTACTGAACTTGGAGTGGTTCCATCCATTGAGCATCCAATACCTTTGTATTGCGATAACAATGGAGCGGTGGCTTTGGCCAAGGAACCCAGATCCCATCAGCGATCCAGGCATATTCTGAGACGGTATCACCTGATCCGGGAGATAGTTGATCGCCGGGAGATCGAGGTCAGGAGGGTTGACACGAAGAATAACACAGCGGATCCACTCACGAAGGCCATTCCCCAGATACAGTTTGAGAGACTCTTCGGGATGCTCGGTATGCGATACTACAGCAGCTGGCCCTAGTGCAAGTGGGAGATTGTTAGTTGTATGTATGCCCTAGAGGCCAGTATTGTACAGATGATGTATATTATATTGCATGCTTGGACATATAGAGAGAGGACTTTCTTGCTCGATATGATAGTATGCTATCTGGTTGCTCTTTATCTTAACATGTATACTAGTCTCTTTATACTGTCTTATAGTTACATGTTGGTAAAGCCCTTAGGATGTGTACTTGACTACCTGGACTATGATGCAGATCATACTATTGGGGACATGGTAGTCCATAAGTACATCCTTCAAGGTCCCTAGTCGTGGGTGTATCGAGACGGGGCCTCGATATACCAGAGTAGACTAGCGTATACGCTTCTCGACCCATGAGCTGGGCGATGGATGATCCCATATCCATTGGTGTTTGACATCAGAGATGGTATACGGGTGCTCAGTGGAGACTGGGTACACTGGACGGACTCGCCGAGAACTCCCAGATGGTATTATACCTCACGTTAGATGGCAGTTCTCTGGTGACACTTGTGCAGGTTAGTCTGTAGACCCGAGATCGTCATAGAGTCTTGTGTGATTCCCACTGTGCTTTGATTTCCACCTTACCGCGTCCATGAGGGCGTGCAAAACGGTGGTTTTTGGATACAGTCCCGAGTCACATGGAGGCAATGAGCGATAGGAGGGGTTTCATCTCTCTCGGTATTGGGGGTTGATATTGCGCTGTGCTCGATTGGCCGTAACAGGGAAGTCCCTGGCCAGGGTTGATTCAGAGATTTACTGGTAAGTGTTACCAGTAGTTTCTCGACCCGTTATGAGCCTCACATCAGCACGACTTATCGGTTATTAGGGTCTGAAGTTTACCACCCCTAGACTTGATATGCGACATATCAGACGAGGAGACCGGACTGTACGGGAAGTGTTACCGGCAGGCTTTTACAGGAGTTGAAGCAGGCTTGCTTGCAGATCTTCTGATCGCTCAATACCTGGGTAGCTGTTACGTCCAGCTAGTACCGCTGACGGCTTGTGGGTGCGTGATGTGATCATCACCTACTGTCGGTGTATTGACGAGTCTTTAGAGTCCTACACAGAGGTTTTACTGGCTCAGGCAAAACGAAATAAGAGCACGTATGTGATATGTGCGAGACCGAGAATAAATGCGAGTATGTGATACCGTATTCTATTCACGCGACTTTTTGTATCGGTCGGTTATATATGATATGACCGGGTTATCGAATCAAGTGTTGATTCGATAAGTCGATACAATGGATGTTAGCCGGTTATATGAGATATGACCGGATTATGAAGTCAAGTGTTGATTTAATAATTATGTGTATAATTGTATATTAGATATACTAATTTACACTTGCTAACACTTGTTCACTTTAGGGTTTTTCTCACATGTGAACACTTGAATATATATATATATGTGTGTGTGTGTGTGTGTGTGTGAGAGAGATATATATATTAAAAGTGTTTTCTTTTGTATCATGGTTGATGATACACTAAACATGGGTGTGTAAGACATTCACCATACTATATTAGTTGGTGGTTAATAATTATTTATGGTAATTACAAAATTGGTGGAATTTTGGAAAGAGCATGAAGCTTGTAGAAGCTTGCTTTGCTTTGACAAAGTCCACTACCTTTGTCTTCACCTTAGATTTTTATTAACCTAACCATTTAGATAAACTATGGTTATGGCTCTACAAGAGTTAGTATATGATACTAATTCACCATGGTTAGCCTACACACTTGATCATTATCCTCTTCACTTTCTTTTGTTCATCATCTTCTTTCTTGAGTTCAAAAGAAAAGCTTGTTAGGGTTTGATCCAAAGTGAGAAATATTGTGAGAAATAAAAATCTAAAGAGAACCCACTTCCTATTTCTCCATCCTCTACTACACTAGCACTTTAGTTTAGGGTGTTTACTTCACTAATTCTCTAGTTAGTGAAGTAGGAGCTTGAGTCGGAATTCCCTCGACGTAGATCATCTTCGGCCTCGGAGACTTCAAGCAAGGTCGCATCCTTCACCTCGTGAAGCAATGCAAGAGCCCGGGAGAACCTTGATCGCAGCGAAGGGACTTCAACAAGGAGCAAATGAAGTGGAGGACCGATCTACAAAGGTTGTATTTCGTGTTCCCTTTAGAGTAAAGTAGTTTACTTGCATATGAAACCCTAATCTCTAGTATACGATCTTGCTTAGGGTTATTCGGCATATAAAAATTTAATTTTGGCATGGTCGATGTCTTGTAGAGCCTTGTTAGTGTGCCTAGTAACCCTACAGAGCTTTGGTCATTTTTCCTTTGAGACATGAATGGCAAGTATCATAAGATGATAATTTGAACGGATTCAAATATCCATCCTTATATAACTTAGCCAGTCGTGTCGCATTGATATGACCAAGTCTACAATGCCACAAGAAGGTTTCGTTCATTTCTGAACTCTTCCTCTTGTGTGTGTTTTGTATATTGAGGTCTGTATTTTGATTGAGAATTAATATGCCATTATGTAACGAGCCTGATGCAATCAACTTTTGATCTAGGAATATGTTCATAACATTATCCTTTACTACAAAATTATATCCTTCTTTACTTAATAAAGAAAATGATATAATGTTGCACATCATGTTCGGTATATAACAGCACTCATTTAGAATCAGTGTATTACGACTTGGCAATACTAGGTGATATTCGCCAACTGCTTTGGCTGCAATATTTGCACCGTTTCCTACTTGAACGGAATGATCACCTTTTCCCAGTTCTCTACCTTTTCGTAGCCCATGTAACAATTTACATATGTGGGATCCTGATCCGGTATCTAATACTCAGGACGTAGGGTGAACTGAGAAACAGTTCTCAATAACTAACACACCTGAAGAAGATGCATCAATATGCATGTTCTTTTAGGCGGCATGAGAATCCAGATATTCTCCTGTTTTCTGTTCAGTCTTATAACTCTTTTAAGAAAGAACGGGTCCAACGTTCCCCTGCTCATTATAATAAGCGGGTTCAGTCAATACATCCATATTATTATCTTGATTATGGCCTGACATGGTCGCTACCTGGAGAGAGAGAGAGAGAAGAAAACACTTTAGCGTATGCTCTAAAAAGATTAGATTGGTTATTATCTTATCTAATCAGGATGTCTCACACTGTTTTTATCAAATCTTCCTTCAAATCCTAAAAGGTAAGATTAGCCGGGATTAATTACACCCTACAATTTCGTCAATCTTTCAGCCAGATCAGTGTCGGTACTTGAGGGAGGTTCCCCGTGCTTTCGCACGGACCTAATTAAAGTAAACCTCGTTTTCCCAGAGGCGTAACCTCGTTAACACTTTTCTAGACACCTACTTGATCGGCTAATTGTCCTGTGTAAAACTCTCCCAGGAGTAACTCTTACTCGCAGTGGGTATCGGGATCCAACTATCTCATAGGAGGTACGCAATCTCATTGCAAATTTCAACACTTGAAATTCCCGATAATATTTTGCCCCTAGCGTCCTATGACCTTGACGGAGGTCAACAAACCATAGGCTACTAGTCAAGTCCAACCCGTCATTTCCTGATTAAATTAAACCCACCCGCACGACCCTTGATGGAGGTCAACAAGGCCGTACAACTACCCTAATCCAATCTGCATCACATGCATAAGCAGATAAATACTAATTAGCTACCGTACACTACGCCTTGACGGAGGTCAACAAACGTAGCACGAATACTAAGTAGGACTTATCTGAAATGATGGAAGGCTACGTCAGGTTTTTCTGAAAACCTATTGCGTAATGAACTTGATATCGTCGTAGAATCGAGTGTTTTTGAAAAGGAATGTTTTTGAGGCTTTTCTAGTTTCGCTAAAGAGGTCACTCCCGATGAAGGGATCTCGGCTCTTTCCCCATCGAATAAGGTGCAGGGTATATCATATATACCGCTGTGCAAAGCAAGACTATAGAAGCTGTCAAAAACTAAACCGCGAGTTTGTAGCATCTGCCAGTTTCGCTAAAGAGGTCACTCCCTGTGAAGGGATCTCGGCTCTTTCCTCATCGAATAAGGTGCTAGGTATATCATATATACCGCTATGCAAAGCAAAACTGTAGCTACCCGTTTTATAAAGTTTTGATTCTACAACATCTTTTAGGTTTCTTTTCTTTTTATTAATCTTATTAATAAAATCCCATCAGCTTATGCTTCCTAAGCATCACAGAAGAAACGAAAGCAGTAATATTTATATATCAGCATATATATATATATATATATAGTATAAGCATTCGTCTCAGGCAGTAATATGATCTCATCACAGAACATTGCAGCAGAAGAACATATATGAAATATTGGATATACTAGGATGTCCGTGTTTTTAATACGAGCCTGTATAAAACACGGATTCCACGGGCGTGATGAATAGCCAAACCCACATCCCAAGACCCCTACGAGAGCGGCAAATAACACTGCCAATTCTAGGGTTAGGAGACCCGGTCTCGACTCCTCGAGATGGCTTCCCACTGGACCCTAGAACCCGGTTATTTGTGCTCCCCTCCTTGGGTCTACCTAATGCGGAAAAGTAAATAGTATACAATGGTGACATCAACCTCATCCCGGAAGTGCCCCAATAAAAGAATATTACATACAAATGAATTTTACATGAATGAAAATAAAAACCCTCATCTCACATAAAAACCCCGGCTATTCAGAACACGACGATCCAATATAACATATCACAGCAACACATAATATCACATATCATCAACGTAAGTAAGTATGCATACACCGATCGTCGTTGATGTATAGCAACGAAACCGGCAATACAACTACATACTACACTTACGGTCATAGAAAAGAAATTGTAAAACTATAATATTTGGAATCCACAATCACTTTAGACATCGTAAATCCGAAATATCACATACTTCGTATTTCATGCCTAACTCTATGAATTCCACATATTGTATCACATTCCAAATAAATAGACAGTATTAAACTTTCCGAACAGATAATCAAATACCCAAAATTTTCTAAAATAGCTCAACACTTGAGCGGAGTTCAAATAATCCCAGAATATGTTACGGTACTGGTGATCCAGTCGTAGAAGGGTCAAGCCAACGCCTCATATGTGGCACGCCGTACTGCTCCAAACCCTAAGCTTTAGAGGCAGTTCAAGACGGTTACATAATCGAGTTAAGGTTTGTTGTCTTCTAGAGGGTCCACCGTATTACTTGCACATTTTTCCGAAAGATTTAAACCCGATAAAAATTCAACACTTGAAAAATTTACGTGCCGGGAAAAAGTGAGTTAATGATATCCGTTCGAACATTTTAACAGTTTCTAAATATCCGGAAAGCATCACGAAATTAAATATTCTGATCGAATCAACGATTACAAAATAAACCCCAGAACACTCAACACTTGAGCCAGATTAAAAATACCCATAAAATATAACTTACAGAAATAGATATTATAGTGCAAACACCAGTGCATAAGTCGTCTGTACGGCCGCGGAACCGCGGTCCAAGCGTGGTACGGCCGCGGTTCCGCGGTGGAATGTACGGATCATGCAGTCGTGTTTCATTGTAATTCTTAGATTTCCCTGCTGAATTTTTTAGGTATTTTTAATACAGAAAAATCACAGTTTTTAAAAATTATCCAGAGAAGGGTTCATTTCGTAGTTTCGGGGTTCGTTCGGAGTTTTAACTTCGTATACACATCGCCTAATGCTCTAGCTAGGCTCTGATACCACTGTAGGGTTCCTAGGCACTCTTGTGAGGGTTCATAAGGAATCAAACATGCCCCAATAAAATTTTAGACGTGCCGAACAACCCAAAGCCGGGATCTTTGCTAGATTATTAGGGTTTAACATGCAAGTAAACATCTTTACTACTAAGTGTGAGGGATTACAACCTTTGTAGTCCGCTACTTCGCTTCATAAGCTCCGATTAGAAGTCCCTTCGCCGCGATCCATCATCTCCCGGACTCAAGAGAGGCTCCACGACTCGAACGATCCATGCTAGCTTGTAGTGTTCCACTTCTCCGATGATCTACGTCGAAGTTGCTATAACCCAAGCTCTCTCACTCTAATGAGGTGAACACCCTAATCTAATGGGCTAGATTAGATGAGGATGATGGAGTAGTATTTATGCTATCTTTTTATATCAATTTCTCACAAGAAATCATCACCAAAGGAAAATCTAGTGAGCTCTTTCAATAACTCAAGAGAGAAGAAGATGAAGAATAATGAGATAATCCTTTTGTGATGAATAATGATAAGAGTATATCAATAATAATGCAACCATGGTTAATGATGATAAGGATAACCCTTGTAGAGAGTTAACTAAGACTAGGATTTGGTTGGGTTCAGAAATAAGTCATAAGAAAATATCTATCATAATATCTTCTTCATGACAAAAGGAATGCTTCTAGATGGTGCAAGAAGAAGCTAACCCTAATCAAACCCTAATCTCTTTTTATCATCACTAAACATGTTTCATTATTAATCATATCATGTTACTATAATATATATCACATATATATTATATTTGTAACAAAAGAAAATAATACAATTAATATATATCGCATATATATCAATGTATTATCCGGTGAGAAAATGAAATAATAAAGCGAGCCAATATTTGATAATGTAATACAATATATCATATATATTATTATACATTAAATCATCGAATCAACACTTGATCCGACAATCCGGCTATATCGAATATAACCGACTAATATATCATGTACCGATTCATCGAATCAACACTTGATCCGATGATCCGGTTCATATCTAAATATCGCGAGAATATAATACGGTATCTCATATCGCATTATCCTCGGTCCTGCACATATCACATATGTGCCTCTACTCCGTTTTGTCTGAGCCAAGAAACCTCTATGTAGGACTCTAAAGAATCGTCAATACGCCGGTAGCAGGTGATGATCATATCAAACACCCATAAGCTGCAAGCGGTCAGCTAAATGTAACAGCCACCCAGGTATTGAACGATCAGAAGATCAACAAGCTAGCCTGTACGTTCTCCTGTGAATACAATCAGTAACACTCCCGTACAGTCCGCTCTGTTCGTCTGATATGTCGCATATCAAGTCTAGGGGTGGTATACGTCAGACCCCAGTGACCGATAAGTCATGTCGATGTGGGGCTCATAATAGGTCGAGAAACTACTGGTAACACTTACCAGTGAATCTCTATATCAGCCCTGGCCAGGGACTTCCAGTTATAGCCAATCGACCACAGCACAATATCAACTCCCTATACCGGGAGGGACGAATCCCCTCCTATCGCTCATTGCCTCCATGTGATTTTGGACTGTACCCAAAAGCCACCGTTTGCACGCCCTCTTGGACGTGGTAAGGTGGAAATCAAAGCACAGTGGGAATCACACAAGACTCTATGACGATCTCGGGTCTACAGACTACCCTGTACCAGTGTCACCGGAGAACTGCCATCTGACGTGTGGTATATCACCATCTGGGAGTTCTCGGCGAGTCCGTCCAGTGTACTCAGTCTCCACTGAGCACCCGTACACCATCCTTGATGTCAAACACCGATGGATATGGGATCATCCATCGCCCATCATATGGGTCAAGATGCGTATATGCTAGTCTAATCTGGTGTATCGATGCCCTGTCTCGTTATACCCTCGACTAGGAACAGTTATAGGATGTACTCATCGACTACCGTGGCCCCATTAGTATGATCTCATCATAGTCCCAGTAGTCGAGTACAGATCCTAAGGGCTTTATCAACATGTGAGAGAAAGACAGTAAACCAATACAAGTCAACATGTTAAGATAAAGTGAAACCAAATAGCATACTATCATGACGAACAAGAAAGTCCTCTCTGTATATATCCAAGCATCCATCATAATATACATCATATGTACAACAATGGCCTCTAGGGCATATACATAACTAACATATACGAATGTGTGTAGGTTTCTATATGTGTGTGTGTCTATATATATATATATATATATATATATATATATTTATATATATATATATATATATATATATAGACACACACACACATACAACATATACGCGTGACATGAGAATGTTATCTGATTCTTGGAGATGAGTCGATATGATCGGGCATGATACCGTGAGAAATTTGATATGTGACCGAGTTATGATATGAGATATGTTATGATATTACAGCGGATCGTTGGATGATAATACCATGTGATTGATGATATATATGATAGTTGACGTATGATTGAGATATGATATGATATATGTTATGATATTTATAATGGATTGCTTGTGCAATGTATACTCATATATGATAATATGTGTTGATGATATCGGATTGCACGAGACTTTAGGTCAGTAACCAGATCATGATATTGTTTGATGATGATACCTTATGAATGATGATGTATAGATATGATAGTTGACCCAGACCCGATTCTGGGATGCCGTACGAGGTATAGATGTGATGATTGATCTGCACTCTTGACTTGAGAAAGTCGTACTATGTACGTGACGCTATTGAGGCTGGATCGCCGACTGCTAGAGATATCGACTCGGACATTAGGTGGATTCTTATTACCTATCGACTAGTTTCTTTAGTTTAGTTCCTTAGTGGGTTAGATAGATACTAGGTTAGGCTCGAGTCATATTTATTTTCAAAACTAACGCATCGTACGCATTTTTAAAGACAGCCTGAGAGATACTACGGATTTTTCAAAGGACATATCTTTTCTATAAAACCCCGTAGCCCCTACTTTTCTAAAAACCACGATTCGGCTATTTCAAACAACAAACTATAAGACTCGTAGTTAGATATGTATGTTCTAAATGTGTGTTTAATACATATTCACCATTATATTCATGTTGTATTCATCGCATTGCATGTTCATACATATGTTTCTTTAGCTAATATGAAACCCTGCCTGTTAGGACACCAACACCATTACCGATGATGCGCATATCCACGCACACTTATTTGCCGGCTCACACACATCATCATCGGTAATTGCCATGTCGCGTACACTTTAGAACATATTATCTCATTGATATAATCAGCTAAATGCTAGTTACCGCATAATATTTGTGTAATTGCTTTCATGTGTTAACTTAGAGATTGCATTCTTTACATAGATACTTCATGCATTCATGTATTCATTCACGTACTATTCTGGAGCTTTATGCCGATATTCACCGTTTACTTACTCTTGATTCTTGGATTTTGGATTTCCATGAGATTTCTGGATTTGGGGGAAAACCGCAAGAATATATATATATAAACTTCTCTCTCTCTCTCTCTCTCTCTTTTCTAAAATGCAAGTTGTGGTTTTCTTATGATGTATGGGTCGTCCACCATGAGTTTTCATGTTTTCTGTTGGATTTCGAGACTCGATTCAAGGAGTGGAGGAACCGTCTCGGGTACATGGTGGGCCCGGTAGGTACCCCGGGGTGAGAAAGATATTTCGTGGGGATGACGATGAGCCTGGCAGGGGCACGGACAATCTACCGGTGATGTCTGGCGCGGCGGATATCCAGAGGATACCGACCGTTGACGTGAGATTTGATGATTTGGGCCGATCCGGACTGACGGATCCCGAGATATTGAGACATTGAGATATTGAGATTTTGTGTCGATACTTGACACGGACTTTCTGTCGATTTCACCGATGATGTTTCAGTTTCATTATACGAGATTCATTGATGATTTTCTTACATCAGATTATTCAGAATTCATGGTGGATTTTCTTATTCATGATGTATTCATATATCAGATATATGACTTGTTACTGTTGTGACACTGACACGAGCACTGAGTATTGCACTTATGCATAGGTTCTTACCCTGTCACTACTAGATGTCTAGTGTTATGTTAAGTATATTATTATGACCTAGGAGATCGTCGTGCATGCGATTTCTACTCGCAGATGTCTTCTACTCACGAGTTGGCAACTCACCCCCGTTGTGCCAAATTTTCTTTCAGGTTCAGATGTACAGGTTTCCTTGGCGGCATGTTGGCACACCACTTCATTCAGGGTGATTGCTTGGTAGGTTGGTTCACTTGTATCGTGACCGCCGTTGTACTTTTATTTATTTCAGTTGTATCTAGTAAGCTCCATCAACCAGACTTGTATTATTTGGTAGATTTAGTAGACCAGTTGTTTTTCTTTCGACATTAGAGTCGCTGTCATGACCCGAAATAGCACGTGACTGGCCCTTGAATCATATGAAGTCTATAGGACCTCATCTAATTCAAGTAAGCCAAAAGCCCAGAAATCTAAAACCATTTTAAATAATAAATGAAGGAAAAATAGTTTTAAGAAGTGAAGAAAACATGTTTTAAAAACAAGGTTTTTAAATAAGTAATCCGAATATGCATTTTTAAAATCTATAGTCTTTTCTGAAAATTTCGGCAGAGTTTCCTTTGTAAATACTGGCCCCGAACGGGGTGCAACAAGAATAATATATGCACAATGATAAAAGGCATTCCCAAGCGGGAGCTAGCTCTTCGTCAATCGACGATCACAACCAAGCAAGCAATAAAATATACAACGCCGAAGGGCGAGAATCAAAACTCAAAAAGAAACTCAAAAACATCATGAAAACCATAATACTACAACGCGCGACTCTAAGGTCGAAATAATACACAACTGGTTTTCTAAGTCTGAAATAATATACAAGTTTGGTTGATGGAATTTCTAGATACAACTGATAAAAATAAATACAAGGGTGGTCACGATGCGGGTGAACCCACCTACCAAAGCAATCACCTAGAAAAGAAGCAGTGTGCCAGAAAAGCCGCAATGAAACCTGTACGGCGAAACCTGCAAGAATTGTAGCACAGCGGGGGTGAGTTGCCAACTCGTGAATAGAAAACATCGCAGAGCAGAAATCGTATGTATGACTCATCCTAGGTCAAACGATCAGTAATAATATATCCTCAAAATGAATAAGTCTGAAGCATGAAAAGGTGGCCAGGGTAAACATCTATACTTAAGTGTAATCCCATGTGCTCGTGTCAGTGCCTCAGATAATAACATATCATAAATATGAGGTATGATCAATGTAATCAACATGAATCAATGTCAACTATATCATGAAATCTATAAGTATGTGGATATCATACAACTATGTGATCAATGTCATCAATATCAGCTATATGTATGTGGATCTCGTCCATGTGTCACCAATGACAATAAGCATCATGCATGTAAATATCATAAAGTATATGCATGGAAGTATGAGGATGTAAATCAACATGTGTCCCTCGCGACATATCAAAATCATGGAACCTGAGTGTCTAGCATTGACACTCGAAAAGATCATGAAACCTGTAACTAGCATCGGCACGTAAATCCTCATATATAGGGCTCCATCAGTCCGGATCGGCCCACGGGCACCGTCTGCGGAATCGGCCCTCGGCCCCGGCAGTACGGGTCGGCCAGTATCCATCTGTCATCTCTGGTCAGTATCCTCCGGATAACCGCCAGATCTAACCAATCACTGGTAGGTAGTAGTCCCTCTGCCAGGCTCACCGTCTACTGCACAGCGATCCGTTCTCGCCCCGCGGTACCATACCGGGTCCACCATGTACCTGCAATCGGCCTCATCCGCCTCCTCGAATCGGGTTTCACATGTCGCTCTCAGAACCGAGAAAACACATGGTGGACGCACTGAAATATCATATCAAGGGTAACCGAGTTTTTAAAACAATACATACTCTCTTTTGAAATACCCACGGTTCCCAAATCCAGAAATATCATGAAAACAACATATCTCAATGCGTATAATCATAAAGCATGATGTATGCGACAAGTAAAGGAAATGTAAGCATATCAGTATATCATGCAACATGGAATAGTAATATGCACATATTGAGGGAAACCGCTCTTTTGAAATGAATCAGTTTTAAAAGTATCTTGCAGTTCCCAAATCTCTAATCAAGTCATAATCATCTGTGTATGTGCAAATACGTATGTGGGTACAATAGGTATGTGCATAAGTATGAGTGTATAATAGGTATGTGCACAAGTATGAGTGTACAATAGGTATGGGCACCAGTATGAGTGTACAATAGGTATGTGCACAAGTATGAGCGTACAATAGGTATGTGCACAAATATGCCATGCAAAGGGGTCATATCCTGAATGCAACAATCCTACAGTGTAGTGACATGGAAATTATCGATGATGAAGTGTGTGAGCCGGCAAGCAGGTGTACGTAGAACATATGCATCATCGATAATGGTGCTGGTGTCCTAACAGCATGGTTTAGATATAACAATAAACACATTTGCACATGCAATGCGATGCGAATAGCAAGAATATGCAGAAATCGACTAATAACACAACAGTGAAGAATCTACATCAATATAAAAAATGTCATACAGTTTTGCCATTTGAAATAAGACGAATTGGGGTTTTTAGTAAAATAAGGGCTACGGTGTTTTTAAGAAAAGGTGCGTCTTTTGAAAATATCCGTATAATTCCTTTGCCTGTCTTTAAAATACTCCCGATTCGTTAGTTTTGAAATAGGTATGACTCGGTCTAGCCTAACATCTACTAAGCAAACAACAGATCTAACTAACAAGCTAATCTGGAGGGGTATGGAAACCGCCTAAATCTGAGTCGATATATATATATATATATATATATATATATATAATAGTCGGTGATCCCGCCTCAATAGTATCACGTACGATACAATATATCATATGACATTCTCGAGTCATGAGTGCGGATCTATCATCAATATAAAGCTCGTACAGTACATCCATCGTACGGCATCCCAAATCTGGGTACGGGTCAATATCACAATCATCTCATCAACTATCTGGTATCCTTATCGTCATATCTCAGGATCTGGGGTACTGATCTAGTCTAGTACTAACCGATACCATCTATATTGATATATGTGCGTGTATGAAAACCCGCCCAAAGGCCCGCTAAAATCTCATGTTGTATCCCAAATACGAACCACATCATATTACCGATCTCACGGCACTATGCCCAATCTCATCGACTCATCTCCAAATATCATCCATTATTCTCATCATCCAGGTATAAGTATAACAAATAAGCATGTGTGTACGTGTGGGTGTAAACCTATTCTAGGGTTCGCAACTAGGAAACTATACTAGTTTACTTCTAAACCCTAATCTAACCATAGTACACCTAATCACATCTAGAATATCCATGTCACGCATAAAGCTATCATATATATATAGTATATTAAATATCGAACTGCGGGGGAGCTATACGCCATCCACCCGACTTCCCCCGTAGATATAATCTATTCACCTTGCATCCTGCGTGTCGGTGTCGATGTCTCCTTCATCTTCTTCATCATATGGAACCCTCGTGAAGGTACCTACAAAGATAACACAATCACAACGCACATTAAAATCACATCGGAAAACCAAAACGACACGCTAAGGCCTATAGGTTAGAACCTATGGACTACGCTTTCAAAACCATCAAACAACCCTCGATATCGTCGTACAAACGTCAAGTGATCGAGGTAAAACACAAATACACAAATCCAGAATTTAAAATACGCAAAACGAAACTCCAAATCAAAACAGCAACTCAGAAAAAAGGTCCCAGATTTTACCCTAGGTCAAATTGGTCAATTTTGCATATGCCAGGGGTCTAATTTACAGATGTAAGAGCTACAGAACAAGAACGAGCCACAAAGCTCCACGTTTGGCCGCAAATTGCGGCCAGGAGGAATAAATCTATGGCCAAGTTGTGGAGTTAGGGGCTAGGGTTTTTAGGGTATGTTCTAAATCACCTGCATGTATCACTGTCCTTGCAAAATAATTTTCAGAGGCTCCGGGTGTTAGCAGATTTCATTTAACCCACACAGAATCCACAATTTTCCGATATCGGCTTTTCTAAAGCCGTAATCTAGGGTTCTAGTCTCTGGTTTAGGTCCGAATTCTAGCACTAGGGGGTTTGTGTGGCCTCTACTGAGCTTAATTTCACATCACAACTCTCAATTTCCGTTAACCCTAACTAGAATTTTCCAAGTTAACCCAAGCCACACAATATCGGTTCTAATCTAACATGGGGGGTAAAAGCAATGGAAATACTAAGCTAAAGGTTCAGAAAATAGCTCATTTGGCAACTCAATAATTTTCTTGAGTTGCCCCAAGTGTCCAAAATCCTTGCTTTCTTGATCCATGGGGTAGCTAGTGAGCTCATGCGTCTTTTTAATGAAACGGGACTTGGGTTTTGAGGTGTTTTTCATGGAGTTTTGGGGGATGAAGAGGGTAGGGAGTGAGGCAGCAGCAGCAGCAGCAAAAAAGGGAGAGGGATAGGATAATGATGAAGAGAGATGAGAGGAAAAGAGAATGGTCAAGGTCAATTACCCCCCTCACCTTTCTCTCTCATGCCCATACCTATATATTCTATTCTTTTCTTTTCTTTTCTATTTTCCTTCTCTCCTCAATAGTAACCCCAAAATAAATGCCATAGAAAAAAATATATACAAGTGTAAAAATGATACGGTGCATGTTTTGCACAAAATACACTTAAAGCGTGATTAGCGATTTTTAATCGCGATTAGCACTAAATTAGCATATAATTAATCATAAAAACTTAAAATTTGCATAATTCACATAAAACACCCACTTTTTAGTAATTTCTATAATTTTCCAAATTTTTCCCAATTTATCGGTAGTTAATTATACCGCCCTATTAAACTATTTAATATTTTATTATTTAATTATAAAAATTCCCAAAAATAATATTTTATTTTTCTGAAATGTTACAATCTTCCCCCTTTAAAAATATTCGGTCCCCGAATTTAAATTTAAACCCCTCAAATACTAAAACATTCAGTAAAAGTCCAAGTCGTCTGGGCTCCAAACTCATCAATACATAAAATGCATCATAGCGCAATGCATGTGCATGAACAATGAGCAGATAACTCAAAAACAAAACTCCGTCAAGCATCCTGCAATCATCGAAGTCATGGTAAAGACACAAATGTCAAATCCAAAACAAAACTAATATGATATACATCAAAATTATACATGTAGACATCGAATCTATATATGTAAATAACTGAAGGAAATGCATGCCAAACCTTTTTAAGTCACTGTGCGATGCGCATAACACTGCACAGTGGCGGACGTCTATTGTAAGAAAATAACCATATATGTATATATCTTTTGTTTAATATGCACGTTCCGCCGTTTTGAAAACAATTTAGAAGGGTTCCCTTGTTTTAAACGTGCCGTGTCATATCAGACACGTAGGTAAATATTGAGACTATAGCTCCCTTTTTAGAAATCCCGTCGATAACTTTCAATGCATGCAAAATATATCCAGGTACTGTCCTCTGACTAGTCCTGCTCAGTACGAAAACAAATAGCAGATATCATAAAAACGTACTGCTCCAAAAGAAATCAATCCCAAAATGTATATAAGAATACCCTGTGCATCTGGTGCGCACGGAAATCAAAATCCATATATGTGCCATACATGTGCACAGAAACAACATCAAGGTGCAACGGGTGTGCACGAAACATCTGTCATAGGCAACGTGTGTACCTGACAGCAAAATCAGGTGCATCTGACATGCACGAAGAATCCCGATTTAGTGCTTCGGGTGTGCACCAAATCGCATCTCAAAACATGCGCTCAACACGCGCGAAAATCCAAATCAGGTGCATCCATCATGCACGAAATCACAAAATCCAATATCAAGCGTCGAACATGCGCAAATTCCAAATCAAATGCACGGAGTGCAAGAAATCAACATCAATATCGGAATAAAAATTGACGGTATACAATACGGCTCAATCAAAATCAGGTATACCGCGGTATATAATCTCACAACCATGTGCATCAGCATGCACAAATCAAATCAAAACACTAAAAGTGCATGAAAACTATGCCGAAAGCATAAGTCAAATCACATGCATAACATAGGCATGAAATCAAAATCAACATATCAAATGACATCAAATCGAAGTCCTGTGCAACTGTAGTGCACAAAATACGTATCACAGCACTGCAAGCATATATGAATTATACCGAGTGCAAAAATCAAATCGTGTGCGTATCATATGCACAAATTAACCCAACTGTATGAAATCCAAGGTGACGGATACGTGATAATCGAATCACCATATCACAAATCATAAATACCGTCGTCGACATATCCTCCTTCAAAGCCGAGAAGGTGTCGGTGCATCCAAAGCTAGCAGCGCAAGATATCCACTTGCCTCCTGTTCATGGTCTGGCGTCCTCTTTCTCTGGGTATTTATCTCCTCTGTGGATTACCAATCTCGTAATCCATCGGCTCATCGGCCCTGTCAGGTGTGCTAACGGTGACGATTCCGTCCTGGCACTTCTCTGGTCATCTCTCGGTCGATCCTCACGGCCACTCGTAAAGCAGCACTTCACTGGCGCCGACCTCTGGTCCTCTGAATACACATCGCACATTTGATCCTGGGTGCAAATCTTATCGCAGGAGTGTCCTGGAAGGAATCCTGCTCAAGGTCTCTTCCGATCTCGCCTATGCCGAACTGTACGGAGGCTGGTACTCTTGCATAATCTTTTCTCGCTCCCTGGACATCTGCGCCGTCAGCACAGCATTTCCTCAGAAACTGGTCGCATCCCAACACCTCTGTGGACATATCCGACCTTTAATCCTAACGGGAAGTAACAACAGCTCGTCAGCATCTCGTATGAACTTCTTGTCCCACTAATCTGTATCATCGTCCACTTCGACGTCATGTCTCTACCTGAGCACTGCAAATGTTCTCGGCTACGGTCAATCCGAAGTCTCTCATACGGACTCGAAATCACGAACTCGGTACCTTCATCACTCTGTGGAAGATATCTAGTCGAACACGTCCTCAGGAACTCATCCCAACCTGCGGAGATATACTCCATACCCGTCCGTTCTTGATCAATTCATAATGCATCTGGGTGAGGTCCTCTATCCGAACCTGGTCAACTATCTCGTCGACGATGCCAAACTCTGGCCTGCTGGGTGTGCGCAATATGACCACTCTTGGGTCCAAGTCTTCTTGTATAGTATTCCAGAAAGGTCCTGTCGAGGTCTCTCTCAAATCTCGTTTCTGCCGAACAGCCCGGAAGTTCTCACCCCTTCACTATAAATATTTCTTGTTCCGGAACGGCTGAATTCTCATCATGACTCCTTCTTGAAGATTTATCCATAATCAACGCCTCTGCATGCGTATCGCATCTCTGATGTCAGCGGAGTGGAACGTCATCTCGTCGAAATCTCGTGCAAACTCTTTACTCCACTTTTTTCCAATGTCGACTGATTCAGACTCGTCTTCTCGTGGCTGCATGGACTGCGCTCCAACGGCTATACTTGTATCTGGAGTCTCCCAAGCAATGTATCCCATCACATATAGGGATGCTAGGCACTCTCACAAGGGTCTAGAAGTCATCAAATATGCCCGATTCAAAATTTAGACGTGCCGAACAACCTTAACCAAGATCTTTAAATTAGAGATTAGGCGAAACAAAGCATGTTAAATACTTTAACACTAAGAGTTTGGGATTACAACCTTTGTAGTTCGGTCCTTCACTTCTAAAGCTTCGTGTTGAGGTCCCTTCGCTGCGATCATCGAGTATCCGGACTCTCGAAAAGCTCCACGAAGAGAAAGATGCAAGCTAGCTTCCGATCTTCGATAATAAAGATGATCTACCTTGAAGTTTCTTAAACACAAGCTCTCACTCACAAATGAAGTGAACACCCTAATCTAAATGGCTAGGATATATTAGGATGATGAAGTAGGATTTTAGCTCTCATTTTTTTTCTTAATCTCACACTAATCCATCACAAAATCCAAAGCTAGAAAGCTTTGCAAGGAGGAGGAAGAAGAAGAATTACTTTGTGATGAATAATGAATTGTGTGTATTATTACCAATGCAACCATGGTCAAAGATGAAGAGAGTTAACCAATGTAGAGAGTTAACCAGGGTTAAAGGGTATGAGTTGGGTTAGGAAATATCTTGCAAATATCTAAACAAAATATCTTTGCAAGAAACAAAATAAAAGCTTCAAGAAGCTTCTAGGAATGTTTAACCCAAATCAAACCCTAACCTTGTTTAATCTCCACTAATCAAGTTGCATTAGTAATAATAACTTGTTACAATATTATATATCACATATACAATATTTATTATAACAAAATAAAATAATACAATTAACATATATCGCATATATATCAATGCATTACCCGAGTGAGAAAAAGAATCTTTTAGTGAGCTTATATTAGTTAATGTAATTTAATATATCAAATATATAATTATTCATTAAATTATCGAATCAACACTTGATCCGATAATCCGTCTATTTCACAAATAACCGACTAATATAATCTGTATCAGTTCATCGAATCAACACTTGATCCGATGACCTGGCTATATCACCTATACCCGGCCGATATCTCATATCGCGAGAATCTAATACGGTATCACATACACGTATTGTTCTCGGTCCCACACATATCACATATGTACTCCTACTCCGTTTTGCCTGAGTCAAGAAACCTCTGTGTAAAGAATCGTCAATACACCGGCAGTAGGTGATGATCATATCAAACACCCACAAGCTGCAAGCAGTCAGCTAAACGTAACAGCCACCCAGGTATTGAGCGATCAGAAGATCAACAAGCAAGCCTATACATTCTCCTACGAATCCAATCAGTAACACTCCCGTACAGTCCGGTCTCTCCGTCTGATATGTCGCACATCTCGACTAGGGTGGTAAACGTCAGACCCCAGTAGCTTGATAAGACGTGTCGATATGAGGTCTATAACGGTTCGAGAAACTACAGATAACACTTACCAGTAAATCTCAGTAACCCTGGCCAGGGATTTCCAGTTATAGCCAATCGAACACTGCGCAACATCAACTCCCTATACCGGGAGAGACGAATCCCCTCCTATCGCTCATTGCCTCCATGTGATTCGGGACTGTACCCAAAAGCCACCTTTTTGCACGCCCTATTGGACGTGGTATGATGGAAATCAAAGCACAGTGGGAATCACACAAGACTCTATGACGATCTCGGGTCTACAGACTAACCTGTACCAGTGTCACCAGAGAACTGCCATCTGACGTGAGGTATAATACCATCTGGGAGTTCTCGGCGAGTCCGTCCAGTGTACCCAGTCTCTACTGAGCACCCGTACACCATCCTTGATGTCAAACACCGATGGATATGGGATCATCCATCGCCCATCATATGGGTCAAGATGCGTATACGCTAGTCTACTCTGGTGTATCGATGCCCTATCTCGATACACCCTCGACTAGGAACAGTTATAGGATGTACTCGTCGACTACCGTGGCCCTACTAGTATGATCTCATCATAGTCCCAGTAGTCGAGTACATATCCTAAGGGCTTTATCAACATGTAACATAAAGACAATCAGAGTACATGTTAAGATAAAGAGTAACCAGATAGCGTACTATCATGTCGAGCAAGAAAGTCCTCCCTATATATGTCCAAGCATCCACTACAATATACATCGTATGTATAGTAATGGCCTCTAGGGCATACATATAACTAACAATCTCCCACTTGCACTAGGGCCATCTGTTGTGGTATCGCATACCCAATTAGCTATGGTTGAAGTATCTCATACTCAACCATCCCATAAAAGTCTCTACTTGGAAAAAGGCCTTTGTGAGTGGATCCGCGCTGTTGTCCTCTGTGTCTACTCTCCTAACCTCGATTTCCCTGGAGATCAACCATCTCCATGATCAGGTGATACTGCCTAAGAATTATATCTTGATTTCTGATGGGACGGGGGTTCCTTGGCAAAAGCCACAACTCCATTGTTACACAATGGTAGGAACGAAGTTCATTTCATGAACTTATATATATCCAGACTGCCTCTTTGGTAGCATCCTTGGTAACGATGTATCTTGCCTTTAATCATCTAGTAAGTCACGGTATCTAGCTTGGAACTCTTCCAACATACCGTCCCTCCATTGAGGGTAAAGACAATGCCTGCGACTGACATTCAGTCGTCCTTATCACCCTGGAACCTTTCCAGTGATTCTCTCCAGGATCGATTGATACCATCTCACTACAACTAGTGAGAATCCTAACATCCAATTAGATCTATCTCAAAGATCCATAACCCAGGATTTAGGAGGTATCACCTTGATCCTATATGGAGAATCATTGTGATAAGCGGAGATTGACCGCGCGTAGCATAGGAAACTCCTTCCCTATCAAGTGTATGTCATCCACGTACTCTACGAGGATCACCACCATACTCCCTACTACCTTTTTGTATATACAAAGTTCATCTACCATTTTGATGAAGTCAAACTCTTTGACTACCACATCAAAACAGACGTTCTAACTCCGCGATGCCTGCTTTATCACATAAAACATCTTGCACACATTTCCGCTGCTCCCACTATCTACAAAGCCCTCTGGCTGTGTACTTATAGACGCTCTCTTCCAAATCATCATTTAGAAAAGCAGTCATGACACCCAACCGCCAGATATCGTAGTTATGGTATGTAGCCGTGGCAAGTAGGATCTGGATGGACTTAAGCATAGCTTTGAAAGTCTCAACTTTTCTATGTACACCAAATAATCTTCTCAAGATATACTTGCTCCTGATGGGGATTTAACCCTTCAGATAAAGCATCTAAAGTCCATACTTTGTTGGTGTATAAAGATTCCATCTCAGATCGCTAAGCATCCAGCCATTCTTACAGAGTCCCAATCCTGATGGCCAGCTCGAAATAAGTTGGGTCATCATCTCATGATGCAATCCTCGCTCCCACTATGATAGAGAAAACGAAGTATCTCTCAGATGGATGAGGAACCCTACCAGATCGGCGGAGAGGCTGAGCTTCGTTGGAAACTATTGAAACCTTTGGTTCTACCAAATCGTCAGCTGCAGTTTGTATAGCTGGAACTCTTTCCGGTTCTACCTCATGACCAATAATTTCTTCACAAGAAATTCCTTTTCACAAAGGTGGCATGTTAAGAAACAAAACATCTTTTGTTCCTCGGTTAGGTAGAAGATATTCCCTTGCGAATACTTGGGATATCCAACAAACTTCTACAGGACTGACTTTGCCTCGAGCTTGTCCGGATTATGCTTTTAGACATAGGCTGGACAACCCCAAATCTTAATATACTT
Organism: Agapanthus africanus; assembly: GCA_030015575.1. Taxonomy (NCBI): domain Eukaryota; kingdom Viridiplantae; phylum Streptophyta; class Magnoliopsida; order Asparagales; family Amaryllidaceae; genus Agapanthus; species Agapanthus africanus. The sequence continues at coordinate 247,170,903 of CM057349.1, forward strand.
AAGATATGGGCTCTTCCCATTCCATATCACATATGAAGTGGTAGGCAACTGATTTGATTGGAACCCTATTCAATAGGTATGCAACTTCTCAAGTGCATAACTCCCAAAAAGAAATAGGAAACTCAGTAGTACTCATCATAAAGCGCACCATATCACATAGGGTGTGATTGCTCCGCCCCGATACACCGAGGTGCTGTGGTGCATACGGAGGAGTAATGCTGAGAGAGAATCTCATTCTCTTTTAGAATAGTCCAGGAATCTTCGTGCTCAAGTATTCTCCTCCTTGATCTCATCAAAGGACATAATACTTATACCCGTTTTTGGTTCTCTACTTCTAACTCATATTCATTGAATATCTCAAAAGTTTCGGACTTGTGTTTCAACAGGAACATATGTCTAAATCTTGAGAGATCATCAGTGAATCTAATGAAGTATAAAGAACCAGTCCTGGCATTTGTAGACATGGGACTTTCATATATCAGCATGTATCAATCCCAAGAGTTCATTAACTCTTTCTCTGTTTCCATTAAACGGAGCTGTGGTCATCTTATCTCTGTGACATGACCGGCAAGTTTCACAAGATGCAAATTCAAACTAATTTAAATATGCATCTAAATGTAACTTCAGCTAGTCGGGTCGCATTGATATGACCTAGTCTACAATGCCTCAAGAAGGATTTGTTCATTTCTGAACTCTTCCTCTTGTGTGTGTTCTGTACATTAAGAACTGTGGTTTGATTTAGAAGGTCTATGCTTTTAGATAACGTGCCTGAACCGATCAACTCTTGATATAGGAAATGTTCAAAACATTATCCAACAATACAAAATTATTTCCTTTCTTTACTAATAAAGAGACTGATATGATTTTGTATATCAGGTTCGATATCTAATAACATTCATTCAGAATCAATGTATTCTGATAATACAGGGTGATAACTACCAACAGACTTGGCTGCAACACTTGCACCGTTTCTATCTCATAAAATTTATCACCCGTTCTCAGTTCTCTACCTATCTGTAGCCCATGTAACAAATTACATATGTGGGATCCTGATCCGGTATCAAATACCCAGGACGTAAAGGATATTGAGAAACAGTTCTGTGTAATGAACACACCCGAAGAAGATGCATCAACATATACTTTCTTCGTTTGGGCGGCACGGTATTTCTGGTAATCGCCTATTTCCTGCTCTGTCTTATAACAATTATAAGTTGGAGCGGGACCAACGTTCCCTAGCGCAGTATAACAAGCGGGTTCGGTCAATACATCCGTATTATTATCTTGATTAAGGCGTGACATAGTCGCAACCAGGAGAGAGAGAGAAGAAAACACTCAGCGTGAGCTTTTACAAGATTAGATTGGTTATCAATTTATATAATTAGGATGGCTCCCACTGTTTTAGTCAAATCTTCCATCAAACCCTAAAAGGAAAGACTAGCCGGGATTAATTACACTCTACAAGTTCGCCAATCTTTCAGCCAGGTCAGTACCGGTACTTTGAGGGAGGTTCCCCGTGCTTTCGCACAAACCTAATTAAAGTAAATCTCATTTTCCCAGGGGCGTAACCCCGTTAACACCTTTCTAGACACCTACTTGATCGGCTAATTGTAATGTGTAAAACTCTCCCAGGAGTAACTTTTACTCGCAGCGGGTATCGGGATCCAACTATCTCATAGAAGGTATGCAATCTCATTGCAAATTTCAACACTTGAAATTCCCGATAATATTTTGCCCCTAGCATCTTATGACCTTGGCTAAGGTCAACAAATCATAAGTGCTAGCCAAGTTCAACCCGTCGTTTCCCGATTGAATTAAACCCACCCGCATGACCCTTGGCTAAGGTCAACAAAGTCACAAGACTACCTTAACTCAATCGCATCATATGCTTATACAGATAAGCACTAATCAGCTACCACACACTACGCTTGGCTAAGGTCAACAAACGCAGCACGAAAACTAACCAGTACATATCTGAAATGACAGAGGGCTACGACAGGTTTTTAAGAAAACCTTTTGCGTAATGAACTTGATATCGTTGTAGAATCGAGTGATTTTAAATTGAGTGTTTTTTAGGCCTTTTCTAGGTTTGCTAAAGAGGTCACTCCCGGTGAAGGCATCGTCGGCTCTTTCCTCATCGAATAAGGTGCAGGATATCTCACAAACACCACTATGCAAAGCAAGAACTATAGAAGGAATCAAAAGACAAACCGAGTTTGTAGCATCTAGTAGTTTCACTATAGAGGTAACTCCCGGTGAAGGGATCTCGGCTCTTTCCTTATCGAATAAGGTGCTGGATGTTCTACAAGGAACACCGCTATGGAAAGAAAGAACTAGAGCTATCAGTTTTTAAAAAAGTTTCTACAACATCATTAGGTTTCTTTTTAGTTTCATTAATCTCATTAATGAAGTCCTATTTTATTATGCTTCACAAGCATCACATTTGAAACGAAATCTGCAATATAACATATATCTCATATATATAATATAAACATTCGTCTCAGGCAGTAATATGATCTCATCACAGAACATTGCAGCAGAAGAAACATATATGAAATATTGGATATACAAGGAGGTCTGTGTTTTAGTACGAGCCTGTATAAAACACGGATTCCACGGTCGCGATGAATAGCCAAACCCACATCCCTAGACCCCTACGAGAGCGGCAAGCAACACTGCCAATTCTAGGGTTAGGAGACCCGGTCTCGACTCCTCGAGATGGTCTCCCACTGGACCCTAGAACCCGGTTACTTGTGCTCCCCGCCTTGGGTCTACCTAATGCGGAAAAGTAAATAATATACAATAGTGACATCATCCTCAGCCCGGAAGTGCCCCAATAAAAGAATATTACATACAAATGAATTTTATATGAATGAAAAAGAAAAAATCTCATCTCACATAAAACCCCCGGCTATTCAAAACGCGACGATCCAATATAACATATCACAGCAACACATAATATCTCATATCATCAACGTAAGCAAGTATGCGTATCCCGATTGTCGTTGATGTATAGCAACGAAGCCGGCGATACACCACATACTACGCTTACGGTCACAGAAAAGAAGTGTAAAAGTACAACAGTTGGAATCCGCAACCTCCTTAGACATCGCATGCCTAACCAAATGAATTCCTTAGAAATCGCATGCCTAACTATTATAAACCCCGCATTTTAGTCTCATTATCGAAAACTCTTTTCAATATCAAGTCGGGCAATTCAACAAAATTCCCGACATCCTGATCGAACGCTCGTCGCTAACTTTAGTAGACGGCCGCACCCCCGAATGCCGTCGACGAAGTGTACTAAGGCGGAACACCGCTGCCGCGAGCATCCGAACGGATGCTTTTGGCGACGGGGTTCTCCTACAGTCACTTGGTCGGGGCTATGTGGCGTAGCTGTCTATTAAGTTTACCCGGCGAGTATCCGCGTACGCTACGTGATTGCGACGGACTATTGATCACATCAAAATTCTGTGGCAACCGATCTTCTGAGACTGAACTGCTAGATTTATAACATTCAAATTAGTTATCTCATAACTACTTGTGGATTCCAAATATTGTATCACATTCTAGATAAATAGACAATGTTAAACTTTCTGATCGAATAATCAAACACCCAAGATTTCCCAAATAGCTCAACACTTGAGTGGAGTTCAAAAAATATCCATCACATGCCACAGTACCGATGGTCCAGCCATAGAAGGGTCAAGCCAACGCCTCACATGTGGCAATGCCGTACTGCCCCAAACCCTAAGGTTCAGAGGCGGTTCAGACGGTCACATAATCGAGTTAAGGTTTGTGTTCTTCTATAGGGTCCACCGCGTTACTTGCATGATTTTCTGGAAGTTTCAAACTCGAGAAAAAATCCAACTTTTGAAAAATTTACCGACAGGGAAAAAAGTGAGTTATTGATATCCGTTCAAAATTTTTAACACGTTCTAAAATTACCCAAAAAAACTAAACGAAGTTAAACTTTCCGATCGAATAAACGAGTTCCCAATACAACCCAGAAAACTCAACACTTGAGTAAAAAAAAACTTCCCAGAAACAGGCAAAAGTACCTACGGTTGTAACTGTACAAAAACTATCCCTCAATCTACAGTAATGGCCGCGGAACCGCCGCCAATACCCTGGTTTGGCCGCGGTTCCGCAGCGCATTAATTGATTTACGGGGTCGTTTTTCATAGTTCCCCATAAAATTCCCTGCTGATTTTTTGAGTATTTTCAATATGAAAAATTTCAACGTTTTGAAAAATTTCCAGAAACTAGGGTTTTACGGGTATTCGGAGTTCGATCGGACTTTAAACTTCGTCTAAAGCTCTAGCGTGGCTCTGATACCACTGTAGGGATGCTAGGCACTCTCACAAAGGTCTATAAGGCATCAACCATGCCCGATTCAAAATTTAGACGTGCCGAACAACCCTAAACAAGATCTTTAAACTAGAGATTAGGCGAAACAAAGCATGTTAAACACTTTAACACTAAGAGTTTGGGATTACAACCTTTGTAGTCCGGTCCTTCACTTCTAAAGCTCCGTGTTGAGGTCCCTTCGCTACGATCATCGAGTATCCGGACTCTCGAAAAGCTCCACGAAGAGAAAGATGCAAGCTAGCTTCCGATCTTCGATAACAAAGATGATCTACCTTGAAGTTTCTTAAAGAATTGTAGGACTCTAAAGAATCGTCAATACACCGGTAGTAGGTGATGATCATATCAAACACCCACAAGCTACAAGCGGTCAGCTAAATGTAACAGCCACCCAGGTATTGAGAAATCAGAAGATCAACAAGCAAGCCTGTACATTCTCCTACGAGTCCAATCAGTAACACTCCCGTACAGTCCGGTCTCTCCGTCTTATATGTCGCATACCTCGCCTAGGGGTGGTAAACGTCAGACCCCAGTAGCTTGATAAGTCGTGTCGATATGAGGTCTATAATAGTTCGAGAAACTACTGATAACACTTACCAGTAAATCTCAGCAACCCTGGCCAGAGATTTCCAGTTATAGCCAATCGAACACAGCACAACATCAACTCCCTATACCGGGAGAGACGAATCCCATCCTATCGCTTATTGCCTCCATGTGATTCGGGACTGTACCTAAAAACCACCTTTTTGGATGCCCTCTTGGACGTAGTATGATGGAAATCTAAGCACAGTGGGAATCACACAAGACTCTATGACGATCTCGGGTCTACAGACTAACCTGTACCAGTGTCACCAGAGAACTGCCATCTGACATGAGGTATAATACCATCTGGGAGTTCTCGGCGAGTCCATCCAGTGTACCCAGTCTCTACTGAGCACCCGTACACCATCCTTGATGTCAAACACCGATGGATATAGGATCATCCATCGCCCATCATATGGGTCAAGATGTGTATACGCTAGTCTACTCTGGTGTATCGATGCCCTGTCTCGATACACCCTCGACTAGGAACAGTTATAGGATGTACTCGTCGACTACCGTGGCCCCACTAGTATGATCTCATCATAGTCCCAATAGTCGAGTACATATTCTAAGGGCTTTATCAACATGTAACATAGAGACAATCAGAGTACATGTTAAGATAAAGAGTAACCAGATAGCGTACTATCATGTCGAGCAAGAAAGTCCTCCCTATATATGTCCAAGCATCCACTACAATATACATCGTATGTACAGTAATGGCCTCTAGGGCATACATATAACTAACATCACATGATATCCGAATGATGTCGAACCCTTCGATCGATTCGTCAAGGCTCCATAATTCCCCCAAGAGCTAAACATCTTAGGTACAGTTTAATAGTATTCCAGTACATGTCACAGCACCTGTGGACCAACCGTAAAAGGGCAAACCTAAGCCTCACAAATGGCACCGCTAAACTGCCGTAATCCCTAAGGTTCGAAGGCGTTCCATGGTCATTACGTCGAGTTAGGGTTTCATTCTTCTAGAGGGTCCATAGCATTACTTGCATTGTCTTCCGAATACTTTAAACTTGGAAATGGATTCCTGACATTCGATCATCTCTATAGACTACCAACGAATCTGCGTTAAGTCGTCTCTAGTTGGAATCAATCAATCTGATGACCTCGCATCGGGGTAAGCGAACGAACCACACGTCTAGTCTTTCCTCCATGGGTGACTAGCGACCTTCCATCATATCTCTAAGTATATACTCATGTTGCAGTAGCTCCAACATCTGGGCAATATCTCATCATTTGCAGCAACAACTGGCTCATTCGTCTGTACGCTGAATAGCGCCTCAATCATCATGAATAGCGATATATCAATGGTCATCACATTCTGGCTGGCCTCCAGCAGTAGCCTGATCCTCTGGTGCTGATCTGCACGTCCGAGAAATCTCGTAAAAGCGATCTGTCAAACACTCATGGCGTGAAAATACAATAAAATGAAGCCTATATGCAATCGTACGTCTCTGGAATCACGCCCTGGTTAGTCCTCGTCCGTGACGAGCTCGTGCTGACGCAACTCTAGCCGTAGCTCTCTCTGCCCGTGTAATCGCGGCAACAAAATCATAACCAATATCGATGAGGATAGATCATAGGAATGAATATAATATTGTGCAAGAAAATGTACATCCTAAGGTTTCTTAAGCGGAGTAGCGTATCGTAAGTATGTTGCAGAACATACGTACGGTATGTCACTCTACTCAAGCTACCTACTCTATCAACCAAGGGTCATCCTACGCGACGAAAGTTCGGGTATAATACCCTCTCAACTAAGTCTATGTTCTGTAAGGTCAAGCCTAAGTTCCGTATATATATAAACGCTCTAGGCTCCGCATAGTCAAACTTAGACTCGAACCAAGGTTAACCTAGCGCTCTGATACCAACTTTGTCACGACTCAAAATAGCACGTGACTGGCCCTTGAATCATATGACGTCTATAGGACCTCATCTAATTCAAGTAAGCCAAAAGCCCAGAAATCTAAAACTATTTTAAATATTAAATGAAGGAAAAATAGTTTTAAGAAGTGAAGAAAACATGTTTTAAAAACAAGGTTTTTAAATAAGTAAGCCGAATATGCATTTTTAAAATCTATAGTCTTTTCTGAAAATTTCGGCAGAGTTTCCTTCGTAAATACTGGCCCCGAACGGGGTACAACAAGAATAATATATGCACAATGATAAAAGGCATCCCCAAGTGGGAGCTAGCTCTTCTCCAATCGACGGTCACAACCAAACAAGCAATATAACATACAACGCCGAAGGACGAGGATCAAAACTCAAAAAGAAACTCAAAAATATCATGAAAACCATAATACTACAACGCGCGACTCTAAGGTCGAAATAATACACAACTGGTTTTCTAAGTCTGAAATAATATACAAGTTTGGTTGATGGAATTTCTAGATACAACTGATAAAAATAAATACAAGGGTGATCACGATGCGAATGAACCCACCTACCAAAGCAATCACCCAGAAAGGAAGAAGTGTGCCAGAAAAGCCGCAATGAAACCTGTACGGCGAAACCTGCAAGAACTGTGGCACAACGGGGGTGAGTTGCCAACTCATGAATAGAAAACATCGCAGAGCAAAAATCGTATGTATGACTCATCCTAGGTCAAACGATCGGTAATAATATATCCTCAAAATGAATAAGTCTGAAGCATGAAAAGGTGGCCAGGGTAAACATCTATACTTAAGTGTAATCCCATGTGCTCGTGTCAGTGCCTTAGGTAATAACATATCATAAATATGAGGTATGATCAATGTAATCAACATGAATCAATGTCAACTATATCATGAAGTCTATAAGTATGTGGATATCATCCAACTATGTGATCAATGTCATCAATATCAGCTATATGTATGTAGTTCTCGTCCACGTGTCACCCAATGACAATAAGCATCATGCATGTAAATATCATAAAGCATATGCATGGAAGTATGAGGATGTAAATCAACATGTGTCCCTCGCGACATATCAAAATCATGGAACCTGAGTGTCTACCATCGACACTCGAAAACATCATGAAACCTGTGCCTAGCATCGGCACGTAAATCCTCATATATATAGGGCTCCGTCAGTCCGGATCAGCCTACGGGCTCCGTCTGCGGAATTGGCCCTCAGCCCCGGCAGTACGGGTCGGCCCGTATCCATCTCTCATCTCTGGACAGTATCCTCCGGATAACCGCCAGATCTAACCAATCACCGGTAGGTAGTAGTCCCTCTGCCAGGCTCACCGTCTACTACATAGCGATCCGTTCTCGCCCCGGGGTACCATACCGGGTCCACCATATACCCGCAATCGGCCTCATTCGCCTCCTCGAATCGGGTTTCACATGTCGCTCTCAGAACCGAGAAAACACATGGTGGACACTGAAATATCATATCAAGGGTAACCGGGTTTTTGAAACAATCCATACTCTCTTTTGAAATATCCATGGTTCCCAAATCCAGAAATATCATGGAAACATCATATCTCAATGCGTATAATCATAAAGCATGATGTATGCGACATGTAAAGGAAATGTAAGCATATCAGTATATCATGCAACATGGAATAGTAATATGCACATATTGAGGGAAAATGCTCTTTTGAAATGAATCAGTTTTAAAAGTATCTTGCGGTTCCCAAATCTCTAATCAAGCCAGAATCATCTATGTGTGTGCAAATACGTATGAGTGTACAATAGGTATGTGCACAAGTATGAGTGTACAATAGGTATGTGCACAAATATGCCATGCACAGGGGTCATATCCTGAATGCAACAGTCCTACAGTGTAGTGACATGGCAATTATCGATGATGAAGTGTGTGAGCCGGCAAGCAGGTGTACGTAGAACATATGCATCATCGATAATGGTGCTGGTGTCCTAACAGCATAGTTTAGATATAACAATAAACACATTTGCACATGCAATGCGATGCGAATAGCAAGAATATGCAGAAATCGACTAATAACACAACAGTGAAGAATCTACATCAATACAAAAAATGTCATACAGTTTTGCCATTTGAAATAAGACGAATCGGGGTTTTTAGTAAAATAAGGGCTGCGGTGTTTTTAAGAAAAGGTGCGTCTTTTGAAAATATCCGTATAATCCTTTTGCCTGTCTTTAAAATACTCCCGATTCATTAGTTTTGAAATAGGTATGACTCGGTCTATCCTAACATCTTCTAAGCAAATTACAGATCTAACTAACAAGCTAATCGGGAGGGGTATGGAAACCACCTAAATCTGAGTCGATATATATATGTAAATATAATAGTCGGTGATCCCGCCTCAATAGTATCACGTACGATACAATATATCATATGACATCCTCGAGTCATGAGTGCGGATCTATCATCAATATAAAGCTCGTACGGTACATCCATCGTACGACATCCCAAATCTGGATACGGGTCAATATCACAATCATCTCATCAACTATCTAGTATCCTTATCATCATATCTCATGATCTGGGGTACTGATCTAGTCTACTACTAACTGATACCATCTATATAGATATATGTGCGTGTATGAAAACACGCCCAAATGCCAGCTAAAATCTCATGTCGTATCCCAAATACGAACCACATCATATCACCGATCTCACGGCACTATGCCCAATCTCATCGACTCATCTCCAAATATCATCCACTATCCTCATCATCCAGGTATAAGTATAACAAATAAGCATGTGTGTGCGTATGGGTGTAAACCTATTCTAGGGTTCGCAACTAGGAAACTATACTAGTTTACTTATAAACCCTAATCTAACCATAGTACACCTAATCACATCTAGAATATCCATGTCACGTATAAAGCTATCATATATACATAGAATATTAAATATCGAACTGCGGGGGTGCTATACGCCATCCACCCGACTTCCCCCGTAGATATAATCTATTCACCTTGCATCCTGCGTGTCGGTGTCGATGTCTCCTTCATCTTCTTCATCATATGGAACTCTCGTGAAGGTACCTACAAAGATAACACAATCGCAACGCACATTAAAATCACATCGGAAAACCAAAACGACACGCTAAGGCCTATAGGTTAGAACCTATGGACTACGCTTTCAAAACCTTTAAACAACCCTCGATATCGTCGTACAAACGTCAAGTGATCGAGGTAAAACACAAATACGCAAATCCAGAATTTAAAATACGCAAAACGAAACTCCGAATCAAAACAGCAACTCAGGAAAAAGGTCCCAGATTTTACCCTAGGTCAAATTGGTCAATTCTGCATGCCATGGGTCTAATTTACAGATGTAGGAGCTACAGAACAAGAACGAGCCACAAAGCTCCAGGTCTGGCTACAAATTGCGGCCAGAAGGAATAAATCTGCGGCCAAATTGGGAAGTTACGGACTAGGGTTTTTAGGGTATGTTCTAAATCACCTGCATGTATCACTGTCCTTGCAAAATAATTTTCAGAGGCTCCGGGTGTTGGCAGATTTCATTTAACCCTCACAAAATCCATAATTTTCCGATATCGGCTTTTCTAAATCCGTAATTTGGGGTTCTACTCTCTGGTTTAGGTCTGAATTCCAGCACTAGGGGGTTTGTGTGGCCTCTACTGAGCTCAATTTCCATTAACCCTAACTAGAATTTTCCAAGTTAACCCAAACCACACAATATCGGTTCTAATCTAACATGGGGGTAAAAGCAATGGAAATACTAAGCTAATGGTTCATAAAATACCTCATTTGGCAACTCAATAATTTTCTTGAGTTGCCCCAAGTGTCCAAAATCTTTGCTTTCTTGGTCCATAGGGTAGCTAGTGAGCTCATGCGTCTTTTTAATGAAATGGGACTTGGGTTTTGAGGTGTTTTTCATGGAGTTTTGGGGGGATGAAGCGGGGAGGGAGGGAGGCATCAGCAGCAGCAGCAAAAAAGGGAGAGGGAGAGGATAATGATGATGAGTGATGAGAGGAAAAGAGAATGGTCAAGGTCAATTAACCCCCTCACCTTTCTCTCTCATGCCCATGCCTATATATTCTATTCTTTTCTTTTCTTTTCTATTTTCCATCTCTCCTCATTAGTAACCCCAAAACAAAAGCCATGGAAAAAATATGTACAAGTGTAAAAATGATACGGTGTATGTTTTGCACAAAATACGCTTAAAGCGTGATTAGCGATTTTTAATCGCGATTAGCACTAAATTAGCATATAATTAATCATAAAAACTTAAAATTTGCATAATTCACATAAAACACGCTCTTTTTAGTAATTTCTATAATTTTCCAAATTTTTCCCAATTTATCGGTATTTAATTATACCGTCCTATTAAAATATTCAATATTTTATTATTTAATTATAAAAATTCCTAAAAATAATATTTTATTTTTCTGGAATTTTACATTCGCGCTTGTATTATTATGGTTTTCTGGTGAATTTTGGTTTTCCTCTGAGTTTTGTTTCTCGCCCTTCGGCGTTGTATATTATTTTGCAATGTGTGGTTGTTTCCGCCATTTGGCGTAGAGTTAGCTCCCGCTTGGGGATGCCTTTTTATTACTTGTATATATTTCTTGTTTGTACCCGTTTGGGGCCAGTTTTTACAAAGGAGTCTCTGCCGAAATTTTTGAGAAAATTTGATATCGCTTTTAAATTTGTTTTCCTATACTTCTTCTTTTAAATGGTTTAGATTTCTGGGCTTCGGCTTACTTAGATTATGTTACACCTTTAGACGTTTCGTAATGTAAGTGCCGGTCACGTTCCGTACCTTCGGATCGTGACACCTGCGTATATATATCAGTGGTATGGGATGCTGATATATGTATGTATACCCATCATATATATATATATTAGTGGTATGGGACACTGTTATATATATAAACCTACATCATATACATCATAATTATATATGCAAATATACTTATTCATTTTATATGTGGGCCTATATGGTCGATGAGAAGGGCCTATGTGCTCGATGAGAGGGGCCTATGTGCTCGGGGCCTATGTGCTCGATGAGAGGGGCCTATGTGCTCGGGGCCTATATGCTCGATGCTCGGGGCCTATGTGCTCGGGGCCTATGTGCTCGGTATGAGGGGCCTATGGTGCTCGCTATAGGATATATGAGATTTACTTGATATTCAATATGGGATATATGAGATTTACTTGATATTGGATACATAATATATGAGATTTACTTGATATTGGATACATGATATATGAGATTAACTTGATATTGGACACTCAGGATATATGAGACTTACAGGATATGAGAGCCAATTTGGGGGCTGATTTGAGGAAATTTGGGATTTTGATTTTCTTGATGGACTTTGGTCCTACCACGAGGTATGGATTCCTTGAGGATGACATGTTTTATCCCATACTCCGCATTTATTGTTCATGTATTAGTAGTACCTGATAGAGTACCTTATATGACTGTTGCATACATATTTCCATTTATTGTTCATGTATTAGTAATACCTGATAGAGTACCTTACATGATTGTTGCATATATATTGCCATTTATTGTTCATGTATTAGTTGTACCTGCTAGAGTACCTTTCATGACTGTTGCATATACATATTGTCATATTATTGCTTCATGTATTAGTTGTACCTGCTAGAGTACCTTTCATGACTGTTGCATTCATATGACCTTTTATTGCTATTAGCTTGCCTATGTTAGATTCGGGTTGTGCGTGCATACTTGCGATTACCCGCATATGTTATTTACTATTCACGGGTTGGCAACTCAACCCCGTTATGCCACAGTGTTTTGCAGTTTGCTCCTCAGAGTAGTCAGAGGCAGGGCTTTTCATCTATCATATCATCTTTTGCAGTGGATACCGCTACGGCTGACCGTGTACAGTTTTGCTATAGGTGGGTTTTGCGGTTATCCGATATTGCTTATTGTATATTCGTTGTATCCATGTACTCTCTATCTACCACTTTCATGTATGACTTAGAGACTTGATGTGAGAACGATATTGTATATTATTTTGTGACTTGGGGTTCTTTTATGCAGTATCATTATATCGTCTTTTATTTCTTCACTACGGCGTCGTATATCTATTGTGGTGGTTGTTTTCCGCGTTTGGGCGTGTATTTGCTCCCGTTGGGGATGCTTTACTTTTTATTTATGTGGTACCTATTTTTGGGGCTAGTTTTTATAAAAGAGGTACTGCCAAAATTTTAAAGGAAATAAAGATGGACTTTAAAGAATTTGGGTTGAGATTTCTAAAGTTTTAAAAATGTTATTATCACTTACTACTTTTGATGGTTTAGATTGCTGGATTTTCGGCTTACTTAAATTGCGTTACGCCTATAGACGTTGCGTAGTTTAAGGGCCGTCACATGCCAATTTCGGGTCGTGACAATCTAACAACCAAAGGAGCACTCTGCAATTGTTTAAAAAAATTTAGAGCCTCTGAAAATTTCGACAGAATCTTGAATTTATCGTTTCGTGTTTCGAAGTTATTTCGGTTTCGTTACTTTAATATTGTTTAAACCTGCTAGTATAAGGTTTATGGGCTGGCTCTGATACTATGTTGGGTTACACTAACACCCTGGCCATCATCTGTGGCCGTTTGCGGAACAAAATTTTTTCTACGAATCAAAACTAGCTTTAGAATAACCCTAAACCGGATCTACCATAAACCTAACTAGCAACTAAAGAAGCTATCTACTATGAAAAGAGTTTATACCAAGAGGCTTAAGTCCTTCGGGTCTTCACTCCTCTCCTTTAGCATGCTCCTAGTGGCCTCCATGATCGAGCTTGATCGACGGCTTTCTTATGTCAAAGATGATTCACCCAAGAGTGTCTACTTTGAGATCCTATCTCTAAACCGAGGTAACTAGGTTACTTACTATGCTAATCTAAGTACCTTAGATGATGTAGAGAGTGATGATGGAGTGATTTGTCTTAAGAACCCTAGGAACACATGAGACTATTAGGGTTTGAGGTAGAAGAAGAGAAGCTAGGAGGAGATGAGAGTGTAGTAGTGAGCATAGAAAAATGAAGAATGGCTAAGTCTTGTATATAATAATGCAAACACAAAAATATCTACACCAAAATATCTCAAAATATCTAGCATGCCCTAATAGTAAACCATGAGTCACCTCATGAGTCACTACACGAGTCATCAAGTAGCCATGCTTCATTCAATGAATGATAACACCTCACCCTCCACCTCATTAACCATTTAACTAAATGGTTAAAACAAATAATGAGGTGTCTTCTTCTGGAAGCACCCTTGTAATAAATTACCAGATTACCCTTCACCGTATATACATATTCACATCCCTATTTCGAAAAATACGAATACAATGAGATGAAAACAATCCAACAATATAATACTAGAATCCGGCTTAAAACAAAGCCCACTAGTCTTATCCGTCTGAATCATGATCCGTGCAACTAGTGCACGTATATAATCGAACTGTTAGGGATATGTATACCCTAGAAGCCATTATTGTGCATTGATGTATATTATAGTGGATGCTTGGACATATATATAAAGGACTTTCTTGCTCGACATGATGGTATGCTATATGGTTGCCTTTATCTTAATATGTAGACTGGTATTATTATACTGTCTCTCTCTTAAATGTTGATAAAGCCCTTAGGATTTGTACTTGACTACTAGGACTATAATATAGATCATACTAGTGGGGCCAGGGTGGTCCATAAGTACATCCTTTAAAAAGTTCCTAGTCGAGGGGATATCGAGACAAGGCATCGATATTCCAGAGCAGACTAGTGTGTACGTTTCTTGACCCTGTATGGGGCGATGATTGATCCCATAACCATTGATGTGTGACATCAATGATTGTACACATGTGCTCATTAGAGAATGGGTACACCGAACAGGACTCGTCGAGAACTCCTAGTTGGAATTATACATATCGTTAGATAGCAGTTCTCAGGTGACACTGGTACAAGTTAGTCTGTACACTCGAGATCGTCATAGAGTCTTGTGTGGCTCCCACCGTGCTTTGATTTCCTCCCTACCACAGCTCAAAGGAGTCATGCAAACAGGTGGATTTTGGATACAGTCCCGAGTCACATGGAGGCAATGAGCGATAGGAGGGGTTTTGTCTCTCCCGGTATTGGGAGTTGATGTTGCGCTATGCTCGATTAGATATAACAGTAAGTCCCTGGCCAGGGTTGTTGATGAGATTTGCTGGTAAGTGTTATCAGTAGTTTCTCGAACCGTTATGAGCCATACATTGGCATGACTTATCAAGTTACTAGGGTCTGACGTTACCACCCCTAGACTCGATATGCGACATATCAGACGAAGAGACCGGACTGTACGGTAAGTGTTACCTATAGGATTCATGGGAGTTTGGAGAAGCTTGCTTGTTGATCTTCTATACCTTGGTAGCCATTACGTCCAGCTAGTACCGTTGACGGTTTTTGGGTGATTGATGTGATCATCACCTACTGCTGGCGTATTGACGAATCTTTAGAGTCACACACAGAAGTTTCCTGGTTCAAGCGAAACGAAGTAGGGCACATATGCTGATATGTGCGGTGGGGATGATTAAATACGAGTATGTGATACCGTTTTCTAATCTGGCAGTTATTTATTATCGGTTAGGTTATATGTGATATAACCGGATTATCGAATCAAGTGTTGATTTGATAATGTGGTATACAGATAAATGATATTAGCAGGTTATATGTGATATAACTGGATTATTGAATCAAGTGTTGATTTAATAATATGATATATGTATTTATATTTGATATAATTATATATTAACTAATAATATTGCTCACTAATCTTTCTCTCTCTCTCTATATATATATAAATATATATATATATATTTGATATATATATATATATAAATATATTATGAAGTATGGTTGGATTTCTATTTTAAGAAAATAGAAATGAGGTGAAAATGAGGAGCATGGGATGAAGCATGGCTTCTATATTTCTTTATTACTCTTGACTTACTATTGAAGCATGGTGCTATAGTTTTATTGATAAAAATTGGATGCTTCAATGAGTGAGATATTATTTGAGAGCCATTCTTCATTCTCATGCCAACACTTGTGTTTTTCTTGAGTTGAGCTCATATGCTCTCTAGCTCTGTCCTCATTCTTCACTTCTACCTCTAAGCTTAAACCCTCACATGAGTTGTGAATCCTTGAGCTTGTGAGAACCCTAGTGAGCAAACACAACCCCTACTTCACCATCCTAAACTAGATTAGCACTTTGGCATAGGGTGTTATCTTCACTAAAGAGTTTAGTGAAATGGTAGCTTGGACTAGTGGACTTCAGGTGGATCGTCTTCGGCACGAAGATCACGAAGGGAGCCTGTACCATCTTCAAGTGGAGACTAATGGAGTCGCGTGGACTACAACCCGGAGCATTTGAAAAGAAGGACACGATCTACAAAGGTTGTAGTTTCGTTCTCTTCTTATAGTTTAGTCGATATCCAGCTTAAACCCTAATCATCTAATTAAAGATCTTGCTTAGTGTTAATTAGCACCCAAATTTTTTATAAAATGGCATGTTTGATGCTACTAAAACTCAGTGGTGGTGCTAACATAAGTTCCATCTACACTGTACGGTAAGTGTTACCTATAGGCTTCATGGGAGTTTGGACAAGCTTGCTTGTTGATCTTCTATTCGCTCGATACCTGGATGGCTGTTACATCCAGCTAGTACCGCTGACGGCTTGTAGGTGACTAGTGTGATCATCACCAACTGCTGGCGTATTGACGAGTCTTTAGAGTCCTACACACAAGTTTCCTAACGAAGTAGGGCACATATGCTGATATGTGCAGGGGACTAGAATAAATACGAGTATGTGATAACATATTCTAATCTGGCGGTTATTTGTTATCGGTCAGGTTATATGTGATATAACCAGATTATCGAATCAAGTGTTGATTTGATAATGTGATATACAGATAAATAATATTAGTCGGTTATATGTGATATAACCGGATTATTAAATCAAATGTTGATTTAATAATTTGATATATATTATATTTGATATAATTATATATTAACAAAAATTATTAGCTCACTAATTATTCTTCATTATATATATATATATATATATATATATATGAAGCATGGTAGAATTTGTATTTTGTGAAAATAGAAATGAGGTGGAAAATGGGAGGAATGGTGAAGCAAGGCATTGGATATTTGTTTATTCTTTTTCTTTCACTATTGAAGCATGGCTTCATTTTATTATTGTAATAAATGGATGCTTCAATAATTGAAAAGAGGATAAAGTTGACATGCTTCACATATTCATTCTAGACTTGTTTTTATTTCATGAGTTCATTCTTGAGTTGAGCTCATTTGCCTTATCCATTTCCTTCAACCATGCTCTCAAATGTCTCCCCATTTATCTTTTCATTTTTTATTTTCTATAATTAGAAAATCCATACCATGCTTCATTTTAATAAATATATATATATATATTATGAAGAATAATTAGTGAGCTAATAATATTAGTTAATATATAATTATATCAAATTATTAAATCAACACTTGATTTAATAATCCATTTATATCCCATATAACCAACTAATATTATTTATCTGTATATCACATTATCAAATCAACACTTGATTCGATAATCTGGTTATATCACATATAACCCGACCGATAACAAATAACCACCAGATTAGAATACGGTATGACATACTCGTATTTATTCTGGCCCCCCACGTATATCAGCATATGTGCCCTACTTCGTTTCGCTCTAACTAGGAAACTTCTTTGTGTGACTCTAAAGACTCGTCAATACGCCAGCAGTGGGTGATGATCACATCAGTCACCCACAAGCCGTCAATGGTACTAGATGGATGTAACGGCTACCCAGGTATTGAGCGAATAGAAGATAAACAAGAAAGCTTGTCCAAACTCCTATGAAGCCTATAGGTAACATCGTCGTAAAACCATACGGACTCTACATCATTTTGCCCGAAGCAGAGAAACACTCTGTGTGGTACTCTAAAGATTCGATAGTATGCCGGCAGTGCGTTACTGGATAAATCCATAACCACAAGCATGTCAGCGGCACTAGCTGTACGTAATGGCTACCCGGGTACCAGTCGAAAAGGAAAGCCGACGAGCAAACTCATCCGGATTCCAACTGAGCCTATCCATGACAATCTCCGTACAGTCCGGTCTCTTCGTCTAAGAGTATCGCATGCCGGATCTAGGGGGTGGTAAGCGTCAGACCCTAATAACTCGATAATTTGTGCTGATTCGGCTCAGGACCAATCCGGGAAACGACTGATCAACCTATCAATAAATCCCAACAGCCTTGGCTAAGGTCTTATATGAAAGTCGACCTTATCACAACCATGAGCTTCTAGAGGCATCAAGCATGCCAAATTTTAAATTTTATTAGGTGCTAAGTTAGACTAACAAGATCTTTACTAGATTATTAGGGTATGCCTTTGTGATGTGAACAACCAGAGAAAGTGAAAGGAGGTTATACCAACGTAGATCGAGTCCTTCACTTCACATGCTCCATATAGTAGTCCCGCGACTCCACTAGGCTCCACTTGAGGCTTTGGACGAACTCCTCCGAGGACCTTCGTGCCGAAGATGATCCACGCAAAGCCCCTCCAACACAAGCTACCTCTACACTAAACTCTTTAGCGTAGTAAATACGCTACACTAGATCGCTAGTCAAGTGTAGGATGGTGAAGTAGGGGATGTTAAAAAGCTCACAATTTTGTGTTCAAGTTTCATGGTTCACATCACATGTGAGGGTTGAAGTTTGAACTATAGCAATTGAGGAAGAAGAAGAAGCTAGAGAGCAACCATAGGAGCAACTCAAGAAAATGGCTAAGTGTTGAGAATGAATCGCAACTCTTGACCCCCACTCATTCAAGCATGGAATTTTGCAATATAGAATTGCAACCATGCTTGAATAGTGAGTCAAGGTGAATAAACAAATATAACTCCCATGCTTGCAACCATGCTCTCAATTTACACCTCATTTCTATTTTTCTCAAAAATAGAAAATCAAGGCATGCTTCATTATATATATATATATATATATATATATATAATGAAGAATAATTAGTCAGCTAATGATATTATTTAAGATATAATTATATCACATATAATGTATATCACATTATTAAATCAATACTTGATTTAATAATCCGGTTATATCACATATGACCGACTAATATCATATATCTGTATATCACATTATCAAATCAACACTTGATTTGACAATCTGGTTATATCACATATAACCGAAACGATAACAGATAACTGTCACATTATAATACGGTATCACATACACGTATTTAATCAGGCCCACACACATATCACATATGTGTCCTACTTCGTTTCTCTTGAACCAGGGAACTTCTGTGTGGGACACTAAAGACTCGTCAATACGCCAGCAGTAGGTGATGATCACATCAGTCACCCACAAGCCGTCAGCGGTACTAGCTGGACATAATGGCTACCCGGGTATTGAGCGATATGATATCAACAAGAAAGCTTGTCCATAGTCTCCATGAAGCCTATCAGTAACACTACCGTACAGTCCAGTCTCTACGTCTGATATGTCGCATATCATGTCTAGGGGTGGTAAACGTCAGACCGCAGTAACGTGATAAGTCATGCCGATGTCTGGCCTATAACGGTTTGAGAAACTACTGATAACACTTATCAGTAAATGTCGGCAGCAATCCTGGCCAGGGATTTTCAGTTATAGCCAATCGAGCAAAGTGCAACATCAACCCCCAATACCGGAAGAGATGAAACCCTTCATATCGTTCATTGCCTCCATGCGACTCGAGACTCTACCCAAAATCCACCTGTTTGCACGTCTCCTTTAAGTGTGGTAAGGAGGAAATCAAAGCACAGTGGGAGTCGCACAAGACTCTATAACGATCTCTGGTCTATAGACTAACCTATACCAGTGTCACCAGAGGACTGCTATCTGATGATAGGTATATTACCACATAGGAGTCCTCGGCGAGTCATGTTCGGTGTACCCATTCTCTAATGAGCACATGTGTACAATCTTTAATGTCATACACCAATGGTTGTGGGATAAACCACCGCCTTCTATGGGACAAGAAACGTACAGACTAGTCTACTCTGGAATATCGATGCCCTAGTCTCGATATTCCCTCGAATAAGAACTGATTAAAGTATGTACTTTTGGACCACTCTGGACCCACTAGTATGATCTCATCATAATCCTGATAGTCAAGTACATATCCTAAGGGCTTTATCAATATGTAAGAGACAGAAAGTATAAATACCAGTCTACATGTTAAGATAATGGTAACCTGATAGCATACTATCATGTCGAGCAAGAATGTCCTCTCTATATATGTCCAAGCATCCACTATATCAACAATAATGGCCTCTAAGACATACATATTCCTAACAATCTCGCACTTGCACTAAGACCAGTTGTTGTAGTATCTCATACCCAACGTCCCAAAAGTCTCTCGAATATCATATGGAGGATAGCCTCGGTGAGTGGATCCGCTGTGTTATTCTCTGTGTCAACTCTCCTGAGCTCGATCTCCCGGAGAACAACTTTCTCCCTGATCAGGTGATACTGTCTAAGAATATGTCTGGATCGCTGACGGGACTGGGGTTCCTAGGCCAAACCCACACCTCCATAGTCATCGCAATACACAGGTATTGGATGCCCAATGGTAGGAACCAAGTTCATCCTATGAACTTTTTCATCCAGACAACCTCTTTGGCAGCATCATTGGTAGCGATGTAATCAGCCTCTATCAACGAGTCTGCTACGGTATATAACTTGGAACCCTTCCAACATACCTTCCCTCCACCGAGGGTGAAGACAAAACCCGAGACTGACTTTCAGTCGTCCTTATCACTCTGGAAGCTCGAATCGGTAAAGGACTCCATCTGGAGTACACCATTACCATACAACAAGAACATCTCTTTAGTCCTACTCAAGCACTTAAGAATGTTCTTCAGTTGTCCAGTGGTTTTCCTAAAAATCTTTTCGATACATATTCACTACACCTAGTGAGTAAGCTACATCTGGTCTGGTACATAACATCGCATACATGATTGACCTGTCTGCCAAAGCATAGGGTATCCCTTGTATGCAAGCCCTCTCTAAATCAGTCTCGAGAGACATCTCTTTGGAGAGAGTGATTCCTGAACAAGCGGGTACATTACTACGCTTAGAATCATCCATACTAAACCCCCTTAGCATGGTGTCTATGTACCTGGATTGGGACAATCCGAAATCCATTTAGATCTATCTCTATAGATCTATATCCCGAGGATGTAGGAGTCATCAGTTAGATCTTTCATGGAGAACCTGTATGATAAGAGGTGCTTGACCGAGTGTAGCATAGGAACACTCTTTCCTATCAAGAGTATGTTATCCGCGTACAATACGAGGAAGACAACCATACTCTCTACAACCTTCTTATTTATACATGGTTCATCTACCTTTTTAATGAAGTCAAACTCTTTGACAGCTTCATTAAAATAGATGTTCCATCTCCGTGATACCTGCTTTAACCCATAGATGGATTTAAGCAGCTTGCACATGCTTCCACTGCTCCCACTGTCTACGAAGCCCTCTGGCAGTGTCATATACATGCTCTCTTCTAAATCACCATTTAGAAAAGTAATTTTGACGTGCAGTCTGCCCGATATCGTAGTCATGGTATGCAGCAATGGCAAGTAGGATCCTGATGGACTTAAGCTTAGCAACAAGTCTAGCTTTGAAAGTCTCAACTTTTCCATCTACACCAAATCATCTTTCTCGAAGATCCTCTTGCTCCCGATGGGTTTTACCCCTTCAGGAGCAACATCCAAAGTCAACACTTTGCTGGTGTATATGGATTCCATCTCAGATCACATAGCATCCAGCCATTTCACATAGTCTCCATAAATGATGCCCCGCTAGAAACTAGTTGGGTCATCATCTACATGATGCAATCCTCACTCCTACCGTCTATGAGAAACCGTAGTATCTCTCAGGTGGATGAGGAACCCTACTAGATCTGCGGAGTGGCTTCGGTTTGTCTGGGACTATTGAATCCTCCGGTTCCACCAAATCGTCAGTTATAGTTTGTGTTTGCTGGAACTACTTCCAGTTCTACCACATAGCCACTAATTTCTTCCACAAGAAATTCCTTTTCTAAAAAGGTGGCATGTTGAGAAACAAAACACCTTTTGTTCCTCGGTATGGTAGAAGATATACCCTCGTGAATGTTTGGGATATCCTACAAACTTGCACAGAACTGACATTGCCTTAAGCTTGTCCGGATTTTGCTTTTCAACAAAGGCCGGACAACCCAATATCTTAACTTGTTTAAGAGATGGTCTTTTCCTATTCCTTATCTCATATGGAGTGGTAGGCAACAAATTTGATCGGAACTCTATTCAATAGGTATGCAGCTTCTCAAGTGCATGTCCTTGAAAGGAAATAGGCAAATCAGCAGTACTCATCATAGAGCGCACCATATCTCATAGGGTGTAATTCCTCCACCCCGATATACCGTTGCGTTGTGGTTTATACGGAGCAATAAACTGAGAGAGGACCTCATTCTCTTTTGAATAGTCTCGGAATTCCGTGCTCCAGTATTCTTCTCCCTGATCATATCGAAGGATTTGAATATCTTTACCCATCTAGTTCTCAACTTCGTACTTATATTCCTTGAAATTCTCAAAAGATTCAGTTTTGTGTTTCAACAACACATGTCTGTATCCTGAATGAACATCGATGAATGTAATAAAGTATGCAGAACCATCCCTGGCATATGTAGACATAGGACAGCATACATCACTGTGTATCTGTTGTTAGTTATATGTATGCCCTAGAGGCCATTACTGTACATACGATGTATATTGTAATGGATGCTTAGACATATATAGGGAGGACTTTCTTGCTCGACATGATAGTATGCTATCTGGTTACACTTTATCTTAACATGTACTCTGATTGTCTCTATGTTACATATTGATAAAACCCTTAGGATTTGTACTCGACTACTGGGACTATGATGAGATCATACTAGTGGGGCCACGGTAGTCGACGAGTACATCCTATAACTGTTCCTAGTCGAGGGTGTATCGAGACAGGGCATCGATACACCAGAATAGACTAGCGTATACGCATCTTGACCCATATGATGGGCGATGGATGATCCCATATCCATCGGTGTTTGACATCAAGGATGCTGTACGGGTGCTCAGTGGAGACTGGGTATACTGGACAGACTCGCCAAGAACTCCCAGATGGTTTATACCTCATGTGAGATGGCAGTTCTCCGGTGACACTGGTACAGAGTAGTCTGTTGATCCGAGATCGTCATAGAGTCTTGTGTGATTCCCACTGTGCTTTGATTTCCATCATACCACGTCCAAGAGGGCATGCAAAAAGGTGGCTTTTGGGTACAGTCCCGAATCCCATGGAGGCAATGAGCGATAGGAGGGGATTCGTCTCTCCCGGTATAGGGAGTTGATGTTGTGCTGTGTTCGATTGGCTATAACTGGAAATCCCAGGCCAGGGTTGCTGAGATTTACTGGTAAGTTTTATCAGTAGTTTCTCGAACTGTTATAGACCTCATATCGACACGACTTGTCAAGCTATTGGGGTCTGACGTTTACCACCCCTAGGCGAGATACGCGACATATCAGACGACGAGACCGGACTGTACGGGAGTGTTACTGTTTAGATTCACAGGAGAATGTACAAGCTTGCTTGTTGATCTTCTGAGCGCTCAATACCTGGGTGGCTGTTACGTTTAGCTGACCGCTTGCAGCTTGTGGGTGTTTGATATGATCATCACCTACTGCCAGCGTATTGACGATTCTTTAGAGTCCTACACAGAGGTTTCTTGACTCAGGCAAAACGGTGTAGGGGCACATATGTGATATGTGCAGGACGGAGGATAATGCGATATGTGATACCGTATTCTATTCTCGCGATATTTGATATCATCCGGGTCATCGGATCAAATGTTGATTCGATGAATCGGTAAAATGAGATATTAGTCGGTTGTATGCGATATAGCCGGATTGTCGGATCAAGTGTTGATTCGATAATTTAATGTATAATAATATATATGATATATTAAATTACATTAACTAATATTAGCTCACTAAAAGATTCTTTTTCTCACTCGGGTAATACATTGATATATATGCGATATATGTTAATTGTATTATTTTATTTTGTTACAATAAATATTATATATGTGATATATAATATTGTAACATGATATGATTATTAATGCAACATGTTTAGTGGAGATTAAACATGGTTAGGGTTTGATTTGGGTTAATCATTTCTAGAAGTTTCTAGAAGCTTTCATTTTTTGTTTTGGAAAAGATATTTTGCAAGATTTTTCTTTAACTCAACCCAAACCCTTAACCCTAAAATCTCTACAATGGTTACTTGAACCATGGTTGCATTTCTAACCTTATCATAACTTTCATTATTCATCACAAAAGGATTCTAATATAATTATCATCTTCTTCCTTCTTCCTTCTTCTTTCTTCATGGAAAAAGCTTTCTAGCTTTTTCTAAGTGATGATTATGTGTGAGAAAAAGATTATAAATGAGAGCAAAAAATCCTACTTCATCATCCTCATCTATCCTTTCCCTTTAGATGGGAGTGTTCACTTCATTTAGTGAGTGTTAGCTTGTGTTAATGAAACTTCATGGTAGATCATCTTTGTTATCGAAGATCGGAAGCAAGACTGCATCTTTCTCTTCGTGAAGCCTCTCGAGAGTCCGGAACACGATGATCGCAGCGAAGGGACCTCAACACGGAGCTTAAGAAGTGAAGGACCGAATCTACAAAGGTTGTAATCCCTCTCACTTAGTGTTAAAGAGTTTAACATACTTGTTTTCGCCTAAACTCTAGTTTAAAGATCCGGCTTTGGGTTGTTCGGCACGGCTAAATTTTAAATCGGGCATGGTTGATGCCTCGTAGACCCTTGTGCGTGTGCCTAGCAACCCTACAGTAGTATCAGAGCCAAGCTAGAGCTTTAGGCGAAGTCTAGGCGAAGTTTAAAGTCCGATCGAACCCGGAAACCCCGACACGAACCCTTCTCTGGATATTTTTCAAAAATGTGATTTTTTATGAATTAAAAATGCTCAGAAAATTGAGCAGGGAAATCTAAGAATAACTGTAGAATATGAACTCCTAACTCTACTGTAGCGCCGCGGAACCGCGGCCGTACCCTGCTTTTGGCGGCGGTTCCACGGCCGTATGTAAAGATCAGGGACTCATTTTTCTACAGTTACCTCCGTAGGTGCTTCCTGATTCTTCTGGGAATTTTTAATTATGCTCAAGTGTTGAGTTTTTGTGGGTTGTATTGGGAACTCGTTGATTCGATCGGAAATTTTAACTTCGTTTAAAGTTTTTCCGGATAATTTTAGAAACTGTTAAAAAGTTCGAACGGATATCAATAACTCACTTTTTCCCCTATCGGAAAATTTTTCAAAAGTTGGATTTTTTCTCGAGTTTGAAACTTCCTGAAAATTATGCAAGTAACGCGGTGGACCCTCTAGAAGAACACAAACCTTAACTCGATTATGTGACCGTCTTGAACTGCCTCTAAACCTTAGGGTTTGAGGCAGTACGGCATGCCACATGTGAGGCGTTGGCATGACCCTTCTACGGCTGGACCATTGGTACTGTGGCATGTGATGGATACTTTTTGAACTCCGCTCAAGTGTTGAGCTATCTGGGAAAACTTGGGTGTTTGATCATTCGATCGGAAAGTTTAACACAGTCTTTTTATCTGGAATGTGATACAATATTTGGCATCCACAAGTAGTTATGAGATAACTAATTTGAATGTTATAAACATAGCAATTTAGTCTTAGATGATCGGTTGCCACGGGATTTTGATGCGATCAAAAGTCCGTCCTAATCATGTAGCGTACGCGGATACTCGCCGGGTAAACTTAATAGACAGCCACGCCCCATAGCCCCGACCAAGTGACTGTAGGAGAACCCCGTCGCTAGAAGCATCCGTTCGGGTGCTCGCAGCAGCGGTGTTCCGCCTTAGTGCACTTCGTCGACGGCATCCGGGGGTGGGCCGTCTACTAAAGTTTACGACGAGCATTCGATCAGAATGTCGGGAAATTTGTTGAATTGCCCGACTTGATATTGAAAAGAGTTTTCGATAATGAGACTAAAATGCGGGGTTTATAATTGTTAGGCATGCGATGTCTAAGGAATTCATTTGGTTAGGCATGCGATGTCTAAAGTGGTTGCGGATTCCAACTGTTGTAGTTTTACACTTTCTTTTCTGTGACCGTAAGCGTAGTATGTGGTGTATCGCCGGCTTCGTTGCTATACATCAACGACAATCGGGATACGCATACTTGCTTACGATGATGATATGAGATATTATGTGTTGCTGTGATATGTTATATTGGATCGTCGCGTTTTGAATAGCCGGGGGTTTTATGTGAGATGAGAGTTTTTCTTTTTCATTCATGTAAAATTCATTTGTATGTAATATTCTTTTATTGGGGCACTTCCGGGCGGAGGATGATGTCACCATTGTGTATATTATTTACTTTTCCGCATTAGGTAGACCCAAGGCGGGGAGCACAAGTGACCGGGTTCTGGGATCCAGTGGGAGACCATCTCGAGGAGTCAAGACCGGGTCTCCTAACCCTAGAATTGGCAGTGTTGCTTGCCGCTCTCGTAGGGGTCTAGGGATGTGGGTTTGGCTATTCATCGCGACCGTGGAATCCGTGTTTTATACAGGCTCGTATTAAAACACGGACGTCCTAGTATATCCAATATTTCATATATGTTCTTCTGCTGCAATGTTCTGTGATGAGATCGTATTACTGCCTGAGACGAATGTTTATATTATATATATGAGATATACGTTATATTGCAGATTTCGTTTCAAATGTGATGCTTGTGAAGCATAATAAAATGGGACTTCATTAATGAGATTAATGAAATAAAAGAAACCTAAAGATGTTGTAGAAACTTGTTTAAAAACTAGTAGCTCTAGTTTTTGCTTTGCATAGCGGTGTTCCTTGTAGAACATCCAGCACCTTATTCGATAAGGAAAGAGCCGGGATTCTTTCACCGAGAGTGACCTCTTTAATGAAACTAGCAGATGCTACAAACTCGGTTTGTCTTTTGATTGCTTCTATAGTTCTTGCTTTGCATAGTGATATTTGTGAAATATCCTGCACCTTATTCGATGAGGAAAGAGTCGACGATCCCTTCACCGGGAGTGACCTCTTTAGCAAAAGTAGAAAAGCCTAAAAAATACTCCATTCAAAAATCACTCGATTCTACAACGACATCAAGTTCATTACGCAAAGGATTTTCTTAAAAACCTGTTGTAGCCCTCCGTCATTTCAGATAAGTACTACTTAGTATTTATGCTGCGGTAGTTTGGCCTTCGTCAAGGCGTAGTGTACGGTAGCTAAGTAGTGCTTATCTGCTAGCATACGATGCGATTGGATTAGGGTATTCGTACGGCGTAGTTTGGCCTTCATCAAGGGTCGTGCGGGTGGGCTTAATTCAATCAAGAAATGAACGGGTTGAACTTGACTAGCGGACTATGGGTAGTTTGGCCTTCGTCAAGGTCATAGGATGCTAGGGGTAAAATATTATTGGGAATTTCAAGTTTTGAAATTTGCCATGAGATTGCATACCTCTTATGTGATAGTTAGATCCCGATACCCGCTGCGAGTAAGAATTACTCCTGGAAGAGTTTTACACATTACAATTAGCCGAGTAGGTGTCTAAAAAGGTGTCAACGGGGTTACGCCCCTGGGAAAACGAGGTTTACTTTAATTAGGTCCGTGCGAAAGCACGAGGAAACTCCCTCAAAGTACCGGCACTGGCCTGGCTGAAAGATTGGCAAACTTGTAGGGTGTAATTAATCCCGGCTAGTCTTTCCTTTTAGGGTTTGAAGGAAGATTTGACTAAAACAGTAGGAGACATCCTGATTAGATAAATTGATAACCAATCTAATCTTGTAAAAGTGCACGCTGAGTGTTTTCTTCTCTCTCTCTCCTGGTTATGACTATGTCACGCATTAATCAAGATAATAATACGGATATATTGACCAAACCCGCTTGTTATACTGAGCTGGGGAACGTTGGTCCCGGTCCAACTTATAATTGTTATAAGACAGAGCAGGAAATTGGGGATTGCCAGAATTCCCATGCCGCCCAAACGAAGAAAGTGCATGCTGATGCATCATCTTCGGGTGTGTTCATTACAGAGAACTGTTTCTCAGTATCCTTTACGTCCTGGGTATTTGATACCGGATCAGGATCCCACATATGTAATTTGTTACATAGGCTACAGATAGGTAGAGAACTGAGAACGGGTGATAAGTTTCATGAGATAGAAACGGTGCAAGTGTTGCAGCCAAGTATGTTGGTCACTATCACCCTATATTACCAGAATACATTGATTCTGAACGAATGTTATTAGATACCGAACCTGATATACAACTGTTAATTGTATGTATGCCCTAGAGGCCAGTAT
The DNA here is from genome assembly GCA_030015575.1 of Agapanthus africanus. Lineage (NCBI taxonomy): Eukaryota > Viridiplantae > Streptophyta > Magnoliopsida > Asparagales > Amaryllidaceae > Agapanthus > Agapanthus africanus. The sequence continues at coordinate 247,199,313 of CM057349.1, forward strand.
TGTACAGATGATGTATATTATATTGGATGCTAGGACATAAATAGAGAGGACTTTCTTGCTCGATATGATAGTATGCTATCTGGTTGCTCCTTACTTTAACATGTATACTTGTCTCTTTATTCTGTCTTATAGTTACATGTTGGTAAAGCCCTTAGGATGTATACTTGACTACCTGGACTATGATGCGGATCATATTAGTGGGGAAATGGTAGTCCATAAGTACATCCTTCAAGGTCCCTAGTCGTAGGTGTATCGAGACGGGGCATCGATATACCAGTGTAGACTAGCGTATACGCTTCTCGACCCATGAGATGGGCGATGGATGATCCCATATCCATTGGTGTTTGACATCAGAGATGGTATACGGGTGCTCAGTAGAGACTGGGTACACTGGACGGACTCGCCGAGAACTCCCAGATGGTATTACACCTCACGTCAGATGGCAGTTCTCTGGTGACACTTGTGCAAGTTAGTCTGTAGACCCGAGATCGTCATAGAGTCTTGTGTGATTCCCACTGTGCTTTGATTTCCACCTTACCATGTCCATGAGGGCGTGCAAAACGGTGGTTTTTGGGTACAGTCCCGAGTCACATAGAGGCAATGAGCGATAGGAGGGGTTTCGTCTCTCCCGGTATTGGGGGTTGATGTTGCGCTGTGCTCGATTGGCCGTGACAGGGAAGTCCCTGGCCAGGGCTGATTTAGAGATTTACTGGTAAGTGTTACCAGTAGTTTCTCGACCCGTTATGAGCCTCACATCGGCACGACTTATCGGTTATTGGGGTCTGACGTTTACCACCCCTAGACTTGATATGCGACATATCAGACGAGGAGACCGGACTGTATGGGAAGTGTTACCGGCAGGTTTTTTACAGGAGTTGGAGCGGGCTTGCTTGCTGATCTTCTGATCGCTCAATACCCGGGTAGCCGTTACGTCCAGCTAGTACCGCTGACGGCTTGTGGGTGCTTGATATGATCATCACCTACTGCCGGCGTATTGACGAGTCTTAAGAGTTTTACATAGAGGTTTTACTGGCTCAGGAAAAACAAAATAGGAGCGCATATGTGATATGTGCGGGACCGAGAATAATGCGTGTATGTGATACCGTATTCTATTCTCGCGACTTTTTGTATCGGTCGGTTATATATGATATAGCCGGGTTATCGAATCAAGTATTGATTCGATAAGTCGATACAATGAGTGTTAGTCGGTTATATAAGAAATGACCGGATTATTAAGTCAAATATTGATTTAATAATTTATTGCATAATTGTATATTTGATATACTAGTTTGCATTAACTAACACTTGTTCACTTTACGGTTTTTCTCACATGTGAACACTTGAATATATATATATATATATATGTGTGTGTGTGTGTGATATATATATTAAAAGTGTTTTCTTTTGTACCATGGTTGATGATGCACTAAACATGGGTGTATAAGACATACACCATACTATATTAGATGGTGGTTAATAATTATTTAAGGTAATTACAAAATTGGTGGACTTTTGGAAAGAGCATGAAGCTTGTAGAAGCTTGCTTTGCTTTGACAAATTCCACTACCTTTGTCTTCACCTTAGATTTTTATTAACCTAACCATTCAGATAAACTATGGTTATGGCTCTACAAGTGTTAGTATATGATACTCATTCACCATGGTTAGCCTTCACACTTTATCATTATCCTTTCCTCTTTCTTTTTTTCATCTTCTTCATTGAACAAGAGAAAAAGCAAACTAGGGTTTGATCCAAAGTGAGAAAGATTGTGAGAAACAAAAATCTAAAGAGAACCCACTTCCTATTTCTCCATCCTCTACTAGACTAGCACTTTAGTTTAGGGTGTTTACTTCACTAATTCTCTAGTTAGTGAAGTAGGAGCTTGAGTCGGAATTCCCTCGACGTAGATCATCTTTGGCCTCGGAGACTTCAAGCAAGGTCGCATCCTTCGCGTCGTGAAGCCATGCAAGAGCCCGGGAGAACCTTGATCGCAGCGAAGGGACTTCAACAAGGAGCAAATGAAGTGGAGGACCGATCTACAAAGGTTGTATTTCGTGTTCCCTTTAAAGTAAAGTTGTTTACTTGCCTTTAGATTCACGTAAACTCTAGTATAAGATCTTGCTTAGGGTTTTTAGGCACATAAATTTTTTAAATTGGCATGGTCGATGCCTTGTAGAACCTTATTAGTATGCCTAGTAACCCTACAGTGGTATCAGAGCCTAGCTAGAGCATTAGGCGATGTGTTAACGAAGTTAAAACCCCGATCAAACCCGAAAACGACAAAACGACCCCCTCTCTGGACTTTTTTCAAAATCTGTGATTTTTCAGTATTAAAAATACCTAAAAAATTCAGCAGGGTTTTATAAGAATTGTAGTGAAACACGACAGCATGCGCCGTACAATCCACCGCGAGACCGCGGCCGTACCCTGCTTGGGCCGCGGTTCCGCGGCCGTACAGAGGAGACATGCTATCATTTTCCACTGTAATTCATATTTCTGTTATTTGCATTTTCTGGGTATTTTTAAATTAACTCAAGTGTTGAGTATTTTAGGGTTTATTTTGTAATCGTCGATTCGATCGGAGAATTTAATTTTGTTATGTTATTCCGGATAATTTAGAAAGTATTAAAATGTTCGAACGGATATCATTAACTCAATTTTTCCCGGCACGAAAAACATTCAAGTGTTGAATTTTTCTCGGGTTTAAATCTTTCGGAAATACGTGCATGTGACGCGATGGACCCTCTAGAAGACAACAAACCTTAACTCGATTATGTGACCGTCTTGAACTGCCCTTTGAACCTTAGGGTTTGGGGCAGTACGGCGTGCCACATGTGAGGCGTTGGCTTGACCCTTCTACGGCTGGACCGTTGCTACTGTGACGTATTCTAGAATTTTTGAACTCCGATCAAGTGTTGAGCTATTTAGGAAATCTTGGGTATTTGATTATTCGATCGAAAAGTTTAATACTGTCTATTTATCTGGAATGTGATACAATATGTGGAATTCACACGGTTAGGCATGAAATGCGAAATATGTGATATTTCGGATTTACGATGTCTAAAGAGATTGTGGATTCCAAATGTTGTAGTTTTACACTTTCTTTTTCTGTGACCGTAAGTGTAATATGTGATATCGCCGGTTTCGTTGCTATATGTCAACGACAATTGGGATGCGCATATTTACTTACGTTGATGAGATGTGATGTTATGTGTTGCTGGATATGTTATATTGGATCGTCGCGTTCTGAATAGCCGGGGTTTTATGTGAGATGAGAGTTTTTATTTTCATTCATGTAAAATTAAATGTATGTAATATTCTTTTATTAGGGCACTTCCGGGTTGAGGTTGATATCACCTTTTGTATATTATTTACTTTTCCGCACTAGGATAGACCCAAGGAGGAGAGCACAACTAACCGGGTTCTGGAGTCCAGTGGGAGACTAACTCGAGGAGTCGAGTCCGGATCTCCTAACTCTAGAATTGGTGGGGTTGCTTGCCGCTCTCGTAAGGGACTAGGGATGTGGGTTTGGCTATTCATCGCGACCGTGGAATCCATGTTTTATAGAGGCTCAAAATAAAACACGGACATCCTAGTATATCCAATGTTTCATATGTTTCTTCTGCAGCGATATTTGTGATGTGATCATGTGATGTGCTGTGATAAATACTGTATATAGTATATATGATATATTATATAGGCGTTACTTATGTCTTACACCCGCGCTAGCCCTGCCCTGCTCTGCCGTTAGTTACCTAACCTAACGGTGCACGAGGGGACATCGAGGCGAATGCGGATGGTATAAGTGTATGTCGTATTTGTCTGTGATGTTTAGGTGACTTAAATGATGGGACTTCATTAATGTGATTAATGAAAGAAAAGAAACCTAAAAGATGTTGTAGAATCAAATTTTTCAAAAAGGGTAGCTACAGTTTTCTTTGCATAGCGGTATATATGATATACCCTGCACCTTATTCGATGGGGAAAGAGCCAAGATCCCTTCGCCGGGAGTGACCTCTTTAGCAAAACTGGCAGATGCTACAACACTCGGTTTGACTTTTGACTGCTTTTGGAGTTTTGCTTTGCATAGCGATATATATGATATATCCTGCACCTTATTCGATGAGGAAAGAGCCGAGATCCCTTCACCGGGAGTGACCTCTTTAGAAAAAACTAATAAAAGCCTCAAAATCACTCCATTTCAAAATTCACTCGATTCTACAACGATATCAAGTTCATTACGCAATAGGTTTTCAGAAAAACCTGTCGTAGCCCTCCGTCATTTCAGATAAGTTGTATATAGTATTCGTGCTGCATTTGTTGGCTTTCGTCAAGGTGTAGTGTGCGGTAGCTATATGCTACTTATCTGCTGCATATGATGCGATTTGATTAGGGTAGTCGTACGGCTTTGTTGGCTTTCGTCAAGGGTCGTGCGGGTGGGTTTAATTCAATCAAGAAATGTACGGGTTGAACTTGACTAGCGGGCTATAGTTTGTTGGATTTCGTCAAGGTCATAGCACGTTAGGGGCAAAATATTATCGGGAATTTCAAGTGTTGAGATTTGCAATGAGATTGCATACCTTCTATGAGATAGTTGGATCCCGATACCCACTGCGAGTAATTGTTACTCCTGGGAGAGTTTTACACAGGACAATTAGCTGATCAAGTAGGTGTCTAGAAATGTGTCAACGGGGTTACGCCTCTGGGAAAACAAGGTTTACTTTAATTAGGTCCGTGCGAAAGCACGGGGAACCTCCCTCAAAGTACCGACACTGGCCTGGCTGAAAGATTGGCGAAGTTGTAGGGTGTAATTAATCCCGGCTAGTCTTTCCATTTAGGGTTTGAAGGAGGATTTGATAAAATCAGTGGGAGCCATCCTGATTAGATAAAATAATAACCAATCTGATCTTGCAAGAGCATACGCTAAAGTGTTTTCTTCTCTCTCTCTCCTGGTAGCGACCATATCATGTCTTAATCAAGATAATAATATGGATGTATTGACCGAACCCGCATGTTATACTGTGCTGGGGAACGTTGGTTCCGTTCTTTCTTATAAGAGTTATAGGACTGAACAGGATATAGGGGAATACCAGGATTCCTATGCCACCCGTGTGAAGAAAGTACATGTTGATGCATTTTCTTCGGGTGTGTTCGTTACAGAGAATTGTTTCTCTATTTGCTCTACGTCCTGGGTATTAGATACCGAGTCAGGATCCCATATATATAATCAGTTACATGGGCTTAGAAAAGGAAGAGAACTTGGAGAAGGTGATAAAGACATAAGGGTTGAAAATGGTGCAATTGTTGCAGCTAAAACCGTCGGGGAATATCACCTTGTATTGCTAACTGGTAATACATTGGTTCTGAACTAATGTTATTACATACCGAACCTGATATGCAACATTATATCGATTTCTTTACTAAGTAAAGAGGGATATAATTTTGTATTACAGGATAATGTTATGAACATTTTCCTTAACCAAAAGTTGGTTGGATCAGGCACGTTGTGCAATGGCATTTATGTTCTAAATCAATCAACAGTTCTAAGCATAACAAACACACACAAGAGGAAGAGTTCAGATCTGAACGAATCCTTCTTATGGCATTGTAGACTCGGTCATATAAATGCGACACAGCTAGCTAAGTTGCATAAGGATGGATACTTGAAACCGTTCGAATTTTCATCTTATGACACTTGCCAGTCATGTCCCAAAGGCAAAATGACTAAAACTCCGTTTACGGGACACGGAGAAAGAGTTACCGAACTCTTGGGACTGATACATAGTGATGTATGCGGTCCTATATCTACACATGCCAGGGATGGTTCTTCCTACTTCATTACATTCACTGACGGTCTATCAAGATACGGACATGTGTTCTTGATAAGACACAAGTCTGAAGCTTTTGAGAAATTTAGAGAATATAAACAAGAAGTCGAGAATCAAACCGGAAAAAGTATTAAAATCCTTCGATCTGATCGAGGAGGTGAATACTTGAGCAATGAATTCCCGGACTTCCTAAAAGAGAATGTGATTCTCTCTCAGCTGACTCCTCCATATACACCACAGCACAACGGTGTATCAGAACGGAGGAACCGCACCCTATTAGATATGGTGCGCTCTATGATGAGCACAGCTGAGTTACCTATTTACTTCTGGGGGTATGCGCTAGAAACAGCCATACATCTATTAAATATGGCCCCCACCAAATCTGTGCCTACCACTCCATATGAGATATGTAAAGGGAAGAAACCATGTCTTAACTATGTTAAGATATGGGGTTGTCCAGCCTATGTCAAACGACAAAATCAGGACAAACTCGAGGCATGGTCTGTTCTATGCAAGTTTGTAGGATATCCCAAGAATTCACAAGGGTATATCTTCTACCGCACAGAGGAACAAAGAGTGTTTGTTTCTCGGCATACCACCTTTTTAGAAAAGGAATTTCTTGCAAAAGAGATTAGTGGTCATGAGGTAGAACTGGAAGAGGTTCCAGCTACAAAAGCTGCAACAGAAGATTTGGTGGAACCAGAGGATTCGGTAGTTCCCGATGAACCCCAGCCACTCCGCCGATCTAGTAGGGTTCCTCACCCACCTGAGAGATACTACGGTTTTCTCATGGATGGTGGGAGCGAGGATTGCATCATGGTTGATGATGACCCAACTAGCTTCGAGCAGGCCATCACGAATGGGGACTCAATGAAATGGCTGGATGCAATGCGGTCCGAGATGGAATCCATGTACACCAACAAAGTATGGACTTTGGAAGATGCTCCTGAAGGGGTAAAACCCATTGGAAGCAAGTGGATCTTCAAGAAAAAACTTGGTGTAGATGGGAAAGTGGAGACTTTCAAAGCTAGACTTATTGGAAAGTGGAGACTTTCAAAGCTAGACTTATTGGAAAGGGTTTTCGTCAAAGACCAGGTATGGACTATGACGAAACCTTTTCTCCAGTGGCTATGCTTAAATCCATCAGGATCATGCTTGCCATCGCTGCATATCATGACTACGAAATCTGGCAAATGGATGTTAAGACCGCCTTTCTAAACGGTGATTTAGAAGAGAGCGTATACATGACTCAGCCAGAGGGCTTCGTAGATAGTGGGAGCAGCGGGAAGGTGTGCAAGATGCTTAAATCCATTTATGGATTAAAGCAAGCATCGCGGAGTTGGAACATCTGCTTTGACGTCATTATCAAAGAGTTTGATATCGTCAAAAACGTAGATGAACCTTGTATCTACAAAAAGGTGGCAGAGAGTAAGGTTGTCTTCCTCGTATTGAACGTGGACGACATATTCTTGATAGGAAATGACATTCCTATGCTGCAATCGGTGAAGCTCTTCTTATCACAAAGATTCTCAATGAAAGATCTTGGTGATGCCTCCTGCATATTGGGAATTAGGATCTGTAGAGATAGATCTAAAAGGATATTGGGATTGTCCCAATCCAGGTACATTGACACCATACTAAAGTGGTTTAGTATGGAAGAGTCCAAACGTGGATTTTTACCCACGATCTCAGGGCTCACTCTCTCCAAAGAGATGTCTCCCAAGACTGATTTGGAGAGAGCTCGCATGCAAGGGATACCCTATGCTTCGGCAAGAGGCTCTATCATGTACGTGATGCTATGTACCAGACCCGATATAGCATACTCACTAAGTGTAGTGAGTAGGTATCAAGCTGATCCTGGAGAGAGTCACTGGACAGCTGTGAAGAGCATTATCAAGTACTTGCTAAGGAATAAGGAGATGCTCTTGGTGTATGGTAACGGAGAACTCCAAGTGGAGTCCTTTACCGATTCGAGCTTCCAGAGTGATAAGGACGACTCTAAGTCGCAGTCAGGATTTGTCTTTACCCTTTACGGAGGGACGGTTAGCTGGAAGAGTTCCAAGCATGAAACCGTGGCAGACTCGACGATGGAGGCTGAATACATCGCTGCCAACGATGCTGCCAAAGAGGCTGTCTGGATCAAGAAGTTCATTACTGAATTTGGAGTGGTTACATCCATTGAGCATCCAATACCTTTGTATTGCGATAACAATGGAGCGGTGGCTTTGGCCAAGGAACCCAGGTCCCATCAGTGATCCAGGCATATTCTGAGGCGGTATCACCTGATCCGGGAGATAGTTGATCGCCGGGAGATTGAGGTCAGGAGGGTTGACACGAAGAACAACACAGCGGATCCACTCACGAAGGCTATTCCCCAGATACAGTTTGAGAGACTCTTCGGGATGCTCGGTATGCGATACTACAGCAGCTGGCCCTAGTGCAAGTGGGAGATTGTTAGTTGTATGTATGCCCTAGAGGCCAGTATTCTACAGATGATGTATATTATATTGGATGCTTGGACATATATAGAGAGGAATTTCTTGCTCGATATGATAGTTTGCTATCTGGTTGCTCTTTACTTTGACATGTATACTTGTCTCTTTATTCTGTCTTATAGTTACATGTTGGTAAAGCCCTTAGGATGTGTACTTGACTACTTGGACTATAATGCGGATCATACTAGTGGGAACATGGTAGTCCATAAGTACATCCTTCAAGGTCCCTAGTCGTAGGTGTATCGAGACGGGGGCATCGATATACCAGTGTAGACTAGCGTATACGCTTCTCGACCCATGAGATGGGCGATGGATGATCCCATATCCATTGGTGTTTGACATCAGAGATGGTATACGGGTGCTCAGTGGAGACTGGGTACACTGGACGGACTCGCCGAGAACTCCCAGATGGTATTATACCTCACTTCATATGGCAGTTCTCTGGTGACACTTTTGCAGGTTAGTCTGTAGACCCGAGATCGTCATAGAGTCTTGTGTGATTCCCTCTATGCTTTGATTTCCACCTTACCACGTGTAGGGTTCCTAGGCATCCTAATGAGGTCTCACAAGGCATCAACCATGACAATTTCAAATTTTACGGGTGCCTACAAACCCGACTACGGATCGTTTACTAGATATTTAGGCGAAACAAGCAAACTAGTTAACAACTTAACTAATGTGATATCGGAAATACAACCTTTGTAGATCCGGTGCTCCACCTCCATAGCTCCGCAACGAAGTCGTCTCCGCTGTCCAAAAGGAATCCGGGCTCTAGAGTCGGCTTCGTCGGAGAAAAAGCGAGCTAGGTCGTCGATGTCCATGCCGAAGATGATCTACGTCGAGGCATCGCTAAATCAAGCTCCACCTTCAACAAGCCCTAAAAACTTGTGAAGGAAACACACTCTACTACTTGGCAAGAGGTAGAGGATGAAGAAATAGGAAGTGGGTTCAATTTAGAATTGGATTTCTCACTCTTTATCATCAATCACCATTGATGAAGAAAGCTTTTTCTTCATGAAAGAAGATGAAGAAGAAGAAGAATATTGTGATAAGATTATTCAAAAAAGAAAAGAATAACAATACTTATCATAATATTAACTCTAGTCAAGTGTAGAGAATGAATCATGGTTAGTGGGAATGGTTAGGGTTAAGGATGAGATAAGAATGGTTGACTTGATCAAAGTTTCATGAAGCTTCAACTAAACTCCAAATTAAGCCACCATTCTTTTCTCCTTTCCATTTATTTTCCAAAAGAAATGGATAAATAAATAAGTGAATAAAACAAAACCCTAACCATAATCATGTAACCATGGTTTGATCTTTACACAAAAACCCTAGCATAACATGTATCATCAAACATGATACAATGAAGTGCACAAAAGTATATCACATATACAATGTGTACAATCCGAGTGAGAAAATCCATTTAAAGTGAACCAATACTAGTTAACGCAAAGTAATATATCAAATATATAATTATGCATTAAATCATTAAATCAACACTTGATTTAACGATCCGGTCATATCGCATATAACCGACTAGTATCCAATGTATCGTCTTATCGAATCAACCCTCGATTCGATAACTAGGTTATATCGCATATAACCATACGACACATTCATCGCGAGAATGTAATACGGTATCACATACACGTATTATTCTCGGTCCCGCACATATCTCATATGCGCTCCTATTTCGTTTCGCTTGAGCCAGGAAACCTCTGTGTAGGACTCTAAAGACTCGTCAATACGCCGGCAGCAGGTGATGATCATATCAAACACCCACAAGCCGCAAGCGGTCTGCTAAACGTAACGGCCACCCGGGTATTGAGCGATCTGAAGATCGACGAGCAAGCCCGCTCACACTCCAGTGAATCCAACCAGTAACACTACCGTACAGTCCGGTCTGATCGTCTGATATGTCGCATATCTTGCCTAGGGGTGGTAAACGTCAGACCCCAATAGCTCGATAAGTCGTGTCGATATGAGGTCTATAACTGTTTGAGAAACTACTGGTAACACTTACCAGTAAATCTCAGCAACCCTGGCCAGGGATTTCCTGTTATAGCCAATCGAACACAGCGCAACATCAACCCCCTATACCGGGAGAGACGAATCCCCTCCTATCGCTCATTGCCTCCATGTGACTCGGGACTGTACCCAAAAACCACCGTTTTGCACGCCCTCTTGGACGTGGTAAGATGGAAATCAAAGCACAGTGGGAACCACACAAGACTCTATGACGATCTCGGGTCAACAGACTACTCTGTACCAGTGTCACCAGAGAACTGCCATCTGACGTGAGGTATAATAACATCTGGGAGTTCTCGGCGAGTCCGTCCAGTGTACCCAGTCTCTACTGAGCACCCGTATATCATCTCTGATGTCAAACACCGATGGATATGGGATCATCCATCGCCCATCTGTATGGGTCGAGAAGGTACACGCTAGTCTACTCTGGTATATCGATGCCCCGTCTCGATACACCCACGACTAGGGACTTTGAAGGATGTACTTATGGACTACCGTGTCCCCACTAGTATGATCCGCATCATAGTCCAGGTAGTCAAGTACAGATCCTAAGGGCTTTACCAACATGTAACAGGGAGACAATCAGTGTACACGTTAAGGTAAAGATCAACCAGATAGCATACTATCATGTCGAGCAAGAAAGTCCTCCCTATATATGTCCCAACATCCACTACAATATACATCCTATGTATAGTAATGGCCTATAGGGCATACATATAACTAACACCACGTCCATGAGGGCGTGCAAAACGGTGGTTTTTGGGTACAGTCCCGAGTCACATGGAGGCAATGAGCGATAGGAGGGGTTTCGTCTCTCCCGGTATTGGGGGTTGATGTTGCGCTGTGCTCGATTGGCCGTAACAGGGAAGTCCCTGGCCAGGGCTGATTTAGAGATTTACTGGTAAGTATTACCAGTAGTTTCTCGACCCGTTATGAGCCTCACATCGGCACGACTTATCGGTTATTGGGGTCTGACGTTTACCACCCCTGGACTTGATATGCGACATATCAGACGAGGAGACCGGACTGTACGGGAAGTGTTACCGGCAGGTTTTTTACAGGAGTTAGAGCGGGCTTGCTTGCTGATCTTCTGATCGCTCAATACCCGGGTAGCCGTTACGTCCAGCTAGTACCGCTGACGGCTTGTGGGTGCTTGATGTGATCATCACCTACTGCCGGCGTATTAACGAGTCTTTAGAGTCCTACATAGAGGTTTTACTGGCTCGGGCAAAACGAAATAGGAGCGCATATGTGATATGTGCGGGACCGAGAATAATGCGTGTATGTGATACCGTATTCTATTCTCGTGACTTTTTGTATCGGTCGGTTATATATGATATAGTCGGGTCATCGAATCAAGTATTGATTCGATAAGTCGATACAATGGGTGTTAGTCAGTTATATGAGATATGACCGGATTATTAATTCAAATGTTGATTTAATAATTTATTGCATAATTGTATATTTGATATACTAGTTTGCATTAACTAACACTTGTTCACTTTAGGGTTTTTCTCACATGTGAACACTTGAATATATATGTGTGTGTGTGTGTGTGTGTGTGTGTGTGTGTGTGATATATTAAAAGTGTTTTCTTTTGTATCATGGTTGATGATACACTAAACATGGGTGTGTAAGACATACACCATACTATATTAGATGGTGGTTAATAATTATTTAAGGTAATTACAAAATTGGTGGAATTTTGGAAAGAGCATGAAGTTTGTAGAAGCTTGCTTTGCTTTGACAAAGTCCACTTCTTTGTCTTCACCTTAGATTTTTATTAACCTAACCATTTAGATAAACTATGGTTATGGCTCTACAAGTGTTAGTATATGATACTCATTCACCATGGTTAGCCTTCACACTTTATCATTATCCTCTCCTATTTCTTTTGTTCATCTTCTTCATTGAACAAGAGAAAAAGAAAACTAGGGTTTGATCCAAAGTGAGAAAAATTGTGAGAAACAAAAATCTATAGAGAACCCACTTTCTATTTCTCCATCCTCTACTAGACTAGCACTTTAGTTTAGGGTGTTTACTTCACTAATTCTCTAGTTAGTGAAGTATGAGCTTGAGTCGGAATTCCCTCGACGTAGATCATCTTCGGCCTTGGAGACTTCAAGAAAGGTCGCATCCTTCGCGTCGTGAAGCCATGCAAGAGCCCAGGAGAACCTTGATGGCAGCAAAGGGACTTCAACAAGGGGCAAATGAAGTGGAGGACCGGTCTACAAAGGTTGTATTTCGTGTTCTCTTTAGAGTAAAGTTGTTTACTTGCCTTTAGATTCACCTAAACTCTAGTATAAGATCTTGCTTAAGGTTTTTAGGCACATAAATTTTTTAAATTGGCATGGTCGATGCCTTGTAGAGCCTTGTTAGTTTGCCTAGTAACCCTACAACAACATCATATCAGTCTCTTTATTAGTAAAGAAGTGATATAATTTTGTATTGTTGGATAATGTTTTGAACATTTCCTATATCAAGAGTTGATCGGTTCAGGTACGCTATCTAAAAGCATTGATGTTCTAAATCAAACTACAGTTCTTAGTATATAGAACACGCACAAGAGGAAGAGTTCAGAAATGAACGAATCCTTCTTGAGGCATTGTAGACTAGGTCATATCAATGCGACCCGACTAGCTGAAGTTATACATAGATGCATATTTAAATTAGTTTAAATTTACATCTTGTGAAACTTGCCGGTCATGTCACAAAGATAAGATGACCAAAACTCTGTTTATTGGAAACAGAGAAAGAGTTAGTGAACTCTTGGGATTGATACATGCTAATGTATGAAGGTCTCCTGTCTACACATGCCAAGACCGGTTCTTTGTACTTCATTATATTCACTGATGATCTCTCTAGATTCAGACATATGTTCCTGTTGAAACATAAGTCCGAAACTTTTGAGATAATCACAGAATATAAGTTAGAAGTAGAGAACCAAAAACGGGTATAAGTATTATGTCCTTTGATGTGATCAAGGAGGAGAATACTTGAGCACGGGATTCCTGGACTATTCAAAAGAAGAATGAGATTCTCTCTCAGCATTACTCCTCCGTGTACACCACAGCACGTCGGTGTATCGGGGCGGAGCAATCACACCCTATGTGATATGGTGTCCTCTATGATGAGTACTACTGAGTTGCCTATTTCCTTTTGGGAGTTATGCACTTGAGAAGCTGCATACCTATTGAATAGGGTTCAAATCAAATCAGTTGCCTACCACTTCATATGTGATATGGAAAGGGAAGAGCCCATATCTTAAGTTTATTAAGATTTGGGGTTGTCCGGCCTTTGTTTAAAAGCAAAATCCGGACAAGCTCGAGGCAAGGTCAGTTATGTAGAACTGGAATGGTTCCAGCTATAAAAACTGCAGCTGATGATTTTGTAAACCCGAAAGATTCAATAGTTTCCAACGAACCTCAGCCTCTTCGCCGATCTAGTAGGGTTCCTCACCCACCTGAGAGATACTTCAGTTTCTCTATGACAGTGGGAGCGAGGATTGCATCATGGGATGATGACCCAACTAGTTTCGAGCTGGCCATCAGGAGTGGGACTCTGTAAGAATGGCTGGATGCTTATCGATCTAAGATGGAATCCATATACACCAACAAAGTATGGACTTTGGTTGCTCTATCTGAAGGGTTAAATCTCCATCAGGAGCGAGTATATCTTGAGAAGATTACTTGGTGTACATGGAAAAGTTAAGACTTTCAAAGCTATGCTTATGTCCATCCAGATCCTACTTGCCACGGCTACATATCATGACTACGATATCTGGTGGTTGGGTGTCATGACTGCTTTTCTAAATGATGTTTTAGAAGAGAACGTCTATAAGTACACGGCCAGAGGGCTTCGTAAACAGTGGGAGCAGCGAAAACGTGTGCAAGATGCTTTATAGGATAAAGCAGGCATAGCGGAGTTGGAACATCTGTTTTGATGTGGTAGTCAAAGAGTTTGATTTCATCAAAATGGTAGATGAACCTTGTATATACAAAAAGGTAGTGGGGAGTATGGTGGTGATCCTCGTAGAGTACGTGGATGACATACTCTTGATAGGGAAGGAGTTTCCTATGCTACGCTCGGTCAATCTCCGCTTATCACAAGGATTCTCCATATAGGATCAAGATGATACCTCCTAAATCCTGGGTTTTGGATCTATGTGATAGATCTAATTGGATGTTAGAATACTCACTAGTTGTAGTGAGATGTGTTAGTTGTATGTATGCCCTAGAGGCCAATATTGTACAGATGATGTATATTATATTGGATGCTTGGACATATATAGAGATGACTTTCTTGCTCGATATGATAGTATGCTATCTGGTTGCTCTTTATCTTAACATGTATACTTGTCTCTTTATACAGTCTTATAGTTACATGTTGGTAAAGCCCTTAGGATGTGTACTTGACTACCTGGACTATGATGCGGATCATACTAGTGGGGACATGGTAGTCCATAAGAACATCCTTCAAGGTCCCTAGTCGTGGGTGTATCTTGACAGGGCATCGATATACCAGAGTAGACTAGCGTATACGCTTCTCGACCCATGAGATGGGCGATGGATGATCCCATATCCATTGGTGTTTGACATCAGAGATGGTATACGGGTGCTCAGTGGAGACTGGGTACACTAGACGGACTCGCCGAGAACTCCCAGATGGTATTATACCTCACGTCAGATGGCAGTTCTCAGGTGACACTTGTACAGGTTTAGTCTATAGACCCGAGATCGTCATAGAGTCTTGTGTGATTCCCACTGTGCTTTGATTTCCACCTTACCATGTCCATGAGGGCGTGCAAAACGGTGGTTTTGGGGTACAGTTCCGAGTCACATGGAGGCAATGAGCGATAGGAGGGGTTTCGTCTCTCCCGGTATTGGGGGTTGATGTTGCGCTGTGCTCGATTGGCCGTAACAGGGAAGTCCCTGGCCAGGGCTATTTCAGAGATTTGCTGGTAAGTGCTACCAGTAGTTTCTCGACCCATTATGAGCCTCACATCGGCACGACTTATCGGTTATTGGGGTCTGACGTTTACCAGCCCTAGACTTGATATGCGACATATCAGACGAGGAGACCGGACTGTACGGGAAGTGTTGCCGATTGGCTCGACGGGAGTTGTAGCAGGTTCTCTTGTTCTCGTCTGATCGCTCAATACCCGGGTGGCCGTTACGTTTAGCTGACTGCTTGCGGATTGGGGGTGCTTGATATGATCATCACCCACTGCCGGCGTATTGACTGTTGGAGATAGTGCCCTCAGAGTCAATTATTAGGTCACAGGTACGTGATTGTAATGATTGATGGAGGACCTATCCCGGTAGGACAGTCTTACTCGAGATGATAGTATGCTATCTGGTTTACCTTTATCATCGTGTACTGCTTTAAGTGACCTGACATGTCGCTATTACACGTTGATAGAGCCCTTAGGATTCTTGCTTGACCACCAGCAGTATGAGGGCGATCATATAAGTGGGAGCTGGGGGTCTATAAGCATATCCTTAAAAGGTCCCTAGTCGTGAGAGTTTCGAGACAGGGCATCGATTCTCCATAGTAGACTAGTGTATACAGTCGAGACCCCGACGAGGGGCGGTGGCCGGTCTCACAAGCCACTGGTGTCAGTTGGATCACCTAAGATGTATACAGGTGCTCATTGGGTTATGAGTACACCGGACAGGACTCGCCGGGAACATGCTAGTTGGTCATATACCAGACGTCAGATGGCAGTTCCCTGGTGACATGTGTGCAGGTTAGTTCATCGACCTGGGGATCGTCATTTGTCTCGTGTGAGTTCCCACTGTACTTTGATTACTACCCTACCACGGCTCAAAGGAGTCGTGCAAACAGGTTTTAGTTGGGTACAGTCCCGAGCCACATGGAGGCAGTGAGCGTATCTTCAGGGGTTCGTCTCTCCCGGTATTGGGGATGAGGTCGTGCTGTGTCTAGGAGAGCCATTACACGAAGTCCTTGGCCAAGGCAAGGAGATTTACTGGTAGGTATTCCAGTAGTATCTCAGGGTGTTCTGGGCTACACTCCGACATGACTTGTACCGCTTTTGGGGGTCTGACTTTTACCAACCCCCTAGGCCCGCCATGCGATGCTCATAGACGAACGGACCGGACTGTACGGATATTGTCACTGACAGGCTCAGTAGGGTTGTCAGGCTGAGTTCACTCACAGACGTCCCTTTTAGTCAATACTTGGTAGCCCGTTACGTATTGGCTTATACCTCTGACGTGCTAGTGGTTAAATCCACAACCAATATCGACACGACTTATCGAGTTACTGGGGTCTGACGTTTACCACCCCTAGACGAGATATGCGACATATCAGACGAAGAGACCGGACTGTACGGTAGTGTTACTGATTGGATTCACAGGAGTACAAGCAGCCTTGCTTGTTGATCTTCTTATCACTCAATACCCGGGTGGCCGTTACGTTTAGCAGACCGCTTGCGGTTTGTGGGTGTTTGATATGATCATCACCTACTACCGGCGTATTGATGAGTCTTTAGAGTCCTACACAGAGGTTTCCTAGCTCAAAAGAAACGCAGTAGGATCATATATGTGATATATGCGGGACCGAGATTGATACGAGTATGTGATACCGTATTGTATTCTCGCGATGTGTGACATGCTCGGTTATATGAGATATAGCCGGGTTATCGGATCAAGTGTTGATTCAATAAGTTGATACATATAATATTAGTCGGTTATATGTGATATAGCCGTATTATTAAATCAATTGTTGATTTAATAATTTAATGTATAATTATATATTTGATATATTAATTTACATTAACTAGTATTAGCTCTCTTATGATTTCTTTTCTCACTAGTTTTGTGCACATTGTATATATGTGATATATGCAAGTGTACATTTTTATGTGTCATGCTTGATGATACATGGACATAGGTGTGTGTATGACTTACACCATGCTAGGGTTGATCTAGGGTTTCATTTATTTAAAGTTATTCAAAAATGTGTTGGATTTTGTCATGGCAAAAAGCTTTGAGAAGCTTAAGGTTGCATTGACTTAGTCTTCCTTTTTTGTTTAGCTTAAGATATTTATAAATCCAACCATCATAGCTATCCATGGTTAACTCTCTACAAGGATTAAGGGATGGCATATACTCACCATGGTTTCTTTTCCAACCTCATGATTTTATTCGTTCATCATGAGAGTTATCTTCTTCTTCTTCCTCAAAGCTTTCTAGCTTTAATGGAGATGTGAGAAAATGAGTGAGAAAATCAAATCTAAAGTGAGTCCACTTCCTACTTCATCATCCTCTAATACTTGCCATTTAGCATAAGGTGTTTGCATCACTAATTCCACAATTACTGAAGAGATAGCTTTGGTTTGTGTCTCCTCGACGTAGATCATCTTCGGCCTCGAAGACTTCGAACCAAGCATGTTCGTTTCATCATAGGAGCCTCTCTAGAGTCCGGAGTTCACGATCGCGGCGAAGGGACTACTACACGGAGCTATTGAAGTGAAGGACCGGTCTACAATGGTTGTATTCCTTGCTCACTTAGGATGTAAAGTGTTCACATATGTTATTCCGTCGATTTCTAGTTAACGATTCTTTGTTAGGGTTAGCTAGAACGGCAAATTTTTGAATATGGCATGGACGACGCCTCTCGAAACCTTGCTGCTGTGCTTGGTAACCCTGGACACCCTACCACGGCTCTACTGAGTTATGCAAATAGGTGGCTTTTGGGTTCAATCCCGAGACACTTGGAGGCAATGAGCGATAGGAGGGGTATCGTCTCTCCCGGTATTGGGGGTTGATGTTGCGCTGTGCTCGATTGGCTATATCAGCAAGTCCCTGGCCAGGGCTGATGAGATTTACTGATAAGTGTTACCAGTAGTTTCTCGATCTGTTATAGGCCATACATCGGCATGACTTATTGAGTTATTGGGATCAACGATACCATCCCTAGACTCGATATGCAGTATATCTGACGAAGAGACCGGAATGTACGGTAAGTATTGCCGGTTGGCTCGACAGGAGTTTTTACAGGTCGCTTATTTTTTTTCTGCTCACTCAATACCCGGGTGGCCGTTACATTTAGCTGACCGCATGCAGGTTGTAGGTGTTTGATATGATCATCGCCTACTGCCGGCGTATTGACGAGTCTTAGAGTCCCACAAAGGGGTTACCTTGCTCAGGCGAAAAGATGTGGGGTGCATATGGTGATATGCGCGGATGCTTGATTAAATGCGTATATACCGCATTGTAATCTGGCGTTTTCTATTGGTCGAGTCGTATGTGATATGACCGGTTTATTAAATCAATTGTTGATTTGATATTGTGACCATTAGATTTCACTTGAAACCCTTTCTATTTGGATGTATGCATGATTGGGTGTATGTGCACATAGTGATGTGCATGCACACATACATGCATACATACTTATCATGGTTGTTGATACATTAGAGATGGGAATGCAAGACTCAAATGGTATAAAATATCCATATATTTTTATTTGAGAAAAGAAAATGGATTAATTCATGGTTGATATTTATCTACACTTGACCACACTTCACCTAATTATTAACCATGGATTAATTTTCATTTGGCTTCTTAACTCAATGATAAAATATCTAGATATTTGTTTACCATGGTTGGGTGAGAGTATGACTCTCATATATATTTTCATTTCTTATTTTCTTTTTAGAATTATCACAAATTGAGCTTTAGCATTTCTATCTCCTTCTTCTTCCTTGCTCTCTTGACTTTTCTATAGAGTGAGGAACACAAAAAGAAAAGGTTTTTAGTGAGCATAAAAACCACATCACCATTCTACTTTAATTTAGCCCACTAGATTAGAGTGTTTGCTTCATCTTCATCCTTGATCAAGTGAAGCTAAGAGCTTGAGAAAAGGGGCCCGGGTGGATCGTCGTGGACAACGAAGGATTCTAGCGAACCGGTTCAAACTCAAGTTGTGCCAAGGAGTCCAGCAAGGAGGTCTACAAAGGTTGTATTTTTCTCTCCATTGTGTTAGACACTTGATATAGTAAGTGATACTTTGTTGTTACTCTAAACTTCTAGTTAGATTCATGGTTAGTTTGCTTAGCATCTCCCTAAAATTTTAATGTTGCATGTGTGATGCATCCAAACCCTAGGCATGGTGCTAAGGAAACCTTACAGTGCCATCAGAGCCAAGCTAGAAATTTAGAGACGATGTTATAACTATTACGAAAACGAAAATAACTCCGAAAAATACGATAACATGAAACCCTAAATTGCTCTCTGTTGATTTTTTGAAAAGTCGTCTAAAAATTATTTTAGCAACTGCAGAAGCTTGCATTTGATGCACTGAGAACTCAGTAGAAAAACGAGGGCAATCTTTTGGTTTTGACCCGAGCAGAACCTTTACATGGCCGACGAGCTTGGCCCAGAATGCTTTGATTTGCCTCAGTTTTTTGCTGTGTTCTGGTCTGTAGGTTTTGGGGTTTCAGGTGTTGTTTGTTTAAGCCAAATTTTCATGTGATGCTAATTTTGCTTAGGGGCTTATTCGGAGTGTTTCATAGTCGTATGCTTTAACATTGTATTGGTAACTTGGACGACGTTTAACTATTCGAACGAATATCATACACCACCTTATTACTCTCACTAAAATTTTCCAAGTTAAAAATATTCGAATAGTTGTGCAAGTATTCCTATGGACCATCTAGACGAACAAAACCCTAACTCGATTTTATGACCATGGAACCGCGGCTAAACCTTAGAGTTTGCCGTAGTCCTGTGGCGCCATAAGTGAGGCAAGGGTTGACCCTTCTACAGCCGGTCCATAGACACTGTGACACATTTTTGGATATTTTAATTTTGCTCAAGTATTAAGCTCTCGGGATAATTTGTGGGTGTTTGTTGATTCGATCGAAACGTTTAACATCGTCTTGATATATGATATTTATTTCTGCGGCCGTAAGTGTAGTATGTGGTGTATCATCGGTTTCGTTGCTATATGTCAACGACAATTGGGATACGCATACTTGCTTACGTTGATGACATGAGATGTTATGTGTTGCTGTGCCATGATGTATAGGATCGTCGTGAATGAATGGTCGGGGGTTTTATGTGAGATGAGAGTTTTCTATTTCATTCATGTAAAATTCATTGTATGTAATAATGTTTTATTGGGGCACATCCGGGTTGAGGATGATGTCACCTTTGATGTATATTATTTACTTTTCTGCATTTGGATAGACCCAAGGTGGGGAGCACAAGTGACCGGGTTCTAGAGTCCAGTGGGAGGCCATCTCGAGGAGTCGAGACCGTGTCTCCTAACTCTAGAATTGGTAGGGTCACTTGGCGCTCTTGTAGGGCTCTATGGTGTGGGATTGGCTATTCATCGCGACCGTGGAACCCGTATTTTCTATCGTTGGCTAAATACAAAATACGGAATTCCTAGTATATCCTATATATATTCATTTATGTGCTTCTGCTGTTGATATTCTGTGATGAGATCACTTTATATGATGAGACGAATGGTATTATTATATATATGATATATGATAAGCGTTGCTTATGTTTTACATCCGCGCTAGTCCCGCCCCGCTATGCCGTTAGTTAAATAGCCTAACGGTGCATAACGGGACACCGTAGCGAATGCGAATGGAATAAGCGTACGTTCTATTTTCGTTTCTTTTCTGTGATGGCTTAAGGACTTAAATGATGGGACTACATTAATATGATTAATGTAAAGGAAAATAAACCTAAAAGATGTTGTAGAATCGAATTTGAAACCCACTCGGTTTTTTACGAAAAATCTACATTTCAAAATTGTGGAGCTTAAGCCACTCCTTTTGAAAACTATTTGATTCTACAACGATATCAAGTTCAAAGCGTTAAAGGTTTTCTTAAAAACCATCCGCAACCCGCCATCATTTTAGGAAGTAGAGTACATAGTATTCGTGCTATGTTTGTTGACTATAATTAAGGCGTAGTGTACGGTAGCTAAGTGATGTCTTCCTACACAGCATATGATGCGATTACTTGGGACAATTATATGAGTTTGTTGACCATAGTTAAGGGTCATATAACTGGGTCTAATTAATCGAGAAATGACGGTTAGATCTTGACTAGTGCTTAAGATTTGTTGACCATAATTAAGGTCATGAGTATTAGGGGTAAAAACCACATCGGGAGTTTCAAGAGTTGAGATTTGCAATGAGATTGCATACATTCCATATGATGGTTGGATCCCGATCCCACTGTGAGCAAGAGTTTCTCCCAGGAGAGTTTTTCACTTTACAATTAGCTAACTCATTAGGTGTCTAGAAAGGTGTCTACGGGGCTACGCCTCTGGGAAAATGAGGTTTATTTTAATTAGGTCCGTGCGAAAGCATGAGGAACCTCCCTCGAAGTACCGACACTGGCCTAACTGAACGGTTAGCGAAGTTGTAGAATGTAATTAATTCTAGCTATTTTTCTTTTTAAGGTTTGAAGGAAACTTGATAAAAGCAGTGGGAGACATCTATTAGATAAGATAATAACCAATCTGATCTTTGCAAGAGCTTTCGCTGAGTGCATTCTTTTCTCTCTCTTAATGGAAGATACCAATGACAGGACTTAAGCTTCTACTAGAGAAAAATAAACTGAATGGGACCAATTATAAAGACTGGCTGAGAAACATTAACATTGCCCTAACTTATGATAAGGTATCATATGTCCTCACAGCCCCAGCCCCAGCCGTCCCAGGTCCTAAATCTTCAGTTGCGGACAAGGAGATCCGCAAGACATGGGAAATTGACTGTGTCACGGCCAAATGCATTGCGCTTGCATCGATGGATAACACACATCAAAAGCAGCACGAGCAGATGAATGTTCAATCCATCTTTCTCCATACAAAAGAGTTGTATGGGGAGCAATCTCGTGTCCTACGATACGAAGCATCGCGAAAGTTGTTTCAGATGCGGATGGCCCTTAGCACACCAGTAGGTGACTATGTTTTGAAGATGATAGCTCTTATTGAAGAGCTTGAGGACCTCGGATGGACAATGGAGAATGGACAATATGTTGATATTATTCTATAGTCTCTCCCTCTGCCTTTGCTCAATTTGTAGTAAACTTCAATATGCACAACATGGAGAAGCCACTACCTGAACTTCTTAATATGTTGAGAAGTGCAGAGAGCATGCTCAAAGCAGTGAAGACTCCCGCTTTGATTGCTAGGCCATCTTCCTCCTCTCGCCCAAAGGCCAAGGCCAAAGGAAAGATGAAGAAGAAACCCACCAAACCTAGAGGTGGAGTTAAAAAGGCTAAGGGGAAAGACAAGTCCACGGATGGGAAATCGGGGAAAGAGGAATGTTATTACTTCCACAAAGCGGGACACTGGAAGGGAAACTGTGCTGAGTACCTGGATCTCAAGAAGAAGAAGCATGGTGATGCTTCCGCTTCAGGTGTGTTTGTGACAGAAAACTGTTTTTCTATAAACTCTGCTTTCTAGGTATTAGATACCGGTTCAGGTTCTCACATATGCAATTCCATGCAGGGGCTGAGAAATAGCAAAGTTTTGAAGACAGGTGACCATACTCTCCGGGTTGGAAATGGTTCCAATGTACATGCGGTTTCAGTGGGAGAGTATCACCTGGGGTTGCCATCAGGGTATATATTGGTTTTGAACCCATGTTGTTATATACCTAGTATGCTTTGTAATATAATATCCGTTTCTTTATTAGACAATGAGGGATATAATTTTGTATTGTAGAATAATGTTATGAACATTAACCTGAATCAAATGTTGGTTGGGTATGGTACACTTAATAACGGGATATACGTCCTAAATCAACACACAGTTTTCAGCATACATCACACTAATAAAAGAAAATTTTCAGAAATAAATAAAGCTTTTCTTTGGCACTGTAGACTTGGTCATATTAACGAAACAAGACTAAACAAGCTATATAAAGATAGATATTTAAATCCTTTTAAATATAAATCTTATTCAACTTGTCAATCTTGTATCAAGGGTAAAATGACCAAAACCCCGTTTACAGGACACGGAGAAAGAGTACTGAGCTCTTAGGCCTCATACATAGTGATGTATGCGGGCCAATGTCTACACAAGCTAGAGGCGTTTTTTCATACTTCATAACTTTTACTGATGATTTCGCAAGATTCGGTAATGTGTTTTTAATAAAGCATAAATCTAAAGCTTTTGAGAAATTCACTAAGTACAAACTTGAAGTAGAAAACAAATCGGATTGACCATTAAGATACTTCGATCATATCGAGGTGGAGAGTATCTCAGCACAGAGTTTTCAGAATTTCTAAAAGAGAATGGGATTATCTCTCAGCTCACTCCTCCTTACACATTATAGTACAACAGTGTGTCAGAATGACGGAATCGGACCGTATTAGATATGGTACGTTCCATGATGAGTGATGCTGAGTTACCTGTCTCATTTTGGGGGCATGCATTGGAGACTGCAGCGTTTCTGTTAAACAGGGTTCCAACCAAAACCGTGTCTTCCACACCATATGAGATATGGCATGGGAAGAGACCATCTCTTAAACGAGTTAAGATTTGGGGTTGTCCGGCCTATGTCAAAAAGCAGAATCCGGAAAAACTAAAGACACGATCAGTCATGTGTAAGTTTGTGGGATATCCAAAGAATTCTTATGGATATCTTTTCTATCACAAGGAGGAACAAAAAGTGTTTATTTCTCAGTATGCCACATTTTTAGAAAAAGAATTTTTTACAAATGATACAGATGGAAATGTGGTAGACCTAGAAGAGGTTCTAGAGTCACAAGTTACAAATGACGACATGGTTGAACCTGTTGTTGCAACAGAAACTGGTGAACCTCAGCAACTCCATAGATCTAGTAGGACTTCTCTCCCACCGGAGAGGTACTACGGTTTCCTCATTGATGGTGATAGAGAAAATTGCATCATAGAGAATGATGATTCTACTAGTTTTCAGCAAGCTATCACAAGTAGTGACTCTGTGAAGTAGCTGGATGCCATGAGATCTGAAATGGAGTCTATGTACACCAACAAAGTATGGACTTTGGACGTTGTACCATCTGGGATAAAACCCGTAGGATGCAAATGGATCTTTAAACGAAAGATTAGTGTAGATGGGCAGGTGGAGACCTATAAGGCAAGACTTATGGAGAAAGTATTTCGTCAAAGACCAGGTCTGGACTATGACGAAACATTTTCTCCCGTAGTCATGCTTAAATCCATTCGGATCCTACTTTCTATTGATGCTCACTACGACTATGAAATCTGGCAGATGGACGTTAAAACTGCATTTCTAAATGGTGATTTAGAAGAATGCGTTTATATGGATCAGCCAGAGGGTTTCGTTGACAGTGGGAGCAGCGGGAAAGCATGTAGATTGCTTAAATACATTTATGGATTAAAGCAGGCATCACGGAGTTGGAACATCTGTTTTGATGATGTTATCAAAGAATTTGATTTCATCAAAAATACAGATGAACCTTGTGTTTATAAGAATATTGTAGGGAGTACTGTCACATTCCTTATATTGTACGTGGATGACATTCTTCTGATAGGAAACGATTTTCATATGCTACAATCGGTCAAATCATTCTTATCACAAAGGTTCTCCATGAAGGACCTGGGTGATGCCACGTACATATTGGGCATTCGGATCTATAGGGATAGATCCAAAAGATTATTGGGATTGTCCCAAACCAGGTACATCAACACCATCCTAAAGAGGTTTAGTATGGAAGACTCCAAGCGGGGTGCCTTACTCGCTTGCCATGGAGTCACCCTCTTCAAGGACTTTTGCCCAAAGAATGATGAAGAGAGAGCTCGCATGAGCATTATTCTTTACGCTTCAGCTGTAGGATCTATAATGTATGCGATGTTGTGTACACGCCCTGATGTAGCTTATGTACTAGGTGTAGTAAGCAGGTATCAGTCCAACCCAGGGGAGAATCACTGGACAGCTGTGAAGAACATTCTTAAGTACTTGCGAAGGACTAAAGAATTGTTCTTGGTGTATGCTAATGGAGATCTCCAAATGGAGGCCTTTACCGATTCGAGCTTCTAGAGTGATAAGGATGACAGCAAATCTATCTCTGGGTTTGTATTTACCCTCAATGGATAGGCGGTGTGTTGGAAGAGTTCCAAATAGGATACCGTTGCAGACTCTACGATGGAAACTGAGTACATTGCTGCAAATGATGCCGCCAAGGAAGCCGTCTGGATGAGGAAGTTCGTCACGGAGCTAGGAGTAGTTCCAATCATTATTGATCAAATACCATTGTATTGTGATAATAATGGGGCTATGGCGTTAGCCAAGGAGCCTAGGTTGCATCGGCGATCCAGACACATCCTAAAGAGATATCATCTGATCCGGGAAATAGCTGATCGCCGCGAGATCGAGATTCGGAGAGTAGATACAAAGAATAACACAGCCGATCCACTCACTAAGGCCCTCCCTCAACTGCAGCATGAGCAACTTTTTGAGATGTTGGGTATGAGATACGCCAATAATTGGCCTTAGTGCAAGTGGGAGATTGTTGGATATATGTATGCCCTAGAGGCCATTAATTGATAGTGGATGTATTTATACATGTATATATATTCAGAGGACATTCTTGATCGACATGATAGTATGCTATCTGGTTACTCTTTATCTTGACATGTTCACTTGATCATACTTTTATTCATTTGGTACATGTTGATAAAGCCCTGAGGATATTAGCTTGACTATTTTGATTATGATGCAGATCATACTAGTGGGACATGTGTAGTTTATAAGCATATCCTGAAATGTCCCTAGTCGTAGGTGTATCGATACGGGGTATGGATATTCCAGAGTAGACTAGCGTATGCGATTCTTGACTCATGTGATGGGCGATGGATGATCCCATATCCATTGGTGTTTGACACCAAGATTGTATACGGGTGCTCAGTAGAGACTGGGTACACTGGACGGACTCACTGAGAACTCCTATGTGGTATTATATCTATCGTCGGATGGCAGTTCTCAAGTGACACTGGTACAGGTTAGTCTGTAGACCCGAGATCGTCATAGAGTTTTGTGTGTTCTCCCACCGTGCTTTGATTTCCACCCTACCACGGCTCTACTGAGGCGTGCAAACAGGTGGCTTTTGGGTACAGTCCCGAGACAGATGGAGGCAATGAGCGATAGGAGGGGTTTCGTCTCTCCCGGTATTGGGGGTTGATGTTGCGCTTGCTCAATTGGTTATATCAGCAAGTCCCTGGCCATGGCTGATGAGATATACAGATAAGTGTTATCAGTAGTTTCTCGATCTGTTATAGGCCATACATCGGCATGACTTATTGAGTTATTAGGGTCGACGATGCCATCCCAAGACTCGATATGCAGCATATCTGATGAAGAGACCGGACTGTACGGTAAGTGTTTCCGGTTGGCTCGACAGGAGTTTTGACAGGTTCGATTGTTTTTCTTTTGCTCGCTCAATACCCGGGTGGCCGTTACGTTTAGCTGACCGCTTGTAGCTTATGGGTGTTTGATATGATCATCACCTACTGCTGGCGTATTGACGAGTCTTATAGTCCCACAAAGGGGTTACCTTGCTCAGGAGAAAAGATGTGGGGTGCATATGGTGATATGCGTGAATGCTTGATTAAATGCGTGTATATGATACCGCATTGTAATCTGGCATTTTCTATTGGTCGGGTCGAATGTGATATGATCGGTTTATTAAATCAATTGTTGATTTGATATTGTGACCATTAGATTTCACTTGAAACCCTTTCTATTTGGATGTATACGTGATTGGGTGTATGTGCACATAGTGATGTGCATACACACATACATGCATACATACTTATCATGGTTGTTGATACATTAGAGATGGGAATGCAAGACTCATATGGTATAAAATATCCATATATTTTTATTTGAGAAAAGAAAATGGATACACTTGAGCACACTTCACCTAATTATTAACCATTGATTAATTTTCATTTGGCTTATTAACTCAATGATAAAATATCTAGATATTTGTTTACCATGGTTGGGTGAGAGTATGACTCTCATATATATTTTCATTTCTTATTTTCTTTTTAGAATTATCACAAATTGAGCTCTAGCATTTCCATCTCCTTCTTCTTCCTTACTCTCTTGACTTTTCTATAGAGTGAGGAACACAAAAAGAAAGGGTTTTAAAGTGAGCATACAAACCACATCACCATTCTATTTTAGTTTAGGCCACTAAATAGAGTGTTTGCTTCATCTTCTTCCTTGATCAAGTGAAGTTAGGAGCTTGAGAAAAGGGGCCCCGGGTGGATCGTCGTGGACAACGAAGGATTCTAGCGAACCGGTTCAAACTCAAGTTATGCCAAGGAGTCTAGCAAAAAGGTCTACAAAGGTTGTATTTTTCACTACTTTGTGTTAGACACTTGATATAGTATGTGATACTATGTTGTTACCCTAAACTTCTAGTTATATTCATGGTTAGTTTGCTTAACACCTCCCTAAAATTTTAAAGTTGCATGTGTGATGCTTCCAAACCCTAGGCATGGTGCTAAGGAAACCTTACATTACCTTCAGGATATAGTGATCTAGGAAATCGTTGTTTTATTCGATTTCTACTTGTTGATGTTTTCTACTCACGAGTTGGCTACTCACCCCCGTTGTGCCACAGTTCTTGCACGTTTGACCGCTTGGGATCGGTTGCGGTATTGCTGGCACACAGCTTCATCCATGGTGTTTGCTTTGGTAGGTGAGACACATGTCGGATTGTGCCCAGTCTCGTACTTTATATTCCGCTGTATCTAGATAACTTCATCAGATCAAATCAAATCAGAGACTAGAATTTGTATATTGGTAGACCTAATCAGACTTAGGAATTGTGTGAAACTTAGAGAGATGGGTTATGATCGCTTTCTTGAGTTTTGATTTCTTGCTTCTTTATTTGTTCTTTCTTTTTTTATCTTCGCCGTTGGGCATCGTATATATGTTATCGTGTGGTTGTGATTTCTCCGGTTGGCGAAGTGCTAGCTCCCGCTTGTGGATGCATATATATTGTTGTGTATATGTTTTTGGATCAAAATATACAAGGGAGGTGCTACCCAATTTTTTTAAAGACGAAACATGTTTTCAACTGTAGTATAATCCACTTGCATGTTCATGTTTCATTAGTTATGCATTCAAATAAAAACATGATTCATTATACCTTTATTTCAAAACGGCACCCCCACTATTTTCCGTAAAAAAGGTTTAGATTTTCTGGGCTTCGGCTTACTTGATTTACGTCACGTCTTTTGACGTTGCGTAATTTAAGTGTCGGTCACGTGTTAAATTACGGGTCATGACACTGCACCTAACTATTACCTGTTTGCACGACTAATTTGAGCCATGGTAGGGTAGTAATCTAAGAACAGTAGGAACACACTCAAGGCGAAGTAGCAGTGTCAAGTCGACGGACTGAGCTGTACTCATGTCAACTGGGAACTGTTACCCAACGATAGGTATAATACCCACCAGCAGTCCCCTACGAGCCCTGTCCAGTGTACTCATAACCCAATGA
Source organism: Agapanthus africanus (assembly GCA_030015575.1). Taxonomy (NCBI): domain Eukaryota; kingdom Viridiplantae; phylum Streptophyta; class Magnoliopsida; order Asparagales; family Amaryllidaceae; genus Agapanthus; species Agapanthus africanus. The sequence goes on from CM057349.1 coordinate 247,228,182, forward strand.
GCACCTGCATACTATCTCCAGTACGACGTACTAATGGTTGTGGGACAGACCATCTCCCATGTTGGGATGAGAAGCGTATACACTAGTCTACTCTGGAGTATTGATTTCCCGTCTCGATAATCCTACGACTAGAGACCTGTATAAGGATGTGCTTATAGACTACCCATCCCCCGCTAGTGTGACTGCCATCACAACGCTGGTGGTCAAACAAAGATCCTAAGGTCTCTACCAATATGTATAAGCGATATGCTAAAACACATGCATATATTGACGTAGAAACAAACCAGGTAGCATACTACCATTTCAAGTAGACTGTTACTATATCCGTGTATATCTCAAGCTTCCATTATATAATATACAAACCTATATGATACAATAATGGCCTCTATGACATATCTCACTAACATCTTGGTGCTCCATTAAATACCCTGCATGAATTTCTACATATTTTTAATCTGCAAAATATCAACTTTTGAAAAATGGACAGAAACCTTAAAAATGCGGTTTTTGGAACTTCGATCGAACACTTTAACGTCGTTTAGACATTACCTAATGCTCTAACTTGGCTCTGATACCATGAAAGTGTTTCTTAGCACTACCACTAGGTTTATACAAACATCAAGTATGCAATTTAAAAAAATCTAGAGTGCTAAACTACACTAACCTAGAATCTAACTAGAGTATTAGGGTTTTCTAGGCATGTAGATGTTAGTGATATGTATGCCCTAGAGGACATTATTGTATGATATAGTGGATGGTTGGACATATTTATGGATGATTTTCTTGCTCGATATGATAGTATGCTATCCGGTTGCCTTTATCTTAACATGTTCACTGGTATTATTATACTGTCTCTCATATACATGTTGATAAAGCCCTTAGGACGTTGGCTCGACTACCAGGATTGTGATGCTAATCATACTACTAGGACCGGGGTAGTCCATAAGCACATCCTTCAATAGTTCCTAGTCAAGGGTATATCGAGATAGGGCATCGATACACCAGAGTAGACTAGTGTGTACGTTTTTTGACCTTGTATGGGGGCGATGCTTGATCCTATATCCATTGGTGTTTGATATCAAAAATTGTACACAGGTGCTTATTAGAGAATAGGTACACCGAACAGGACTCACCGAGAACTCCTAGATGGTACGATAGCTATCGTCTGATAGTAGTTCTTTGGTGACACTTGTACAGGTTCGTCTGTAGACCCGAGATCGTCATAGAGTATTATGTGGTTCCCACTGTGCTTTGATTTCCTCCCTACCATGGATCAAAGAAGTCATGCAAACAGGTGGATTTTAGGTACAATCCTGAGTCACATGGAGGCAATGAACGATAGGAGGGGTTTCGTCTCTCCCAGTATTGGGAGTTAATGTTGTGTTTTGCTCGATTGGCTATAACAGTAAGTCCCTGGCCAAGGTTGTTGATGAGATTTACTGGTAAGTGTTATCAGTAGTTTCTCGAACCGTTATGAGTCATACATCGGCATGACTTATCAAATTATTGGGGTCTGATGATTCCACCCCCAAACTCGATATGTGACATATCATACGAAGAAACCGGACTGTATGGTAAGTGTTACTTATAGTCTTCATGGGAGTTTGGACAAGCTTGCTTGTTGATCTTCTAATCGATCAATACTTGGGTAGCCGTTACGTCAGCTAGTATCGCTGAAGGCTTGTGGGTGACTAATACGATCATCACCTCCTACTGGCGTATTGACGAGTCTTTATAGTCCTACATAGAAGTTTTCTGGTTCAAGTGAAACGAAATAGGGCACATATGTTGATATGTGCGGGGGCTTGATTAAATACGAGTATGAGATACCGTATTCTAATCTCGCGGTTATTTGTTATCTGTCAGGTTATATGTGATATAACCAGATTATCGAATCATTGATGTGATAATGTGATATACAGATAAATGATATTAGTCTGTTATATATGATATAACCAGATTATTAAATCAAGTGTTGATTTAATAATATGATATATATATATATTTATATTTGATATAATTATAAATTAACTAATATTATTAGCTCACTAATTATTTTTTTTATATATATGTATTAATATATATATATTTGATATATATGTATACATATATCTATCTATCTATCTATCTATATATATATATATATATATATATATATATATAATGAAGCATGGTGTATTTTCTATTTTGAGAAAATGGAAAAATGATGTGGATAATGAGGAGAATGGGGTGAAGCATGGCTTGATGAATATTATATTCATCTTACTTCACTATTGAAGCATGACTTCATTTTATTATTGAATAAAATGAATGCTTCAATAAGTGAACCTTTGCCATTCTACACTTGGCCTTCTTCTTAAGTTTAATTTTTCTTCATATGAGCTCTCTAGCTCTCTTCTTCTTCTTCCTCTTGATGCTTCAAGCTCCAACCCCTCACATGTGATATGAACAAAGGAGCTTGGATAATATCTAGTAAGCATACAACACCCCTACATCACCATCCCGCATTAAATTAGCACTTTGGTGTGGTGTGTTTCCTTCACTAAAGAGTTTAGTGAAAAGGTAGCTTGGATTAGCAGTCTTCGGGCGGATCATCTTCGGCACGAAGGTCATCGGAGGAAGCCTGCACCTTCTTCAAGTGGAACCTAGTGAAGTCGTGTGGACTACTACTTCGAGCATTTGAAGAGAAGGACTTGATCTACGAAGGTCGTATACTCTTTCCTTTAACTTAGTTTGTGATATCATCATAGTTAAACCCTAAACTTCTAGTTAGATCTTTGAATAGTGTTTATTAGCACCATGAAAATTTGAAAATTGCATGTGTGATGCCCGTTTAAACCCCGTCGCGATGCTAGTAGACACTTTTAGTAAATATGATTTACACTAAGTGAATAGGGAATACAACCTTTGTAGACCGGTCCTTCACTTCTGAACTCCAAGTAGTAGTCCCTTAGCTCCAAGTAGTGGTCCCTAGAACTCTTCTTGGCTCCACTTGGTGAAAGGAACGAGCTTGGTAAAGGACCTTTGATCCCGAAGATGATCCACCTTGATGTCTCTCTAACTCAAGCTAATGTTGGATACGTATGCCCCAGAGCCCATTATTGTATATTCATATATATATGGATGCTTGTGATATGTATGTACATGACAATCTTGCTCAGTTATATAGTATATTATTTGAGATGTCTTTATCAGAATATGTGTATTTGTTTTTACTGATAATTTATGCTGCTTGCACATATTGATAAAGACTCGCTACAGTAGTATACAATTATGTTTTGACTTTATCTTAACATGTGCATATGTTACATATGTCGACCACATGTTGATAAAGCCCGTAGGAGCTTGCTTGATTACCAGCATTATGATGGCGATCATACTTGTAGAAGTTGGGTAGTCTATAAACACATCCTTAAATGTCCCAAGTCGCAGGAGTATCGAGATCGGGCATCAATACTCCAGAGTAGACTTGCATATACGTTTCTAGACCCCGACGAGGGGCGGTGGTTGGTCCCACAACCATTGGTGTGATCACCTAAGATTGTATATGGGTGCTCTCTGAGGGTGAGTACACTGGACGGACTCGCCGAGAACCTCTAGATGGTATTATACCTATTGTCAGATAGTGGTTCTCATATGACATGTGTACAGGTTAGTCTTAGGACCTGAGATCGTCATTTTTTTCATACAAGTTCCCACTGTGCTTTGATCACTACCTTACCACGGCTCTACTGAGTCGTGCAAACATGTTTTGGTTGGGTATAGTCCCGAGCCACATGGAGGCAGTGATTGATTGTCAGGGATTCCTCTCTCCAAGTTTTTGGAGTCGATATCGCACAGTGTTCGATTGGTCAGGACCATAATGTTAGGAATATGTATACCCTAGTGGCCATTATTGTTGATATAGTGGATGCTTGGACATATATATAGAGGGCTTTCTTGCTCGACATGATAGTATGCAATCATGTTACCTTTATCTTAACATATATACTGGTATTTATACTGTCTGTCTCTTACATGTTGATAAAGCCGTTAGGATATGTACTTGACTCCCAGGACTATGTTGAGATCATACTAGTGGGGCCAGGGTGGTCCAAAAGTACCTTTAATCAGTTCCTAGTCGAGGGAATATCGAGACTAGGGCATCGATATTCCAGAGTAGACTAGTGTGTACGTTTCTTGTCCCTTAGAGGGCGATAGTTGATCACACAACCATTGGTGTGTGACATCAAAGATTGTACACAAGTGCTCATTGGAGAATGGGTACACCGAACAGGACTCGCTGAGGACTCCTATGTGGTAGTATACCTATCGTCAGATAGCAATCCTCTGGGGACACTGGTACAGTTTAGTCTGTAGACCTGAGATCGTCATAGAGTCTTGTGTGGCTCCTACTGTGCTTTGATTTCCTCCCTACCACGCTCAAAGGAGACATGCAAACAGGTGGATTTTGGGTACAGTCCCGAGTCGCATGGAGGCAATAAGCGATAGGAGGGGTTTCGTCTTTCCCGGTATTAGGGGTTGATGTTACGCTATGCTCGATTGGCTATAACTAGAAGTCCCTGGCCAGGGTTGCTGCAGAGATTTACTGATAAGTGTTATCAGTAGTTTCTCAAACCATTATAGGCCAGACATTGGCATGAATTATCACGTTACTGTGGTCTGACGTTTACCACCCCTAGACGTGATATGCGACATATCAGACGAAGAGACCGGACTGTACGGTAGTGTTACTGATAGGCTTCATGGAGACTATGGACGAGCTTGCTTGTTGATCATCATATCGCTCAAAACCCGGGTAGCCGTTACGTCCAGCTAGTACCGCTGACGGCTTGTGGGTGACTGATGTGATCATCACCTACTGCTGGCGTATTGACGAGTCTTTAGAGTTCCACACAGAAGTTCCCTGGTTCAAGCGAAACGAAGGAGGACACATATGTGATATGTGTGTGGGCCTGATTAAATACGTGTATATGATACCGTATTGTAATCTGGTAGTTATCTGTTATCGGTTCGTTTATATGTGATATAACCAGATTGTCGAATCACGTGTTGATTTGATAATGTGATATACAGATATATGATATTAGTCGGTCATATATGATATAACGGGATTATTAAATCAAGTGTTGATTTAATAATGTGATATAGATTAAATGTGATATAATTATATCTTAAATAATATCATTATCTTACTAATTATTCTTCATTATATATATATTAATATATATATATATATATATAATAATAATAATAATAATAATAATAATAATAATAATAATAATGAAGCATGGCTTGATTTTCTATTTTTGAGAAAAATAGAAATGAAGTGTAAATTGAGAGCATGGTTGTAAGCATGTGAGTTATATTTGTTTATTCATCTTGACTCACTATTAAAACATGGTTGCAATTTTATATTGCAAAATTCCATGCTTGAATGAGTGGGGGTCAAGAGTTGTCATTCATTCTTTGCTCATTCTCAACACTTAGCCATTTTCTTGACTTGCGCCCATGGTTTCTCTCTAGCTTCTTCTTCTTCCTCAATTGCTATAGTTCAAGCTTCAACCCTCACATGTGATGTGAACCATGAAAGCTGAACACAAAATTTTGAGCTTTATAACATCTCCTACTTCCCCATCCTACACTTGACTAGCGATCGAGTGTAGCGTGTTTACTACGCGAAAGAGTTTGGTGTAGAGGTAGCTTGAGTTGGAGGGGCTTCGCGTGGATCATCTTCGGCACGAAGGTCATCGAAGGAAGTTCGTCCAAAGCCTCAAGTGGAGCCTAGTGGAGTCGCAAGACTACTACACAAAGCATGTGAAGTGAAGGACTCGATCTACGTTGGTATAATCTCCTTTCACTTTCTCTAGTTGTTCACATCACAAAGGCAAACTCTAATAATCTAGTAAAGATCTTGTTAGTCTAACTTAGCACCTAATAAAATTTAAAATTTGGCATGCTTGATACCTCTAGAACCTCATGGTGGTGCTAAGGTCGACTATCATGGTGTCAGAGTTAAGCTAGAACATTAGGGTAACTTGTAGCGACGTTAGAAATCCGCCGTTTTTGTCGCGCAAAAACTGCCGATAAAAACAGTTTCCAAAATGATGTTTTGAGTTGTTTGCAAACCCCGCGGGGTTACGGTTTGAACCGAGAAGCCTTGGGGTGGAGCATGCGCACCCCAGGAGGGCACTGAATGGCTGGGCCTACTCCCCAAGACCACCACAAGGTGATCTTGGCGGTGGGGACCCAAAACGGCCCCACCTTAGGCAGTTTCAAGCCTGCCTCACCCCCTGGCCACCTCGTGGTAGCCTCGGGGATGGGGTACCCCCTCTAGGCCCCCGATTCGATAGTTAATTTTGGGATCTTTGTCTCCGCGAAGATTCGAGCGGGTTTCGAGTTCGTTTCGACTCCCGGATTGGCTTAAAACGATCGAGTTTGAAACTTTAGCTCACTGGATTTTTCAAGTCTTGGAAAAATTGGTTAAGTTTGTTAATTGCATGTGGAATTCTAATATTGCAGTTACTTTACAAGCTTTGTGATGTGTGTGATACAATTATTAGAATCCGGATTAATTAGTTTTATGAAAACTAGTTAGTATATTATAAAGCTAGCCGTTTAGTCTCAATTGATCGATTGCCACGAAGTTTTGATTCGGATCAAAACTCCATCGCAATTGCGTATTGTATGCGATCACTAAGTCGGGAATCTTGTTGAATTATCTGACAACCAATTGAAAAGAGTTTTCAATTTGAGACTAAAATGCAAGTTTTATAAGTTAGGCATGAAATCCGGAATATGAGATATTATGGGTTTATGATGTCTAAAGATATTGCGGATTCTAATTATTGTAGTTTTCTATTTTCTTTTCTGTGACTATAAGTGTAATATGCGGGGTATCCCAATCTCGTTGCTATATGTCAACAAGTTTTAGGGATATGCATATTTACTTACGTTGATGATATGTGAGATCATGTGTTGCTATTGATATGATTTATTGGATCGTCGTGAAAGAATAGCCGGGGATTTTTATGTGAGATTAGGGTTTTTATTTTCATTCATGTAAAATCTGTATGTAATATTCTTTTATTGGGGCACTTCCGGGTTGAGGATGATGTCACCACTGTTGTATATTATTTACTTTTGTGCATTAGGATAGACCCAAGGCGGGGAGCACAAGGAACCGGGTTTTAGGGTTCAGTGGGAGACCATCTCAAGGAGATGAGATCGGGTCTCCTAACTCTAGAATTGGCAGGGTTGCTTGCCACTCTCGTAGGGGTCTAGGGATGTGGGTTTGGCTATTCATCACGACCGTGGAATCCGTGTTTTACATTACTGGCTAAATTTAAAACACGGATGTCCTAGTATATCCAATATTTCATATGTTGCTTCTGTTGTTTGATTCTGTGATGTTGATCATATAACTGCGCGAGACGAATGTTGTGACATTTCAGAAAAATAAAATAATATTTTTAGGAATTTAAATAATTGAAATAATAAATATTATGAATATTTTAATGAATGGATAATAGTTTTAATGTTATGGTATAATTATATGCCAATAAATTGGAAAATAATTGAAAATTTATATTAATTATTGATTTTAAAAGGATGTAAGAATATTGGGGATTTTACAATGTAGTAAACGATTTATTTTGTATGGATTATTACTAAACTTGATTAGCATTTTCTAATTTGCATTAAGAGTGTTATGTGCATATGGCATGCAACAAATTATGTTGCAAACACTTGTACATTTCTTTTATTGTTTGAAACCATGCTTCATTTCTTTTGTATTTGGGTTTTTGTTTTGTTGGGAATAAGAAAAGAAAAGAAAAAGAAAAGAAGAAGAAAATTTTATAGAATGGAGGTATGGGGGAGAGAGAGAGAGAGAGAGAGAGAGCGCGAAGGTGAGGGGTCAACCTTGGACATGGCTCATTGTTACTCATTCCATCTTCATCTTTTCTCTCCTCTCCCCTCACTTGGCTGCCCTCTACCCTCCACCTCCTCAAACTCATCACATCAACTCCAAAAACACCTCAAAACATCTATTTCCTTTCAGTAAAAATGTGTACAAGCTCACTACAAGCATGAGGAACCAAGAAAGTTTGGATTTTGAGTACTTAGGGCAACTCAAGAAAATTCTTGAGTTACCAAATGAGATAATTCTTTCACCATTAGTGTAGTAATTGATTCACTTTAGCATCCATATTAGTTTAGAAGTGTTTAAGTGAGGTTTAGTGAGGTTTAAAAATTCCAAGATGAGGGTTAGGGCTTTTCTTGAGTTGTGAAGGTGCAATTGAGAGTATTTGGTGACTACAAACCCCTTTAGTGATAATCTTTTAGACCAAAACAGAAACAAAACCAAAAAATGGATTTAAAACTTGTTATATCGGTTTTATGATGATATTGGGGACTACAGGGAATCTGGAGTGACCCGGGAGTTTTACAGGAAAAACTAGCAACACCACGACCCTAGATGGACCACTAGAAGACCCCCCTGTGAATACGAACCCAAACGGAGCATACTTAGCCGATCTAGCCGGATTTTTGGGACATATGGCCGGCCAAAGTGCAGGGGATAGTGTCTAGGTTTGGTCCGTAGCTCACATACCCCTTATACAACACCTCAGTACTACTAGTTTAACCTAATTTCGCCTGAACTAAAATCTGGGACCAGTTTTCTAAGTTGTTGTTTATGTTTTGTGGATTTTAATGACTTGAAGTGTTGATATTTGTGTTTTGTATCGGTCACTTGATGTTTGTACGTCGATATCGGGAGTTGTTTGGGTAATCTTGCATGCGTAGACCATAGGTTTTAACCTATGTGCGATTCGTGTGTCGTTTTGGTTTTGAATCGGATTTTAAGGCGATACGATATGTTATGATATGTAGGTGCCTCCGTGTGAACTTCGGGACAACAACCAAGGGCTTGGCGGTATCGACTTCGACAAGCAAGGATCAAGGTGAGTAGATATATATCTACGGGGGAAGTCGGGTGGATGGCATATAGCACCCCCGCAGTTTCGTAGTGTAGTATACGAATATGTTATATCTATATAATTATGTGTTATAATGAGATGTGTATTCTTAGAAGGAAATGCATTAGGTGACTTTGGGTTGGTGTTAGCGTATTTGGAAGTTAATGCTTAGGTTTAGTTTTTAGTCGTGAAACCCTAAAGTAAGGTACACACACACATGCACACATGGGATATGATTTTGGTGTATATGATATATGTATATGTGTGTGTGTGTGTGTGTTGGTGCGTTGATATATATATATATATATATATATATATACACGGGTGATGAGGATAGTATATGATACTTGGAGATGAGATGAGTCGATGTGATTGGGCATGATGCCGTGAGATCGGTGATGTGATTTGGGTCGTGTTATGAGATACGACATGATATTATAGCGGATCGAATGGGCGATGTGATTTTATTCACACGCGGATATATGTTGGATGGTATCGGTATGTACTACGCTTTAGATCAGTACCCTAGTTCAAGTTATTATGATGATGATACCATATGAATAATATGTTATATGTGATATTCGACCCGTACCCCGATTTGGGATGCCGTACGATGGATTTTACCGTACGAAGTATAAATATGATAATCGATCCGCACTCTTGATTTGAGAATGTCGTATTATATATTTTATCGTACGTGACACTATTGAGGCAAGATCACCGACTACTATATATATCGACTCGGATTTTAGATGGATTTCCTTACCTTTTCGACTAGTCTCTTAGTTTAGTCCTGTAGTTTTTGGTAGATGTTTGACTGAGCTCGAGTCGTACTTATTTTCAAAACTAACGAATCGTGAGTATTTTAAAGACAACCCGAGGGTTATTACGGATTTTTCAAAGGATGTGTCTTTTCTTAAAAACATCGTACCCCTACTTTCTAAAAACCACGATTCGCGCTATTTCAAATGCCAAGACCGTATGACTCATTTATATTAATGTATATCCTTAAATGTTGCGTTTACTAATCATCCTCCATTTAATTCATGTTCTATTCATCGCATTGTATGCTTATACCCGCATTTCTGTAGTCATTACACCCTTGTTGTCAGGACACCAGCACCATTACCGATGATGCGTATGTCTATGAACACTTGCTTGCCGGCTCACACACCTCATCATCGGTAATTGCCATTACACGTACACTTTAGAAGTATTACTTCATTGACATAACTTACTAGCTTATAGTTCCAATATGTTATTGCTTTTATATGCTAGTTTAATTATTGCATTCCTTGCTTGATATCAGATGCATTCATATATTCATTTGTCATGCAATATTATGGGGCTTTATTCCGGTAATTCACTGTTATTTACTCTTGAGATTGGGATTTCGGATTTCCATGAGGTTTCTGGATTTGGAGAAACCGCAAAGATTTTATAATCTTATTATCATTTAAAGATAGAAAATTGCGGTTTACTCGTGATATGATTTGAGAGGTGTCCACCATGAGTTTTCTCGGCTCTTGAGCGGTATCATACACCCAATTCGAGGAGGAGGAGAAACCGTCTGCGGGTGCATGGTGGATCCGGTGCGGTACTGTGGGGCAAGATGGTCGCAGATGATGGCGTTGAGCCCGGTAGGAGAGCACTACCGACTGGTTATTTGTGACGCGGTGGATATCCGTAGGATACCGACGTAGTCTTGAGATTTGATGATATGGGCCAGTCCGGATTGCCGGAGCCCGGGGCCATTGCGGATTTGCCGGAGCCCGAGAAATTGAGATATTGGGATATATATTTTATGTCGATGCTTGACACGGATTCTCTGTTGATTTCATTGATGATACTTCAATTTTTTATACAGAGATCTCACTAAAACAAGAATACAGTTTTCTCATTTAGATGTATTCTGATTTCATGCATTCATACATCATATATGTGATATGTTGCTACCTGAGGCACTGACACGAACACTTGGTATTATATTGATGTTAGATGATTACCTAGTCATTATTAGATACTTCAGATTATATATATTATCAGGATATTATTGTATGACCTAGGATAGAGTCATACATACGATTTCTTTCGGTGATGTTTTCTACTCATGAGTTGGCAACTCACCCCCGTTGTGCCACAGTTTCTTGCAGGTTTTGCCGTACAGGTTTCGTTGCTGCTTGCTGGCATACTACTTCCTCCCGGGTGATTGCTTTGTAGGTGGGTTCACTTGTATCATGGCCACCATAGTAATTGTATTTATTTCAGTTGTATCTACTAACTCCATCAACCAGACTTGTATTATTGATAGACTAAGCAGGCTAGTGTTTATTCTTTTGACCTTAGAGTCGCGCTTGTATTATTATGGTTTTCTGGTGGATATTGGTTTTTTCTGAGTTTTGATTCTCTCCCTTCGGCGTTGTATATTATATTGCTTGTGTGGTTGTGTCCGCCAATTGGCGAAGAGCTAGCTCCAGCTTGGGGATACCTTTATTCATTATATATATTTCATGTGTTGTACCCATTTGGGGCCAGTATTTACAAAGGAGACTCTACCGAAATTTTCAGGAAAATATGATGTTGCTTTTAAATATTTGATGCCACTTATTTATTAAAACCACTTGCATTAAAATAAGTTTTCTTCACTTCTTCTTTAAAATGGTTTAGATTTCTGGGCTTTTGGCTTACTTGAATTAGGTGGGTGTTTCCTGATTTAAAATCAGGAAAGGTTACGAAGAAGGGTCGCGTGCTCCCACGTGACCAGCAGTCACGTGTTGGCACGTGACATTTAAAAGCATCGGTAAGCGAATTCAGCTTCCCGACTACATCAAAGAAAAGGGCTTCAGAAAGGGTCACGTGCTCCCACGTGATCTGGGTCACGTGTTGGCACGTGACAATTAAAAGTGGCTTCAAAAGCAAACCGGTTCCCTGATCAAATCAAAGAAAAGGCTTCAGAAGAGGTCACGTGCTCCCACGTGACCAGGGTCACGTGTTGGCACGTGATACTCAAAAGCAGCAGACTTGTTCTCCGGTTAAATCAAGAAAAGGGGTCCAGACGAGGGTCACGTGCTCACACGTGACCAGGGGTCACGTGATGGCACGTGACGGTTAAGTAGCAACCAGAAGACAGAGCGCAAAAAGAAAGAAGAAGGCTCGTTCCAAGGGGGTCACGTGCCCACACGTGACCAAGGGTCACGTGACCACACGTGACCGACTTCAAAGCCCATTTGTTAACAGAATTAAATTCTGAGAAAAGACCTCTCAAATCTTTCTAAAAGCAACCGATTGAATTAAAGATGATTAAATATCATCTATCTATGGGAAAATCTCGAATTTGGAAAGATTTCCCCGTAAAATCTAACCAAACTAACATAGGAGAATCTCTGGATTTAAAATCCAATGGTGAGTAAAATTCACCTAATAATCCAAAGGTCCAGATGAATGATGGATGCAAATCAAATCTCTCAATGAAAGATTCACCAAAAACCAAATGATTCGGTTGCTTCTCCTATAAATAGGAGCCAAGAGACACACAAGAAAAATATATATACGCAGAGGGAAGAAAAGAGAGAGAGCCTTGATACTTGAGAGGAATTTGGATCTTCTGCAAAAGAAAACCCTAGGTAAGAAAGGGAAGGTTTCATTGAAAGAAAGAGAATTTAATTCTCAACAGAGTTTAACTCTGATGTAAAACAGAAGGACATATTTCTTCTCTCTTTGGTGGAGGATCTGTAAAGTGCACATCTCCCCTTGAGTTGAGAATTTAATTCTCAATGGGTTGAGATCCTGCCATGCAGATCCAAAGCATAGAGAGGGAATGGAAGCACGAGAATTTAATTCTCACAGAACTATAGGAATTTAATTCCTTCAAAATAAAATTAGGGTTTGACCCTGTGTTATGGGAATTTAATTCCTTCAGAACGAAAAGAATGAGGGTTTAACCCTAGTTAAGAGCTTAGTTCTGTTAAAACAACAAGAATTTAATTCCCTTAATCTTATTCTCCAGAATAATTCTCTAACAGAGAGTGTGGGTTTAATTCCTTAAAGCTTTTATTAGGGTTTAACCCTATTCAGTTCTTCACATATATGAGGAATTTAATTCCTATAGAAGATTCAGAGTTCAACTCTTCAAAAGGAACTAGGAATTTAATTCCTCTGAAATTATTGTCAGGGTTCAACCCTACGAGGAATTTAATTCCTGAAAGGGATTAACAGATCTTCTAAACAACTACAGAAAAGCAGGGTCACGTGTCACCACGCGACCCCCCCAAAGATCTACAGAAAGCCCTTTGAGGCAGTGCCTCACGTGACCCACGTGACCTCTGAAGCACAAGGAATAGAAAAGAGCTCTAGGACGCCCTCACGTGTCACCACGTGACCCCTAGTGAGCATTATAACGCACAGAGCATGGGCTTTCATCACGTGCTCGCACGTGATGGCCACCAGAACTAAAGTGTCAAACACTTACCTGCAGAATAAAATAAGGGGAATCAGGGCGCTCTCACGTGTCCACATGTGACCCCTCTCTCCTTAGTGTTTAACACTAATCTGAAGACTTTGTCCTCAGTGTTTAACACTGATTTTCTTAGTGTTTAACACTAATTTGGAAAACTCTATTTGCAGTGTTTAACACTGATTTGCTTAGTGTTTAACACTAATGCGAAAACTCTGCTCCCAGTGTTTAACACTGATTATCTTTTAGTGCTTAACACTAACTTGCTAATCTTATTCCCACTGTTCAACACTGTTGGTTTCTAGTGTTTAACACTACCTTTAGCCCAATTGGCTAAGTTTCAGAGGCAAAGCCTCTCCTTCAATGGACCAGCAGAAGGTCAATGTTTCAAACATAATTGGACTTAGCCCAAATTGGCCATAAGTCCTCAAATAATCTTAAACTGAGCACACTTGCTCTTTCAACAAACTCATTGGTTCAAGGGTACATCTCTGAACTCCTCTGACATCTGTCGTTGTAATCCTTCAACGTCGTCAGAGAGGTGACGGGTCCCGACAACCACACATTAATACGGACTGTGGGGTCCTTAAACTCATGGACTAATGCGTCCTTAAAACAAGATACGGACTGTGGGGTCCTTAAACCCATGGACTATGACGTCCTTAACCTTGACCGAGATGTCTTAAAACTAACAATGGACTGTGGGGTCCTTAAACCCATGGACTACGACGTCCTTAACCTTGACCGAGATGTCTTAAAACTAACAATGGACCGCAATGTCCTTAAACTACCCATGGACCGCCATGTCCTTAAACTAGCGATGGACCACTATGTCCCTAAACTGGAACAATAGAGCCCAAACGCTCTTTTGTTGGATCTAAACGATCCCGTTTAAGTTGATCTTAGCCTTATGGCTAACGTATCCTTAAACCTTTCAAACAGACTTTAGTCTCAAACTGGACTATAGATCCCCCCAATTAACTCTGGCTCAAGGGTACATCTCTGAACTCCTCTGACATTTGTCGTTGTAATCCTTCAACGTCGTCAGAGAGGTGATGGGTCCCGACGGCCATACATGCAATGGACCCCTATGTCCCTAAACTGGAACAATAGAGCCAATTGCTCTTTTGTCAGATCTAAACGATCCCGTTAAGTTGATCTTAGTCTCAAATTGGACTAACGAATCCTTAACAAACGTTTGAGTTGATCTTAGCCTCAAATATGGCTAACGTATCCTCAAACCAAAACCCCAAACCCAAATCTAAGAAAATACGGATTTGGACTAGTCCACGCCCTACGGGCGACGACATAACTCAGTCTCCGTATACAATCCACGGGCAACCAAACATAAAATAAACACGCACGACACGAAGTGACCATCTGGAGAAGGAGAAAGTGGTTACCGCGATGCGGTAGCGTAATTAACTGCAGGGGCTTACGCCTGCAGGGAAGAGCGTCCCCACAATAAAAACCCCTCAAGCGAGGGGGAATCTGACGAAGTCTGCTACATCGGACGCATCCATTTAAACCTTCGATGTACGGTGCCATAAATCAACTTGGCATCTTCGGAGAGGTGGACGGATAGCACCAATTAGCATCTGCCCCGAACCTCAGGCGAGACGTCCGCGTCCCGGCCGCCGTTCGGAGGGGAACAGATTCTGGCACGCCCGGTGGGACCTCTTCCTCTTTCCACTCCACACTTCGTGTGTCATGATTCGCGAACCAAACACGGTTTGCTAATAGTTGCCCTGGGGTTTCAAGGTACTAAGATTCGGCGTCTTGCTCATTGCAGAAAGCAAAGGATCGATGGCTTCTACTTCTGCGAAATGCTCCAACTGCTCTGACTGCAATTGCGACCAACGCTCTGCCTCGCCAGGAGGTATAGCCTACGGACCCCAAGCTGTTTCATTGTTTACTATTGCCGTGGACCAGGTGACTCAGGCCACTACCAGATTATTCTTTGGGACTATGCTCCCACCGACAAGCTTTACGGCGCCGGTGCTGACAAAGGAAGCTCCCAAGAAGTCGGTCTTTGATCGTCTTACCCCTGCTGCGGCTCCTCTCAACGGGTCGCCCAACATCAGCGCCTCGGTCTTCTCTAGATTGGGCCAGAAATCCTGTGGACCCATTATGGGGCCTACAATCCCAGAGAAGGCTGCTTCTAAGAAAGTGACCAGTCCTGCTCCCGAAGTCGTCAAGGCGGCCCCCTCTGCCAAAAAGTCGGTCTTTACGAGATTGACTGTTCCAGCTCCCGCTTCTGTTACCCAAAAGACATCGGTCTTTGACAGGCTGACACCAACAGAAACCCCCCACCTGCACAAAGGGCAAGACGAAGCCGTTCTCACCGCTGAACCAGTGCCATCCGCTCGACATGCTTGACGTCGCCATTGGCGCCGAGTAAGGAAGGCTGGAGGCAACTCCCCCTCTGGGCTAACTCCAGCAGCCCCGACGACAGAGGTTGATGCTGCTGTTCCAACTGGGAACAGCTTCGAGATGCTAAATAAGGTGCGAAGGAATTCTCCTACCGCGGTGCTAAAGAGGTCTCCCCCTCCGCCAAAAGGGGCTATAGAAGTGAAGCCAGAGCAGCTCCAATCCCTTCAACGGCTGTCTTCCAAAATCTATAAAGTTTGGCGGTGGGCCCAAGATTCGATGATCGATCCAAACTTCTCCCGCCAGCACAAGAAGCTGAAAATCCAATCGGAAGCCGATCACCAGGCTAAACCACGAAAGGCTGTCTGGACGCCCACCTCAACGGCCCCCTTAACCTCCACTGCTCATGAAAGGAGAAAACCAAAGAAGATCCCCCAGCCTGCAACGACAGCCAAAGGCACTAAGCCCAGACGACCTAAGTCTGGGGGCATGATGGTCCACACCGTATACATGGCGTCAGGAAAAGAAGACAGCCGTGCGTCTACAGGTCATAGACCGCTCACACGGTCGGTGACCAAAGCTCAGGAGCAACAGCAAAAGCTCCAGGAAATGATGAATGCTATGGCCGCACTTACCGGGCCAAAAGAAAACCCAGAAACGTCTTCGGACGAACGCCAGGAGGAAGAAACCGACGCCGAATTCCTTCGCCGAATATTGGAGAAGAAGGACAAAGAGGCTGCTGAACAAGCAGCCAACATACAGCGTATGGGCCTTCTCTTCCAAGATATGATAGGGATGATGATCCAACAGGATCCACCCGCTGAGGATCCCCCGATCGTCCTTGAAGACGACAGGGGAGAAACGTCAAATCCACCACCGGCCCTCTCAACGGCCAAGGAGGAGACAATCTCTAAGGCTGACTTGGTCGACTATATAGCCCAGCAAATCCGGGTTCGTCATGCGACGGAGGCAGCTGGTCAAGTCGTAAAAACGGGGCGGCCATATCCAAGCTGGTACGACCAAATCAAATACCCGCCGGGTTACACAATTCCCAAGTTCCATGTTTACAAGGGGACCGGCAATCCCCACCAACATGTCGCCCAATTCAGGGCCCTTTGCGGTAACACCGGCGGAGATGATAAACTGTTGCTTCACCAGTTCGTGGGCAGCTTATCAGAAACAGCGTTCGAATGGTATTCGGAACTCCCGAACGATTCTATCAAGACGTTCGCTGAAATGGATTTGCTATTCACTCAGCGATTCGCAAGCGCCAGCGAACGCACTCCAATAACGGCATTGATTAACACCAGGGTAAAACCAGGCGAAACTTAGGTCCAGTATGCTATACGCTGGCGAAATTTGTGGTCGAAATGCGAGCAACGCATTGAGGAGGCACCCGCAGTGGGCATGTTCGTGGGAACCCTAGACCCTCACGCAACTATCTCCCAGTTTATGATGTTCTTTAAGCCAACCACATTCCAAGCTTTAATCGACAAGTTGGCTCAGATGGACCAAATGGGTCATAGACCGTCTCCCCCGAAGCCGGAACCTCGGAATGACAAGGGTAAAGGAAAGGCCACCTTCGTCGTGAATGCCCAGCAGCAACCCGATGCCCCAAAGCTGACGGATCAACTGGAAGAAAGACGCCGGTATTATAATGAGAAGATGAAGCGTCCCTACTCGTTCCTACGGGACAAGACGAAACGGTTATTCGAGCTGGCAGTACGCAACAGGCTTATAAACCTGCCAAATCCAAGGCGACCGCCACAACCCACTGAGGTGAACAACCCCAACTATTGCTCTTACCATCAAACGGTAAGCCATCCGATTGAGGATTGCTTCGTCTTCAAAGGATGGATTGAAGATCAATACCTCCAGGGAAAGTTTGCGCTGTCCGAAAAGTGGAAGGTGAACCCGCCACAGCCGCATACTCCTAAGAAGACGGACGCACCGGGGGCGACTTGTTCCTTTATTGAAGAAGCTCCATGGGAAATCGTGCTATCAGCTAAAACCAAAAGGATGTTGAGTGACCTTCATGCGTGCCCGGCGGTTGAATGGAAGAACCCGCTTGAACCTCAAATCATCGAAGGGATGTTGAAGCCGCGCCCAACTACAAAGATTCGTGGTGATGGCCTAAGTACTCACGCCCAACCGTCAAAATCTTCGAAGAAAAAGAAGAAGAAATCTAAGAAGCCCGTGAAGCCTGGAGACAAGCGCACGAACTTGCAGAAGCAAATCGACGCGCTGGAAGAGTACAATCAAAAGGCACGAACTCCTGTCACGCTGCAAGAGTTCCTCAACCACATCTTTCAAGAGGAAGATGATGGAGAGAGTTCGTCGGATGAATCCGGGGAATATGTGGCGAGTTTTCATGTGATTTCCCACTCGGAAGATAAAAGAACTCCTGACACTGAGAAACTGGGGGCACGACCTGAACCAGAACTTGCATGGCCAACGGATGAAATGATCGACGCCTTTCTAGACGAGATTCATTTGAAAAGTAAAGCCGATCAGGAGCGTGGGATGGCTGCATCGGAAGGAGCCAAACGCAAGCGACTGAACGAAAGAGTCGAAGCACTCCCGCCAGATCAAAAGACATCCGATAAAGACAAAAAGATATTCAAGACGAGGAAAAGGTTTGCCAAAGCCATGTCAATGGGAATGAAGCTACCACCCTCGGAAGAAAACACGCTCAATGGGGTGGAGAGGCACCCTGATTATTGTGCATATCATCGGAAAATTTCACACCCCACGGAGGAGTGCGACGCCTTTAAGAGATGGTGGCAAGGATATGTTGCTCATCGGCAACATTTTAAGCGCATGAAACGCAAGACTCGTCGAGAACAAAGAAGTACTGCTGACGAGCACAACAGGACCACTGGCAACTGTTACATGGTTAAAGCCGGAAGGTCACAAGTTCTCACCTTTGGGAGCGACTCCGATGAAGAAATGGCTCTGGGCCCTCTCTTTAAAGAATCCGTTTTAGGGAAAGAGGAGAAATCGGAGGCCTGCGAGAACATTCAGCTGCGCAGTCGCACACTCCCAGAAAAGAATCTCGGGCCCGCGAGTAGAAAAGATAAGGGAAAGGAAAAGGTCACTGAAGATATCACTTTAGATGACCAAGTCATGAAAGAGCTGGCTGCCAAAGACCCTCCTAGGAAGGATAAGGTAGACTATAACATCCTAGCGCACCTAAGGAAGCTACCTTCTCAGCTTAGCATTCTCAATGCCCTCCTATTATCAAAAGAAGCGCGAGACTCATTAATTAAGGCGTTACAAGAACCTGAGCAATTCCAAGCCTTCCTCGCCACTGAAAGGATGAAGGATGAATTGGAGGAAGTGCATACGGCCGACATCACTTTCGGTGACGAAGACCTCCTTCTCGGGACGTGCGACCACAACCGTCCCCTATATGTCTCTGGATACTGCCATGATATCAAGATAGGCAAGATCCTGGTGGATAATGGATCCTCCGTCAATCTCCTTAATGTTCGGGTGTTGAAGGAAATCTGCATGAGTGTGCAACACCTCGCTCGTGACCAAATTACTATCGCTGGTTTCGATTCACAATCGTCACGGACTCTCGGATCCGTGATACTAACATTACGCTTTGGACTCCTCATCACAGACATCAAATTCCATGTCATTGACGCCAAGACCTGCTACAACGCCTTGCTCGGTCGTCCTTGGCTACACGAGTACAACATCATCCCTTCTACACAACATCAGTGTATGAAGTACTTTAAGGATGGTTTCGAGTATACCGTAACAGGTGAGTTGAACCCATTTTCCGTGAACGAAGTCCGCAAATACGAAGATGCGAAGTACTTTTTGCCAGATTTCGAGGATACAGAAAGGTGCCGCAAGCCGGAGAACAAAGCCACCGCCACCATCCCTATTTTCGGGAGCGATACCGAAGAAGAAGAATAGATAGTTTATGCCGGGCCATCTCAACGCAACAACACGGGGACGTCCGCCCCCATGTTGGTCTTCGGAAGTGACTCGGAAGATGAGATTAATGCCGTGTTCTCCAATCGGCTGTCAATACAAGCACCCCCTAGCTATGATCAGAGTTTGCAAATCACCATGGTGCCGCGGGAACACTATAAGGATCTCGACACACTTCAAGCTCACAATGTGCAGGACCTGCAAACATTTTGCGTCCCTCCCACGCAAAGGGGTGAGAAGTTAATTCTATTCTACCAATCCTCAGAGTCGAGAGCAGAGAAAGAAATCTGGCATGGCGCGGATGCTACACTCGACAGGCTCCAACCCATCCGTTTGCCCAGATACTACACAAATGGATTAAAGACGCTATTGAAGCGCCAAGGAATACCCTTAGAACAGACTGTTCGACAAGCTCGATTCTACAACAGGATTTGGGATGTCCCTGGGACTTAACGCAAATTGCCCAACGGGAAAGTGGAAACACTTGGGCTTGGATACGTGAGAGCCGGAAAACGGGAATGGGCCCACAGTAGCTATGCTATATATACCTTTGATGAAGAGGAAGACGCCCTGTCAGGAAATGCCAACCCCTCATCAAAACTAGATCCCGCGATTGAAGTGCCGAGTCCGTCGTTTGAAGAACGAATGGACAAGCTTATCAGGAAAGTGGGTCAAAAAGCTCGGGAAGACCACAACCGCGAGATGGCCATCTACGAGAAGGCCAGGACGCAACGTCTATTTCAACGGGCCGCAAAAGACAAAGATGCTCATCCTTGTCAACCCGTTGTACGAAAGGCCCGACGCAGAGACGGAAATAAATCAAGAAGCGGAGAGAGGAGCCGACAACAACGACGCAGGATTAGAGAGTCACGTGAGCGGGCATTGCGCGGTCCGGATTTGTCCCTCGCGAAGAAGATGAGTCGAGCGTATTCCTTCCCTCGAGACAAGACGGAGAAGTTACTCGAGCTCACTATAAAACATCAAATGATCGCGCTTCCAGAATCTAAGCGCCCTGAGCAAGCTAACAGGGCTTCTCATCTGAGCTATTGCTCTTATCACCAAGCCATAGGACATCCTACCGAAGACTGCTTCACCTTCAAGAACTGGGTCGAGGACCAGTACCAACAGGGAAGATTCGCTTTATCCAACGGCTGGAGGATAACGCCGCCACAAAAGCACGAACCCAAAGCCGCAAGAGCAGAACCGGATCCACCTTAGTCCTGGAAGCGGATTCGCACCTGTTACATGATTACGATATTAAAAGAAGAGCCCGAGAACATGGATGACCTTCCCTGGTGCTTTGAGAACAGCGATGATGAGGTGGTCTCAGAATTTCCGCCAGCTCCGAAAGAACTGGAAGATGGCATACATACTACTGCAGATACCTCAAGAAGATTGAGCTGGGATCGGCAGATGATCCGCGACCGACATTCGTCAGCGAGCTGCTATCTGAAGAAAGGATGGCCGCATTAAAGAACGTGCTTCTACAGCATAAAGACTGCTTCGCATGGAACTATTCCGAGATGCCAGGATTAGATCCGGAGATTGCTGTGCATAAATTAGCGATATCCCCAGATATCAAGCCAGTCAAGCAGGCGCCAAGAAGGATGCGACTCGAGCTTGAAATGAGCATCAACGCCGAAGTCAAGAAGCTGATCGATTCTGGATTTATCCAAGAAGTCCAGTATCCCGACTGGATCGCCAATATCGTCCCGGTAATGAAGAAGAATGGGACAGTGCGCATATGTGTGGACTTCCGGGATCTCAATAAAGCCTGCCCGAAGGACGACTTTCCAGTACCGGTCACCGAGCTAATGATAGATAACACGTCCACTCACGAGGTTTTCTTCTTTATGGACAGCTCGTCAGGATACAATCAGATAAAGATGCATCCCGAAGACCAGAAGCATACCGCTTTCCGAACCCCTTTGGGTATATTCTGCTATAGGGTTATGCCCTTTGGTCTAAAGAAGCCGGCGCTACCTATCAAAGGGCCATGACAAAGATCTTCGACGACCTCATACATGACATCGTCGAGTGCTATATCGATGACCTTGTAGTAAAGAGCATGTCATATGAAGAGCATTTAAAGCATCTGGAGACTGTATTTCAACGCCTTCGGCAATATAATCTGAAGATGAATCCCCTCAAATGCGCGTTTGGAGTCTCCTCGGGTAAATTCCTGGGATTCATCATCCGACACCGAGGTATCGAAATAGATCCATCTAAGATCAAGGCGATTATGGAAATGCCTCCGCCAAGAACCCTCAAACAGTTGCGGTCTCTCCAAGGGAAGCTCGCATACATCCGGCGATTTATCGCCAATCTTTCAGGCAAATGTCGTCCTTACAGCCACCTGATGAAGAAGGGAAGTCCATTCGTTTGGAATCACAAATGCCAAGGTGCACTAGACGAGATCAAGCAGTACCTGCAGAACCCTCCGGTGTTGGCTGCGCCGGTCAAGGGAAAACCCCTCATTCTTTATACAACCGCCCTCGAAGGTTCCTTAGGCGCATTATGGGCACAAGAGAACGATCAAGGGAAAGAGAGAGCACTCTACTACTTAAGTCGAGTTCTACTGGGGGCAGAAAACAACTACTCGCCCATTGAAAAACACTGCTTGGCGTTAATCTTCGCGATAACAAAACTCAGGAACTATGCGTTGGCGCACGAAGTCCGTCTCATCTCGAAGGCGGACCCTCTTAAATATTTGATGTCGAAGGCTATACTGACGGGTCGACTCGCTAAATGGACTCTACTCCTGATGGAGTTCTCAATAACGTATCGACCTCTTAAGGCAGTGAAAGGCCAGGCCATTGCCGACTTCCTCGCTGAACATCCAGTACCTGCCGGTTCTCCTCTGAACTGCGATTTGCCGGACGAACATGCATTCGACACGATCGACGGCGGTGATACCCGATGGGAACTCTATTTTGACGGGGCATCTTCCATAAAGAAGCGCAAACAATGTACCCCCATAATCAAATCGGGAGTAGGCCTCATCTTTGTAACCCCACAAGGAGGGATAATGCGCTTTGCTTTCTCCTTAATGGAATAAAGGACGAACAATGAAGCCGAATACGAAGCTTTGATAGCGGGCCTCGAGATCGCTATTAACATGGGAATTGAAGACCTCTCTATATACGGGGATTCTCAATTGGTTGTTAGTCAAGTAAATGGTGACTACCAAACGTGCAAACCGGAGTTGGTGAAATACGGTGAAAAGGTGCAACAACTATTGACCCAAATTCCCTCCTACACTTTGGAAAGTATACCACGTGCGGGAAATATTAAAGCAGACGCGTTAGCTAAGCTCGCTAAAGAACTGGCTGACGAGAACCTCGATGACGTCAGAATTGTGGTACAAAGCCGTCGAGCGCTCGCCCCGGCACAAATATCTCCAGAATTATACGAAGAAAAGGGGGCGACTGAGCAGACGACCCTATAAATAAAAGACCATGAGAAGGCCGAGGACTGGAGGGAAGTCTTCATAAACTACTTTAAGTCCCACCGAATGCTCGAAGAAGCGTCTTCAAGACATCAGCTCATGAAACGAGCTCTATTTTTTGCTTTTGTTAATGACACTCTATACAAAAGATCGTTTGATTCCCTGTGGCTGAGATGCTTAGGACCTGACGAAGCAGAAAGAGTCGTTCAGGAAGTTCACGACGGACTCTGCGGTTCTCACCAGGCAGGCCCGAAAATGAAATTGAAGATCAAACGGATGGGCTATTATTGGCCCACGATGGTCCAAGACTGCCTCGAGTATGCGAAGCGATGCCACTCGTGCCAGATTCATGGAGACTTTATCCTCCAACATCCGAACCCACTACACCCAACGGTGGCTAGCTGGCCATTCGAAATGTGGGGGACTGACATAGTCGGTCCCATCGAGCCAGCATCGTCCCGGGGACATCGTTTCATCCTGGCGACAACTGATTACTTCTCCAAATGGACAGAAGCAGTAACGCTGAGGGAAGTGAAGACGGAGAATATCCTCCACTTCTTCAAGACGCACGTCATCTATCGGTTTGGAACCCCACGGCGGATTATCTCCGATAATGGGCCAGCCTACAGAAGCCATAAGATTAGCCGCTTCGCGCAGCAGCACAATATAGACTGGAGATATTCTTCAGTTTACAATCCACGAGCTAACGGTCTGGCCGAGGCCTTCAATAACACCTTGACGAAGATCATAAAAAAGACGGTGTCCTGAAATAAGAAAGACTGGCACGAGAGGCTGCAAGAGGCCCTTTGGGCCTATCGAACTACATTTAAGACGGCCACGAACACAACGCTGTACGCGTTGGTATTTGGGACGGAAGTGGTGCTCCCCCTCGAGATAGAGTTACCCTCTCTGCGAGTGGCAGTCCACTACGAGCTGACAGACGAAGAAAATGCTCACCTTCGGCTTGAGGAGCTCGATGCCCTCGACGAAACCCGGCTCATAGCGCAACAAAATCTGGAAGCTTATAAAGCAAAGATGACGCGCTCATATGAAAGATTGACCCGACCGAGGACATTCCGCCAAGGCGAACTCGTGTTAGTGGTCAAAAGGCCTATGATCCCCAATCGAGCCAAGCGGGGAAAATTCGAGCCAAACTATGAAGACCCGTACATCATAGATAAGGTCTACCAGGGTGGGGACTATCTACTCATGGACATGCACGGTGAAAGGACTTTCAGGCCAATAAACGGTCGCTTCCTAAAGAGATACTACGCTTAATGAGCCACGGCCTAGGTCAATGATAGATGACGACAACTATGTCCGCTCGCTATCTTCCTAAGCTCGAGCTTTATAAGCGGTAGCCGGCCTTCTCCATGTCGGACCGAAATGTCCTTAAACTAATAACGGACCGAAATGTCCTTAAACTAATAACGGACCGAAACGTCCTTGAACTAACGACGGACCGAAACATCCTTAAACTAACGACGGACCGAGACGTCCTTAAACTAACGACGGACTGAAACGTCCCTAAACTACTACCGCAGCATCCTTAGGCTGACACAAAAAGGGAGAAAAAAAAAATATATATAAAAAAATGATGATGATAAAAAAAACAAAAAAAAACGGTATGTCCATAAGCGAAATGGGCACGGATGAAAACCCGAAAGGGCTCCGTGTGTAAAAACAGCAGGACTACCGGCGAGTGTTTGTGAAAACCCGAAAGGGCGCAACCTCGTTAAAAGACACTTAGAGGGTCCTCTCGACCTTGTAAGGAGAAAACACCCGCGTGAGATCCTTACGACTCACAAAGGAGCAACACACTTAGGGATCCCCACGATTCCTAAGGAGAAAATACACTTGCGAGATCCTCACGACTCGTAAGGAGAATTCTCTTATGGGACCCTCACGGCTCATGAGACTTGAAAGTCTTAAGTTACAGAAACATAAACCTGTTCTTAAGCAAATCCCCCACAACCTTCGATAATGCCCTACAAGTAGTCCAATATTGACCCTTGTATACAATCCACGGGCGCGAATAAACATTTCCCTAACTAAGTCCCATCCAAGACTAGGGATATGTTTGCATGGTAAACAACCCTTGTAAATCCTCTCGACTTACAAGGAGAAAACCCTCCTGTAGGATCCTTACGACTTACAGAGGAACATACACTTAGGAATCCTCACGATTCCTAAGGAGAAAATACACCTATAAGATCCTAACGACTTGTAGGGAGAAATACCTTTGTGAGACCCTTACGGCTCATAAAGTCAAAAGCCTTAGTCGACAGGACCTTAACCCTGTTTGCTAAGCCACCTTTGTTCAACATCGACAGAGGCAAATGATGATTCGCTCCTGACAATATTCCAGTTGCAGCGATGCTGATGCCTAAACCGGTATCAAATCCCAAGTTCTTTCATGGCAAATGATGATTCGCTCCTGGCAATATTCCAGTCGCAGCGATGCTGATGCAAAGATTGGTATCAGATCCCAAGTTCCACACTCGCGATATATAAAAAATCAGCGAGCCAAAAATGCATATGAAATAGCCGAAATGATGGGGCAGCTTGCAATAAAAAAAAAGTAAGTAAAAATATATGCATGAAAAATAGCCGAAATGATGGGGCAACTCCCAATAAAAAGCAGCGAGTAAAAATGAAATAAATAGCCGAAATGATTGGGAACCACGAAAAAATAGCCGAAATGATAGGGCAATCGCGACCTCCGCGATATAAAAGCTGAAATGATAGAGCATCGCGGACAAAGAAATAAAATAAGAATAAAATTTATGCCCTACGGGTGATGTTACATCAACCCCTGTATACAATCCAGCGGCACGAACAAAAAAAAGAAAGGGAACATACCTCCCCCCAGGTTTCAGCATAAGAAGAAGCAAAATCTCGACGGGCCGCAAGCGACCTAGAGATCATCCCAGCACTCGTCTCGTAACGACGGACACAACTTCAAGCTAAACGGAACAGCGGCAACTCCCAGTTCCATGGCTCGGCGGTATACATATCGCCAACAGTCAAACCTCCATCCCGTGAAATGCGGATACAATCGACAAAATTCCTGGTTACATGGAACGCGGATAACGTCACTCTGTGACCCCGTGGAAAACGTCCAGAGCGGAGCCTAGTCCTCGCCGAGCACGGCAGTGAACCCGTGTGAAGCATCTAGTGCAAAATTCCTGATTACGTGGAACGCGGATAATGTCACTCTTTGACCCCGTGGAAAACGTCCAGAGCAGAGCCTAATGCTCGCCGAGCACGGCAGTGAACCCGTGTGAAGCATCTAGTGCAAAATTCCTGGTTACGTGGAACGCGGATAACGTCACTCTTTGACCCCGTGGAAAACGTCCAGAGCGAAGCCTAGTCCTCGCCGAGCACGGCAGTGAACCCGTGTGAAGCATCTAGTGCAAAATTCCTGGTTACGTGGAATGCGGATAACGTCACTCTTTGACCCCGTGGAAAACGTCCAGAGCGGATCCTGGTCCTCGCAGAGCACGGCAGTGAACCCGTGTGAAGCATCCAGAGCGGAGCCTAGTCCTTGCCGAGCATGGCAGTGAACCCGTGTGAAGCATCTAGTGCAAAATTCCTGGTTACGTGGAACGCGGATAATGTCACTCTTTGACCCCGTGTGAAGCATCCAGAGCGGAGCCTAGTCCTCGCCGAGCACGGCAGTGAACCCGTGTGAAGCATCTAGTGCAAAATTCCTGGTTACGTGGAACGCGGATAATGTCACTCTTTGACCCCGTGTGAAGCATCCAGAGCGGAGCCTAGTCCTCGCCGAGCACGGCAGCGAACCCGTGTGAAGCATCTAGTGCAAAATTCCTGGTTATGTGGAACGCGGATAATGTCACTCTTTGACCCCGTGTGAAGCATCCAGAGCGGAGCCTAGTCCTCGCCGAGCACGGCAGTGAACCCGTGTGAAGCATCTAGTGCAAAATTCCTGGTCACGTGGAACGCGGATAATGTCACTCTTTGACCCCGTGGAAAACGTCCAGAGCGGAGCCTGGTCCTCGCCAAGCACGGCAGTGAACCCGTGTGAAGCATCCAGAGCAAATACCGGACTGTGGAGTCCTTAAAATCCACGGACTATGACGTCCTTAACCTCGACCGCAATGTCTTAAAACAAACGATCAACCACCCCGATTCCCTACGGATTCTCCCTTGGTTAAAGGGTACATCTCTTCACTCCTTTGATACTCGGCGTTGTAATTCCTCAACGTCTTCAAAGAGGTGACGGGTCCCTGCGACCAAACATCGGACTGTGGAGTCCCTAAATCCACGGACTATGAGGTCCTTAACCTTGACCGTGATGTCTTAAAACTAACATCGGACTGTGGAGTCCTTAAATCCACGGACTATGAGGTCCTTAACCTTGACCGTGATGTCTTTAAACTACGATACCTTGAGCGACCCCTGACCCCGTGAAACACGGATAAGGGCGACCACATCCAACACTTGCAGGTCCTCACGACCTGCGAGGAAGAAAAACTCTCTTGTGAGATCCTTACGACTTTCAAGGGAAAACCCACTTAAGAACCTTTACGATTCTTAAGAAGGACTTACACCTATGGGATCCTCTCGACCTGTAGGGAGAAAAGCTCTTTATGAGACCCTTGTGGCTCTTAAAATGCAAAAGTCTTAGGAAGCAGATCTTAATCCTGAGTCCTAAGCTATCGCTGCCCTGCGAGGAGATCAAGATAAATTGTCCACAAACGCATTCAATGAAAGGGGACACCTTGTTAAGAAGAAAAATGTATCTTTTATTCATAAACCAAAATGGATACAAAGTACAATTCATGAAAGAAACAAAAAAGAAAGATACTCTCATTCATGAGTATGTACAAAAAAAAAGGAGAAAAGATACAAGTCCTCAAGCCGGCGGGCGGTGCAGTAATTTTACCAGCTCATCGTTCTGTTGCTGAGCCACGGCTTCATGACGCAAGATCTCCAGAAGACGAGCCTTCGCCTGAGCTTGCTGAGCTTGATACGAAGCAAGCCGAGCTTCGAGCTCTTTCTCGGTGGCTTTATGAGCCTCGACCCTCTCACGAGTGAACGTGGCAGCTTTATCGAGAGCCACCACCTCTTTTATGGACTCCTGGAGCACTCGCCAGAGTTCGTATGCTTTGTTGGCCTTGGCTGTGAGGCTGGCCTGAAGCTCGCTCAGCGCCTTAGAAGCCAATTCCCTCTCCGAGAACTTACGGCCAAGCCTCTTCTCGCATGACGTCATGTTAGCCGCACATCATGCTATCAGACCCCGCAACTCCGCTTTTGCAGCCACGGCTTCCGAGGAAAGGTGAGAACATTCAAGAGCGTGCAAACAAACCTCCACTTTCCTACAGAACTCCACCCAGACCTGCACCACCTCCTCGCTATGATAGGTGGCGAGAAAAGGAAGAGAGCCGTTAGCTTCAGTGGCAAACGCTTCGGCCATGGTCGCGCTACCAGCACGGAGCTCCTCGACGAAAGATGATAGGGAGACAAGGCTCAATTGGGCCAAGCGTTCTGAAGCCCGCAAAGCATAAGGGCCGGGCGGCATCACGATGCGCGATTCCAACGCCATGGAGACTGGCAGGGCTGTTCAAATTTGACAAATGATTAGTAAAATTCTTAAACACAGAACGAACGGGATTATAATAAAATGTCACTCACCGACAGTCATGCAAGTAGGAGCCGAAGGTTCCCCTGGCCCTTCAACGACCTCGACCTCATCGTCAGCTTCCAAAACTATAAGAGACATCAACGTCATTTCGCAAGATAGTAACAATGCTATGGTAAAAGAAAAATGGCGAATGACACTAACCTTGCCCGGAGGAAAGGACAATACGCTGAGGGGAGATCGCCTGCGGAGCCGCCATCTCCAATAAACGCTGAAATGACTGTCGAGGCGACAGATCAGCGATAGTGGCCGCCAAACCGCGCAATTCTGGAAAAGATAAAAGAGTTTAGACTATGAAAGGGTGGCTAAATTAAAATGCAGAGGGTTACCTTCAACGCTCCTCCCATTCTGAGCCGAGAGGATAGCAGCTTCAACAGCCTCCGCCATAACGTCAGGATTCAACAAAGGAAGAGTAGTCCCGACTACTTCTCTTCCAGCCTCTGAGCCGTCCTCAGTAAGGGTCATTGGAGCGGCGACCTCCAAAGGAACTTCCCCCAAAGGGGAAAGCGCTCCCTGATCAAGAACCACCGCTGGAGGCTCTACCATGAGAGGAGCAGCCTCATCAGTTCCCTCTACATCAAGCGAGGCTTCATCGAGAATTTCGGCGGGCTTTAGTTTTAATGAGCCCGTAGGGAGCTCCCCCAGCGTCGAAGATTCTGCAAGATTCAAATAAGAATAAGGATACATATGCATGGGCATAAACAATCTGAAGAACTACGAAAAGAACCACAACGTACCGATGCGCAAAGAAGCCCTCAATATGGCTTCTTCAAGCCGCTGCTCCTTCTCAAGGAGGTGGGCTCGCCGGGGTTCGAGAGTGGACTCATGGCCGCCGGTCCATAAAGAAAGTGCGTCAGCTGCATCTTCTGAAGCGGCCTGCTTCAAAGCCCTCTCCCCCCATTCCTCCAAAGGACCGATAAATCGCCGTCGAATCCATGAAGGGTCTTCGTAAAAGATTACAGCGGGATAGGACTTCTTCGGAACCCTGGCATTATGAGACACATCTTTGGAACGCCGTATGGCCTCAGCCAACTGTGCGGCCTCCTCATCGGCCGAACTCGGGAAAGGAAGTCCAGCGTCTGACTCTTGCAGGGCCAACGGCTCGTCTTCAAGTGTAGGCTCAGACTCCGCAAAAGAATCGAGCGAATTGGTGGCCACCTTCCTTCGACGCTTAGACCAAGAGCCGGTCGCCGAGGATGACCATTTCCTCCCCCGCGAAGCCTTAGGATGACGCTGACCCACATCGCCTACGATGCCCTCATCTCTATTACCCTCGCCTGGTGCCACGACCGAGGATGACACTGTCATTGTCAATGCCACGGGGGGCGGTGCTACCACAGGCGGTGGTGCTACTACCGGGGCCCTTCCACCTCACGAGCGGGAACCCAGGGGCATACCGGCCGTTGGAGTAAGGTTCACCTCCGATTCTCCTGGGATGAGCGCAGTGCCGGTATCCCTTAGAGGGAAGCGGACCGGAGCCCTCGGTCGCAGCTTAGCTCCTGGAACCAGAGGAGGGGCATCGTGTCCAAGAAGCACCCTCATTTCCTCAAGAATGATTGGGCTGACCCGATGAAGATACCAACCCGTAAACGCGCCCACGCACCGGGGTAGGTATTCAGCTTCAGTTACAATGAAGTAGGAGCCGGTGTTTAGCCTCATGAAATGATGAGCTGCATCGCGAACGGCATCGAGTGAAGGGATTGGGGCGACTATAAAAGCCTCGAAAGGAACAACCTGGTCGTATCCAAGTTGTCGGGCAAATCGATGCGGATTGTACCGCATGAAAAGAGCTGCACTGTCCTGGCGAAACACCAAGTAGCCCGGTCTAATTGTATATAAATGCGCAGCCTCCCGGGGCTTCAAAGAAGGTGCGTTGTCTTTTGACAGATCCCAGAGTTGTTGAACTGGACCTGAGGGAGTAGACAAGACCCAATCATTAAAAACCATCCCGCCAGCAGCAGCGTAAGGAGAAATCAGCACCCGAATAGCCCCGAACTGAGTCGGGTCGGCGGCAGAAGCATCCACTAATCGCATAAGTCGTGGAAAGGGGTAGGCATCGTAAAATGATGGCCTCTGATGCATGGCAAAAGCCCCCAACACGTGCATTTCGATCCAGGACGTGAAATAATGAAGCGAAAAGTTTACCACATCCACGCCAGGAGTAGAGGTATTAGCTGCGGTGCCCAACCCATGATAAAGATGCGCCAACGCCGGGATGCCGATAGCCAATCGCGTCCCCTCAGCAATACGATGAGCCGAGTAGATAACCGAGGCTCTCATGAAGCGGCGATGCATGGGGATAACGAACCAACTGAGCCAAGCACTGACAAACCCCACGAAGAATGTTTCCTCATCCATACCGGGTGCTGCAATGGACTCAAAAGACATCGGCGACATGATGGGAATATAGTATTGTGGCAGGTCCGATTCAGCGGTCGGTAGCTTCTTCGGACCGAACCCAAAGGGGTCTTTGATGTTAGCAAACTTCGGAGCAGTCTTCGATATGACGTCCTCACGAAGGAAGCGGGAAATGAAGCTTTTAAAAGTAACACCCTGCTCCTCAGACTCAGTGAACAATCGATCAAAAATACCCAGCGCCTTGATCAAGCTGGGGCGCTTGTGGCGAATGGCGTTCTCAGCAGACAAGCCATCAACCGGTGCAGACTCGGGCTCAAAAACATACTCGTCTCGGGGCAACAACTCCTCATACAGTGCACCCATGATTGGCAATCCCGAGATTTCATAAAATTCTGCCAGAGAAATCGAAACCTCGCGATCTCCTAAAATGAAAGTGTTAGTAGGGAGATTCCATTGATTCAAGAACGCCTTGACCCACCAGGCATGCAGGGACTTATAATGGAAGAGTGACGCGTATATTGCCTGATAAAGCCCGACCTTCTGCAGCCGCGCACGATGGGCAGAAAGGATGTAGCGAGCCCAGAGAAGGTAGCCTGTAGGGTGTCGAGGAGTAAACCCTATCTTATAAATTTGCCCCCACGGGTGGGCCTCACCCTGGCAGATACGCCGCCCCAAAATGTCTATGGCCGGGATCGGATGGTTCGGAATACCGGTCGTCGAAGGCTCGAGCCTCCCCGTTGGAGTCTAGTTAGGCATTTCCACAGCAAAAACCGTCCTCGGAGGATCCATCGGTAAGAATGGGAAAGTGGGCTCCGTCGGTACCGCGCAAAGAAAACTCCGGCGACCCTGAATAATCTGACTATACCAATATCCCCATTGAAGAAGGTTGGTACAGTTCGGGTCATGGGCCCGGATCATCGCCATCGCTTCCTCATCAGATGGCGACTGAGGAAAAGCAGCCTCCGAGCGAGAAAAGGGAAAGCAGGGAATAGAAGCCATCGCACCTGAAATCCAATAAAAGGAGACCGTTAAAAGCAAAGTCAGCGATATATATCCATGCATAAACATGAAGACTAGTTAAAGAAAACAACAGCAAAGTTTTCTGGGACTATTGGCTACAAAACACATGGGCCCCACAGAATCCGGATGACGGCTCATTAATAATGAGACCAAATAGCTATAATAAAACAAAGGGAATATCCTCATTAAATAAAGACTGAGATTCAGGTGACCCTACACATCCCCCCTAGAAGACAAATCTGTCTCGAGCCCCACAACAGATCCAACAGGAGCAAAGGAATTAAATTCCCACAGAAGATATCATTACAAAACTCCTGTTCCATCAATTGCAGAAGGACAACCTCAGGCCAAGAGGCCCCAAGAAGGCTCCATGTGAAGAAACTGAGTTCTTCACAGGAATTAAATTCCTTTTAGAAAAGGGAATTAAATTCCCATAAGACATTTTTGGGAAGGAATTAAATTCCATAGATTGTCATCATCATTTCCCTAAAGACCGCTTAGCCCTAAGAGAGCTACAGTTTGAAGATTAAATGGCTTTCTGTTCCTGTTGATGAATTTGAAGAAAATGGGTTCATATTAAAAGAGTAAAACTCTTGTTTTGAATTTAAAATCCAGAAGAATGTGAAAGTCCATCGTTTGCCCAAGAACATTACCTGAGGGAAAGAAGTCCTTTCAAACAGAGTTAAACTCTGAAAATTGTTTCAAGGCAGAGAACTAAGCTCTGAAAGAAGAGAATTAAATTCTCAGAGAAAGTTTGCAAGGAGGAAGACAAGCAAAGTGGAGGCGTCCCTGAGATGACCCCTATATTTATAGGATGTGATGGAAACGCTTTATCTCCCTGAATCCCTAGAAGAATCCAACGGTCACATAGAGTGACAGCGTTGCACTCACGTGCAAACACGTGAGAACAACGCTATGGGGGCATTTGTTTCCTGATTTAAAATCAGGAAAGGTTACGAAGAAGGGTCGCGTGCTCCCACGTGACCAGCAGTCACGTGTTGGCACGTGACATTTAAAAGCATCGGTAAGCAAATTCAGCTTCCCGACTACATCAAAGAAAAGGGCTTCAGAAAGGGTCACGTGCTCCCACGTGATCTGGGTCACGTGTTGGCACGTGACAATTAAAAGTGGCTTCAAAAGCAAACCGGTTCCCTGATCAAATCAACGAAAAGGCTTCAGAA
Source organism: Agapanthus africanus (assembly GCA_030015575.1). Classification (NCBI taxonomy): domain Eukaryota; kingdom Viridiplantae; phylum Streptophyta; class Magnoliopsida; order Asparagales; family Amaryllidaceae; genus Agapanthus; species Agapanthus africanus. Next base: position 247,261,606 of record CM057349.1, read on the forward strand.
GAGGTCACGTGCTCCCACGTGACCAGGGTCACGTGTTGGCACGTGATACTCAAAAGCAGCAGACTTGTTCTCCGGTTAAATCAAGAAAAGGGGTCCAGACGAGGGTCATGTGCTCATACGTGACCGGGGGTCACGTGATGGTGTTAGTTATATGTATTCCCTAGAGGCCATTACTATACATAGGATGTATATTGTAGTGGATGCTTAGACATATATAAGGAGGACTTTCTTGCTCGACATGATAGTACGCTATCTGGTTACTCTTTACCTTAACGTGTACACTGATTGTCTCTCTGTTACATGTTGGTAAAGCCCTTAGGATGTGTACTTGACTACCTGGACTGTGATGCAGATCATACTAGTGGGGACATGGTAGTCCATAAGTACATCCTTCAAAGTCCTTAGTCGTGGGTATATCGAGACGGGGCATCGATATACCAGAGTAGACTAGCGTATACCTTCTCGACCCATACAGATGGGCGATGGATGATCCCATATCCATTGGTGTTTGACATCAGAGATGATATACGGGTGCTCAGTGGAGACTGGGTACACTGGACGGACTCGCCGAGAACTCCCAGATGGTATTATACCTTACGTCAGATGGCAGTTCTCTGGTGACACTGGTACAGAGTAGTCTGTTGACCCGAGATCGTCATAGAGTCTTGTGTGGTTCCCACTGTGCTTTGATTTCCATCTTACCACGTCCAAGAGGGCATGCAAAACGGTGTTTTTTGGGTACAGTCCCGAGTCACATGGAGGCAATGAGCGATAGGAGGGGATTCGTCTCTCCCGGTATAGGGAGTTGATGTTGCGCTGTGTTCGATTGGCTATAACCGGAAATCCCTGGCCAGGGTTGCTGAAATTTACTGGTAAGTGTTACCTGTAGTTTCTCGAACTGTTATAGACCTCATATCGACACGACTTATCGAGCTATTGGGGTCTGACGTTTACCACCCCTAGGCGAGATATGCGACATATCAGACGATCAGACCGAACTGTACGGTAAGTGTTACTGGTTGGATTCACAGGAGTGTGAGCGGGCTTGCTCGTCGATCTTCTGATCGCTCAATACCCGGATGGCGTTACGTTTAGCAGACCGCTTGCGGCTTGTGGGTGTTTGATATTATCATCACCTACTGCCGGCGTATTGACGAGTCTTTAGAGTCCTACACAGAGGTTTCCTGGCTCAAGCGAAACGAAATAGGAGCGCATATGAGATATGTGCGGGATCGAGAATAATGCGTGTATGTGATACCGTATTCTATTCTCGCGATGAATGTATTGATTGGTTGTATGCGATATAACCTAGTTATCGAATCAACGATTGATTCGATAAGCCGATACATTGAATATTAGTCGGTTATATGCGATATGACCGGGTCGTTAAATCAAGTGTTGATTTAATGATTTAATGCATAATTATATATTTGATATATTACTTTGCATTAACTAGTATTGGTTCACTTTAAATGGATTTTCTCACTTGAAGTTCACAAGTTGTATATGTGATATACTTTTGTGCACTTGATTGTATCATGTTTGATGATACATGCTTACTTGAGTTTGTGTAAAGTTTAAACCTTGGTTAAGTAAATGGTTAGGGTTTTGTTTAATTTATTTATTCATTTATTGATTTGTTTATTTCATTTTGGCAAAAGGAAAATGGTGGCTAATTTTGTTTCTTTGTTGAAGTTTCATGAAGCTTTGAAATAGTCCACCATTTTTGTTTTATGCCTAACCTAACCATTCACCTAACTATAGTTTGCTCTCTACACATAACCATGGTTGGTTTATGATAAGTATTCTATGATTTTCTTTTTTAAAGAATAACTTATCATAATTCTTATCATATCATTTTCATCATCTTCTTCTTCTTCTTCACATGAAGAAAGCTTTCTACCAACAATGGTGAAATGTGAAAATGAGTAAGAAATCCAATTCTAAAGTGAACCCACCTCCTATTTCTTCATCCTCTACCTCTTGCCAAGTAGTATAGGGTGTTTTCTTCACAATTTTCATGACTTGGTGAAGTGGGAGCTTGATCTAGTGATGCCTCGACGTAGATCATCTTCGGCACGAAGCCGACGACCTTGCCCGCCCATTTCTCCGATGAAGCCGACGCTAGAGCCCGGGATTTGTTATGGACAGCGAGGAGACTTCATTGCGGAGCTATGGAGGTGGAGGACCGGATCTACAAAGGTTGTATATCCGTTCTTTTAGTTAAATTGTTAACTAGTTGCATTTGTTTCGCCTAAAATTCTAGTTAACGATCCGTATTAGGGTTTCTCGGCACCCGTAAAATTTGAAATTGGCATGGTTGATGCCTTGTGAGACCTCATTAGTGTGCCTAGGAACCCTACAGTGGTATCAGAGCCTAGCTAGAGCCTTAGGCGAAGTCTAGACGGAATTAGAACTCCGATCGAATCAAAACCCAAACCCTAATATTGCTCTCTGTACTTTTTCTGAAATCGTGGAATTTTGAGAATTAAAAATATGCAGAAAAATCAGCAGGAAGATCTAAGACTTACTGTGAAATTCGAGCTCATGAATCCATCAAAGAGCCGCGGTTCCGCCGCATAAGCATGGCTTATGCGGCGGTTCCGCGGCCATAATGTATCCTTGTTTAATGAATTGTGCACAGTAATTCCTAGTATGCAGTGCTGGTTTTCCTAGGAATTTTTAATATTTTTCCAAGAGTTGAATTTTCTGGGTTGTATTGGGGACTCGGTGTATCGATCGGATTATCTAATTTTGTCAGTGTGTTTTTTCCAGGTATTTTAGAATATGTTAAAAAGTTCGACCGGATATAAATACCCACTTTTTCCCCTGCCGGGAAATTCCCAATTGTTGGATTTTTCCGTAGTTTAACGACGTTCTAAGTAGTGCAAGTAACGCGATGAACCCTCTAGAAGACAACAAACCTTAACTCGATTATGTGACTGTCTTGAACTGCCCTTTGAACCTTCGGGTTTGGGGCAGTACGGCGTGCCACATGTGAGGCGTTGGCTTGACCCTTCTACGGCTGGACCGTTGGTACTGAGGCACGAACTGAATGTTGTTAGACTTATTTCATGTGTTGAGCTGTTTCGGGAAAACTTGGGTGTTTGATTGTTCGATCGGAAAGTTTAACATTTTCTATTTTATCCGGAATGTGATACAACAATTGGAATTCACAAAAGTTATGTGATAACTGAATGAATGTTATAAACATAGCACTTTAGTCTCACTTGATCGGTTGCCACGGAATTTTGATGTGATCAAAAGTCCGTCGCAATCACGTAGCGTACGCGGATACTCGCCGGGTAAACTTAATAGACAGCCTCGCCCCATAGCCCCGACCAAGTGACTGTAGGAGAACCCCGTCGCCGAAAGCATCCGTTCGGGTGCTCGCGGCAGCGGTGTTCCGCCTTGGTGCACTTCGTCGACGGCGTCGGGGGTGCGGCCGCCTACTAAAGTTTGCGACGAGCATTCGATCAGGATATCGGGAATCTTGCTGAATTTCCCGACTTGATATTGAAAAGTGTTTTCGATAATGAGACTAAAATGCGGGGTTTATAATTGTTAGGCATGTGATGTCTAAGGTATTCATTTGATTAGGCATGCGATGTCTATGCAGATTGCGAATTCCAACTGTTGTACTTTTACACTTTCTTTTCTATGACCATAAGTGTAATATGTGATATCGCCGGTTTCGTTGCTATATGTCAACGACAATTGGGATGCGCATATTTACTTACGTTGATGACATGTGATGTTATGTGTTGCTGGATATGTTATATTGGATCGTCGTGTTTGAATAGCCGGGGGTTTTTATGTGAGATGAGTGTTTTTCATTTTCATTCATGTAAAAACTTGTATGTAATATTCTTTTATTGGGGTACTTCCAGGTTGCGGAAGTTGTCACCGTTGTTGTATATTATTTACTTTTCCGCACTAGGATAGACCCAAGGAGGAGGGCACAAGTAACCGGGTTCTGGAGTCCAGTGGGAGACCAACTGGAGGAGTCGAGTCTGGGTCTCCTAACTCTAGAATTGGCAGGGTTGCTTGCCGCTCTCGTAGGGGTCTAGGGGTGTGGGTCTGGCTATTCATCACGACCGTGGAATCCGTGTTTTATACTGTCTCGTATTGAAAACACGGACGTCCTAGTATATCCAATATTTCATATGATTCTTCTGCTGCAATATCTGTGATGTGATCATGTGATATGTTCTGTGATAGATACTGTATATAGTATATATGATATATTATATAGACGTTACTTATGTTTTACACCCGCGCTAGCCCTGCCCCGCTCTGCCGTTAGTTACCTAACCTAACGGTGCACGAGGGGACATCGAGGCGAATGCGGATGGCATAAGTGTACGTCGTATTTATCTGTGATGTTTAGGTGTTTAAATGATGGGACTTCATTAATGTGATTAATGAAATAAAAGAAACCTAAGATGTTGCAGAATCGAATTTCAAAAATAAAACAGGTAGCTACAGTTCTTGCTTTGCACAGAGGTATATGTGATATATCCTGCACCTTATTCGATAAGGAAAGGACCGAGATCCCTTCACCGGGAGTGACTCCTTTAGCAATAACTGGCAGATGCTACACACTCGGTTTGTCTTTTGATTGCTTTTAAGTGTTTTTGCTTTGCACAGTGATATATATGATATATCCCGCACCTCATTCGACGAGGAAAGGACCGACGATCCCTTCACCGGGAGTGACTCCTTTAGCAAAACTAGAAAAGCCTAAAAAACACTCCATTTTAAAATCATTTGATTCTACAACGATATCAAGTTCATTACGCAATAGGTTTTCAGAAAAACCTGTCGTAGCCCTCCGTCATTTCAGATACGTACTAGTTAGTATTCGTGCTGCGGTTGTTTGGCCTCCGTCAAGACGTAGTGTACGGTAGCTAACTAGTGCTTATCTGTTAGCATGTGATGCGATTGGATTAGGGTATTCGTACGGCGTTGTTTGGCCTCCGTCAAGGGTCGTGCGGGTGGGTTTAATTCAATCAGGAAATGACGGGTTGAACTTGACTAGCGGACTATGGGTTGTTTGGCCTCCGTCAAGGTCATAGGACGCTAGGGGCAAAATTATCGGGAATTTCAAGTGTTGAAATTTGCAATGAGATTGCATACCTTCTATGAGATAGTTGGATCCCGATACCCACTGTGAGTAAGAGTTACTCCTGGGAAAGTTTTACACATTACAATTAGCCAATCAAGTAGGTGTCTAGAAAGGTGTTAACGAGGTTACGCCTCTGGGAAAATGAGGTTTACATTAATTAGGTTCGTGCGAAAGCATGGGGGACCTCCCTCAAAGTACCGACACTGGCCTGGCTGAAAGATTGGCGAACTTGTAGTTTGTAATTAATCCCGGCTAGTCTTTCCTTTTAGGGTTTGAAAGAAGATTTGATAAAAAGCAGTGGGAGCCATCCTGATTAGATAAAATAAAAACCAATCTATTCTTGCAAGAGCGCACGCTGAGTGTTTTCTTCTCTCTCTCTCCAGGTAGCGACCATATCACGCCTTAATCAAGATAATAATACGGATTATTGACCGAACCCGCTTATTATACTGAGCTGGGGAACGTTGGTCCCGCTCCACCTTATAGTTGTTATAAGACAGAGCAGGAAATTGGGGAATACCAAAATTCCTATGCCGCCCAAACGAAGAGAGTGCATGCTGATGCATCATCTTCGGGTGTGTTCATTACAGAGAACTGTTTCTCAGTATCCTTTACGTCCTGGGTATGTGATACCAGATCAGGATCCCAGATATGTTGTAACCCTTCGAAAATCGTTTAGGCAGTTTTTCGGTAATCGGCTAATTTTTCGGCTTTTTCCGTAAAAAGTCAAAATAGGTATTTTTCATTGTAGACCTAATTATACAAAATTTAGACAAGATATTACTATAATTTTGTCACTAAAATGTCACTTATAATTTTCTAGTTAAATAAAAAAAAAATTCGTAATTAATTATTTTTTTTATTATTTTAAGCCTTTTTAAATACATTAAATTAGTGAGAAATACAAATTTAATTGGGTAAATTTCATAATCAGGAGTCTTTATAATCTAAAATATGGTGTTAATAAAATTGTATCATGGCTTGCAAATTTTTGGTTTTAGGGTTGGAAATTTTATGAAAAAATGAATTAAAATGAGGCTTTTTGTGAAAATATTGATGTGAAAGCATTAAATGATAACATATGATGTTTTATTGACCTAGAAACATCTACACAAAACCCACACCACCCTCCTCTTGCTCCAGGCCGAGCTCACCTGCTGGAAACCCCTCATTTTCCCCATTTTCTTGCTTCAAATTTCCATTAAAAATCCACCGAAATCCAAAAAAATTCACAATTTCTTCACAAAATTGAAACCTAAATCCTATTCCACCTCTTTCCAAACCCTAAGTTGTTTAAAACAAGGAGAAAGAAGACATCTATGGTGGCTAAGTGAAAGAGGATCAACACTTGGGAGATATAATTTTAATCTAGTTGTTAAATTTGTAGTTTAAATAAGCTATTTCAGAAGTTTAAAGTGTCAATTTCATTGCAATGGTTTGTTTTAAAAATTCAAGAATAGGATTGGTGTTGTAATTAGGGTTTGAAATATGATAAGTGTGTTTAAGTTAGTGTTTTGGCCATCTAGTGGGTTAGATCGAACGTTTATGCATTGTTCCGATCGCTAAATCGTTAATTCGCGAGGTTTGCATCGAAATTTATCCGTGAATGCTTACTAGGTTTTCTACGAAATTAGGAAGCGATTTATTTGCGATATCATGATGATATTATTAGCATCTAATATGACTTGTAGGGTATGCGAATGCGTAGTTTTGTCTAGTTGGGTTTTAGCTTTGGCGGTTGCACCGAAATGACGATTCTAGTTAAAGATTAGCGATTTTCGTGCGTTTTTCCGCGCACCGAGTGCACGTGACGTTTAATTCGAGAGCGTCGATATTCGTATATTGTCACTTGCATCGTTTTAGGTTTTGTAATCTTATGCTTGGTGTTGTGCAAATATAGGATCGGTCGGGGAAATATCAGACACGGCACGAAAAGGCAAGGCGGTGGTCGGATCGGATTAGCGGGGATTTCAGGTGAGTAGATGTATTCATCTATGGGGGAATCGTCTGGATGGCGCGATGCGCCCCCCTAGTTAGGATTACCCTACTTTTTTGCAAGATTTATTTTGTTAGCTAGCTTATCCATTCATGTACACTGCATACCCTTATAGCGAACAGTATATTAAATTGCAAGGACATTCATCTATACTTATGCGATATCATTTCGTAGGACACGAACACCTTACCATTAGCATCTGTTGCACGCGCACTATTCATGTGACATACACGCCTTTGGTAAATTATATGCCACGTGCACTATAGAACCTGTTTATCATAATATCGCCACTTGCATTCATACTTGATATATGAAATTGCATAGCATACGTATACCTCGCATCATCATCATATTTATATAGATTTCTAGCCAAAATTCACATCGTATACATTGATATCATAGACATTTATCATATTTAACATGTGGACACTATGATTTTCTTGAGGATTTCAGTTTTTCTGTGATTTCTGGATTTTTGGGGAAAACCGCAAGAATTTAACAAAACCTTATATTTATCATTTTCAAAACAAAGTTGCGGTTTTCTTGTGATGTATGTGTCGTCCACCATGAGTTTTCATGTTTTCTGTTGGATTTCGAGACCCGATTCGAGGAGTGGATGAACCGTCTCGGGTACATGGTGGGCCCGGTATGGTATCCCGGGGCAAGAAGATCGAGTTGTAGACGATGAGCCTGGCAGGGGAAGACTACCTACCGGTGATGTCTGGCGCGGCGGATATCCGGAGGATACCGACCGTTGTCGTGAGATTTATGATATGGGCCGATCCGGACTGACGGAGCCCGATATTGAGACAGATATGATTCCTATTTGGTGTCGATGCTTGACACGGGTTTTCAGATGATTTCTTGATGGTATTTAGCTATTATACAGATATTCATTTTCTAAAGTTAAGAATTCAATACCCTTAGCATTTAAAACACTTAAAGATTTAGAAATGACATTGCATACCTGTTCATGCATACTAGAGCTATTATATCACATATGGACATGCATGTTGTGGTGCATTGCGTGCATTCTTACGATTGCCTTATTAGATGTTATATTTACTCACGAGCTGGCAACTCACTCCCGTTGTGCCACAGTGTCTTGCAGGTCGGACTCATCGGTCTTGTAGCGGCGGCTATCTTATTATCATCTCCTTTTGCGCAGACTCGCGATATCGCCCGTAGGTGGGTTGCGGGCACACTTTATTTCTTTTGCTTTATCATTGTATCTAGTATTCTCCATCTACCACTTTATATTGTATATGCGACCTAGTGGTGAGACTGAGAGGTAGTATATTTGTGGTTTCTTTTGGGTCGAGCTCACTTGAGCCGGCGATGTGTTTTCTGATATTTTGCATCTCTTTATTGTTTTTTTTCTTGATATTACTATTATATTGCATGTGGTTGTGATCCGCCTTGGGCGAAGAGCTAGCTCCCGCTTGGGGATGCCATTTTATGATTACAGGTTTATTATCTTGTTGTACCCATTTTGGGGGATAGAAAATACAGGGGAGACTCTGCCGAAATTTTCAGAAATTTATGATGTTTTTAAAAAGGGATTCTTTGCAACTTAATTGATTTGAAAATCGTTTTCATTAAAGGTTTTCCTTCACTCTCTTTTGATTTTGGTTTAGATTCTTCTGGGCTTTGGCTGACTTAGGTTACGGTACGCCTTTAGACGACTCGTAATCTAAGTGCCAGTTGCGTTCCGTACTTTCGGGTCGTGACAAAGTTGGTATCAGAGCGTAGGTTTTATCTTTCTGAGTGTAGGACGACCTTGGTAGATGGTGTAGGTAACTTAAGCAGAGTGACGTAGCGTGGGTATGGTCCGCGGCATACTTACGATACGGTACTCCGCCTAAGTGACCTTAGGACATAATTGCTTGTATTTCCTTTCTTGATTCCTTGCATTCCTTGATTCAATTGCAATGTCCTTATCAGTCTTGTTTCTTATTCTAGCTTCGATGCCGCCAAAGACTACGAGAGCTCAGCGTGCTGCCGCTAGGGATGAGATTCGAGCGGGCCCGTCTGAGGCGAGGATCGAGCGGGAGGATACGCCTACCCCTCAGGGTCATACCGATCCGCCTTATCCTGACCGTATTGCCAGATTAGAGGCCGGCATGCAAGAGTTGCGGCAGATGATGGGATCTTTAGTTGAGTCCAGCCGGGCACAGAGATCCGAGGACGTTCCTTCCACCGCACAGACCACGATCGTACCTGCTGCACAGATGGTCACTCCTGCTGCTACTACGGAGACTATCCCTATTTCACTACAGGAGTTCATGAGATTGAGACGTCCATCTTTTACCGGTACAGATGCGACAGAGGACCCACAGGCATTTCTTGATAGGATGGCTCGGATTTGCCGTTCGTTGAGGTGTTCTGATGATAGATTGGTGGAGTTTGCGAGCTTTCGTCTGGAGGGTCTTGCCCAGACATGGTACGATTCAGTAGAGAGAGGCCGAGCTGCAGGTCTACCTTCTATGACCTGGGATGAGTTTACATCTGCATTTCTTGCTCGTTTTCTTCCGGAGAGTGTCCGAGATGCTCGAGCCCGTAGTTTTGAGTCTTTGCGCAAGACTCCTGGGATGACAGTGTCGGAGTATGATATACAGTTTACCCAGTTGTCTCGATATGCTCCGTACCTAGTCGACACAGAAGAGAAGAGAATAAAGAGGTTTGTACGAGGGCTTGATACACAGCTATTCCTTGCCATCGGCACCCAGCACTTTGATACATACGCAGCCGCGATGGATGCAGCCTTACTTTTGGAGGAGCGTATTTCTAAGACTCCGGTCGTTTCTGGGTCGAAGAGAATCCGTACTGATACGCCAGCTCAGCGGCAGATGGGCAGACACCGCGATAGATTATTTCCGGAAGATGGTGGAGGCAGAGGATTGAGACGAGGTCAGTTATTTGGTTCATATCCACAGACCCAGCAGTCGTCGCCAGGATGTTTTCGGTGTAGGAGTCAGTACCACCGTGTCAGAGACTGTACCATGGGACGCCAGGGCGCGGCGACAGTCCCACATGTGACTTTACCACCCTCACCGCCTTCTCAGAGAGCTTTACTTCCTACTCCTGACGATGCTCCACGTCAGTCAGATGCTTCTAGAGGCTGTGGGCGTGGCGGTCCAGTTCTGAGAGGATGAGGCGACAGGGGCAGAGGCAGAGGCCGAGGTAGAGGCAGAGGACAGCCAACTATTAGTGGTGGACAGGCCCGAGTGTTCGGGTTGACTCCTCAGGATGCACAGGCATCCAATGCCGTCGTGACAGGTACTCTGCCAGTATGCTCTTTTGATCCACGGGTATTATTTGATCCAGGCTCCACACATTCCTATGTATCCACGTACTTTGCACCAAGGTTGGGCCGAGAGTCTTCTCCGTTAGATCAGCCGCTTGTCGTTATTACCCCGGTAGGCGAGTCTTTTGTTGCCTGTTTTGTGTACCGATCGTGTTCCGTTCGTATCGGGGAGAGAGATTCTTCAGTTGATTTGATTCTTCTCGATATGCTAGACTTTGATGTTCTTCTTGGTATGGACTGGCTAGCCACCTGTTATGCATCCGTGGACTGCCGTGAAAAGGAAGTCAGATTCAGTTTTCCTGGTGAGCCGGTTCTTATTATTCAGGGAGATCGTAGTGCTACCCTTCCCAGCTTGATTTCTTCTCTTCGCGCTGGTCAGCTCTTAAGGAAAGGGTGTCAGGGATTCTTAACATATGTTTGTGATACTAGCTCCACAGAGGTTCCGTTGGACCAGGTCCCTGTTGTGAGAGAGTTTCCTGATGTATTCCCTGACGAGCTGCCTGGTCTGCCACCAGAGCGCGAGATTGAGTTCTGTATTGACTTGATCCCCGGCACGGGGCCTATCTCTATACTGCCTTATCGGATGGCCCCGGCGGAGCTGAGAGAGCTAAAGGATCAGTTACAGGACTTGCTGGACAAAGGGCTTATCCGACCGAGTGTGTCACCTTGGGGTGCTCCCGTCCTGTTTGTTAAGAAGAAGGACGGAAGTATGCGTTTATGCATTGATTATCGTTAGCTGAACCGGGTTACTGTGTGGAACAGGTATCCCCTACCCCGCATTGATGACTTATTTGATCAGCTCCAGGGTGCAGGGTTCTTCTCGAAGGTTGATTTACGATCAGGTTATCACCAGTTGCGGGTTCGGAAGGAGGATATTCCGAAGACCTCTTTCCGTACTCGATATGGTCATTATGAGTTCTTGGTGATGTCGTTCGGGCTCACCAATGCCCCGGCAGCTTTTATGGATTTGATGAACCGCGTATTCAGGCCGTATCTCGATCAGTTCATCATTGCGTTCATTGACGACATCTTGGTTTACTCTCGGAGCCGGGAGGAGCATGAGCAGCACTTACGTATCACCTTGCAAACTTTGAGGGAGCATCAGCTGTTCGCCAAATTTTTCAAGTGCGCATTCTGGTTAGACAGTGTCGATTTCTTAGGTCATGTGGTGACGAGAGATGGTATTTGTGTGGACCCGAGGAGGATCGAGGCAGTTCAGCATTGGCCTAGACCGGTATCAGTTACAGAGGTTCGCAGCTTTCTAGGTCTGGCCGGCTACTATCGACGTTTCGTCCAGGATTTCTCCTGCGTTGCTGCACCATTGACCGGGTTGACCCGGAAGGGGGTTCCTTTTGATTGGACCCAGGCATGTGAGGATAGCTTCCAGCAGTTGAAGACTCGTCTGACTACTGCACCAGTGTTAGCATTGCCTTCAGGATCAGGTGGGTTCGTGGTATATTGTGATGCTTCTCGAGTGGGGCTGGGCTGTGTATTGATGCAGCACGACAGAGTTATCGCGTATGCTTCTCGGCACCTGAGGAAACATGAACAGAACTTCCCCACCCATGATTTAGAGATGGCTGCTGTGGTATTTGCACTTAAGATCTGGAGACATTACCTATACGGTGAGTCGTGTTAGATATTCACTGACCACAAGAGTTTGAAGTATATCTTCCAGCAGCGAGATCTGAACCTGAGACAGCGCCGTTGGATGGAGTTGGTAAAGGATTATGACTGCGAGATTCTATACCATCCGGGCAAGGCGAATGTGGTGGCAGATGCTTTGAGTAGGAGGCCCGGAGGTAGCTTATCTTGTTTGAGCGCAGTGCAGATGCAGTCGACGGCGGATTGGCAGGTGTTTTGTGACAGCAGAGTGCAGTTCGAGTTTACTCCTACAGGGGGACAGCTGGCCCATTTCAGAGCACGCCCACAGTTACTTGACCGTATCCACGAGGCACAGTCCGGCGATGCCCGTACATTAGAGATTATTGAGCAGATTCGGCAGGGCAGAGTTTCCGAGTTCGTGATTGATGATCGGGGGATACTTCGATTTGGGACTCGACTGTGCGTGCCAGATTCAGAGGGACTGAGGCGCGATATTCTCGAGGAGGCACATAGATCAGTATACAGCGTGCATCCAGGTTCCACCAAGATGTACCGTGATTTGATAGAGGTTTACTGGTGGGACGGGATGAAGAAGGATATTACAGACTTTGTGTCGAGATGCCTGACTTGTCAGCAAGTCAAGGCCGAACACCAGAGGCCAGCCGGCGAGTTACAGCCTTTGCCCATCCCTGAGTGGAAGTGGGAGGAGGTCTCCATGGATTTTATTGTAGGTCTACCCAGGACCAGTCGAGGGTACGACTCTATTTGGGTGATTGTGGATCGACTGACGAATGCGGCTCACTTTCTGCCAGTGAAGACCACTTTTGGATTTTCTCAGTACGCCCAGGTTTATATTGATGAGATAGTGCGCCTGCATGGTGTTCCGACTTGCATCGTGTCCGACCGTGGCACCCAGTTTACCAGCCGATTGTGGCAGAAACTCCAGGAAGCATTGGGCACCCGATTGAGTTTTAGCACTGCCTTTCATCCGCAGACTGACGGTCAGTCAGAGCGTACTATTCAGACTCTTGAGGACATGCTCAGAGCTTGCGTTTTAGATTTCGGTGGTAGCTGGGATCGTCATTTGCCTTTGATCGAGTTTTCCTACAATAATAGCTTCCAGGAGACGATTCAGATGGCACCTTTCGAGGCTTTATATGGGAGGAGATGTCGATCGCCTGTATGTTGGACAGAGCTCAGGGAGAGCAGTATTTTGGGGCCGCAGATCGTACAGGAGACGACTGAGAAGATACAGCTGATTCGGGACAGGATGAGAGTGGCACAGAGCCGGCAGAAATCATATGCTGACAGGCGCCGTCGCTGACTCGAGTTCGCTGTTGGCGATCATGTCTTCCTGAAGGTCTCTCCGATGAAGGGTGTGATGAGATTTGGGCGGAAAGGGAAGCTGAGTCCTAGATATGTTGGTCCTTTCGTGATTCTAGAGCGTGTTGGCCCAGTCGCTTATCGGTTAGCTCTTTCGCCCAGCTTCCCTGATATTCACCCCGTATTCCATGTCTCGATGCTCCGCAAGTACCTTCATGATCCTTCCCAGGCGATTCAGCACCAGACGATCCAGCTAGAGCGTGATCTTTCTTTTACCGAGCAGCCGGTGGTCATTTTGGATCGGCAGGTGAAGAAATTGAGGTCGAAGGTTATACCGTCCGTCAAGGTCCTTTGGCGTGGCCCGAACAGCGAGGAGGTCACCTGGGAGACCGAGGTCGAGATGAGGAAGAGATATCCCCATATTTTTGAAGGTACGCGTAGTTAAATTCTAAATTCGGGGACCGAATTTCTTTAAGGGGGGAAGATTGTAACCCTTCGAAAATCGTTTAGGCAGTTTTTCGGTAATCGGCTAATTTTTCGGCTTTTTCCGTAAAAAGTCAAAATAGGTATTTTTCATTGTAGACCTAATTATACAAAATTTAGACAAGATATTACTATAATTTTGTCACTAAAATGTCACTTATAATTTTCTAGTTAAATAAAAAAAAAATTCGTAATTAATTATTTTTTTATTATTTTAAGCCTTTTTAAATACATTAAATTAGTGAGAAATACAAATTTAATTGGGTAAATTTCATAATTAGGAGTATTTATAATCTAAAATATAGTGTTAATAAAATTGTATCATGGCTTGCAAATTTTTGGTTTTAGGGTTGGAAATTTTATGAAAAAATGAATTAAAATGAGGCTTTTTGTGAAAATATTGATGTGAAAGCATTAAATGATAACATATGATGTTTTATTGACCTAGAAACATCTACACAAAACCCACACCACCCTCCTCTTGCTCCAGGCCGAGCTCACCTGCTGGAAACCCCTCATTTTCCCCATTTTCTTTCTTCAAATTTCCATTAAAAATCCACCGAAATCCAAAAAAATTCACAATTTCTTCACAAAATTGAAACCTAAATCCTATTCCACCTCTTTCCAAACCCTAAGTTGTTTAAAACAAGGAGAAAGAAGACATCTATGGTGGCTAAGTGAAAGAGGATCAACACTTGGGAGGTATAATTTTAATCTAGTTGTTAAATTTGTAGTTTAAATAAGCTATTTCAGAAGTTTAAAGTGTCAATTTCATTGCAATGGTTTGTTTTAAAAATTCAAGAATAGGATTGGTGTTGTAATTAGGGTTTGAAATATGATAAGTGTGTTTAAGTTAGTGTTTTGGCCATCTAGTGGGTTAGATCGAACGTTTATGCATTGTTGCGATCGCTAAATCGTTAATTCGCGAGGTTTGCATCGAAATTTGTCCGTGAATGCTTACTAGGTTTTCTACGAAATTAGGAAGCGATTTATTTGCGATATCATGATGATATTATTAGCATCTAATATGACTTGTAGGGTATGCGAATGCGTAGTTTTGTCTAGTTGGGTTTTAGCTTTGGCGGTTGCACCGAAATGACGATTCTAGTTAAAGATTAGCGATTTTCGTGCGTTTTTCCGCACACCGAGTGCACGTGACGTTTAATTCGAGAGCGTCGATATTCGTATATTGTCACTTGCATCGTTTTAGGTTTTGTAATCTTATGCTTGGTGTTGTGCAAATATAGGATCGGTCGGGGAAATATCAGACACGGCACGAAAAGGCAAGGCGGTGGTCGGATCGGATTAGCGGGGATTTCAGGTGAGTAGATGTATTCATCTATGGGGGAATCGTCTGGATGGCGCGATGCGCCCCCCTAGTTAGGATTACCCTACTTTTTTGCAAGATTTATTTTGTTAGCTAGCTTATCCATTCATGTACACTGCATACCCTTATAGCGAACAGTATATTAAATTGCATGGACATTCATCTATACTTATGCGATATCATTTCGTAGGACACGAACACCTTACCATTGGCATCTGTTGCACGCGCACTATTCATGTGACATACACGCCTTTGGTAAATTATATCCCACGTGCACTATAGAACCTGTTTATCATAATATCGCCACTTGCATTCATACTTGATATATGAAATTGCATAGCATACGTATACCTCGCATCATCATCATATTTATATAGATTTCTAGCCAAAATTCACATCGTATACATTGATATCATAGACATTTATCATATTTAACATGTGGACACTATGATTTTCTTGAGGATTTCAGTTTTTCTGTGATTTCTGGATTTTTGGGGAAAACCGCAAGAATTTAACAAAACCTTATATTTATCATTTTCAAAACAAAGTTGCGGTTTTCTCGTGATGTATGTGTCGTCCACCATGAGTTTTCATGTTTTCTGTTGGATTTCGAGACCCGATTCGAGGAGTGGATGAACCGTCTCGGGTACATGGTGGGCCCGGTATGGTACCCCGGGGCAAGAAGATCGAGTTGTAGACGATGAGCCTGGCAGGGGAAGACTACCTACCGGTGATGTCTGGCGCGGTGGATATCCGGAGGATACCGACCGTTGTCGTAAGATTTATGATATGGGCCGATCCGGACTGACGAAGCCCGATATTGAGACAGATATGATTCCTATTTGGTGTCGATGCTTGACACGGGTTTTCAGATGATTTCTTGATGGTATTTAGCTATTATACAGATATTCATTTTCTAAAGTTAAGAATTCAATACCCTTAGCATTTAAAAAACTTAAAGATTTAGAAATGACATTGCATACCTGTTCATGCATACTAGAGCTATTATATCACATATGGACATGCATGTTGTGGTGCATTGCGTGCATTCTTACGATTGCCTTATTAGATGTTATATTTACTCACGAGCTGGAAACTCACTCCCGTTGTGCCACAGTGTCTTGCAGGTCGGACTCATCGGTCTTGTAGCGGCGGCTATCTTATTATCATCTCCTTTTGCGCAGACTCGCGACATCGCCCGTAGGTGGGTTGCGAGCACACTTTATTTCTTTTGCTTTATCATTGTATCTAGTATTCTCCATCTACCACTTTATATTGTATATGCGACCTAGTGGTGAGACTGAGAGGTAGTATATTTGTGGTTTCTTTTGGGTCGAGCTCACTTGAGCCGGCGATGTGTTTTCTGATATTTTGCATCTCTTTATTGTTTTTTTTCTTGATATTACTATTATATTGCATGTGGTTGTGATCCGCCTTGGGCGAAGAGCTAGCTCCCGCTTGGGGATGCCATTTTATGATTACAGGTTTATTATCTTGTTGTACCCATTTTGGGGGATAGAAAATACAGGGGAGACTCTGCCGAAATTTTCAGAAATTTATGATGTTTTTAAAAAGGGATTCTTTGCAACTTAATTGATTTGAAAATCGTTTTCATTAAAGGTTTTCCTTCACTCTCTTTTGATTTTGGTTTAGATTCTTCTGGGCTTTGGCTGACTTAGGTTACGGTACGCCTTTAGACGTCTCGTAATCTAAGTGCCAGTCGCGTTCCGTACTTTCGGGTCGTGACATATGTAATCTGTTACATAGGGCTGCAGAAAGGTAGAGAACTGAGAACAGGTGATAAGTTTCATGAGGCAGAAAACGGGGCAAGTGTTGCAGCCAAGTCTGTTGGTCACTGTCACCCTGTATTCCAAATACATTGATTCTGAATGAATGTTATTAGATACCGAACCTGATATACAAAATCATATCAATCTCTTTATTAGTAAAGAAATGATAAAATTTTGTATTGTTGGATAATGTTTTGAACATTTCCTATATCAAAAGTTGATCGGATCATGCACGTTATCTAAAAGCATTGATGTTCTAAATCAAACTACAGTTCTTAGTATATGAAACACACATATGAGGAAGAGTTCAGAAATGAACGAATTCTTCTTAAGGTATTGTAGACTAGGTCATATCAATGCGACCTGACTAGCTGAAGTTACATATAGATGCATATTTAAATCAGTTTGAATTTACATCTTATGAAACTTGCCAGTCATGTCACTGAGATAAGATGACCACAGCTCTGTTTATTGGTAACAGAGAAAGAGTTAGTGAACTCTTGGGATGATACATGTTGATGTATGAAAGGTCCCCTGTCTACATATGCCAGGACTGGTTCTTTGTACTTCGTTACATTCTCTGATAATCTCTCAAGATTCAGACATATGTTCCTGTTGAAACACGAGTCCGAACCTTTTGAGATATTCACAGAATATGATTCAGAAGTAGAGAACCAATACGGGTATAAGTATTATGTCCTTTGATGAGATCGAGCAGGAGAATACTTGAGCACGGTAATCCTGGACTATTCTAAAAGGAGAATGAGATTCTCTCTCAGCATTACTCCTCCGTATACACCATAGCACGATGGTGTATCGGGGCGGAGCAATCACACCCTATATGATAAGGTGTGCTCTATGATGAGTACAACTGAGTTACCTATTTCCTTTTGGGAGTTATGCACTTGAGAAGCTGCATACCTATTGAATTGGGTTTGAATCAAATCAGTGCCTACCACTTCATATGTGATATGGAAAGGGAAGAGCCCATGTCTTAAGCTAGTTAGGATTTGGGGTTGTTCGGCCTATGTCTAAAAAGCAAAATCCGGACAAGCTCGAGGCAAGGTCTGTAATGTAGAACTGGAAAGGTTCCAGCTATACAAACTACAGCAGATGATTTGGTACAAGCAAAGGATTCAGTAGATACCAACGAATCTCAGCCTCTCCGCCGATCTAGTAGGGTTCCTCACCCACCTGAGAGATACTTCGGTTTCTCTATGACAGTGGGAGCGAGGATTGCATCATGAGATGATGACCTAACTAGTTTCGAGCTGGCCATCGGGAGTAAGACTCTGTAAGAATGGCTGGATGCTTAGCGATCTGAGATGGAATCCTTATACACCAACAAAGTATGGACTTTGGTTGCTATATCTGAAGGGTTAAATCCCCATCAGGAGCAAGTATATCTTGAGAAGATTACTTGGTGTACATGGAAGAGTTGAGACTTTCAAAGCTAGACTTGTTAAAGGTCTACATCATTGACCAGGTATGGATGATGATGAAACCTTTTCAAGTAGCTATGCTTAAGTCCATCCAGATCCTACTTGCCACGGCTACGTACCATGACTACGATATCTGGCGGTTGGGTGCCATGACTGCTTTTCTAAATGATGTTTTAGAAGAGAACGTCTATAAGTACACAGCCAGAGGGCCTCGTAGACAGTGGGAGCAGCGGAAACGTGTGCAAGATACTTTATAGGATAAAGCAGGTATCGCGGAGTTGGATCATCTGTTTTGATGTAGTAGTCAAAGAGTTTGACATCATCAAAATGGTAGATGAACCTTGTATAAACAAAAAGGTAGTAGGGAGTATGGTGGTGATCCTCGTAGAGTACGTGGATGACATACTCTTGATAGGGAAGGAGTTTCCTATGCTACGCTCGGTCAATCTCCACTTATCACAATGATTCTCCATATAGGATCAAAATGATACCTCCTAAATCCTGGGTTTTGGATCTATGAGATAGATCTAATTGGATGTTAGGATTCTCACTAGTTGTTGTGAGATGGTATCAATCGATCCTGGGGAGAATCACTGGAAGGGTTCCAGGGTGATAATGACGACTGAATGTCAGTCGCAGGCATTGTCTTTACCCTCAGTAAAGGGACGGTATGTTGGAAGAGTTCCAAGCTAGATACCGTGGCAAACTAGACGATAAAGGAAGGATACATCGCTACTTAACATGCTACCAAAGAGGATGTTTGGGTGTATATTGGTTCATGAGATGAACTACGTTCCAACCATTGTGAGACAATGGAGTTGTGGCTTATGCCAAGGAACGCCGGTCCCATCAGTGATCCAGACATATTCTGAGGCAGCATCACCTGATCATGGAGATAGTTGATCTCCAGGGTGATCGAGGTTAGGAGAGTAGACTCAGAGGACAACACGGCGGATCCACTCACAAAGGCCTTTTCCCAGAGAGAGACTTTTATGGGATGGTTGAGTATGAGATACTGCAACCACTGCTATCAGATGGCCCTAGTGCAAGTGGGAGATTGTTAGTTATATGTATGCCTTAGAGGCCATTACTATACATAGGATGTATATTGTAGTGGATGCTTGGACATATATAGGGAGGACTTTCTTGCTCGACATGATAGTACGCTATCTGGTTACTCTTTACCTTAACGTGTACACTGATTGTCTCTCTGTTACATGTTGGTAAAGCCCTTAGGATGTGTACTTGACTACCTGGACTGTGATGCAGATCATACTAGTGGGGACATGGTTGTCCATAAGTACATCCTTCAAAGTCCCTAGTCGTGGGTATATCGAGACGGGGCATCGATATACCAGAGTAGACTAGCGTATACCTTCTCGACCCATACAGATGGGCGATAGATGATCCCATATCCATTGGTGTTTGACATCAGAGATGATATACGGGTGCTCAGTGGAGACTGGGTACACTGGACGGACTCGCCGAGAACTCCCAGATGGTATTATACCTTACGTCAGATGGCAGTTCTCTGGTGACACTGGTACAGAGTAGTCTGTTGACCCGAGATCGTCATAGAGTCTTGTGTGGTTCCCACTGTGCTTTGATTTCCATCTTACCACGTCCAAGAGGGCGTGCAAAACGGTGTTTTTTGGGTACAGTCCAGAGTCACATGGAGGCAATGAGCGATAGGAGGGGATTCGTCTCTCCCGGTATAGGGAGTTGATGTTGCGCTGTGTTCGATTGGCTATAACCGGAAATCCCTCGCCAGGGTTGCTGAAATTTACTGGTAAGTGTTACCTGTAGTTTCTCGAACTGTTATAGACCTCATATCGACACGACTTATCGAGCTATTGGGGTCTGACGTTTACCACCCCTAGGCGAGATATGCGACATATCAGACGATCAGACCGGACTGTACGGTAAGTGTTACTGGTTGGATTCACAGGAGTGTGAGCGGGCTTGCTCGTCGATCTTCTGATCGCTCAATACCCGGGTGGCCGTTACGTTTAGCAGACCGCTTGCGGCTTGTGGGTGTTTGATATGATCATCACCTACTGCCGGCGTATTGACGAGTCTTTAGAGTCCTACACAGAGGTTTCCTGGCTCAAGCGAAACAAAATAGGAGCGCATATGAGATATGTGCGGGACCGAGAATAATGCGTGTATGTGATACCGTATTCTATTCTCGCGATGAATGTATCGATTGGTTGTATGCGATATAACCTAGTTATCGAAACAACGATTGATTCGATAAGCCGATACATTGAATATTAGTCGGTTATATGCGATATGACCGGGTCGTTAAATCAAGTGTTGATTTAATGATTTAATGTATAAATATATATTTGATATATTACTTTGCATTAACTAGTATTGGTTCACTTTAAATGGATTTTCTCACTTGAAGTTCACAAGTTGTATATGTGATATACTTTTGTGCACTTGATTGTATCATGTTTGATGATACATGCTTACTTGAGTTTGTGTAAAGTTTAAACCTTGGTTAAGTAAATGGTTAGGGTTTTGTTTAATTTATTTATTCATTTATTGATTTGTTTATTTCATTTTGGCATAAGGAAAATGGTGGCTAATTTTGTTTCTTTGTTGAAGTTTCATGAAGCTTTGAAATAGTCCACCATTTTTGTTTTATGCCTAACCTAACCATTCACCTAACTATAGTTTGCTCTCTACACATAACCATGGTTGGTTTATGATAAGTATTCTATGATTTTCTTTTTTAAAGAATAACTTATCATAATTCTTATCATATCATTTTCATTATCTTCTTCTTCTTCTTCACATGAAGAAAGCTTTCTACCAACAATGGTGAAATGTGAAAATGAGTAAGAAATCCAATTCTAAAGTGAACCCACCTCCTATTTCTTCATCCTCTACCTCTTGCCAAGTAGTATAGGGTGTTTTCTTCACAAGTTTCATGACTTGGTGAAGTGGGAGCTTGATCTAGTGATGCCTCGACGTAGATCATCTTCGGCACGAAGCCGACGACCTTGCCCGCCCATTTCTCCGATGAAGCCGACGCTAGAGCCCGGGATTTGTTATGGACAGCGAGGAGACTTCATTGCGGAGCTATGGAGGTGGACGACCGGATCTACAAAGGTTGTATATCCGTTCTTTTAGTTAAATTGTTAGCTAGTTGCATTTGTTTCGCCTAAAATTCTAGTTAACGATCCGTATTAGGGTTTCTCGGCACCCGTAAAATTTGAAATTGGCATGGTTGATGCCTTGTGAGACCTCATTAGTGTGCCTAGGAACCCTACAGATGGCACGTGACGGTTAAGTAGCAACCAGAAGACAGAGCGCAAAAAGAAAGAAGAAGGCTCGTTCCAAGGGGGTCACGTGCCTACACGTGACCAAGGGTCACGTGACCACACGTGACCGACTTCAAAGCCCATTTGTTAACAGAATTAAATTCTGAGAAAAGACCTCTCAAATCTTTCTAAAAGCAACCGATTGAATTAAAGATGATTAAATATCATCTATCTATGGGAAAATCTCGAATTTGGAAAGATTTCCCCGTAAAATCTGACCAAACTAACAGAGGAGAATCTCTGGATTTAAAATCCAATGGTGAGTAAAATTCACCTAATAATCCAAAGGTCCAGATGAATGATGGATGCAAATCAAATCTCTCAATGAAAGATTCACCAAAAACCAATTGATTTGGTTGCTTCTCCTATAAATAGGAGCCAAGAGACACACAAGAAAAATATATATACGCAGAGGGAAGAAAAGAGAGAGAGCCTTGATACTTGAGAGGAATTTGGATCTTCTGCAAAAGAAAACCCTAGGTAAGAAAGGGAAGGTTTCATTGAAAGAAAGAGAATTTAATTCTCAACAGAGTTTAACTCTGATGTAAAACAGAAGGACATATTTCTTCTCTCTTTGGTGGAGGATCTGTAAAGTGCACATCTCCCCTTGAGTTGAGAATTTAATTCTCAATGGGTTGAGATCCTGCCATGCAGATCCAAAGCATAGAGAGGGAATGGAAGCACGAGAATTTAATTCTCACAGAACTATAGGAATTTAATTCCTTCAAAATAAAATTCGGGTTTGACCCTGTGTTATGGGAATTTAATTCCTTCAGAACGAAAAGAATCAGGGTTTAACCCTAGTTAAGAGCTTAGTTCTGTTAAAACAACAAGAATTTAATTCCCTTAATCTTATTCCCCAGAATAATTCTCTAACAGAGAGTGTGGGTTTAATTCCTTAAATCTTTTATTAGGGTTTAACCCTATTCAGTTCTTCACATATATGAGGAATTTAATTCCTATAGAAGATTCAGATTTCAACTCTTCAAAAGAAACTAGGAATTTAATTCCTCTGAAATTATTGTCAGGGTTCAACCCTACGAGGAATTTAATTCCTGAAAGGGATTAACAGATCTTCTAAACAACTACAGAAAAGCAGGGTCACGTGTCACCACGCGACCCCCCAAAGATCTACAGAAAGCCCTTTGAGGCAGTGCCTCACGTGACCCACGTGACCTCTGAAGCACAAGGAATAGAAAAGAGCTCTAGGGCGCCCTCACGTGTCACCACGTGACCCCTAGTGAGCATTATAACGCACAGAGCATGGGCTTTCATCATGTGCTCGCACGTGATGGCCACCAGAACTAAAGTGTTAAACACTTACCTGCAGAATAAAATAAGGGGAATCAGGGCGCTCTCACGTGTCCACATGTGACCCCTCTCTCCTTAGTGTTTAACACTAATCTGAAGACTTTGTCCTCAGTGTTTAACACTGATTTTCTTAGTGTTTAACACTAATTTGGAAAACTCTATTTGCAGTGTTTAACACTGATTTGCTTAGTGTTTAACACTAATGCGAAAACTCTGCTCCCAGTGTTTAACACTGATTATCTTTTAGTGCTTAACACTAACTTGCTAATCTTATTCCCAGTGTTCAACACTGTTGGTTTCTAGTGTTTAACACTAGCTTTAGCCCAATTGGCTAAGTTTCAGAGGCAAAGCCTCTCCTTCAATGGACCAGCAGAAGGTCAATGTTTCAAACATAATTGGACTTAGCCCAAATTGGCCATAAGTCCTCAAATCATCTTAAACTGAGCACACTTGCTCTTTCAACAAACTCATTGGTTCAAGGGTACATCTCTGAACTCCTCTAACATCTGTCGTTGTAATCCTTCAACGTCGTCAGAGAGGTGACGGGTCCCGACAACCACACATTAATACGGACTGTGGGGTCCTTAAACTCATGGACTAATGCGTCCTTAAAACAAGATACGGACTGTGGGGTCCTTAAACCCATGGACTACGACGTCCTTAACCTTGACCGAGATGTCTTCAAACTAACAATGGACTGTGGGGTCCTTAAACCCATGGACTACGACGTCCTTAACCTTGACCGAGATGTCTTAAAACTAACAATGGACCACAATGTCCTTAAACTACCCATGGACCGCCATGTCCTTAAACTAGCGATGGACCACTATGTCCCTAAACTGGAACAATAGAGTCCAAACGCGCTTTTGTTGGATCTAAACGATCCCGTTTAAGTTGATCTTAGCCTTATGGCTAACGTATCTTTAAACCTTTCAAACAGACTTTAGTCTCAAACTGGACTATAGATCCCCCCAATTAACTCTGGCTCAAGGGTACATCTCTGAACTCCTCTGACATTTGTCATTGTAATCCTTCAACGTCGTCAGAGAGGTGATGGGTCCCGACGGCCATACATGCAATGGACCCCTATGTCCCTAAACTGGAACAATAGAGCCAATTGCTCTTTTGTCGGATCTAAACGATCCCGTTAAGTTGATCTTAGTCTCAAATTGGACTAACGAATCCTTAACAAACATTTGAGTTGATCTTAGCCTCAAATATGGCTAACGTATCCTCAAACTAAAACCCCAAACCCAAATCTAAGAAAATACGGATTTGGACTAGTCCACGCCCTACGGGCGACGACATAACTCAGTCTCCGTATACAATCCACGGGCAGCCAAACTTAAAATAAACACGCACGACACGAAGTGACCATCTGGAGAAGGAGAAAGTGGTTACCGCGATGCGGTAGCGTAATTAACTACAGGGGCTTGCGCCTGCAGGGAAGAGCGTCCCCATAATCAAAAACCCCTCAAGCGAGGGGGAATCTGATGAAGTCTGCTACATCGGACGCATCCGTTTAAACCTTTGATGTACGGTGCCATAAATCAACTTGGCATCTTCGGAGAGGTGGATGGATAGCACCGATTAGCATCTGCCCCGAACCTCAGGCGAGACGTCCGCGTCCCGGCCGCCGTTCGGAGGGGAACAGTGGGGTCCTATAGACTTCACATAATTCAAGTGCCAACCACGTGCTATTTCGGGTCATGACAAAGTTGGTATCAAAGCGCTAGCTTTAACCTTGGTTCAAATCTATGTTTGACTATGCGGAGTCTAGGGCGTATATTTATATATATTCGGAACCTAGGCTTGACCTTACGGAACTTAGACTTGGTTGAGGGGGTATTAAATCCGAACTTTCGTCGCATAGGTTGACTTTGGTTGATGGAGTAGGAGACTTAAGTAGAGTGACGTACGGTGTGTATGTTCCGCGGCATACTTACGATATGCTACTCCACTTCAGAAGCCTTTGGATGTACATTTATTTGCACCGCAGTTTATTCGTTCATATGATCTATCCTCATCGATATCGGTTAGTGGTTTTGTTACCATGATTGCATAGGCAGAGAAAGATGTGGCTAGAGTTGCGATCAGCATGAGCTCGTCTTGGACGAGGGCTGACCAGGGTGTGATTCCGGTGACACACGATTGCATAGATGTGTCGTTTTATTGTGTTTTCACGCCATGAGCGTTTGATGGATTGCTTTTACTAAAATTTCTCGAACGTGCATATCAGCACCAGAGGATTGGGCCACTGCTAGAGGCCGGCTAGAATGTGATGACCATTAATATATCGTCTATTCTTGAGGATTGGGGCACTGTTTAGCGTGCGGATGAATGAGC
The DNA here is from genome assembly GCA_030015575.1 of Agapanthus africanus. Taxonomy (NCBI): domain Eukaryota; kingdom Viridiplantae; phylum Streptophyta; class Magnoliopsida; order Asparagales; family Amaryllidaceae; genus Agapanthus; species Agapanthus africanus. The sequence goes on from CM057349.1 coordinate 247,286,996, forward strand.
TAGCTGTTGCTGCGAATGACAAGATATCGCCCCAGATATTTGAAGCTAATGCGGCACGAGTTGTACTTAAAGGTATGATAGAAGATCGCTAGTCACCCTAGGATGAATGACTAGGACATGTGGTTCGTTGCATACCCCAATGCGAGGTCATCAGATTGATTGATTCCAGCTAGAGAAGACTTCACGCAGGTACGTTGAGATTCAATAGAAAACAATCGAATGTCAGAAACCCATTTTTCCAAGTTTAAGGTATTCGGAAAAATATGCAAGTAATTCTGTGAACCCTCTAGAAGAATGAAACCCTTACTCGACATAATGACCATGGAAACGCTTTTGAATCTTAGGCTTTGCGGCAGTTCTGCGGTGCCATTAATGAGACTTGGGTTTGTCCTTCTACGGCTGGTCCATAGGTACTATGGTATGTACTGGATATTATTAAACTGTGCTCAAGCGTTGAGCTCTCGGGCAATTATGGGACTTTGACGAATCGATTGAAAAGTTCGACGTCGTCCGGATATCATGTGATGGGATATATTACTTAAGAGACTTTAGGTATGAGTATAGCCGTTGTAGCGTAGTCCATACAGCTACAAACAGACGAGTCCGAATCGGTCAATATTAGAGAAAAGTGGAGTAAGAGATTCGTACGAGATTTTGATGAGATGGCGTTCTACTCCGTTGACATCAGAGATGTGATATACATGCAGAGGCGTTGAATATAGATATATCTTCCAGAAGGAGTCATGATGAGTATGCAGCCGTTCCGGAATAAGAAATAGATTTAGTAAAGGGTGATAACTTTCGGGCAGTTCAGCAGAAACGAGATTGGGAGAGACCCCGACAAGATCTTTCTGGAAATACTAAACGAGAAGACTTGGACCCAGGATCGGTCGTATTATGCACACCCAGTAGACCAGAGTTCGGCAACATTGACAAGACATGTTATGAGCGACCATGATAGTTGGCCAGAGATCTTTAGAGGGTGTGCCAGAGCGGAACTGTTTCTGTCATCGTTCCATATTGGGCCGTTGAGCCGAGAAGCTATATAACTAGCAATTCGCAGTGAGAGACGAGAGCCTAAAGGCACCAGGCGCCAGGCCATAAACAGGAGGCAAGTGGATATCTTGCTCTACTGGCTTTGGATGCACCGACACCTTCTTGACTTTGAAAGAAGGACATATCGATGACAGTGTTTACAATTTGTGACTTGGTGATTCGATTATCACGTGTCCGTCATTTTGGATTTTGGTATTTTGGGCGATCTATTTTCATGATTGAGATTTTGTACACCACGGTTGCACCCGACTTCGATTTGATGTCATTCGAGATGTTGATTTTGATTCATGCCTATGGTATGCATGTGATTTGACTTGTGCCTTCGGTGTAGTTTTCATGCACTTCAGTATTTTGATTCGATTTTGTGCATGCTGATGTACGTGGTTATGAGATTATATACCACGGTATACCTGATTTAGATTGTTGCATGATGTATACCGTCGATTTCAATTATGATATTCGATATTTGTTTTCGTGCACCTTGTGCATTTGATTTGGATTCTTGCGCATACTCGGCACGCTTGATGCAATTTCGGTGCACACCAGATGCACTAAATCGGAATCTCCGTGTATATCAGATGCACCAATATTGTTGTCAGGCATACCGTTGCCCTTGACAAGTGTTTTCGTGCACACCCGTTGCACTTAGCTTTTGGTTCGGTGCACATGTATGGCACGTTCATTGATTTTGATTTTTGTGCTCCCCAGACGCACGTGGCATTGTTACATGTACTATTGAGTGCGATTTCTCGTGAGCAATACCTTTTTAAGATATGCACTATTTGGTTTAGTAGCTGAGCAGGACTAGTCAGAGGACAGTGCCTGAATATGATTTTGCATGCATCGATAGTTTTCGAAGGGATTTCCAAGAATGAGCTACAATCTTAATATTTTTCGTATGTGTCCGAGATGACACGAAACAGTTTACAAAGGAAACCCTTCTAAATTATTTTCAAAAATGGCGGGACGTGTATGTTAAACAAAGGATATATATATATATATATATATATATAATTATTTTCTCATAATGAACGCCCGCTACTTGTGCCATGATACGCGCATCGCACAGCGACTTGAAAAAGGTTTGGCATGTATTCCTTCCAGATGTTTTGATAAGTTTACAACGATGCGTAGTATGTACATATTTTAGTCTTAAGTATATCATGTTCGTTTTCGTATTGGATTTTGACATTGGTATCTTCCCCATAACTCTGATGATTGCGGGATGTTTGTCAGAGTTTTGATTTTGAGTTATATACTCGTTTTTCATGCACATGCGTTGCGCTACGATATGTTTTATGTATGTATGATTTCGGAGCCCCGACGAGTTGATCATTTTACTTAAATGTTTTACTATTTGAGGGGTTTAAATTTAAATTCGGGGACCGAATTTATTTAAGGGGGGAAAACTGTAACATTTCAGAAAAATAAAATATTAATTTGGGGAATTTAAATAATTAAAATAATAAATATTATGAATATTTTAATGAATAGAGATTAGTTTTAATGTTATGGTATAATTATATGCCGATAAATTGGAAAATAATTGGAAATTTATATTAATTATTGATTTTAAAAGGATGTAAGAATATTGGGGATTTTACAACGTAGTATACAATTTATTTTGTATGGATTATTACTAAACTTGATTAACATTTTCTAATTTGCATTAAGAGTGTTATGTGCATATGGCATGCAACAAATCATGTTGCAAACACTTGTACATTTCTTTTATTGTTTGAAACCATGCTTCATTTATTTTGTATTTGGGTTTTTGTTTTGTTGGGAATAAGAAAAGAAAAGATAAAGAAAAGAAAAAGAAAATATTATAGAATAGAGGTATGGGCAAGAGAGAGAGAGGGTGAGGGGTCAACCTTGGACATGGCTCATTGTTATTCATTCCATCTTCATCTTTTCTCTCCTCTCCCCTCACTTGGCTGCCCTCTACCCTCCACCTCCTCAAACTCATCACATCAACTCCAAAAACACCTCAAAACAAATATTTCCTTTCAGTAAAAATGTGCATAAGCTCACTACAAGCATGAGGAACAAAGAAAGTTTGGATTTTGAGAACTTGGGGCAACTCAAGAAAATTCTTGAGTTGCCAAATGAGATAATTCTTTCACCATCAGTGTAGTATTTGATTCACTTTAGCATCCACATTAGTTTAGAAGTGTTTAAGTGAGTTTTAGTGAGGTTTGAAAATTCCAAGATGAGGGTTAGAGCTTTTCTTGAGTTGTGAGGGTGCAATTGAGAGTATTTGGTTACTACAAACCCCTTTAATGATAATCTTTTAGACCAAAACAGAAACAAAACCAAAAATTGGATTTAAAACTTGTCATGTCGGTTTTGTGATGATATTGGGGACTACAGGGAATCTGGAGTGACCCGGGAGTTTTACAGGAAAAACTGTTGGCTATAGTGCCTTCAAGTCAATTATTGGATCGCAGGCACATGATTGCAATGATTGAGGGAGGACCTATACTAGTAGAACAGTCTTACCCGAGATGATAGTATGCTATCTGGTTTGTCTTTATCATCGTGTACATGCTTCAGGTGACACTACAGTTCACTATTACAAGTTAATAGAGCCAATAGGATTCTTGCTTGACTACCAGCAGTATGATGGCGATCATATAAGTGAGAGTTGGGCAGTCTATAGGCACATCCTTAAAGTGTCCTTAGTCATGGGAGTTTCGAGACTGGGCATCGATACTCCATTAGTAGACTAGTGTATACGGATCGAGACACTGATGAGGGGCGGTGGCCGGTCTCACAATCCATTGGTGTCAGTTGGTTCACCTAAGATAGTATACAGGTGCTCATTGGGTTGTGAGTACACCGGACGGACTCGCCAGGAACATGCTAGTTGGTAGTATACCTATTGTCAGATATCAGTTCTCTGGTGACATGTATACAGGTTAGTCTATCGACCTGAGATCATCATTTGTCTCGTGTGAGTTCCCACTGTGCTTTGATTACTACCTTACAATGGCTCAGAGGAGTCGTGCAAACAGGTTTTAATTGGGTACACTCCCGAGCTACATGGAGGCAGTGAGCGGATCGTCAGGGGATTCGTCTCTCCCGGTATTGGGGGTAGAGGTCGCAAAGTGCACGGATGGCCATCACCAGAAATCCTTGGCCAAGGTACTCGAGAATTACCGATCTAGGATCAGTAGTTTCTCAGGCGGTGATAGGCTTCATACCGACACTAAATATTGCGTTATTTAGGGTCTGACTTTATCCACCCCAGACCCGATATGCGATACTCATAGACGAACGGACCAGACTGTGCGGATATTGTCACTGTCAAGCTCAGTAGGGTTTCTGGATGAGTTCGCTCGTCGGCCTCCCTTTCGCTCAATACCTGGGTAGGCATTACGTACAGCTAGTGCCACTGACGTGCTTGTGGTCAAACCCACTGCCATAGTATTGACGAGTCTTTAGAGTCCCACACAAAGGGTTTCCTTATTTCAGGAAAAATGTTGTAGAGGCCGTATGGTTTTATGGTAGGGTTCGATCATATACGTGCACTCGTGTACGGATCATGATCGAACGGATCATACTAGTGGGCTTTAGTTTAAGTCGGATCCTAGTATTAGATTGGTTGGATTACTTTCGTCTTGTAGTATTCATATTTAGTTGGAATACGGATGCGGGTATGTATATACGGATGAGGGATATTCTTATAATTCGTTACAAGATTACTTTAGTTGATGCCATTTTCTTTTTGTGGATTTAACATTTTAGTTTAAATGTTAAATGGTGGAAATTGTGACTCATTCTAGGCATGACATAACTTTTGTCATGGCTAAGATATTTTCTTGTGAGCTTTGAGATATTTTATGAGTGTGTGAGTGTAGAGATATTTTTGGTGTGTGTGTGACTTATATTCTCACCACAAAATATCAAAAGTCTCACTTGACAAAAAGAGGGCAGCCATCTCATTTTGTTTTGGGGTGTTAATTTTTTTAGCTCACTTGTTTTCTTTTTTCCTTGAGCTCACAACTTCCACCATGGGCATCATCTTCAACCTCCACTCTATCCCTCTCATGTGTTGAGAATCCTAGAGTGTATTGAGACAAAGTAATCACACACCATCTCCACTTCATCTTGAGCACCTAGGTTAGCAAACTAGTTGTTCGAGTTGCTTCGGTTTGAAGCGGGAGCCCGTATTAAGAATACTCGAGGTGGATCGTCTTCGACGAGGGAGACTGGAGACCGGACTTGTTCAAGACAGCCGGCGAGGAGCTTGGGAAGAGATTGAAGACCGAAGGACACGGATCGATCAGTATAATCTGTAAACTCACTTTACAGTTTTTCTAGTAAACGGTTAATGGTTCGATCCGGGTATTTGGTTGTGGTAGCGCCAAGTTTTACAAAGTTTTTGTTCCGCATTTGGCCACGGATTGATGGCCGGGGCGCTTCCGTAACCCAACATGGTATCAGAGCCAGTCCATTAACCGTACACTGGTGGTTTAGACAATGTTAAACTTGAAGGGTTTTCCTTAGCACCACTACAAGGGTTTGGTAGCATCACACATGCCATATTTAAAAATTAGAGGGTGCTAAAGAAACTAACCTAGGGATGAAACTAGAAAAACTAGGGTAACACAAAATCTAACACATTCTACAAGTAGTTTAGTACTAGGTAAAGATAATACAACCTTTGTAGCTCCCTTTGCTTGACTCCTCGGCTACTTGGAAGTTAGAAGAAGCTTGATTGAGATCCTCCAAGTCCACGATGATCCACCCGGAGTCCTCTTTGTCCAAGCTCAAAGCTCCACTTGATCAAGAGATGAAGTTGAAGCTAACACTCTAAAGTAATGGGCAAGAGTAGTATAGAATGATGGCACGGTTTGTTTTCTCACTTCAAAACCCTAACTTGATCACTATCTTACTCACTAATGAAAGCTAGAGAGCAAGAGAGAGGAGGAAGAAGATGATGGCAAATGAGAGCTCAAGATAATGAAAAGATAATGATAAAAATGAGAATAGAAATTATATATAATTTCCACTCTCATTCTTAACTCAAGTTAATAAATATCTAGATATTTATTTTGGATCTCTAATGGCCATGCAAAGATAACTCATGGTTAACATAAGGTTTAGTGAGGGAATAAAATAATTAACCATGAGTAATTATCCATTTCCATTAATCTCAAAAATAAATACAAATATATTTACTAACATATAAGTCTTATATTGCCACCATCTAGTGTATCAACAACCATCACACACATGTGTATGCATGTATGTGTGCATGCACATCTATATGTGCATCAATGTAAACATGTGCATACATGCAAGCATACAACAAAAGACAAAAGGGTCTAAGTGAAAAAACTAATGGTCAATATTATATCAACACTTGATTTAACAAACCGGTCATATCACATATGACCCGACCAATAGTATACTGCCCGATTAATATAGGGTATCACATACGCGCATTTAATCTGGTCCCCGCGCATATCTCATATGCGCACCACATCGTTTTGCCTGGGCTAAGTAACTCCTTTGTGGGACTCTAAGACTCATCAATACGCCGGCAGTGGATGATGATAATATCAAACACCCCCAAGCCGCAAGAGGTCAGCTAAACGTAACGGCCACCCAGGTATTGAACGATCAGAAGAAAACAAGCGAGCCTGTCAAAACTCCCGTCGAGCCAACCGGCAACACTACCGTACAGTCCGATCTCTTCGTCAGATATAATGCATATCGAGTCTAGGGATGGTAACGTCAACCCCAATAACTCAATAAGTCGTGCCGATGAATGGTCTATAACAGATTGAGAAACTACTGATAACACTTATCAGTAAATCTCAACAGCCCTGGACAGGGACTTACTGATATAGCCAATCGAGCACTACACTACATCAACCCCCAAAACCGAAAGAGACGAAACCCCTCCTATCGCTCATCGTTTACATTTTTCTCGAGACTGTACCCAAAAGCCACCTGTTTGCACGACTCAGTAGAGCCGTGGTAGGGTGGTAATCAAAGTACAGTGGGAGAACACATGAAACGCCTTAGATTTCGGTTAGTGTTAGTTTAGACGTTAATACGGGTTTACTGTAAAAAGTTTACCAATTCGGGTTCCTCACATTTTATAACATTTAATTAATAATTTTATTATTATTTATTATGCATCCACGCACATGTGCACGTTAATGTGAGGGTTTGTTTGTGTAATCTTGTTCTTAGCAACCATGACACTTAACCTAATCTAATGTTTGCTATAATCCAATCCTTATTTTAATCTAATACTTACCCTAATCCTAGATATTTTGAGTGAGAAGAGGAGATATTTCTTTGGATGTGAGAGGTGGCATGATGAGTGGTATGAATGCATTAATGGTGAATTAATGTTGTGGTGCACTCACCCTTAAGCTCACCTCTCTCTCTCTCTCTCTTCTTCATACACTCTCTCACTCTCTTTCACTTATTGCTTCCTCATTTCTTTTTCATTTCCTCTCACCCTCAAACTGAACGCTTCACTATCCATCACAAATCCATCTCAAAATCTCATCCAAACTCACAAAAATCACATCTTTTTCTTTGATTTGCCTCTTGGATTCCTTGCAGCTTGCAAAGCTTGGATCATTGAGTTCTTTTGGTTAGGTAATGACTTCTTTCTGTTGTTTATGTTGTTTGAGTGTAGCGTAGCTTGTTGGTTTCAGTTTAGAATGTTTAAAGTTATGTTTTTGTGCAAATATCGTATTTTTAGTGTCGTATGACATCTGTGATCTGCTGTGACCCAGACAGTTTCTAGAAAACCAAACAATGTAGTTGTGTTGTACCTGAGACCATAGGACTTCACCTGGAGCACGGACCCTTGGAGCTCGGACTCGACCGGCGACACGAAGGCAAATTCCGGCGTGCTCGGTTTTTACTGGGAGTTGGGGTTTGGGATTTTCTGGGTAGGTGCATGTAGTGGTTTTGGTGTGTTTGGTCTTGTTTGGTTGTTGAGTTTTCTCAGTATGCAAAATCTGGGATCACATAGGTAGTTTCTTGTGTTTCGTCTAAGCATGATACGTTATACGACACGGATCATGCACTTTGTGTGATTTGCTCTTGGGTTGGTTTCGTCGTGTCGCTACGCACGTTAGCCACAATACGAACACTTGAGAGTATGTTTTGTGTTGTTGCTTCGGTCAAATGTAGTTTGTACGTGTTTTGGGTCTTTTGCTAATATACACTTGTTTTATCGTTTTATTGTTTTAGGTTCGTAGTCGGGGACTTCGGACGCTGCTACAAAGGGAAAACAGATGGTAGGCTTCACTTAGCAAGGAGCGTTGGTGAGTAGATTTAACATCTACAGGGGAATCACCGCATGGCGTTATGTGTCTGGGCTACAGATGTTAATATTGTCGCATATTCTATTTCATTTATAGAGTTGTGCATACACCCTACTGCTTAGTTAATTGTTGTGCTTGGACTAGTATGCTTAAGACACTGCACTATTATTGACGGCTCATGTCGCACGAGTACTGATTGTATGCCACACACACCGTTAATAATTGCCATGACACGCACAACCCACATATAGATATGATATTGTTTGGTTAGGGACATTGAGACATTGATTCATATTTCTTTATGCATATGACTTATAGCATACCTGTATACCTAAATACATACACATATGCCTTGACATGCTTACATGCTATTACCTGTCTACCTATAGGGTATTGTACCATTAGCGATAGGTACATACACACATAGTGACATAGCTACATGTATACCTTGTATACATACTTCACTTATACATGGAGGGTATATCATATCATTTCGGATAGGTAGATACATATACCTTGCTATATCTTTATGTTTACACATATATCTGGCTATAGCTAAATATTTACCTTTATTTGATAGAATTGGAGAAAATTAGGAATCACATGATTTATATATTAACTTGTTGCAGTTAATTAGCGGCTTTTCCTTTATATGTTTACATTACAGTTTTCTGTTGCGTATATTATATTCATGGATTTTAGTATTGAGATATGGATTTTTTATGATGTTTTCTGGATTTGAGGACCATGGTAGTTTCATGAAATTATGCATTATTTGAAAAACCCGGTTTCTCTTGATATGATATTTCAGCATTCACCATGAGATTTATCGGTTCTGATATATATACCCCATGCGAGGAGCATCGTGGGCCGTATAAAGGTATATAGTGGGGCCCGGAGGTACCCCAGGGCGAGACGATTGATGGACCTTGCCGATTGATCCTGGCAGGGGAACCATACACTCCGGTGACATTACCAATGACTCAACGGTTATCGTGGGGATACCGACGGGAGTCATGTGCGTATGGATACGTCGAGAGGCGAGGGTCAGAGCTAGGCACTCGAGCTTTCGGTATAGCGTATGATACGTACCTATCAGGGTGCCAGTCGTGGTGACAGCACCTGATAGATCAGCATTTCTGTGTCGATGCTTGACACATTGTTTTCATGATATTTTTACTCCTAAGTATATATAACAGTGGAATGGGAAGCTGTTATATATATATATATATATATTAATAGAATGGGACGATAATATATATGTATACATATCAATTCATATACATCATCATAATTATTCATGCAAATATACTTACTTAGGATATTAGAGATTTACTTGATATTGGATTTTGGATAATTGAGATTCACTTGATATTGAATTTAGGATATAGGAGATTCATTTGAGATTGGATACAGGATATATATAAGATTGCTGATATTGTACATTCAGGATTTGTGAGACTTACATGATATGAGAGCCAATTTGGGGGCTGATTTGAGGAATTGGGTCTTGATGGATTTTGGTCCTACCACGATATCAGGATTCCGTGGAAATGACATGTTTCACCCCATACTCCACATTTATTTCTTATGCACTGCTTCATGTATTAGTTGTACCTGATAGAGTACCTTTCATGACTGTTGCATTTACATACTTTTATTTATATGCATTGCTTCATGTGTTAGTTGTACCTGCTAGCGTACCTTTCATGACTGTTGCATATATACATTGTCATATCATTTCTTCATGTATTAGTAGTACCTGATATAGTACCTTACATGATTGTTGCATACAGATTGCCATATTATTATTGCTTCATGTATTAGTTGTACCTGCTAGTGTACCTTTCATGATTATTGCATTCATATGACCTTTTACTGCTATTAGCTTACATATGTTAGATTCGCGCTGTACGTGCATACTTGCGATTACCTGCATATGTTATTTACTATTCACGAGTTGGTAACTCACCCCCGTTGTGCCACAGTTTGTTTTGCAGATTGTTCCCCAGAGTAGTCGAGGCAGGCTATTCATCTATCTAATCATCTTTTGCTGCGGATACCGCATCGGCTCACAGTGTGCAGTTTTACTTTAGGTGGGTTTTATGGTTATTCGTTGTTGTATTGTATATTCGTTGTATCCTTGTACTCTCCATCTACTAGTTTCATATTGACTTAGAGACTTGATGTGAGGACGATATTGTATATTATTTTGCGAATTGGAGGTCTTTTATGCAGTTTTATTTATATCGTCTTTTATTTCTTCGCTACGGCATCGTATATCTATTGTGGTGGTTGTTTTCTGTCTTTGGGCGTATTTTTGTTCCCGTTTGGGGATGCTTTACTTATATTTATGTTGTACCCATTTTTGGGGCCGGTTTTTACAAAGGAGGTGCTGCCAAAATTTTAAAAGAAATAAAGTTGGACTTTTAAAGAATTTGGTTGTGATTTCAAAGGTTTGAAAAATGCTATTATTTCTTACTACTTTTGATGCTTTAGATTGCTGGGTTTTCGGCTTACTTAAATTGCGTTACGCCTGTATACGTTGCGTAGTTTAAGGGCCGTCACGTGCCAATTTCGGGTCGTGACAAAGTTGGTATCAAAGCGCTAGGTTTTACCCTTTGGAGTGTAGGATGACCTTGGTATGATAGAGTAGGTAGCTTAAGCAGAGTAACGTAGTGTGTGTATGTCCGCGGCATACTTACGATGCGGTATTCCGCCTAAAGTGATCTAAGTACAAATTGCTTGAAATTCCTTCCTTGATATATATCCTTGTGATTCGATTTCCGTGTTCATATCGAATCCTATTTCTCCTTATAGCCTTTGCCGCCGATGACTATGGGGACTCAGAATGATGCAGCGAGGGCCGAGGTCAGAGTTGACTTGGGTAGGACGAGAACTGACCAGGATGGCACGCTCGTTGCATAGGAGCAGACGGATCCGCCTTCGACAGATAGTATCGCTAGGCTTGTGGCAGAGATGCAGGACATGTGCCAGACGATGAGTTAATTGGTTGAGGCCATTCGAGCGCAGCGACAGGAGGTTGTCATCCCTGTTACCCAGTTGTTCCTTGCGGTCAGTACACAGCATTCCGTCACCAACATAGCACCAGTGGATGCAGCCCCAGTTGATGAGGCACGTCTTCTAGAGACTTTGGGAGTTCCGGGACAGTGAAGGACTCATACCGGTATACCAGCCCAGAGATAGAGGCCTAGTCGTCGAGACAGATTTTGTGACCGTCGCGGGAGTAGCAGAGGCTTGGGACGAGGACAGTCATTCGGCTCTCATCCCCAGAAGGGTCAGCAGTCATCGCGTGGATGTTTTCAATGCGGGAGCCTTCATCACCTCATCAGGGATTGTTCCTTAGCACCACGTCAGACTCGTGTTCGGAAAGGTCGTGATCCCGGAAGATTCGCTCAGAGGGGATAGGTTGGCAGAGGAGGATTTCAGCCAGTTGCGGGTAGAGGGCAGACACAAGAGTTTGCTTCTACTCATCGGGACACACGGGCGTCCAATGCAGAGTTTTTTAGTATTCTTAATTTGTATGTTCTTTTGATGTACTTGTTTGTTTCACACACTTTGTGCCGTGGTTGGGACGAGAGTCGTGTTAGCTAGATCAGCCGTTTGTTGTGTTAACTTCTGTCAGCGATTCTTTTGTTGCGCGATACGTATTTCAGTCGTGTGCCAAACAGATAGGAGATAGAGATTTGTCCGTCGTTTTGATCCTTCTAGAGATGTTGGATTTGACGTTCTCCTGGGCACGGACTGATTAGCTACGTGCTATGCGTCTATGGACTGCCGTGAGAAAATAGTCAGGTTTTGTTTTCCCGGCGAGTCAGTTCTTGTTGTGCTGGGGGACAGTGGTGCTGCCTCTCACAGCTTGAATTCAGCCTTTTTCGCTAGTCGGCTTTAGAGGAGAAGATGTCGAGGATTCTTGGTGTTCATTTGTTATACCGGAGCCACAGTGGGTTTGTTGGACCGGCTTTCTTATCGTGCGAGAGTTTTCCGACGTTGTTCCAGAAGAGCCGGCAGAGCTTAGGGAGCTTAAGGATCAACTGCAGAGTTGTTTGTTTGGGTGGCTTGTGCGTCTGAGTGTTTCGCTTTGGGGAGCTCCTATTTCTGTTCGTCAAGGAGAAGGACGGCAGTTGAGGTTGTGTATCGATGGATTGTCAATTGAACCGGCTTACGGTGCGGATTGGTATCCTTTACCTCGCATTGACGATTTCTTGATCAGCTCCTGAGTGCGAGACATTTTTCTAAGTTTGTTTGGGATCAGGTCATCATTGGTTGCGGGTTCGGAGTGATGGCATTCCGAAGACTGCTTTTGCACGTGCTACGGGCAGTACGTGTTTTGGTGGTGTCGTTGGACTCACCAATGCCCTAGCAGCATTCGTGGATGTGATGAGCCAGATTTCTTCAGGCCGTTCCTCGACCAATTTATTGTTATGTCATTGATGACATTCTGGTCTATTCTAATGTGTCGTGAGGAACAGGAGTAGCACTTGAGGATTTGTTTTGCAGACATTGGGAGAGTGCCAGCTGTTTGCTAGATTTTCGGAGTGTTCCTTCAGGCTTGTTTGTGTTGACTCCTAGGTCTTGTAGTTATGGGAGACGGTTTTTCTACCGAGGAAGATCGAGGCCGTACAGCTTTGGCCCAGACTTGTGTACGGGACGGAGGTCCGCAGATCATTGGACTTAGTAGGTTTTTACCGCCGTTTCGTGCAGGATTGCTAGTGTATCGCTGCACCATTGACTGAACTGACTGGAAAGGAGGTTCTTTTCTTTGGACTGAGGCATGTGTGTGAAGTTTTCAGCAGTTGGAGATTTGGTTGACAACTGCACCAGTTCTTTCTTTGCTTTCTGGTTCGGGCGACTTTGTTGTTTAACTTTGATGTTTCGCGAGTGGGGCTCGATTGTGTACTGATGTGACACTATAAAGTTATCGCTTTTTCTCCACGACAGTTGGAGGAAGTACGAGCAGGATATCCCACTCATGATCTGGAGATGGCCGCAGTGGTCGTGCATTGGAGATTTGGAGACACTACTTGTTCGGAGAGTCGTGTCAGATTTTCACGGACCACTAGAGCTTAATGTACATCTTCCTACAGCGGGTTTTGATTGTTGAGACGGTCTTCTGCAGATTTACAGTTCTTGTGCGATCATTGAGTACATCTTATGTTCGCCTCTACTAAGGGGACAGCTGGCTCATGTCCGCGCTCGACCACTTCTCTTTAATCGCTTTCACGAGGCACAGCCCACCAATGCTCGTTCGTCAGAGATTCTTGAGCATACTCGGCTGGGTAAAGATTCGGAGTCCTTGATTTGTGACAAGGGTGTGCTACGTTTAGGGACGCGTTTGTGTGTACCTGTTGCTGCTGGGCAGAGACGCGAAATCCTAGAGCAGGCACATCAGTCAGCTTTCGGTGTTCATTCAAGTTCCACCAATTTGTAGCGTGACTTGTGAAATAGTTACGGGTGGACAGGGATGAAGAGTGAAGTTTCGGATTTTGTTTCAAGGTGTCTGTCTTGTTGTGAGCTAGGTTGAGCATCTGAGACCGGCTGGAGAGTTGCAACCGTTAACCGTTCCGGAGTGGGAGTGGGAGCAGATCTCCATGAATATTCGTTGTGGCATCTACCCAGGTTTAGTCAGGGTGTGACTCCATTCGGGTGTTTGTTGTCCGGTTATGCTCAGTTTGCTCAGTTGTTCTTTGTTAAGTTGTGCATTGAACGGAGTTCCTTCATGCGTTGTATCCAATAGAGGCACCCTGTTCGCTTGCCGTCTTAGGCATGAGCTTCAGGAAGCCTTGGGTACTGGTTGAGCTTTAGCTCCATTTTTCCATCCGCGGGATGATGGTTTTGTAAGAGCGGGCTATACCGACTCTGGAGAATATGCTTCTGTGTACGTACTAATTGTTGTCGGCAGTTGGGATCGTCACTTGCCATTGTTAGGATTCTCCTTCGATAGCAATTATCAGGAGACATTCCAATTGGCAAGTTTTAGGTTTTGTTTGTTAGGTTGTGTCGATCTCCAGTCTGTTTTTCTGACTCTCCGTAAATAGGATTTTTGGACCCCAGCTAGTCTAGAGACTTCGGAAATAATCTAGTTGGTTCAGGTCAGGATGATGACAGCCCAGTGCAGACAGAGGTCTTATGCCGACCGTGGTGATCGCAGACTCGAGTTTGCAGTGGGAAATCATGTATTCCTACGGATTTTTTCGATGAATGACGTGTTGAGTTTTGGGAAGCTTATCCCAGGATTGTAGGTCCTTTTGAGATCCTTAAAGCGAGTTAGTTCCGTTGCCTATAATTTGGCACTTCCGCCCAGATTATTGAGTATTCACCCCGTATTCCTTGTGTCGATACTTTGCAATTACCTTCATGACCTTTCTCACATGATTCAGCACCAGACCATTTAGCTTGGACGTGATCTTTTCATTCACCGGCAGCCAATTGTGTTAATGGCTCGGCAGGTGGAGAAACTTCGGTCAAGGGTCTTGCCATCTGTGGAGAGTTTTCTTGGACGTAGCCGTATAGTGAGGTGATCACTTGGGAGGCTGCGAACGAGATATGAGAGTTTTGTAATCTTCTCTTTGAAGGTACACTTAGTGAGAATTTTAAATTTGGGGACGAATTTTTATAAGGGGGAGATTGTAACGCCTTAGATTTCGGTTAGTATTAGTTTAGATGTTAACAGTGTTTACTGTAAAAAGTTTACCAATTCGAGTTCCTCACATTTTATAACATTTAATTAATAATTTTATTATTATTTGTTATGGCATGCACGCACGTGTGCACGTTAATGTGAGGGTTTGTTTGTGTAATCTTATTCTTAGCAACTATGACACTTAACCTAATCTAATCTTTGTTTTAATCCAATCCTTGTTTTAATCTAATCCTTACCCTAATCCTATATATTTTGAGTGAGAAGAGGAGATATTTCTTTGGGTGTGAGAGGTGGCATGATGAGCGGTATGAATGCATTATTGGTGAATTAATGTTGTGGTGCACTCACCCTTAAGCTCACCTCTCTCTCTCTCTCTTTTCTTCATACACTCTCTCACTATCTCTTACTTATTGCTTCCTCATTTCTTTTTCATTTCCTCTCACCCTCAAACTGAACACTTCACTATCCATCATAAATCCATCTCAAAATCTCATCCAAACTCACAAAAATCACATCTTTTTCATTGATTTGCCTCTTGGATGCCTTGGAGCTAGCAAAGCTTCGATCTTTGAGTTCTTTTGGTTAGGTAATGACCTCTTTCTGTTGTTTATGCTGTTTTAGTGTAGGGTAGCTTGTAGGTTTCAGTTTAGAATGTTTAAAGTTAAGTTTTTGTGCAAATATCATATTTTTAGTGTCGTATAAGACATCTGTGATCTGCTGTAACCTAGACAGTTTCTAGAAAACCAAACAATTTAGTTGTGTTGTACCTGAGACCATAGGACTTCACCTGAAGCACGGACCCTTGGAGCTCGGACTCGGCCGGCGACACGAAGGCAAACTCCGGCATGCTCGGTTTTTAGTGGGAGTTGGGGTTTGGGTTTTTCTGGGTAGGTGCCTGCAGTGGTTTAGGTGTGTTTGGTCTTGTTTGGTTGTTGAGTTTTCTCAGTATGCAAAATCTGGGATCACATAGGTAGTTTCTTGTGTTTCGTCTAAGCGCGATACGTTATACGACACGGATCGTGCACTTTGTGTGATTTTGCTCTTGGGTTAGTTTCGTCGTGTCGCTACGCACGTTAGCCACAATACGAACACTTGAGTGTATGTTTTGTATTGTTGCGTCGGTCAAATGTAGTTTGTACGTATTTTGGGTCTTTTGCTCATATACACTTGTTTTATCGTTTTATTGTTTTAGGTTCGCAGGCGGGGACTTCGGACGCTGCTACAAAAGGAAAACAGGTGGTAAGCTTCACTTAGCCAGGAGCGTTGGTGAGTAGATTTAACATCTACAGGGGAATCGCCGCATGGCGTTATGCATCTGGGCTACAGATGTTAATATTGTCGCATATTCTATTTCATTTGTAGAGTTGCGCATGCACCTTACTGCTTAGTTAATTGTTGTGTTTGGACTAGTATCCTTAGGACACTGCACTATTATTGACGGCTCATGTCGCACGAGCACTGATTGTATGCCACACACACCGTCAATAATTGTCATGACACGCACAACCCACAAATAAATATGATATTGTTTGGTTAGGGACATTAAGACATTGATTCATATTTCTTTATGCATATGACCTATAGCATACCTGTATACCTACATGCTTAAACATATGCCTTGACATGCTTACATGCTGGTTACCAGTATACCTATAGGGTATTGTACCATTAGCGATAGGTACATACACACATAATGACATAGCTACATGTATACCTTGCATACATACTTCACTTATACCTGGAGGGTATATCACATCATTTCTGATAGATAGATACATACCTTTATGTTTACATATATATCTGGCTATAGCTACATATTTACCTTTATTTGATGTTATGTAGAATTGGAGAAAAATAGGAATCGCATGATTTATATATTAACTTGTTGCAGTTAATTTGCGGCTTTTCCTTTATATTCTTACATTACAATTTTCTGTTGCGTATATTATATTCATGGATTTTTGCATTGAGATATGGATTTTTTATGATGTTTTCTGGATTTGAGGACCATGGTAGTTTCATGAAATTATGCATTATTTGAAAAACCCGGTTTATCTTGATATGATATTTCGGCATCCACCATGAGATTTATCGGTTATGATATATATACCCCATGCGAGGAGCGTCATGGGCCATATGAGGGTACATGGTGGGGCCTGGAGGCACCCCGGGGCGAGACGATTGATGGACCTTGCCGATTCAGCCTGGCAGGGAAACCATACACTCCGGTGACATTAACAATGACTCGGCAGTTATCGTGGGGATACCGACGGGAGTCATGTGCGTATGGATACGTCGAGAGGCAAGGGTCAAAGCTAGGCACTCGAGATTTCGGTATAGCGTATGATACGTACCTATCAGGGTGCCAATCGTGGTGACAGCAGCTGATAGATCAGCATTTCTGTGTCGATGCTTGATACATTTTTTTCATGATATTTTTACTCCTAAGTATATATAACAGTGGAATGAGACGCTGTTATATATGCATATATATATATATATATATATTAGTGGAATGGTACGCTAATATATATGTATACATATCAATTCATATACATCATCATAATTATTCATGCAAATATACTTACTTAGGATATTAGAGATTTACTTGATATTGGATTTAGGATAATTGAGATTCACTTGATATTGAATTTGGGATATAGGAGATTCATTTGAGATTGGATACAAGTATATATGAGATTGCTGATATTGTACATTCAGGATTTGTGATGCTTACATGATCTGAGAGCCAATTTGGGGGCTGATTTGAGGAATTGGGATTTGGATTGTCTTGATGGATTTTGGACCTACCACGATGTCAGGATTCTGTGGAAATGACATGTTTCACCCCATACTCCACAATTATTGTTTATGCACTGCTTCATGTATTAGTTTACCTGATAGAGTACCTTTCATGACTGTTGTATTTACATACCTTTATTTATATGCATTGCTTCATATGTTAGTTGTACCTGCTAGCGTACCTTTCATGACTGTTTCATATATACATTATCATATCATTTTTTCATGTATTAGTAGTACCTGATATAGTAACTTACATGATTGTTGCATACAGATTGTCATATTATTATTGCTTCATGTATTAGTTGTACCTGCTAGTGTACCTTTCATGATTATTGCATTCATATGACCTTTTACTGCTATTAGATTACATATGTTAGATTCGCGATGTACGTGCATACTTGCGATTACCTGCATATGTTATTTACTATTCACGAGTTGGCAACTCACCCCCGTTGTGCCACAGTTTGTTTTGCAGGTTATTCCCCAGAGTAGTCGAGGCAGGCTATTCATCTATTTAATCATCTTTTGCTGCGGATACCGCATCGGCTCAGAGTGTGCAGTTTTGCTTTAGGTGGGTTTTGTGTTTATTCGTTGTTGTATTGTATATTCGTTGTATCCTTCTACTCTCCATCTACTACTTTTATGTTGACTTAGAGACTTGATGTGAGGACGATATTTTATATTATTTTGCGACTTGGAGGTCTTTTATGCAGTTTTATTTATATCGTCTTTTATTTCTTCGCTACGGCGTCGTATATCTGTTGTGGTGGTTGTTTTCCGCCTTTCGGCGTGTTTTTGCTCCCGTTTGGGGATACTTTACTTATATTTATGTTGTACCCATTTTTGGGGCCGGTTTTTACAAAGGAGGTGCTGTCAAAATTTTAAAAGAATTAAAGTTGGACTTTTAAAGAATTTGGGTTGTGATTTCAAAGGTTTGAAAAATGCTATTATTTCATACTACTTTTGATGGTTTAGATTGCTGGGTTTTCGGCTTACTTAAATTGTGTTACGCCTGTAGTCGTTGCGTAGTTTAAGGGCCGTCACGTGCCAATTTCGGGTTGTGACAATACACAAGACTCTATGACGATCTCGGGTCTACAGACTAACCTGTACCAGTGTCACCTAAGAACTGCTATCCGACGATAAATATAGTACCATATAGGAGTTCTCGGCGAGTCCATCCAGTGTACCAAGTCTCCACTGAGCACCCGCATATGATCTCGATGTCAAACATCAATGAATGTGGGAACATCCATCGCCCATCATATGGGCCTAGTATCATATACGGTAGTCTACTCTAGTATATCGATGCCCCGTCTCGATACACCTACGACTAGGAACATTTCAGGATATGCTTATAAACTACAAATGTCCCACTAGTATGATCTACATCATAATCACAGTAGTCAAGCAAATATCCTCAGGGCTTTATCAACATGTGTAAATGAATAAAAGCATGATCAAGTCAACATGTCAGATAAAGAAAAACAAGATAGCATACTATCATGTCGAGCAAGAATGTCCTCTGTATATATATATACACATGTATAAATACATCCACTATCATATAATGGCCTCTAGGGCATACATATATCCAACAATCTCCCACTTGCACTAAGGCCGGTTATTGGCGTATCTCATACCCAACATCTCAAAAAGTCGCTCATGCTGCGGCTGAGGGAGGGCCTTGGTGAGTGGATCCGTGGTGTTATTCTTTGTGTCTACTCTCCTAATCTCGATCTCGCGGCGATCTACAATCTCCTGGATCAAATGAAAACGCCTCAAGATGTGCCTAGACCGCTGATGGGACCTAGGCTCCTTGGCTAACGCCATAGCCCCATTATTATCACAATACAATGGTATTAGATCAATAATGGTTGGAACTACTCCTAGTTCCGTGACGAACTTCCTCATACAGACGGCTTCCTTTGCGGCATCATTTGCAGCAATGTACTCAGCTTCCATCGTAGAGTCTGCAACGGTATCCTTCTTGGAACTCTTCCAACTTACCACCCCTCCATTGAGGGTAAATACAAACCCAGAGATAGACTTGTTGTCATCCTTATCACTCTGAAAGTTCGAATCGGTAAAGGCCTCCATTTGGAGATCTCCATTACCATACACCAAGAACAATTCTTTAGTCCTTCACAAGTACTTAAGAATGTTCTTCATAGTTATGTGATTCTCCCCTGGGTTGGATTGATACCTGCTTACTACACTAACCGCATAAGCTACATCAGGGTGTGTACATAACATCGCATACATTATAGATCCTACGGCCGAAGCATAGGGTATAATGCCCATGCGAGCTCTCTCTTCATCGGTCTTTAGGGAAAAGTCCTTAGAGAGAGTGACCCTATGACAAGCGGGTAAGGCACCCCGCTTGGAGTCATTCCATACTAAACCTTTTTAGGATGGTGTTAATGTACCTGGTTTGGGACAATCCCAATAACCTTTTGGATCTATCACTATAGATCCGAATGCCCAGTATGTATGTGGCATCACCCAGGTGTTTCATGGAGAACCTTAGTGATAAGAAAGATTTGACCGACTGCAGCATAAGAATAACTTATCCTATCAGAAGAATGTCATCCGCGTACAATACGAGGAATATGACAGCTCTCCCTACAGTCTTCTTATAAACACAAGGTTCATCTGGATTTTTGATGAAATCAAACTCTTTGATAACATCATCAAAACAGATGTTCCAACTCCGTGATGCCTGCTTTAATCCATAAATGGATTTAAGCAATCTACATGCTTTCCCGCTGCTCCCACTGTCAATGAAGCCCTCTGCCTGATCCATATAAACGCATTCTTCAAAATCTCCATTTAGAAATGCTGTTTTAACGTCCATCTGCCAGATTTCATAGTCATAGTGAGCAGCAATAGCAAGTAGGATTCGAATGGATTTAAGCATAGCTATGGGAGAAAAAGTTTCGTCATAGTCCAGACCTGGTCTTTGACGAAAACCCTTCGCCACAAGTCTTGCCTTATAGGTCTCCACCTGCCCATCTACTCCAATCTTTCTTTTAAAGATCCATTTGCACCCCACGGGTTTTACCCCAGGGGGTACAACGTCCAAAGTCCATACTTTGTTGGTGTACATAGACTCCATTTCAGATCTCATAGCATCTAGCCACTTCACAGAGTCTCCACTCGTGATAGCTTGCTGAAAACTGGTAGGATCATCATCCTCCATGATGCAATCTTCTCTATCACCATCAATGAGAAAACCGTAGTATCTCTCCGGTGGACGAGAAGTCCTACCAGATCAACGGAGTGGTCGAGGTTCATTAGTTTTTGTTGCAACAGTCGGTTCAACCAAGTCGTCATTTGTAACTTGTGTCTCTAGAACCTCTTCTAGATCTACCATATTGCCATCTTTATCATTTGTAAAAAATTCTTTTTCTAAAAATGTGGCGTGCTGAGAAACAAACAACTTTTGTTCCTCCTTGTAGTAGAATAGATATCCATAGGAATTATTTGTATACCCCACAAAATTACACATGAATGACTGTGTCTCGAGCTTGTCCGGATTTTGCTTTTTGACATAGGCCGGACAACCCCAAATCTTAACTTGTTTAAGGGATGGTCTCTTCCCATGCCATATCTTATATGGTGTGGTAGACACTGTTTTGGTTGGAACCATGTTCAATAGAAACGCTGCAGTCTCCAATGCATGCCCCAAAAATGAGACCGGTAACTCAGTATCACTCATCATGGAACGAACCATATCTAATAGGGTCCGATTCTGACGTTCTGACACACCATTGTGCTGTGGTGTGTAAGGAGGAGTGAGCTGAGAGAGAATCCCATTCTCTTTTAGAAAGTCTGCAAACTCTGTACTGAGATACTCTCCACCTCGATCTGATCGAAGTATTTTGATACTCAAGCCGGTTTGTTTTTCTACTTCAAGTTTATATTCAGTGAATTTCTCGAAAGCTTCGGACTTGTGCTTTAATAAAAATACATGACCGAATCTTGAGAAATCATCAATGAAAGTAATGAAGAAAAACCGCCTCTAGCCTGTGTAGACATTGGCCCGCATACATCACTATGTATGAGCCCTAAGAGTTCAATGGCTCTTTCTCCGTATCCTGTAAATGGAGTTTTGGTCATTTTACACTTGATACAAGACTGGCAAGCCGTATAAGATTTATATTCAAAAGGGTTTAAATATCTATCTTTATGTAGCTTGTTTAGTTTTGTTTTGTTAATATGACCAAGTCTACAGTGCTAAAGAAAAGCTTCATTTATTTCTGAAAGTTTTATTTTATTAGTGTGTTGTATGCTGAAAACTATGTGTTGATTTAGGACGTATATCCCGTTATTAAGTATACCATACCCAACCAACATTTGATTCAGGTTAATATTCATAACATTATTCTGCAATACAAAATTATATCATTCATTGTCTAACAAAGAAACGGATATTATATTACAAAGCATACTAGGTACATAATAACATGGGTTCAAAACCAATATACATCCAGACGGAAACCCCAAGTGATACTCTCCTACTGCAGCTGTATGTACACTGGAACCATTTCCAACCCGGAGAGTATGGTCACCTGTCTTCAAAACCTTTCCATTTCTCAACCCCTGCATAGAATTGCAAATGTGAGAACCTGAACCGGTATCTAATACCCAGGAAGCAGAGTTTATTGAAAAATAGTTTTCTGTCACAAACACACCTGAAGCGGAAGCATCCCCATGCTTCTTTTTCTTGAGATCCAAGTACTCAGTGCAATTGCGCTTCCAGTGTCCCTCTTTGTGGCAGTGATAGCATTCCCCTTTCCCCGATTCCCCAACCGTGGACTTGTCTTTCCCTTTAGCCTTTTTGACTCCACCTTTAGATTTGGTGGGTTTCTTCTTCATCTTTCCCTTGTCCTTGGCCTTCGGGCGAAAGGAAGAAGATGGCCCAACACTCAAAACGGGAGTCTTGACTGACTTGAGCATGCTCTCTGCGCTCCTCAACATATTGAGGAGCACAGGTAGTGACTTCTTCATGTTGTGCATGTTGAAGTTGACTACAAATTGAGCAAAAGCTGGGGGGAGAGACTGCAGAATAATATCAGTATATTGTTCATTTTCTGTTGTCCATCCAAGGTCCTCAATGTAGGGTTGCTAGGCACGCGCACAAGGGTCTACGAGGCATCAACCATGCCCGATTAAAAAATTAGCCGTGCCGAACAACCCGAATACGGAACTTTAAACTAGAGATTAGGCGAAAACTAACATGCTAAACATTTTAACACTAAGTGAGAGGGATTACAACCTTTGTAGATCCGGTCCTTCACTTCATATGCTCCGTGTTGTGGTCCCTTCGCTGCGATCATCGGGATCCGGACTCTCGAGAGGTTCCACGAAGAGAAACACGCAACATTTGCTTCCGATCTTCGATACTAAGATGATCTACCTTGAAGTTTCTTTAACACAAGCTAACACTCATGAAATGATGTGAACACCCTCATCTAAATGGCAAGGGAAGATGAGGATGATGAAGTAGGATTTTTGCTCTCTTTATTTATCTTTTTCTCATATTTATTCATCACTTTGGAAAAATCAAGCAAGCTTTTTCATGAAAGAATGAAGGAAGAAGAAGAATAGTGATCCATTTCCTTTTGTGATGAATAAGAAAGGATTAATATGAAGAATAATGCAACCATGGTTGACTTAACCATTGTAGAGAATTGACTAGGGTTAGGGTTTGGGTTGGGTTAAAGCATGAGTCACTTACAAATATCTTCATCATGACAAAAAGAAAAGCTTCTAGAAACATCTAGAAAGCTTAACCCTAATCCAAACCCTAATCATGTTTAAACTCCACTAAACAAGTTGCATTAGTTATCATATCATGTTACAATATTATATATCACATATATAATATTTATCGTAACAAAATAAAATAATACATTTAACATATATCGCATATATATCAATATATTACCCGAGTGAGAAAAAGAATCTTTTAGTGAGCAAATATTAGTTAATGCAACTTAATATATCATATATATTATTATACATTAAATTATCGAATCAACACTTGATCCGACAATCCGGCTATATCGCATATAACCGGCTAATATTTATCCGTACCGATTCATCGAATCAACACTTGATCCGATGACCCGGCTGATATCAAATATCGCGAGAATATAATACGGTATCACATATCGCATTATCCTCGGTCCCGCACATATCACATATGTGCTCCTACTCCGTTTCGCCTGAGCCAAGAAACCTCTGTGAAGGACTCTAAAGAATCGTCAATACGCCGGCAGTAGGTGATGATCATATCAAACACCCACAAGCTGCAAGCGGTCAGCTAAACGTAACAGCTACCCAGGTATTGAGCGCTCAGAAGATCAACAAGCAAGCCTGTACATTCTCCTACGAATCCAAACAGTAACACTCCCGTACAGTCCGGTCTCGTCGTCTGATATGTTGCATATCTCGCCTAGGGGTGGTAAACGTCAGACCCCAGTAGCTTGATAAGTCGTGTCGATTTGAGGTCTATAACGGTTTGAGAAACTACTGATAACACTTACCAGTAAAACTCAGCAACCCTGGCCAGGGATTTCCGGTTATAGCCAATCGAACACAGCACAACATCAACTCCCTATACCGGGAGAGACGAATCCCCTCCTATCGCTCATTGCCTCCATGTGATTCGGGACTGTACCCAAAAGCCACCTTTTTGCACGCCCTCTTGGACGTGGTATGATGGAAATCAAAGCACAGTGGGAACCACATAAGATTCTATGACGATCTCGGGTCAACAGACTACTCTGTACCAGTGTCACCGGAGAACTGCCATCTGACGTATGGTATAATACCATCTGGGAGTTCTCGGCGAGTCCGTCCAGTGTACCCAGTCTCTACTGAGCACCCGTACACCATCCTTAATGTCAAACACCGATGGATATGGGATCATCCATCGCCCATCATATGGGTCAAGATGCGTATACGCTAGTCTACTCTGGTGCATCGATGCCCTGTCTCGATACACCCTCGACTAAGAACAGTTATAGGATGTACTCGTCGACTACCGTGGCCCCACTAGTATGATCTCATCATAGTCCCAGTAGTCGAGTACATATCCTAAGGGCTTTATCAACATGTAATATAGAGACAATCAGAGTACATGTTAAGATAAAGTACAACCAGATAGCATACTATCATGTCGAGCAAGAAAGTCCTCCCTATATATGTCCTAGCATCCACTACAATATACATCGTATGTACAGTAATGGCCTCTAGGGCATACATATAACTAACAATCTCCCACTTGCACTAGGGCTATCTGTTATGGTATCGCATACCCAACAATTAGCTGCGGTTGAAGTATCTCATACTCAACCATCCCATAAAAGTCTCTACTGGGAAAAAGGCCTTTGTGAGTGGATCCGCGCTGTTGTCCTCTGTGTCTACTCTCCTAACCTCGATCTCCTTGGAGATCAACCATCTCCATGATCAGGTGATACTGCCTAAGAATTATATCTGGATTTCTGATGGGA
The DNA here is from genome assembly GCA_030015575.1 of Agapanthus africanus. NCBI lineage: Eukaryota > Viridiplantae > Streptophyta > Magnoliopsida > Asparagales > Amaryllidaceae > Agapanthus > Agapanthus africanus. Next base: position 247,312,348 of record CM057349.1, read on the forward strand.
CGGTAGTTCCTTGGCTGAAGCCACAACTCCATTGTCACACAATGGTAGGAACGAAGTTCATCTTATGAACTTATATATATCCCGACTGCCTCTTTGGTAGCATCCTTGGTAACGATGTATCTTGCCTTTAATCGTCTAGTATGTCACGGTATCTAGCTTGGAACTCTTCCAACATACCGTCCCTCCACTGAGGGTATAGACAAGCCTGTGACTGACATTCAGTCGTCCTTATCAGCCTGGAACCTTTCCAGTGATTCTCCCCTGGATCGATTTATACCATCTCACTACAACTAGTGAGTATCCTAACATCCAATTAGATCTATCTCATAGATCCAAAACCTAGGATTTAGGAGGTATCACTTTGATCCTATATGGAGAATCCTTGTGATAAGCGGAGATTGACCGAGCGTAGCATAGGAAACTCCTTCCTTATCAAGAGTATGTCATCCACGTACTCTACGAGGATCACCACCATACTCTCTACTACCTTTTTTGTATATACAAGGTTCATATACCATTTTGATGAAGTCAAACTCTTTGACTACCACATCAAAACAGATGTTCCAACTCCGCGATGCCTGTTTTATCATATAAAACATCTTGCACACGTTTCCGCTGCTCCCACTGTCTACGAAGCCCTCTGGTTGTGTACTTATAGACGCTCTTTTCTAAAACATCATTTAGAAAAGCAATCATGACACCCAACCACCAGATATCGTAGTCATGGTATGTAGCCGTGGCAAGTAGGATCTGGATGGACTTAAGCATAGATCCTTAGAAAAGTTTCAACATAATCCATACCTGGTCTATGATGCAAACCTTTAACAAATCTAGCTTTGAAAGTCTCAACTTTTCCATGTACACCAAGTAATCTTCTCAAGATATACTTGCTCCTGATGGGGATTTAACCCTTCAGATAAAGCAACCAAAGTCCATACTTTGTTGGTGTATAAGGATTCCATCTCAGATCGACAAGCATCCAGCCATTCTTACAGAATCCCACTCCTGATGGCCAGCTCGAAACTAGTTGGGTCATCATCTCATGATGCAATTCTCGCTCCCACTATCATAGAGAAACCGAAGTGTCTCTCAGGTGGGTGAGGAACCGTACTAGATCGGCGGAGAGGCTGAGGTTCGTTGGAAACTATTAAATCCTTTGGTTCTACCAAATCATCAGCTGCAGTTTATATAGCTGGAACATTTCCAGTTCTACATAACAGACCTTGCCTCGAGCTTGTCCGGATTTTTCTTTTCAGACATAGGCCGGACAACCCAAATCTTAACAAACTTAAGATATGGGCTCTTCCCTTTCCATATCACATATGAAGTGGTAGGCAACTGATTTGATTTGAACCCTATTCAATAGGTATGCAGATTCTCAAGCGCATAACACCCAAAAGGAAATAGGAAACTCAGTAGTACTCATCATAGAGCACACCATATCACATAGGGTGCTATTGCTCCGCCCCGATACACCGACGTGCTGTGGTGTATACGGAGGAGTAATGCTGAGAGAGAATCTCATTCTCCTTTAGAATAGTCCAGGAATTCCGTGCTCAAGTATTCTCCTCCTTGATCACATCAAAGGACATAATACTTTTACCCGTATTTGTTGGTTCTCTACTTCTAACTTATATTCTGTGAATATCTCAAAAGCTTCGGACCTGTGTTTCAACAGAAACATATGTCTGAATCTTGAGAGATTATCAGAGAATGTAATGAAGTAGAAAGAACCGATCTTGGCATGTGTAGACAGGGGACCTTAGATACATCAACATGTATCAATCCCAAGAGTTCACTAACTCTTTCTCTGTTTCCAATAAACAGAGCTATGGTCATCTTATCTTTGTGACATGACTGGCAAGTTTCATAAGATGTAAATTCAAACTAATTTAAATATGCATCTAAATGTAACTTTAGCCAGTCGGGTCGCATTGATATGACCTAATCTACAATGCCTCAAGAAGGATTTGTTCATTTCTGAACTCTTCCTCTTGTGTGTGTTCTGTATACTAAGAACTGTAGTTTGATTTAGAACGTCAATGATTTTAGATAACGTGCCTGAACCGATCAACTCTTGATATAGGAAATGTTCAAAACATTATCCAACAATACTATATCCTTTCTTTACTAATAAAGAGATTGATATGATTTTGTATATCAGGTTCGGTATCTAATAACATTTGTTCAGAATCAATGTATTCAGATAATACAGGGTGATAGTGACCAACAGACTTGGCTGCAACACTTGCACCGTTTTCTGTCTCATGAAACTTATCACCCGTTCTCAGTTCTCTACCTATCTGTAGCCCATGTAACAGATTACATATGCGGGATCCTGATCCGGTATCACATACCCAGGACGTAAAGGATACTGAGAAACAGTTCTGTGTAATGAACACACCCGAAGATGATGCATCAGCATGCACTTTCTTCGTTTGGGCGGCACGGGAAATCTGGTATTCCCCAATTTTCTGCTCTGTCTTATAACAATTATAAGTTGGAGCGGGACCAACGTTCCCCAGCTCAGTATAACAAGCGGGTTCGGTCAATATATCCGTTTTATTATCTTGATTAAGGCGTGATATGGTCGCTATCTGGAGAGAGAGAGAGAAGAAAACACTCAGCGTATGCTCTTGCAAGATTAGATTGGTTATATAATATATCTAATCAGGATGTCTCCCACTGTTTTAATCAAATCTTCCTTCAAACCCTAAAAGGAAAGATTAGCCGGGATTAATTACACGCTACAAGTTCGCCAATCTTTCAGCTAGTCCAGTGTCGGTACTTTGAGGGAGGTCCCCCGTGCTTTCGCACGAACCTAATTAAGGTAAACCTCATTTTCCCAGAGGCGTAACCCCGTTAACACCTTTCTAGACACCTACTTGATCGGTTAATTGTAATGTGTAAAACTCTCCCAGGAGTAACTCTTACTCGCAGCGGGTATCGGGATCCAACTATCTTATAGAAGGTATGCAATCTCATTGCAAATTTCAACACTTGAAATTCCTAATAATATTTTTTGCCCCAAGCGATCTATGACCTTGACAAGGTCAACAAACCATAGACCGCAAGTCAAGTTCAACCCGTCATTTCCTGATTGAATTAAACCCACCCGCACGACCCTTGACAAGGTCAACAAAGTCGCACGACTACCCTAATCCAATCGCATCATATGCTTATACAGATAAGCAGTAATCAGCTACCGCACAGTACGCCTTGACAAGGTCAACTAACACAGAACGAATACTAACTATTACTTATCTGAAATGACGGAGGGCTGCGACGTGTTTTTCAGAAAACCCTTTGCGTAATGAACTTGATATCGTTGTAGAATCGAGTGATTTTAAATGGAGTGTTTTTGAGGCTTTTCTAGTTTTGCTAAAGGGGTCACTCCCGGTGAAGGGATCGTCGGCCCTTTCCTCATCGAATAAGCTGCAGGATATTTCACAAATATCACTATGCAAAGCAAGAACTATAGAAGCAATCAAAAGACAAACCGAGTTTGTAGCATCTGCCAGTTATTGCTAAAGGAGTCACTCCCGGTGAAGGGATCTCGGTCCTTTCCTTATCGAATAAGGTGCTGGATGTTCTACAAGGAACACCGCTATGCAAAGCAAGAACTAGAGCTACCAGTTTTTATTAAACAAGTTTCTACAACATCTTAGGTTTCTTTTAGTTTCATTAATCTCATTAATGAAGTCCCATTTTATTATGCTTCGTAAGCATCACATTTGAAACGAAATCTGCAATATAATATATATCTCATATATATAATATAAACATTCATCTCAGGCAGTAATATGATCCCATCACAGAACATTGCAGCAGAAGAAACATATATGAAATATTGGATATACTAGGACGTCCGTGTTTTCAATACGAGCCTGTATAAAACACGGATTCCACGGTCGCGATAAATAGCCAAACCCACATCCCTAGACCCCTACGAGAGCGGCAAGTAACACTGCCAATTCTAGGGTTAGGAGACCCGATCTCGACTCCTCGAGATGGTCTCCCACTGGACCCTAGAACCCGGTTACTTGTGCTCCCCGCCTTGGGTCTACCTAATGCGGAAAAGTAAATAATATACAACGGTGATAGCTTCCGCTACCTGGAAGTGCCCCAATAAAAGAATATTACATACAAATGAATATTACATGAATGAAAAAGAAAAACTCTCATCTCACATAAAACCCCCGGCTATTCAAACGCGACGATCCAATACAACATATCACAGCAACACATAATATCTCATATCATCAACGTAAGCAAGTATGCGTATCCCGATTGTCGTTGATATATAGCAACGAAGCCGGCGATACACCACATACTACGCTTACGGTCACAGAAAAGAAAGTGTAAAACTACAACAGTTGGAATCCGCAACCTCCTTAGACATCGCATGCCTATCCAAATGAATTCCTTAGACATCGCATGCCTAACAATTATAAACCCCGCATTTTAGTCTCATTATCGAAAACACTTTTCAATATCAAGTCTGGCAATTCAACAAGATTCCCGAAAAACTGATCGAATGCTCGTCGCAAACTTTAGTAGACGGCCGCACCCCCGATACCGTCGACGAAGTGCACCAAGGCGGAACACCGCTACCGCGAGCACCCGAACGGATGCTTTCGGCGACGGGGTTCTCCTACAGTCACTTGGTCGGGGCTATGGGGCGTAGCTGTCTATTAAGTTTACCCGGCGAGTATCCGCGTACGCTACGTGATTGCGACGGACTTTCGATCACATCAAAATTCCGTGGCAACCGATCAAGTGAGACTAAACTGCTATGTTTATAACATTCATTCAGTTATCACATAACTACCTGTGGATTCCAAATATTGTATCACATTCCAGATAAATAGACAAAGTTAAACTTTCCGATCGAATCATCAAGCACCCAAGATTTCCCCAATATATCTCAACACTTGAAATCAGTTTAAAAACATCCATCACATGCCACAGTACCAATGGTCCAACCGTAGAAGGGTCAAGCCAACGCCTCACATGTGGCACGCCGTACTGCCCCAAACCCTAAGGTTCAAAGGGCAGTTCAAGACGGTTACATAATCGAGTTAAGGTTTGTTGTCTTCTAGAGGGTCCACCGAGTTACTTGCATGACTTAGAACATTCTTAAACACGAGAAAAAATCCAACTTTTGAAAAAATTTCCGACAGGGGAAAAAGTGAGTTATTGATATCCGTTCGAACTTTTTAACAGTTTCTTAAATTTATCCGGAAAGCCACATAGACAAAATCTAATACTCCGATCGAAACATCGAATCCCCAAAAACAACCCCAGAAAACTCAACTGTAGAATAAAAATTAAAAATTCCCAGAGAACTCAGCACTGTGTAATAGGAATTACTGTGCAAAATAGGAGGGGTGACGTCATCAAATGGTCGCGGAACCGCCGCAGAAGCCAGGCTTCTGCCGCGGTTCCGCCGCACTTTTGACGAATTAGCCCCTCGAATTTCACAGTAATTCTAATAAGACCCTGCTGAATTTTTTAGAAATTTTTAATTGACAAAAATCCAAATTTTCAGAAAATTTCGAGAGAGCATTTAGGAGTCGGGGTTTCGGGTTCGATCGGACTTTAAACTTCGTCTAGACTTCGCCTAAAGCTCTAGCTTGGCTCTGATACCACTGTAGGGTTGCTAGGCACGCGCACAAGGGTCTACGAGGCATCAACCATGCCCGATTAAAAAATTAGCCGTGCCGAACAACCCGAATACGGAACTTTAAACTAGAGATTAGGCGAAAACTAACATGCTAAACATTTTAACACTAAGTGAGAGGGATTACAACCTTTGTAGATCCGGTCCTTCACTTCATATGCTCCGTGTTGTGGTCCCTTCGCTGCGATCATCGGGATCCGGACTCTCGAGAGGTTCCACGAAGAGAAAGACGCAACCTTTGCTTCCGATCTTCGATACTAAGATGATCTACCTTGAAGTTTCTTTAACACAAGCTAACACTCATGAAATGATGTGAACACCCTCATCTAAATGGCAAGAGAAGATGAGTATGATGAAGTAGAATTTTTGCTCTCTTTATTTATCTTTTTCTCATATTTATTCATCACTTAGGAAAAATCAAGCAAGCTTTTTCATGAAAGAATGAAGGAAGAAGAAGAATAGTGATCCATTTCCTTTTGTGATGAATAAGAAAGGATGAATATGAAGAATAATGCAACCATGGTTGACTTAACCATTGTAGAGAATTGACTAGGGTTAGGGTTTGGGTTGGGTTAAAGCATGAGTCACTTACAAATATCTTTATCATGACAAAAAGAAAAGCTTCTAGAAACATCTAGAAAGCTTAACCATAATCCAAACCCTAATCATGTTTAAACTCCACTAAACAAGTTGCATTAGTTATCATATCATGTTACAATATTATATATCACATATATAATATTTATCGTAACAAAATAAAATAATACATTTAACATATATCGCATATATATCAATGTATTACCCGAGTGAGAAAAAGAATCTTTTAGTGAGCAAATATTAGTTAATGCAACTTAATATATCATATATATTATTATACATTAAATTATCGAATCAACACTTGATCCGACAATCCGGCTATATCGCATAAAACCGGCTAATATTTATCCGTACCGCTTCATCGAATCAACACTTGATCCGATAACCCGGCTGATATCAAATATCGCGAGAATATAATACGGTATCACATATCGCATTATCCTCGGTCCCGCACATATCACATATGTGCTCCTACTCCGTTTCGCCTGAGCCAAGAAACCTCTGTGAAGGACTCTAAAGAATCGTCAATACGCCGGCAGTAGGTGATGATCATATCAAACACCCACAAGCTGCAAGCGGTCAGCTAAACGTAACAGCTACCCAGGTATTGAGCGCTCAGAAGATCAACAAGCAAGCCTGTACATTCTCCTGCGAATCCAAACAGTAACACTCCCGTACAGTCCGGTCTCGTCGTCTGATATGTTGCATATCTCGCCTAGGGGTGGTAAACGTCAGACCCCAGTAGCTTGATAAGTCGTGTCGATTTGAGGTCTATAACGGTTTGAGAAACTACTGATAACATTTACCAGTAAATCTCAGCAACCCTGGCCAGGGATTTCCGGTTATAGCCAATCGAACACAGCACAACATCAACTCCCTATACCGGGAGAGACGAATCCCCTCCTATTGCTCATTGCCTCCATGTGATTCGGGACTGTACCCAAAAGCCACCTTTTTGCACGCCCTCTTGGACGTGGTATGATGGAAATCAAAGCACAGTGGGAACCACACAAGACTCTATGACGATCTCGGGTCAACAGACTACTCTGTACCAGTGTCACCGGAGAACTGACATCTGACGTATGGTATAATACCATCTGGGAGTTCTCGGCGAGTCCGTCCAGTGTACCCAGTCTCCACTGAGCACCCGTACACCATCCTTGATGTCAAACACCGATGGATATGGGATCATCCATCGCCCATCATATGGGTCAAGATGCGTATACGCTAGTCTACTCTGGTGCATCGATGCCCTGTCTCGATACACCCTCGACTAGGAACAGTTATAGGATGTACTCATCGACTACCGTGGCCCCACTAGTATGATCTCATCATAGTCCCAGTAGTCGAGTACATATCCTAAGGGCTTTATCAACATGTAATATAGAGACAATCAGAGTACATGTTAAGATAAAGTACAACCAGATAGCATACTATCATGTCGAGCAAGAAAGTCCTCCCTATATATGTCCTAGCATCCATTACAATATACATCGTATGTACAGTAATGGCCTCTAGGGCATACATATAACTAACACTCAAGCTCTTCTATAAGAGCTATCAACTTTAGAACATGGTCACCTACTGGTGTGCCAGGAGCCATCCGCGTCTGAAACAGCTTTCGTGACGCTTTGTATCGTAAGACACATGATTGCTCTCCATACAACTCCTTTGTATGGAGAAATATGGATTGGACATCCATATTCTCGTGCTGCTTTTTGATGTGTGTTATCCATCGATACAAGAGTGAGGTATTTGGCCATAGCACAGTCAGCGTCCCATGTCTTGCGGGCTTCAATATCCGCAACTGAAGATTTAGGACCTGGGACGGGCGGGGCTGGAGCCGTGAGGACATATAATACCTTATCATAAGTCAAGGCAATGTTAATGTTCCTCATCCAGTCTTTATAATTGGTCCCATTAAGTTTATTTTTATCTAGTAGAAGCTTGAGTTCTGTGATTGGTATCTGACATTAAGAGAGAGAAAAGAATACACTCAGCGAAAGCTCTTGCAAAGATCAGATTGGTTATTATCTTATCTAATCGATATCTCCCACTGTTTTTATCAAATTTCCCCTCAAAGCTTAAAAGGAAAACTAGCCAGGATTAATTACAGTCTACAAACTCGCTAACCGTTCAGCTAGGCCATTGTCGTTACTTGAGGGAGGTTCCCCGTGCTTTCGCACGGACCTAATTAATATAAACCTTGTCATCCCAGAGGCGTGGCCTCGTTAACACCTTTCTCGACATCTAATAGGTTAGCTAATTGTAAAGTGCAAAACTCTCCTGGGAGTAACTCTTGCTCACAGTGGGATCGGGATCCAACCATCATATGGAAGGTATGCAATCTCATTGCAAATTTCAACTCTTGAAACTCCCGATATGGTTTTTACTCCTAGCACTCATGACCTTGGCTATGGTCAACAAATCACAAGCACTAGTCAACTTCAACCCGTCATTTCTTGATTCACCAGACCCATTCACATGACCCTTGGTTAAGGTCAACAAAGTCACATGCCTGTCCTAATTAATCACATCATATATTGTATAAGAAGACATCACTTAGATATCGTACACTACGCCTTGGCTAAGGTCAACAAACGTAGCACGAATACTAAGTACTCTACTTCCTAAAATGACGGAGGGTTGCGGATGGTTTTTAAGAAAACCTTTAACGCTTTGAACTTGATATCGTTATAGAATCAAATGGTTTTTCAAAAGGAGTGGCTTAACCTCCGCAATTTTGAAATGTAGCTTTTTCGTAAAAAGCCGAGTGGGTTTCAAATTCGATCCTACAACATCTTTTAGGTTTATTTTTCCTTACATTAATCATATTAATGCAGTCCCATCATTTAAGTCCTTAAGCCAATCACAGAAAAGAAACGAAAATACAACGTACGCTTATGCCATCCGCATTCACCACAATGTTCCGTTATGCACCGTTAGGTTACTTAACTAACAGCATACCGGGACGGGACTAGTGCGGGTGCAAAACATAAGCAACGTCTTATATATATCTTATATATAATATAGCATTCGTCTCAGATATATTAAGCGATCTCATCACAGAATATAAGCAGCAGAAACACATATATGATCATATAGGATATACTAGGATGTCCGTATTTTGTATTTAGTTATCAATAGAAAATACGGATTCCACAGTCGTGATGAATAGCCAATCCCACACCCTAGACCCCTACGAGAGCGGCAAGCGACCCTACCAATTCTAGAGTTAGGAGACCCGATCTCGACTCCTCGAGATGGTCTCCCACTGGACTCTAGAACCCAGTCACTTGTGCTCCCCACCTTGGGTCTATCCTAATGCGAAAAAGTAAATAATATACAACAATGGTGACATCATCCTCAACCCGGAAGTGCCCCAATAAAAGAATATTACATATAAATGAATTTTACATGAATGAAAAGAAAAACTCCCATCTCACATAAACCCCCCCGGCCATTCGATCACGACGATCCTATACATCATAGCACAGCAACACATAACATCACATGTCATCAACGTAAGCAAGTATGCGTACCCCAATTGCCGTTGACATATAGCAACGAAACTGGCGATACACATACTACACTTACGGTTGCAGAAATAAGTATCGCATACTTCTAGACGATGTTAAACCTTTCGATCGAATTAACAAACACCCATATTTCCCAGCAAGCTCAACACTTGAGCACTGTTAAATAATACCCAAAACATATACCACAGTACTTTATGGACCAGCCGTAGAAAGGCAAACCCAAGCCTCATGTGTGGCGCCACTAACTACGGCAAACCCTAAGGTTTAGCCGCGGTCTCGTGGTCACATATCGAGTTAGGATTTCATTATTCTAGAGGGTCCATAGGAATACCTGCAATATACATTGAGTACGTTCAACCTGGAAAATATCAGTGTTTGATATTCGTTCGACCTGTTTAACGTCGTCAAGGTTACCAATACAACGCTAAAAAAATTCGAATACGAAACACTCTGCAAAGAGTCCATTACCAAACTAACATCACATGCAATTCTGGACTATCCAAACAATACCAGAAACCCCAGATGATGAGTAATAGAGCACTGGTGCAATACGAGGAGGAGGGGAGCACAAAAGGCCGGCATCCCGGAATTCCAATCGGCCAAAATCCGAGCGCCCCCTTTCGTATTTCACCTGTGTTCTTAAAATACCATAAATTCCACTCTGTAGTTGTTAAATATTTTTTAAAAAATTTCCAGAGAGCATTTTCTAGGGTTTCTAAAATTGTATTTTTGCGGAGTTTTTCGGTTTCGTATTATCGTAACATCGTCTAGGTTTCTAATTAGTCTCTGATACCATGAAAGGTTTTCCTTAGCACCACTACAAGGGTTTGGTAGCATCACACATGCCATATTTACAAATTAGAGGGTGCTAAAGAAACTAAACTATGGATCAAACTAGAAAAACTAGGGTAACACAAAATCTAACACATTCCACAAGTAGTTTAGTACCAGGTAAAGAGAATACAACCTTTGTAGCTCCCTTTGCTTAACTCCTCGGCTACTTGGAAGTTGGAAAAGGCTTGCTTGAGATCCTCCAAGTCCACGATAATCCACCCGGAGTCCTTTTTGTCCAACCTCAAAGCTCCACTTGATCAAGAGATGAAGTTGAAGCTAACACTCTAAACTAATGGGCAAGAGTAGTATAGAATGATGATGTGGTTTGTTTTCTCACTTCAAAACCCTAACTTGATCACTATCTTACTCACTAATGAAAGCTAGAGAGCAAGAGAGAGGAGGAAGAAGATGATGGCAAATGAGAGCTCAAGATAATGAAAAGATAATGATAAAAATGAGAATAGAAATTATATATAATTTCTACTCTAATTCTTAACTCAAGTTAATAAATATCTAGATATTTAATTTTGGAGCTCTAATGGCCATGGAAAGATAGCTCATGGTTAACATAAGGTTTAGTGAAGGAATAAAATAATCAACCATGAATAATTATCCATTTCCATTAATCTCAAAAATAAATACAAATATATTTACTAACATGTGAGTCTTATCTTGCCCCCATCTAGTGTATCAACAACCATGACACACATGTGTAAGCATGTATGTGTGCATGCACATCTATATGTGCATCAATGTAAACATGTGCATACATGCATGCATACAACAAAAGACAAAAGGGTCTAAGTGAAATAGCTAATGGTCAATGTTAAATCAATACTTGATTTAACAAACCGGTCAGATCACATATGACCCGACCAATAGTAAACCGCCCGATTAATATACGGTATCACATATGCGCATTTAATCGGGTCCCCACGCATATCTCATATGCGTACCACATCGTTTTGCCTGGGCTAGGTAACTCCTTTTGTTAGTGTATATGCCCTAGAAGCCATTACTGTATCATGCTAGTTTGTATATTACTTGATGGAAGCTTGGGATATTCACAGTTGTATAGACAATCTTGCTCAAAATGGTAGTATGCTACTTGGTTTGTTTCTACTTCAATGTGTGTACATGTGTTTCTTTTAGCATATCGCCTATACACATTAGTGGAGCCCTTAGGATCTTTGCTTGATTACCAGTGTTGTGATGGCAGTCACACCAGTAGGGGCTAGGTAATCTACAACCACATCCTTATACAGGTCCCTAGTCGTAGGATTATCGAGACAGGGGATCGATACTCCGGAGTAGACTAGCGTATGCGCTTCTCATCCCAACAGGGGAGATGGTCTGTCCCACAGCCATCAGTACGTCGTACTGGAGATAGTATACGGGTACCCGTTAGGTTACGAGTACACTGGACAGGACTCGTCGGGAACTGTTGGTTGGTACTATACCCCTCGTCAGTTATCAGTTCCCAGATAGCATGAGTACAGCTTAGTCCGCTGAGTTGACACTGTCACTTCGCCTCGAGTGTGTTCCCACTGTACTTTGATTACTACCTTACCACGGCTCAAAGGAGTCGTGCAAACAGGTAGTAGTTGGGTGCAGCCCCGAAGCACTTGGAGGCAGTGACGGTTAGACAGGATTCGTCTCTCCCGGTATTAGGGGTTGATATCGTGCTGTGTCTAGGAGAGCCATTACACAAGTAGTCCCTGGCCAGGGCAAGCGAGATATACTGGTAGGTTTCCAGTGTTATCTCAGGGTGTTCAGGGCTACACTCCGACACGACTTGTACCGCTATTAGGGGACTGACGTTTACCACCCCCTAGGCCCACCATGTGATGTTCTCAGACGAACGAACAGGACTGTACGGAGATTGCCACATTCAGGCTCAGTAAGAGTTCGGATGGGTTTTCCTCATCGGCCTTCTTATCGACATCTACCTGGGGACCGTTACGTACAGCTAGTGCCGCTTTCGGTCTGTGGTTAAACCCACTGCCAGCGTAGTGTCGAGTCTTTAGAGTCCCACACAGAGAGTTTCCCTGCACTGAGCGAAACGTGTAGAGGCCGTATGGTTTTACGGCAGGGCTACGATCACTTACGTGCACTTGTGTGCGTATGCTGTTCGGGCAGGCAATACTATTGGGCTTTGGTTTAAGCCGGATCCTAGTATTGCACGGATGGATTTGTTTTGTCTTCTGTGCATTCGCATTCTACGGATTGCGGATGCGGGTGTGTATGCACAGCATTGAGGAGCGAAGAAGGAGGAGATGCCTCATTAGGGTTTTGACAGTTGATTCGGTCAAAACCATTTTGAGGCGGACTCATTAGGGTTTTGGCAGTTGGTTCGATCAAAACCATTATGAGCCGGGGACATTATTTACTAATCTTTTTAGTGATAATTATGTGATGGCTAATTGCTTTGACCATTTGACCACACTTGACTTTGTTGACCGTTTGACCAAAATTGACTTGGACCTTCATGAGAGGTCTAGAGTATTCTTTGGTTTCTTTTTATTTTTGATATGAAAATGGTCAATTCAAATGTAGCCATCAACTTTATCATGAAAGGATTAGTAATGATGATGTTTGTGTATTATTGCAACCATGGTTCATTTTCTTTGGTTCATAATTCATTTCTCATTCTCTCTCTTGAAAAAGAAATGAGAAAGCTCTATGGTTGCTAGCTTCATGTTCCTCCTCTTGAAAATTTCCTTTGATCTCATGTGTTGAAAGAAAAAGGATCCTAGTTGACAAAAACATCCATCTATCTCTTCTACACAATCTAGGATATCAAGACTAGCGATCTTGTTGCCCTAGTTGCCTCGGCTCGAGGTGGAGCATGGAGCACAACTCTCGGGTGGATCGTCTTCGATTCAAGAAGGCCGCGGAGGTGATCAAGATCCGGATCGATCCTCGGACCTCAGATGGACGAGCAGGACAGCGGAGAGAAGACCCAAAGGACCGGTATCGTGAGGTATAATCTCTATGGCATAGAAGATAGCACCTCTAGTTGTTTGCTAGTTTGTTGTTTAGCAAAGATCCTTCTTTTAGTCCATGTTGCCTATGCGCCAAAAATTGTTTTTCGCCATTTCCGCCTCCCCGTAAGAACCGGGATGAGCAACGTGGACTTACAGTGGTATCAGAGCCTAGCTAAACACAAACTTGCAAGTTAGCAAAGTATTTAGAATTTCGATCGAAAAAAAATCGCAAAACATGTCCGAAAAAAATTAACTTTCTGTTGATTTTTTATACTGCTCTAAAAATTATTTGACATACATGAAAAATCGGCTCAGGGTTTTCTAAAAACACCACCAAAAACGATCCATTGACTCGGTTAAAGCGCCGTGGATCCACGGCAAGAGCAAGCTTCTTGCCGCGGATCCGCGGCCGAGTTGACTCGGCCGTGGACCGTTTTTGGTGCAGTATACTTAGTTGGAGGTTTTGGGATTTTTAGTATATTTTATTTCTGCCCAGAATTTCCAGAAAACAAATTGATGTTTGGGGTGGTTACAAATCCATATTTTGATCGAAATTCCGTAAACTTTGGCTAATGGATATTATCTGTGATGTGATATATGTATTGAACGTCTGCTAATCGCTATACGTCAATTAGTGGGGGTTATATATATCTGTGATATGTAATGTTGATGGTATGTGTATATGAACTCGTTGGATTGTCGTGGATGAATAGCCGGGGGGATGTGAGATGAGAGTTTCTTTTTCTTTAATTCAATGTAATATTTGTAATTGATGTAATATTATTTTATGGCCGCACATCCGGGATGAGCTTATAGCCGCCATTGTATAATTTATTTTACTGTTTTTGCTCCTAGGATAGACCCAAGGTGGGGTGCACAAACTACCGGGTATCTCGAAGTGCCGAGTGGCCTACTCACGTTGTTGAGGGAGGTTGCTTCGCTCCGGGTACTTGGCGGGTAGTTTTCCGCACCCGTAAGGGTCTATGGTGGGGTATTGGCTATTCATCGCGACCGTGTAATCCGTCTTTCGTTGCAGGCTCGACCAAAACGCGGATTCCTAGTATATCCAAAGTGTTCATCTGTGATCTGGAATGGCTATCATTGCATCTGACGAATGTATATATCTATATATGATATCTATTTAGGCGTTGCTTATGTTTTGCATCCGCACTAGTCCAGCCCCCGCTCTGTCGTTAGTTAAGTAACCTAACGGGTGATGACGGGACCCCGTGGCGAATGCGGATGGCATAAGCGTACGTCATATTTTCGTTGTTTTCTGCAATGGTAGGATTAAATGATGCGACGCATTAAATTAATGCAAGAAAATAAACCAAAGTAAAGTCGTCGGAACACTTTCAAAACCACTCGTTTTTTTCAAAAACCAACTTTTAAATGCGAAGCTTGAACCACTCCTTTTAAAAGCTATCTCATTCCTTCGATTATATCAAGTTCACTACGTTCACGGTTTCGCCAAAACCATTCGTAGCCCTCCGTCATTTCATATGAATATTCAATAGTATTCAAGCTATGTTTGTTGACCTTCGTCAAGGCATAGTGATTGGTAGCTGTTGGGTGTTCATATGTAGCATAGATAGATGCGTTGGTTTGGGAAAGTCGTATTACCTTGTTGACCTTCGTCAAGGGTATATACGGGTGGGTTCAAATTAACCTGGACAATGACGGGTAGAACTTGACATGTGACTTATGATTTGTTGACCTTCGTCAAGGTCATAAGAGCATGGGGCAAAAATCCACATCGGGAGTTTCTAAAGAAACTGAAACTTACTCGTACTGCATACCATTTGGAGTGTGATGATTCTGGTAGGATTCCTTCAGTTTTATCACACGATGATATTTGGATCCCGATCCTACTGTGAGTATATGCTACTCCTCGGGGACTTTCTCGCTTAACGATCGATGCTATAAACCAAGTAGGTGTCTAGAAAGGTGTTAGTGGGGCTACGCCCACAGGGAAAAGAGGTTACTTAATTAAGGAACTTCGCGAAAGCGTTAGAAAACCTCCCTCGAAGTATCGACACTGGCATGGCTGAACGGTTAGGCAAGTATTGTACGGTGAGATTGATCCCGACTAATTCTTCCTTTTTGGTTTGAGGAGGGATTCGAGAGACAGTGGGAGCCATCCTGTTTAGATAAATTAAAAACCAATCTAAACTTGCAAGAGCATCATGCTGAGTGTTTTCTTCTCTCTCTCTTAATTGCAGCGACCCAGTGACCACACATAGGTTACATCTAGCTAATAAAATGACTGAATCTGACTGTTATAATTGGCAAAGGTCTGTCCAGATGTCCATTGCCCATGACAAGCTGGGACACCTCTTAACTAATCCAACCCTTGCCGTCTCAGGACCAGTTTCCCCTGTCACGGATATTGATATCCGTAAGACATCGGGAAAAGACTGTGCGAAAGCCATGTGCCTCATGTTAGCCTCGGTTGATGGTATATACCAGAGGCAGCACGAGAAGATGGACTTAGTTTCTATCTTCCTCCATAACAAAGATTTATATGGAGAGCAATCTCGTATCGCAAGATATGAGACCTCGAACGAATTGCTTCCAGCGAGGTTGGCTATCGGGTCATCTGTAAGGGGCAACGTCCTTACAGAGACCAGTTATTTTGAGCTCACGGACCTGAAGACCACGTTGAAGAACGGGTCAGATGCTGACTTGATTCTGCAGTCTCTACCTTCTACCCTGAAGGAAACCAGGGAAGTAGAAGGAAAGGGAAGGGCAAAAGTTTCGGGACTGGATGTAGTAAAAGAGGGACGTTCCTATTGTTACGGGAATGAACATTGGCAGAAGGATTGCAGGGCTAGCAAAGCCAGTAGCCAGGATTCGAAGCATGTTGTGGCTTCGGCTTCGGGTGTGTTTGTAATAGAGAACTGTATGTCAGTTAACCCTACTTCCTGGGTATTGGATACCGGATCAGGATCTCACATCTGTAATTCGTTACAGGCTCTGAGAAACCATAGGGTTATCAAGATAGGTGATATGACTCTCAGGGTTGCTAACGGAATGAGCATGTATGCTGAATCCGTAGGGGAATATCATCTTGGACTGACAACTGGGCAGATATTGATTCTGTGTAACTGTTTTTATGTACCAGGTGCGACTTGTAATATCATATCTGTATCCTTACTTTCTAAGGAAGGATATGATTTTACTTTTGTAAGCGATGTGGTCCACATCCACCTAAATCAAGTTTTGATTGGGTCAGGTACATTAGAAAACGGGATATACGTATTGAATCAAGCTCAGATCTTCAGTGTCCAGAACACACTTAAAAGAAAGTCTCCGGAAACAAATCAGGCTTTCTTATGGCATTGTAGACTGGGTCACATTAATGAGACACGGTTAACAAAGTTACATAAAGAGGAATACTTGAATTCGTTCGAGTATCAGTCTTATGCCACTTGTGAATCTTGTCTCATAGGATAGATGGCAAAGACTCCGTTCACTGGACACGGAGAAAGAGCAAGCGAGCACTTGGGACTCATACACAGTGACGTGTGTGGTCCAATGTCTACACATGCGCGAAGTGGTTATTCATACTTCATTACTTTCACAGATGATTTCTCTAGGTATGGACATGTCTTCCTAATGAAGCACAAATCCGAGGCCTTTGAGAAATTTCAGGAATACAAGAATGAAGTTGAAAAACAAACAGGCAAAAGTATCAAGACACCGAGATCTGATCGAGGTGGTGAATACTTGAGTGCCGAGTTTCTGGACTACTTAAAAGAGAATGGAATTCTCTCTCAGCTTACTCCTCCATACACACCACAACACAACGGTGTATCGGAAAGGCGGAATCGAACCCTATTGAATATGGTTCGTTCCATGATGAGTAAGGCCGAGTTGCCGCGATCTTTCTGGGGTTATGCACTAGAAACAGCTGCATATCTCTTAAACAAGGATCCAACCAAGACTGTGCCTACCACCCCATATCAGATGTGGAGTGGGAAGAAACCCTGTCTTAAGTATCTTAAGATATGAGGATGTCCAGCTTTTGTAAAGAAGCAGCATGCGGACAAGCTTGAGGCACGTTCAGTACTGTGTAAGTTTGTGGGATACCCAAAGAACTCCAGGGGGTATCTTTTCTATTCCGCAGAGGAACAAAAGGTTTTTGTTTCTCAGCATGCCCACTTCTTGGAAACTGAATTTTTAGAAAATCAGATAAGTGGGAGCGCAATAGAACTGGAAGAAATTCCAGAACCACAAGCTGTTACTGAAAGCTTGGAAGAACCAGAAGTTTCAAGAGAACCGGACATCCCAACGCCACTCCGCAGGAGTAGTAGGCAGTCTCATCCGTCCGAGAGATACTACCGTTTTCTCATAGACGGGGATAGAGAGGATTGCACCATTGACTATAGTGAGCCTAGTAGCTTCCAGCAAGCCATTCAGAGCGGTGACTCGGTAAAATGGTTAGATGCAATGCGGACCGAGATGGAGTCCATGTACACCAACAAAGTTTGGACTTTGGACCTTGCTCCAGAAAGGGTAAAACCCGTAGGCTGCAAATGGATCTTCAGAAAGAAGATTGGTGTAGATGGGCAGGTTGAAACCTATAAAGCTAGACTTGTTGCAAAAGGTTTTCGTCAAAGACCTGGTTTGGACAATGACGAGACCTATTCTCCAGTGGCTATGCTTAAATCCATTCGAATCCTTCTTGCCATTGCTGCCTTCCATGATTATGAAATCTGGCAGATGGACGTAAAGACGGCTTTCCTAAATGGAAATTTAGAAGAGTGCGTCTATATGGATCGGCCGGAGGGATTCATTCAGAGTGGGAGCAGCGGTAAAGTGTGCAAGTTGCTCAAGTCCATCTATGGACTGAAGCAGGCATCGCGGAGTTGGAACATCTGCTTTGATGATACTGTCAAATAATTCGACTTTATCAAAAACCCAAATGAACCATGCATTTACAGTAAGATTGTAGGGAGAACTGTGGTATTCCTCGTCTTGTACGTGGATGACATTCTCCTAATAGGAAATGATATTCATATGCTACAGTCAGTCAAAGGATTCTTGTCACAGAGGTTCTCCATGAAGGACCTGGGCGATGCCAACTACATTCTGGGGATCCAGATCTATCGTGATAGATCTAAGAGGATGTTGGGACTTTCACAGTCCTGGTACATCGACACCATACTGAAAAGATTCAGTATGGAAGATTCCAAGCGCGGTAATTTACCGGCTTGTCACGGGATCACCCTCTCCAAAGAGATGTCTCCTAAGACTGATTTGGAAAGGGATCGCATGTCTATTATACCCTACGCTTCTGCGGTAGGCTCTATAATGCATGCGATGTTATGTACCAGACCAGATGTAGTATACGCATTGAGCGTTATAAGCCGGTATCAGTCGGACCCAGGGGAGAAACACTGGTTAGCAGTAAAGAACATTCTCAAGTACCTGAGAAGGACTAAGGAGATGTTCTTGGTGTATGGCGGAAAATACCTCCAGATCGAGGCCTTTGCTGACTCCAGCTTCCAGAGTGACAAGGATGACTCCAAGTCCATGTCGGGTTATGTCTTTACCCTCAATGGAGGGGCGGTTTGCTGGAAGAGTTCCAAGCAGGAAACCGTTGCTGACTCAACTATGGAAGCGGAGTACATAGCTGCTTGCGATGACGCAAAGGAAGCTGTCTGGATGAAGAAGTTCCTCACGAAGCTTTAGGTGGTTCCTACCATTGTTGATCCAATACCGTTGTATTGTGACAACAACGGCGCTATAGCTTTAGCGAAGGAACCCAGGTCCCATCAGAAGTCCAGGCACATTTTGAGGCGGTACTACCTGATCAGGGAGATCGTTGATCGCCGGGAGATCGAGGTGAAGAGAGTAGATTCGGAAAATAACACTGCAGATCCACTCACGAAGGCCCTACCCTAGACTCAGTTCGAGCGGCTGATCGAGATGATAGGTCTTCGATACGACAGTACATGGCCTTAGTGCAAGTGGGAGATTGTTAGTGTATATGCCCTAGAGGCCATTACTGTATCATACTAGTTTGTATATTATTTGATGGAAGCTTGGGATATTCACAGTTGTATAGACAATCTTGCTCAAAATGGTAGTATGCTACTTGGTTTGTTTCTACTTCAATGTGTGTACATGTGTTTCTTTTAGCATATCGCCTATTCACATTAGTGGAGCCCTTAGGATCTTTGCTTGATTACCAGCGTTGTGATGGCAGTCACACCAGTGGAGGCTGGGTAATCTACAAGCACATCCTTATACAAGTCCCTAGTCGTAGGATTATCGAGACAGAGAATCGATACTCCGGAGTAGACTAGCGTATGCGCTTCTCATCCCAGCAGGGGAGATGGTCTGTCCCACAGCCATCAGTACGTCGTACTGGAGATAGTATAGGGGTGCTCGTTAGGTTACGAGTACACTGGACAGGACTCGTCGGGAACTGTTGGTTGGTCCTATACCTCTCGTTAGTTATCAGTTCCCAGGTGACATGAGTACAGCTTAGTCCGCTGACTTGACACCGTCACTTCGCCTCGAGTGTGTTCCCACTGTACTTTGATTACTACCCTACCACGGCTTAAAGGAGTCGTGCAAACAGGTAGTAGTTGGGTGCAGTCCCGAAGCACTTGGAGGCAGTGACGGTTAGACAGGATTCGTCTCTCCCGGTATTGGGGGTTGATATTACGCTGTGTTTAGGAGAGCCATTACACAAGTAGTCCCTGGCCAGGGCAAGCGAGTTATACTGGTAGGTTTCCAGTGTTATCTCAGGGTGTTCTGGGCTACACTCCGACACGACTTGTACCACTATTAGGGGACTGACGTTTACCACCCCCGTAAGCCCGCCATGCGATGTTCTCAGACAAACGGACCGGACTGAATGGAGATTGTCACATTCAGGCTCAGTAGGAGTTCGGATGGGTTTACCTCATCGGCCTTCTTATCGACATCTACCTGGGGACCGTTACGTACAGCTAGTGCCGCTTGCGGTCTGTGGTTAAACCCACTGCCAGCGTAGTGTCGAGTCTTTAGAGTCCCACACAGAGAGTTTCCCTGCACTGAGCGAAACGTGTAGAGGCCGTATGGTTTTACGGCAGGGCTACGATCACTTACGTGCACTTGTGTGCGTATGCTGTTCGGGCAGGCAATACTATTGGGTTTTGGTTTAAGCCGGATCCTAGTATTGCACGGATGGATTTGTTTTGTCTTCTGTGCATTCGCATTCTACGGATTGCGGTTGCGGGTGTGTATGCACAGCATTGAGGAGCGTAGAAGGAGGAGATGCCTTATTAGGGTTTTGACAGTTGATTCGGTCAAAACTATTTTGAGGCGGACTCATTAGGGTTTTAGCAGTTGGTTTGGTCAAAACCATTATGAGCCGGGGACATTATTTACTAATCTTTTTAGTGATAATTATGTGATGGCTAATTGCTTTGACCATTTGACCACACTTGACTTTGTTGACCATTTGACCAAAGTTGACTTGGACCTTCATGAGAGGTCTAGAGTATTCTTTGGTTTTCTTTTTATTTTTGATATGAAAATGGTTAATTCAAATGTAGCCATCAACTTTATCATGAAAGGATTAGTAATGATGATGTTTGTGTATTATTGCAACAATGGTTCATTTTCTTTGGTTCATAATTAATTTCTCATTTTCTCTCTTGAAAAAGAAATGAGAAAGCTCCATGGTTGCTAGCTTCATGTTCCTCCTCTTGAAAATTTCCTTTGATCTCATGTGTTGAGAGAAAAAGGATCCTAGTTGACAAAAGCATCCATCTATCTCTTCTACACAACCTAGGATATCAAGACTAGCGATCTTGTTGCCCTAGTTGCCTCGGCTCGAGGTGGAGCTCGGAGCACAACTCTCGGGTGGATCGTCTTCGACTCAAGAAGGCCGCGGAGGTGATAAAGATACGGATCGATCCTCGGAGATCAGATGGACGAGCAGGACAGCGGAGAGAAGACACGAAGAACCGGTATCGTGAGGTATAATCTCTATGGCATAGTAGATAGCACCTCTAGTTGTTTGCTAGTTTGTTGTTTAGCAAAGATCATTCTTTTAGTCCATGTTGCCTATGCGCCAAAAATTGTTTTTCGCCGTTTCCACCTCCCTGTAAGAACCGGGGTGAGCAACGTGGACTTACACCTTTGTGGGACTCTAAGACTCGTCAATACGCCGATAGTGGGTGATGATCATATCAAACACCCCCAAGCCGCAAATGATTAGCTAAACGTAACGGCCACCCGGGTATTGAACGATCAGAAGAAAACAAGCGAGCCTGTCAAAACTCCCATCGAGCCAACCGGCAACACTACCGTACAGTCCGGTTTCTTCGTCAGATATGCTGCATATCGAGTCTAGAGATGGTAACGTCGACCCCAATAACTCAATAAGTCGTGCCGATCAATGGTCTGTAACAGATCGAGAAACTACTGATAACACTTATCAGTAAATCTCAACAGCCCTGGCCAGGGACTTACTGATATAGCAAATCGAGCACTGCACAACATCAACCCCCAATACCGGGAGAGACGAAATCCCTCCTATCGCTCATCGTCTCCATGTGTCTCGGGGCTGTACCCAAAAGCCACATGTTTGCACGACTCAGTAGAGCCGTGGTAGGTTGGTAATCAAAGTACAGTAGGAGAACACACAAGATTCTATGACGATCTCGGGTCTACAGGCTAACCTATACCAGTGTCACCTGAGAACTGCTATCCGACGATAGATATAATACCATATAGGAGTTCTCGGCAAGTCCTTCCAGTGTACCCAGTCTCTACTGAGCACCCGCATATGATCTCGATGTCAAACATCAATGGATGTGGGAACATCCATCGCCTATCATATGGGCCTAGTATCATATACGGTAGTCTACTCTGGTATATCGATACCCCATCTCGATACACCTACGACTAGGGACATTTCAGGATATGCTTATAAACTACAAATGTCCCACTAGTATGATCTGCATCATAATCACAGTAGTCAAGCAAATATTCTCAGGGCTTTATCAACATGTGTAAATGAATAAAAGCATGATCAAGTCAACATGTCAGATAAAGAAGAACAAGATAGTATACTATCATGTCGAGCAAGAATGTCCTGTGTATGTGTGTGTGTACATGTATAAATACATCCACTATCATATAATGGCATCTAGGGCATACATATATCCAACAAAACTATCTAAACCGAAACAAACCCGATACACTGCACTACTGATTCCAGTCTCTGTTGTTTTCTAAAGTGTCTTCAAAAATTATTTAAACAACTGCAGAAGACTACTGACATGACCTATAGACTGTTCCCTAAATACGAACCTTTTTCACCTGATTTTGGCCGAGCACATTACTCCCAAAACCGAGGTGGCCGGCCATTTTGAAGCTTCTGTGTTCCGTTTTTGGGGTGTGGTCTTGTCTCTAGAATCTTGGTTCAGTGGTATTGTTTGTTTAGCCCAGTTTGGATATGGTTTTATCTACCTGTTTAGGGGCTATTCGGGGTTATTTCGAACTCGATATTTTCTAACATTGTTTAAAGTTAACATTACATACATTTCTATCTGCGACCGTGAATGTCATTTGATTGGTACAACTTGTCTAATCGCTATAGTTCTTTTAGACGGGTCTGCGAACGTGACATTCACGTTGATATTTTGTGTTGTGCTGTGATATTGCGGATTCATCGTGGTGGATAGCTTGGGTGCAATGATAGTGCAGTTTAGTTTTATGTGTACATTTGATATCGCGGGGCGAGCATCCGACTTGTGAACTGCCGTCACTGCCTGTTTGTATATTATTCTTTTGGGGCACGACCGGGTTGAGGTCGATGTACCCGTTCTACATATTTTCTTTTATGTACTAGGATTACCCCGCGATGGAGTGCATGGATAGCCGGGTTCTGGAGGGCAACTAGTCCACATCTCATAGCATTAAGAAGGAGGGGGCCTCACTCTTGAATTGACGGGCTATCCGCCGCACTAGTAGGGGGTACAGGTTGATCCAAGGAGGGGTGCTCAAATTACCGAATTTCGTGAAGTTCTGGGTGGTCCATTCACTTTGCTGAAGGGGGCTGCCTCACTTCTGGTTTTGGCGGGTAACTTGCCGCGCTCGTAGGGGTCTAGGTTTTCATTGCACAGGCTATCCATACGACCCGGAGAACGTCGGGTTACATTTGCGGCTCAAAGGAAACCCGGGGCTCCCATATTATCTGTTTTATTCTGTGATACTTATTAATTTTCTGTGATGTTGCATTTATAACGCCTGGAGTGATCATTATATATTGATATATATACTAGTAGATGTTGTATATGTTTTACACCCGCGCTAGTCCAGTCCCCGCTCTGTCGTTAGTTAAATAACCTAACGGGTGATGACGGGACCCAGTGGCGAATGCGGATGGCATATACGTACATCATATTTTTGTTCTTTTCTGGTGTGATTAATTGATGGGACTATGTTGATTCAGATCAATGCAAGGAAAACAGACCTATTCGATGTTGTTGGAACACTTTTCAAACGGCTGTTATTACAAGGACGTTCTCTTTTGTTTTGCATAGCGGTATTCGGTTATGAATATCCAGCACCTCATTCGACGAGGCAAGGGCCGAGATCCCTTCATCGGGAGTGACGTGTTCAGACCAGAATATTGCATTTTAGTACCGCTCATTCATTATCTATTTTTTGTATATATCGGTACTATTAACCGGTGTTTGCTAAGTAATACAGATTATAGGTATCCGTGACAAAATACTGGAAATACACTTAAAATCACGGATATATCATTTGTGAGCCGACACTGCAACCAGAACTGAAAACCGACCGATATCCCAAGAGTATTTTGCAAACAAATAAAGTGTACACATTTTTCATCCAACACATTGCATGTGTGAACACAAGACTCTTGGAGCATGGACCATGATGGGGAAGCCATGAATCATGGCACAAGTGGGCATGGTGTGAAGTGCATTGATGGTGCAATAAATGCAATAAAGTGTTGATGTGATTCATAGCTACAAGTTTCCCTCCAAGCCCTGAGTGCAACACATAACTTTTTAGACCAAGCAAACAACATGAGAGTGATGTGGGGGACAGCACGAGACAACACACAAAGCATAAGACCAAGCCCTCGGATTTTGGCCGAGCACATGCTCACCAAAACCGAGCAGGCCGGCCCAATTAGCCCTAAATGCCTCTAGTTTTCTGTGGGCCCTCCCTTGCTTCCACGTCAGCTCATTTTTATTGTTTGTTTAATTTACTTTTGAGCCTATAAATACAGAACCAGTGAGCAAGGAGAGGGGGTCCAAGTTTTCTCATTCTTTTTCATACACTTTGTAACTCTTTTTGTTTCTTTAGTTCTTATACATAACTTTCCCTTGAGTTCATGCCCTTCTTTTGATCGTGCAACCTCTTTAGTGAGCTTGCAAGTTTAAGTTTAGGGTATTGATCTCAAGGTTGTATCTTGGACATAATAGAACCTTCATTTTGCACACTTTGGTTCCTAGTATTATATTCTTGCTCTTTTAATTCTTGCTTTACTTACCTTGCAATTTATTACCATGCCCTTTACTTACTTGTAATGCTTTTTACTTTCTTTTCTTTTCTCTTTTCTTTTGCCCTTTTGGTTGTTGTTGTGAATGGGTTGTGAATATGTGTTGTTAGGAAATGATTACGATATTATAAGTTAACGTTCCGTTTCTCATTTCCTTTTCCCGTATTTTCCATTGAACTCCGTCCAAACGTTACACTAGCGCTCCGTTAGGCACCTTACCCTACCAAGGTAACAGTGATTCCTAACCGCGACCGGTTGCGTTTGGTTTGGCCGGAAGCGAAAGCAAGAGACAAGAACGGAAGGACAAGGGTCATTAAGCCGGATTCCACGAATACCGTGCTTAAATCCCTTAATCCACGTTGTTGCCGATTGCTATAGCTTCAATCGTTAAGTTCGGCTCAAAGGACTTGAATACGGAATCCATTAACTTACATTATCCTATCGCTTCCTAACAAGTTTTATACTTGCATATAACACATAGGTTAGATAGCGAACTTTCTGCCACGCGCATTAACTCGTTATGACAAGAACATAAAACGCTCCCGTCTCCTTGTGGATCGACCCATGCTCAACCGGCTAGCTGCAAAGCGACACCGTCTTGATTGCGGTTAACTTTAATTCTTTCAATCAAATGGCGCCGTTTCCGGGGAGATGGTAACGTTTTAATTTTAATTATTTCAGGTTAATCATTGTACATCTCATTTATACAACTAACCCTATTTTCAAAACATCATAAAAATTTTAAAACCAAAAACCAAAAAAAAAAAACTAACATCCCTCATATTTTTGTTCTCTGGAAATTGGACCTGCTTGCACTTTGTAACTAAACAGAAAAGATAAACAATACCAGTGAGATATTAATTAAACAGTGTCATCACAAAAGAAGTTTGGAGCCCAATCTCCAAAGTTTGATCGGCGACATACCCATTCCATCCGATCTCGCCGGCCCCTCTGCCTCCTTCTGCCTCCAATTTCTCCTCTGTGCTCCAGTGTTCTATTTTTGTCCTATTTTTGTTGTTTGTTTTTTAATATTTTTAGTGTGCAGGTATTTGGGCCTTCGTATCGCTTTTTCACACTAATATCCATTTTTTCCGACATTTATAGATTTTTGCGGATTTGCGAACTACGATTGTGTGGAGCAAAGTGTACATTCCAAGCTAAGGTGATTACAAAGTACAGTGCCAAAAATCCGGGTAGTTTGATCCGCGCAAGCAAAATTTCCAAGCTATTCGGAGTCGATTCAACGAGGGTTTCTTAACCCAAAAATTTAACGGTACGTACTTCGTTAACACCTTCTTTCTCAAATCCGACGCATCTAATATAACATCTTTGCAGGATTCTTTGCAAGTTCTTTATAGAATTTTTTATTGAATTTTTATTGAATTGTGCATTGCATACATTAATGCGGACTTAAGGGCAAGCGAACCCCACAACATACGCTAAAAGATTTCATCCCCTTTTCCGTGGCCCATAAATCACGAAATTGAGCATAACGTTGACCCGCACAAATTTTAAAAAGAAATTAGACTTTAAGCCTTAAGGACTTCGCGCTCATTAGAAGAGATTAATTGTGTTTAGAATACCGCTTAACGGTATATCGTTTACGGGGTGTCTAGCAAAGTGTTAACGGCGAAACCGCCAAAAGAGAAAGGGTTATTTAATTTAGGACCTTCGCGAAAGCGTCGGAAAACCTCCCCTTACCTATCCACTTATCTGGCCTCATGATCAGTATACCTTGAGCCCGTTTCTCGACATAGTTTTACTTCAACAATCAAGTTCTTGAGCAGATCTAGTTGACCTAGATGAACCCTAGACCGATTAGGTGCGTGGTATTTTTGTGTCGTGATTGTTTTTTTTCCAGATTCTTTTTGTGTGTATATTTCATTCTTTTGTTAATAACTAACTAAAAAAATAAAAAATAAAAAAATCACAGTCTTTTTCTCTCCTTTCTCTCTTCCTATCATGGGTACCCCACCTCGCAAAACCCTTGCCAAACTTTGGTACCCACAGCCAGACATAACTTCCTACGGTTCTTGCATTGGCCAAACGTCGAACGATCCATCCATGCCTAAAATTTCTTTGAAAGATCGGATAGACATGTCTAGGAAAAATAACTGGACCCCGCAATCCACCTTGTATCAACCATTTCAACCTTCACCACCTTCTTACGTCGATACCCCTTTTTCGAGTCCAGTTGTAACCCCAAGACCCATGTCTCTTGCTGAACGTATTGAACAATCTCGTAACCAATCTTTCACTCCTTTCACCACTGCGAATTCTTTTGATCAACAATTCCAATCACCTTCATATCCGAATGTTGATCCTACCCCTATCCAACCATTCAATTCCTATCCATCCTACCCAACATTTTCACCTTCCATAGACATTGCTTATGAACAGCCTTTTGGGAGTTTCCAGTATCCAAAAAACTTTGAATATTTTACTGAAACCCCTTCACAACCCATGTAAAGTCTGGAACAGTCGTTAGAAGACTTTCGGGTAGCGTCATGTCAACAGATGATGGATTTGAATGCGTCCATGGCCTCCCTCATACAACCTAGTGACCCGGTAGCTAGTTTTCAACTAGCTCCAAATTTTCCAATGTATGATGAGGCGGTAGGACAGGTTGAGAATTTGAGTGGAGAGAGTGAGCTGTACACCCTTCCAAATCAAACCTACACATTGCAAATTGAATCCCACAACTCCTGTTTTGAAATTCTATCGAGTATCCCAAATGATTTATCAATTGAAGATAGAATGATTAATGAGTTGTGCGACTTTATAGTGTTTGATTTTCCTAATTGTGAAGGGACATTGCCAAGTGAAACCAATCCTAAACCTTTTGACCTCTACACCTCCGTCTTAGAACCTGAATTGATTGAAATCCATACTTTTGATGAGGTGTCTGAGAAATTTGATTTTCACTTGATTGAGGATATTGACGCCGGGAATATTTTGGATGATGAACCCACAGTTTTGGATCAGTTTTTCTCTCCAATTCATCATCCCGAATCATTAGCTGTTTTTCTCGAACTCCATATGCCTCTTAATTTTGATGATAAATGCATGGATGAGCTTAACTTTGAGGAAAATTTTGAGGATATTTTTGAGGATGAACTAGTTTTGCTTGATGAGTCGGATTTTCCAATTCATTCTATCCCTTTCATTGACTGTGTACACCCTCCTGAACCTTTAACTATTACCCTTCCTCAAACACTTCCTTCCATTCTTTCCATCGTTCTGACCTCGCAAGAAACCGTATCTCTTTCATTTACTATTTCTGGTTTACCGAGTTCGGCGTACCCATGTTTTCTCACGAATCTTGAAGGATTTGACCCAATTTCTTGATGGGTTAATAGATTAGTACAATCGCTTTTTATACATCAGTCATCACAAATTGTACTAATTTATTCTCTCCATTTTCACCCTCAAGTTCGTACTCCATTTCTTTTTCGCTTCCGCCATTCTTCTTCTCATATACCGAGACCGTATCCTGCTTCTATCCCCATACGGTCTCACGTATTCTCTATTTCTTTCCTCTCCATATTCTTTCACCAACCTGCACATTATAGAGATAGAATTTTTGAACGGTTGGTGCTCACTTTTGGCCTGTGTAAGGCCTTATATAGCTTGATACTGTTCTTTCCCCCCTTAATCCTGAACTTCAACGCTTAACAGTGGAAACATTGTTTTACTTAAGTTTTGGGGGGAACCTTTTTGAGTACATATTTTTGGTTTTTATTTTTGTATATAATTTGTTTTTGGGGAGGCGCCGACAATTTTGACCCTCTTGGTGTAGCCTGACAGTGAGGGCACTGTCAAATTTAAGTTTGGGGGTGTGCTCGGTAAGCTTTCTACCTTCGCATTAAATTGTATATTCTGCATTTGCATATGTCACGACCCGAGGGTACGGAACGTGATCGGCACTTAAATTAAGAAACGTTTAGAGACGTAACGTAAACTAAGCAAGCCGAAACCCAGAAATCTAAACCATTTAAAAGAAGAAGTGTAGGAAAACAAGTCTAAAAGAAATATCAAATTTTCTCAAAAATTTCAGCAGAGTCTCCTTTGTAAAAACTGGCCCTAAATGGGTACAAACAAGAAAAATATGTACAAGCAATAAAAAAGCATCCCCAAGCGGGAGCTAGCTCTACGTCAATTGGCGGAAACAACCACGCAAGCAAAATAATATACAACGCCGAAGGGCAAGGAACAAAACTCAGAGGAAAACCAAATCCACCAGAAAACCATAATAATACAAGCGTAGCTCTAAGGTCGAAAGAATAAACAACTGGTCTTCTAAATCTACCAAGTAATACAAGTCTGGTTGATGGAGTTTACTAGATACAAATGTAATAAATAAAAGTAAAACGTCGGTCACGATACAAGTGATCCAACCTGCCAAGTAATCAACCTGAATGAAATGGTGTGCCAGCAAGCCGCCAAGGAAACTTGTACATCTGAACCTGAAAGAAAATTTGGCACAACGGAGGTGGGTTGCCAACTCGTGACTAGAAGACATCTGCGGTAGAAATCGCATGCACGACGATCTCCTAGACAATAATAATATACTTAACATAACACTAGACATCTAGTAGTGATAGGGTAATAATCTATGCATAAGTGCAATACTCGGTGCGCGTGTCCGTGTCACTAAATAGTAATAAATCATATATCTGATGTATGAATGCATCATGAATGAGGAAATCCACCACGAAATCTGAAAAATATGATATAAAGAAATCATCAGTAATACTTGTATAATAAAACTAAAACATCATCAGTGAAATCAATAGAAAGCCCGTGTCAAGCAACGACACAATATCTCAATATCTCAAAGTCTCAATGTCTCGGGCTCCGTCAGTCTGGATCGGCCCATATCATCAAATCTCACGACAACGGTCGGTATCCTCCGGATATCCGCCACGCCAGACATCACCGGTAGGTAGTCTTCCCCTGCCAGGCTCATCGTCTACAACTCGAGCTTCTTACCCTGGGGTACCATACCGGGCCCACCATGTACCCGAGACGGTTCATCCACTCCTCGAATCGGGTCTCAAAATCCAACAGAAAACATGAAATCTCATAGCGGAAGACACATACATCACGAGAAAATCGCAACTTGCATTTTAAAAAATGATGATACTAAGCTTTTATTAAATTCTTGCGGTTTTCCCCCAAAATCCAGAATTCTCATAGAAATCCAAAATCCCAAAATCATGAGTAAGTAAATAATGAGTATCGGCATAAGCTCGATAATACTGCATGATAATATGAATATGTGAATGCATGAAGTGTCTAACTAATAAATGCAATGTCTAAACTAGCACATGAGAGTAATTACACAACATTATATTGGACTAGCATTTAGCTGGTTATATCTGTTAGTGTATATGCCCTAGAGGCCATTACTGTATCATACTGGTTTGTATATTACTTAATGGATGCTTGGGATATTCACCTTGTATATACAATCTTGCTCAAAATAGTAGTATGCTACTTGGTTTGTTTCTACTTCAATGTGTACATGTGTTTATTTTTGTATATCGCCTATACACATTAGTAGAGCCCTTAGGATCTTTGCTTGATTACCAGCGATGTGATGGCCGTCACACTAGTGGGGCTGGGTAATCTATAAGCACATCCTTATGCAGGTCCCTGGTCACAGGACTATCGAGACAGGGCATCGATACTCCGGAGTAGACCAGCGCATGCGCTTCTCATCCCAGTGTGGGAGACGGTCTGTCCCACAGCCGTCAGTACGTCGTACTTGAGATAGTATACGGGTGCTCGTTAGGTTACGGGTACACTGGACAGGACTCGTTGGGAACTGACTAGTTGGTATTATACCTATCGTTAGTTATCAGTTCCCAGGTGACATGAGTACAGCTTAGTCCGCTGACTTGACACTGTCACTTCGCCTCGAGTGTGTTCCTACTGTACTTTGATCACTACCCTACCACGGCTCAAAGGAGTCGTGCAAACAGGTAGTGGTTGGGTGCAGTCCCGAAGCACTTGGAGGCAGTGACGGTTAGACAGGATTCGTCTCTCCCGGTATTGGGGGTTGACATCGCGCTGTGTCTAGGAGAGCCATTATACGAGTAGTCCCTGGCCAGGGCAAACGAGATATACTGGTAGGTTTCCAGTGTTATCTCAGGGTGTTTTGGGCTTCGCTCCGGCACGACTTGTACCGCTATTGGGGGACTGACGTTTACCGCCCCCTAGGCCCGCCATGCGATGTATCAGACGAACAGACCGGACTGTACGGAGAATGTCACACTCAGGCTCAGTAGGAGTTCAGATGGGTTTCGCCTCGTCGGTCTTCTTGTCGGCACTACCTGGGGACCGTTACGCACAGCTAGTGCCGCTTGCGGTCTGTGGTTAAACCCACTGCCAGCGTAGTGTCGAGTCTTTAAAGTCCCACACAGAAAGCTTTTCGCCTTTAGGCAAAAGAGTAGAGGTCGCATGGTATTGCGACAGGTCGCATGGTTTTGCGACAGGGTTCGGTCACATCCGTGCACTTGTGCACGTATAGTGTCCGGACAGTTTACACTAGCGGGATTTGGTTTAAGCCAGATCCTAGTGTACCTTTTGGGATTGGATTTATCCAGTGTGCATTCGTGTTCCTCGGAACGCGGATGCGGGTGTGTATGCACAGTTGACAGGGAGGCAGATGCAGCGGATTCTCATTAGGGTTGTTGACAGTTGACCGTTGACTATTTGACTTTTTGCTCAACCCTAATGAGAATATGATATGTGATTAACTATTATATTAATTAAGTATTATGGTGATATGGTTGTTGACTTTGTTGACTTTTGTTGACTTGTTGACTTTGTTGACTTGTTGACTTTGTTGACCGGTTGACTAGGCTTGACTAGTTGACCATCATGATAACCATAGCCATCATTTCATGGCAAAGACTTTTTCTTGCTTGCTCATTTGTGTAAAATGAGTGCATGAAATGATATGGTTATGGTTGCTTCAAACCATCACATAAGACTTTTGTTAGTATGATGAGTTATGATTGCTTTGGATTATGAGAGGGTGAAAGACAAAAGAGAGCCTCATTCTTTCTTGCTCATTCTCTCTCTTGTTCTTGAGCTCTCCTTTTGCTCTCACCCTCTTGCTCTTTTTCCCTCTCTTTAATCTATGGTTCTCTTGTCTCATGAGTTGAGAATCAAGAACCATAGATAAAATCCCACACAAAGTATTCTCTACTCATTCTAGTTCACTAGGTTTAGCAAACCAAGTGAACTAGTTTCTTCAAAGAACGAAGAAGGAGCTAAAGGTTGGAGCTTTCAGGTGGATCTATCTTCGGCGTACGGAGACGACGAGAAGAAGCCAATCGGACCACCACCGGAGCTTGAAGACGAAGGAGTTCAAGACAAGCAAGGTATAACCCCCTAACCGAGTAGCTAGAAACTCATAGTTAGGTTGTTAGATAGATGTTTAACCAAGATCCGGGTTTTAGGTCCATGTTACCACCTCCGTAAAAATCGTTTTTTACCAAATTCCGCATTCCCGAAAGTACCGGGAGAGGTAGCATGGACTTACAGTGGTATCAGAGCCTAGTTAAACTCTATCTAACAAGTTAGCAAGTAACTAGAAGATCGATCAAAGAAAAAGTCCCAAAAACGAACCCATGAATTTTCAACTTTCTGTCGATTTCAAAAGTACTGGAAAAACTTTTTAGAACACACCTAAAATCGGCTCAGGCTTTTTTAAAGAAACTGCAAAAATTTGGGCCCCTGACTCGATCAAAGCGCTGCGTTTCCGCGGCGGGAGCACGCTCCCGCCGCGGAAACGCGGCCGAGTTGACTCGGTCAAGGGTTTTCTTTTTTGCAGTTTACTGTTTGGGGTATTTTGGGATTTTTGGAATATATATTTTCTGCCCAGATTTTCCAGAACGAAAATTTTATTTTGGGGTCCCGAAAATCCGTATTTTTGATCGAACTTCTAAAAGACTTAAGCTAACGGGTTTTCTGTAATGTGATATTTGTATTGAACGTCTACTAATCGCTATATGTCGATTAGTGGGGGTTATACAAATCTGTGATCTGTAATGTTGCTGGAATGTGGATATGAATATGTTGGATTGTCGCGGGTGAATAGCCGGGGGTTGTGAGACGAGAGTTTTCTTTTCTTTCAATTCATGTAAATTTGTAAATTGATGTAATAATTATTTGTATGGCCGCACAACCGGGTCGGGGTTGTAGCCGTCATTGTATAATTTCTTTTTACTATTTTTGCTCCTAGGATAGACCCATGGAGGGGGTGCACAAACTACCGGGTATGCCGAAGTGTCGAGTGGCCTACTCATGGAGATGAGGGAGGTTACTACGCTTCGGGTACTTGGCGGGTAGTTTGCCGCACCCGTAGGGGTCTTGGGTGGGGTATTTGGCTATTCACCGCGACCGTGTAATTTGTCTTTCGTTACAGGCTCGTACGAATTACAGATTCCTAGTATATCCAATGTATTCATCTGTGATCTGAAATGTTTATCATTGCAGTATATCTATATATGATATTATTTAGGCGTTGCTTATGTTTTACAGACGCGCTAGCCCAGCCCCCGCTCTGTCGTTAGTTAAGTAACCTAACGGGTAATGACGGGGCCCCGTGGCGAATGCGAATGGCATAAGCGTACGTCATATTTTGGTTGTTTTCTGCAATGGTAGGATTAAATGATGGGACGCATTAAAAGAACTAATGCAAGAATATCACGCATTAAAAGAACTAATGCAAGATAATAAACCAAGTTAAAGTCGTTGGAACACTTTCGAAAAACCACTCGGTTCTTTTCAAAACAACTTTTAAATGCGGAGCTTGAGCCACTCCTTTTAAAAGCTATCTCGTTCCATCGACCAAATCAAGTTCACTACGTTCACGGTTTTGCCAAAACCATCCGTAGCCCTCCGTCGTTTCACATGAATAGTCAATAGTATTCAAGCTGTGTTTGTTGGCCAAAGTCAAGGCACAGTGATTGGTAGCTATTGGGTATTCATGTGCAGCATAGATAGATGCGTTGGTTTGGAACAGTCGTACTGCCTTGTTGGCCAAAGTCAAGGGTAGGTGCGGGTGGATTCAAATTAACTTGGAGAACGACGGGCAGAACTTGACATGTGACTTATGATTTGTTGGCCAAAGTCAAGGTCATAAGAGCATGGGGCAAAAATCCACATCGGGAGTTTCATAAGTACTGAAACTTGCTAGATTTGCATACCATTTGGAGTGTGATGATTCTGGTAGGATTCCTTCAGTTTCGTCACGCGATGATATTTGGATCCCGATCCTACTGTGAGTATATGCTACTCCTCGGGAAATTTCTCACTTAACGATCAATGCTATAAACCTAGTAGGTGCCTAGAAAGGTGTTAGCGGGGCTACGCTCCCAGGGAAAAGAGGTTCTTTAATTAAGGAACTTCGCGAAAGCGTTGGAAAACCTCCCTCGAAGTACCGACACCGGCCTGGCTGAACGGTTAAGCAAGTATTGTACGGTGGGATTGATCCTGACTAATTCTTCCTTTATGGTTTGAGGAGGGATTCGAGAAACAATGGGAGCCATCCTGTTTAGACAAACTAAAAACCACTCTAAACTTGCAAGAGCATCATGCTGAGTGTTTCTTCTTCTCTCTCCTAATTGCAGCGACCAATCAACATGACTGGACTTAAGTTACTCCTAGATAAAAACAAACTGACAGGGCCAAACTACAAAGATTGGCTCAGGAATGTCAAGATAGCAATCACTTACGACAAGATGAGGTATCTTCTTACCACCAAAGCTCCCCCTGTCCCTGGTCCAACTTCCAGCGTCGCGGATAAGGAAATCCGCAAGACTTGGGAGATTGATAGCGCGAAGGCCAAATGCCTCCTGCTTGCCTCGATGGACAACGAACATCAGAGGAGGCATGAGAATATGGACATGGAATCCATATTGCTTCATACAAAAGAACTGTATGGAGAGCAATCTCGTATCGCAAGATACGAAGCGTCGAAAAAGTTATTTTCGACAAGAATGGCCGTCGGATCATCAGTAGCCGAGCACGTGCTAAAGATGATCGGCTACATTGAGGAGCTCGCAGACCTAGGGATCACATTGGAGAGTGAGCTATATACGGATATAGTTCTCTAGTCCCTTCCTTCCACTTACGCCCAGTTTATACTGAACTTCAACTTACAAGAAAAAGAGGTTGAACTTTCAGAGCTCCTCAACATGCTGAGGAGCGCAGAGGGCACCCTACAGAAAGGTAGGGATACATCCACTTTGTTTGTAGGAGGATCATCTTCTTCTAGGTCCAAGGCGAAAGCCAAGGGAAAGAAGAAGAAGGCCCCCGCCAAACCAAGGGGCGGTGTTAGTAAAGTGGATACGAAGGGAAAAGGTAAAGCAACAAAGATAGCGGGGAAGCTTGTGGATAAGGAAGAATGCTTCTATTGTCATAAGAAAGGACACTGGAAGAATGATTGCAGGGCCTGGAAGGCCAGAACACAGGAATTGAAGCAGGTTGCAGCTTCAGCTTCAGGTGTGTATGTTATTGAAAACTGTCTTTCAATAAACTCTACTTCCTGGGTATTGGATACCGGATCAGGATCTCATATCTGTAATTCTTTGCAGGCGTTGAGAAACCGTAGGGTTTTGAAGGCAGGTGACATGACCCTCAGAGTTGCGAACGGAGCTAGCATGGATGCTAAAGCCGTGGGGGACTATCACCTGGGAATGTCAGATGGACATGTTTTGGTTTTGCGTAATTGCTTTTTTGTACCCAACGCAACTTGTAATATCATTTCTGTATCTTTAGTTTCTAAAGAAGGTTATGAATTTGCGTTTGTAAGTAATGTTGTAAACATTCACCTTAATCAAGTTTTGATTGGGTCAGGTACATTGAGTAATGGTATATACGTATTGAACCAACCACAGATTTTCAATGTCCAGAATACACACAAAAGAAAGTCTCCAGAAATAAATCAGACTTTCTTGTGGCATTGTAGACTGGGTCACATCAATGAGAGAAGGTTGACTAAGTTACATACAGAGGGATATTTGAATGCGTTCGAATATCAATCGTATGCCACTTGTCAATCTTGTCTCAAAGGAAAGATGACAAAGACTCCGTTTACTGGACATGGAGTAAGAGCGAGCGAGCTCTTGGGACTCGTACACAGTGATGTGTGTGGTCCAATGTCTACACATGCGCGAAGCGGCCATTCTTACTTCATTACTTTTACGGATGACTTCTCAAGGTACGGTTATGTCTTCTTAATGAAACATAAGTCCGAAGCCTTTGGAAAATTCCAGGAGTATAAGAATGAAGTAGAGAAACAGACCAGCAAAAGTATTAAGATTCTAAGATCGGATCGAGGTGGAGAATACTTAAGTGCCGAGTTCCTGGACTATTTAAAAGAGAACGGAATTCTCTCTCAGCTTACTCCTCCATACACCCCGCAACATAACGGTGTATCGGAGAGACGGAACCGCACCCTATTGAATATGGTGCGGTCCATGATGAGTAACGCTGAGTTACCGCGATCATTCTGGGGGTATGCGCTAGAATCAGCTGCATACCTTTTGAACCGAGTTCCGACTAAGACCGTGCCTACTACACCATATGAGATGTGGTGTGGGAAGAGACCCTATCTTAAGCACATTAAGACATGGGGATGTCCAGCTTTTGTTAAAAAGCAGCATACGGACAAGCTCGAGGCACGCTCGGTACAGTGCAAGTTTGTGGGGTATCCGAAGAACTCCAAAGGATATTTCTTCTACTGTGAAGAGGAACAAAAAGTTCTTGTTTCTCGTCATGCCTATTTCTTGGAAACTGAGTTTTTGGAAACCCGGATAAGTGGGAGCACAGTAGAACTGGAAGAAATTCCAGAACCACGGACTATTACTGAAAGTTTAGTGGAACCAGAGGGTTCGGAAGAACAGGACATTCCTACGCCGCTCCGCAGGAGTAGTAGGCAGACTCATCCGCCCGAGAGATACTACGGTTTTCTCATAGACGGGGATAGAGAGGATTGCATCATAGATTATGATGAGCCTACTAGCTTCCAGCAGGCCGTTCAGAGCGTTGACTCAGTGAAATGGCTGGATGCAATGCGGACCGAAATGGAGTCCATGTACACCAACAAGGTATGGACGTTGGACATTGCTCCAGACGGGGTAAAACCCGTAGGATGCAAGTGGATCTTCAAAAGGAAGATTGGTGTAGATGGACAGGTTGAGACCTATAAAGCTAGGCTGGTAGCAAAAGGTTTCCGTCAAAGACCTGGCTTGGACTACGACGAAACCTTTTCTCCAGTAGCCATGCTGAAATCCATTCGGATCCTTCTTGCCATTGCTGCCTTCCACGATTATGAGATCTGGCAAATGGACGTAAAGACAGCTTTTCTAAATGGAAATTTAGAGGAGTGTGTCTATATGGACCAGCCAGAGGGTTTCATTCAGAGTGGGAGCAGCGGAAAGGTGTGCAAGTTGCTTAAGTCCATCTATGGACTAAAGCAGGCATCGCGGAGTTGGAACATCTGCTTTGATGAGACGGTCAAAGAATTTGGCTTTATCAAAAATCCAGATGAACCATGCATCTATAGTAGATTTGTAGCGAGAACTGTAGTATTCCTCGTTTTATACGTGGATGACATTCTCTTAATAGGAAATGACATTCCTATGCTACAATCTGTCAAGGGGTTCTTGTCACACAGGTTCTCCATGAAAGACCTGGGTGATGCCTCATACATTCTGGGTATCCGGATCTACCGTGACAGATCCAAGAGGATATTAGGACTTTCTCAGTCCAGGTACATCGACACCGTGCTGAAAAGATTCAGTATGGAAGATTCCAAGCGCGGTAACCTGCCGGCTTGTCACGGGATCACCCTCTCTAAAGAGATGTCTCCCAAGACTGATTTGGAGAGGGATCGCATGTCTATTATACC
Source organism: Agapanthus africanus (assembly GCA_030015575.1). Taxonomy (NCBI): domain Eukaryota; kingdom Viridiplantae; phylum Streptophyta; class Magnoliopsida; order Asparagales; family Amaryllidaceae; genus Agapanthus; species Agapanthus africanus. Next base: position 247,350,464 of record CM057349.1, read on the forward strand.
CTACGCTTCTGCGGTAGGCTCTATAATGTATGCGATGTTGTGTACCAGACCGGATGTAGCTTATGCACTGAGTGTGGTAAGCCGGTATCAGTCAAAACCTGGGGAGAAACACTGGATAGCGGTAAAGAACTTTCTCAAGTACCTGAGAAGGACTAAGGAGATGTTCTTGGTGTATGGCGGAAAAGACCTCCAGATCGAGGCCTTTCCTGACTCCAGCTTCCAGAGTGACAAGGATGATTCCAAGTCCATGTCGGGTTTTGTCTTTACCCTCAATGGAGGGGCGGTGTGTTGGAAGAGTTCCAAACAGGAAACCGTTGCAGACTCGACGATGGAAGCGGAATACATCGCTGCATCTGATGCCGCAAAAGAAGCTGTCTGGATGAGGAAGTTCTTGAAAGAACTTCAGGTGGTTCCGTCCATTGTTGATCCAATACCTCTGTATTGCGACAACAATGGGGCTATAGCTTTAGCGAAGGAACCCAGGTCCCATCAGAGATCCAGGCACATCTTGAGGCGGTATCACCTGATCAGGGAGATCGTGGATCGCCAGGAGATCGAGGTTCGGAGAGTCGCTTCAGAAGATAACACTGCAGATTCATTCACCAAGGTCCTGCCCCAGACTCAGTTCGAGCGGCTGATCGAGATGATAGGTCTTCGATACGCCAGTACATGGCCTTAGTGCAAGTGGGAGATTGTTAGTGTATATGCCCTAGAGGCCATTACTGTATCATACTGGTTTGTATATTACTTAATGGATGCTTGGGATATTCACCTTGTATATACAATCTTGCTCAAAATAGTAGTATGCTACTTGGTTTGTTTCTACTTCAATGTGTACATGTGTTTATTTTTGTATATCGCCTATACACATTAGTAGAGCCCTTAGGATCTTTGCTTGATTACCAGCGATGTGATGGCCGTCACACTAGTGAGGCTGGGTAATCTATAAGCACATCCTTATGCAGGTCCCTGGTCGCAGGACTATCGAGACAGGGCATCGATACTCCGGAGTAGACCAGCGCATGCGCTTCTCATCCCAGTGTGGGAGACGGTCTGTCCCACAGCCGTCAGTACATCGTACTTGAGATAGTATGCGGGTGCTCGTTAGGTTACGGGTACACTGGACAGGACTCGTCGGGAACTGACTAGTTGGTATTATACCTATCGTCAGTTATCGGTTCCCAGGTGACATGAGTACAGCTTAGTCCGCTGACTTGACACTGTCACTTCGCCTCGAGTGTGTTCCCACTGTACTTTGATCACTACCCTACCACGGCTCAAAGGAGTCGTGCAAACAGGTAGTGGTTGGGTGCAGTCCCGAAGCACTTGGAGGCAGTGACGGTTAGACAGGATTCGTCTCTCCCGGTATTGGGGGTTGACATCGCGCTGTGTCTAGGAGAGCCATTACACGAGTAGTCCCTGGCCAGGGCAAACGAGATATACTGGTAGGTTTCCAGTGTTATCTCAGGGTGTTTTGGGCTTCGCTCCGGCACGACTTGTACCGCTATTGGGGGACTGACGTTTACCGCCCCCTAGGCCCGCCATGCGATGTATCAGACGAACAGACCGGACTGTACGGAGAATGTCACACTCAGGCTCAGTAGGAGTTCAGATGGGTTTCGCCTCGTCGGTCTTCTTGTCGGCACTACCTGGTGACCGTTACGCACAGCTAGTGCCGCTTGCGGTCTGTGGTTAAACCCACTGCCAGCGTAGTGTCGAGTCTTTAGAGTCCCACACAGAAAGCTTTTCGCCTTTAGGCAAAAGAGTAGAGGTCGCATGGTATTGCGACAGGTCGCATGGTTTTGCGACAGGGTTCGGTCACATCCGTGCACTTGTGCACGTATAGTGTCCGGACAGTTTACACTAGCGGGCTTTGGTTTAAGCCAGATCCTAGTGTACCTTTTGGGATTGGATTTATCCAGTGTGCATTCGTGTTCCTCAGAACGCGGATGCGGGTGTGTATGCACAGTTGACAGGGAGGCAGAGGCAGCGGATTCTCATTAGGGTTGTTGACAGTTGACCGTTGACTATTTGACTTTTTGCTCAACCCTAATGAGAATATGATATGTGATTAACTATTATATTAATTAAGTATTATGGTGATATGGTTGTTGACTTTGTTGACTTGTTGACTTTTGTTGACTTGTTGACTTTGTTGACTTGTTGACTTTTTTTGACTTGTTGACTTTGTTGACCGGTTGGCTAGGCTTGACTAGTTGACCATCATGATAACCATAGCCATCATTTCATGGCAAAGACTTTTTCTTGCTTGCTCATTTGTGTAAAATGAGTGCATGAAATGATATGGTTATGGTTGCTTCAAACCATCACATAAGACTTTTGTTAGTATGATGAGTTATGATTGCTTTGGATTATGAGAGGGTGAAAGACAAAAGAGAGCCTCATTCTTTCTTGCTCATTCTCTCTCTTGTTCTTGAGCTCTCCTTTTGCTCTCACCCTCTTGCTCTTTTTCCCTCTCTTTAATCTATGGTTCTCTTGTCTCATGAGTTGAGAATCAAGAACCATAGATAAAATCCCACACAAAGTATTCTCTACTCATTCTAGTTCACTAGGTTTAGCAAACCAAGTGAACTAGTTTCTTCAAAGAACGAAGAAGGAGCTAAAGGTTGGAGCTTTCAGGTGGATCTATCTTCGGCGTACGGAGACGACGAGAAGAAGCCAATCGGACCACCACCGGAGCTTGAAGACGAAGGAGTTCAAGACAAGCAAGGTATAACCCCCTAACCCAGTAGCTAGAAACTCATAGTTAGGTTGTTAGATAGATGTTTAACCAAGATCCGGGTTTTAGGTCCATGTTACCACCTCCATAAAAATCGTTTTTTACCAAATTCCGCATTCCCGAAAGTACCGGGAGAGGTAGCATGGACTTACAATATCAATAAAAAGATAATATGTTCTAAAGTGTACGTGGAACATGCGCATCATCGGTAATGGTGTTGGTGTCCTAACAGGCAGAGTTTCATATTAGCTAAAGAAACATATGTATGAACATGCAATGCGATGAGTACAACATGATATAACGGTGAATGTGTAGTAAATGCGCAACTAGAGAATACATACTAATTACGAGTCATACAGTTTGTTGTTCGAAAAAGCACGAATCGTAGTTTTTAGAAAATTAGGGGGTACGGGGTTTTTAAGAAAAGATATGCCCTTTGAAAAATCCGTAGTATCTCTCAGGCTGTCTTTAAAAATGCGCACGATTCGTTAGTTTTGAAAATAAGTATAACTCGAGCCTAAACTAATATCTACCTAACCAGCTAAGGGACTAACTAAAGAAACTAGTCGAAAGGTAAGAAAAATCCTCCTAAAATCTGAGTCGATATCTCTAGTAGTCGGCTATCCAGCCTCAATAGCGTCACGTACGTAGTACGACTTTCTCGAGTCAAGAGTGTGGATCATTCATCACATCTATACCTCGTACGGTAAAATCCATCGTACGGCATCCCAAAATCGGGGTACGAGTCAACTATCACATATATATACATCATCGTTCATATAGTATCATCATCAAACAATATCATGATCAAGGGTACTGTACTATAATCGCATACATTCTAATATCATCAAACCTATATCATCGTCTGTGTAACTATACATCGTCAAATGATCCACTAAAATATCATATCATATATCATATCGTGATTAAGACACATATTACGATCAGGGTTTTATTCTAGAGTCTCGTTCATTTCAAAGTCACCTACACATATTATCGTTTATATATATTTCTTTTTCCATTACCCAACGATTCGCTAATATCATAACACATTTCATATCATATCTTGATCATATATCCAATATCTTACGGCATCATGCCCGATCATATCGACTCATCCCCAAGCATCATATAATATCCTCATATCAAATGTATATGTTGTGTGTGTGTGTGTGTTTATACACACACACACACACATCTACACACATTCCTATACACACACACACGCGCACGCACATACATATACACCAAGTCAAGTTTATGTGTGTGCGTGTGTGTGTGTCTACATGAAAGCTACGAATTCCCTCCAAGGCAATCATCCTCTGGTTAAGTCTTTCTAAATCAGTGTAATCCAACTTAAAGTATTCAATAGTACCATACTCGCCAAAAATCTAAGGTCACATCCGACTTCCTAATAATAGTACATAATATCCTTATTCTATGTTTGCGGGGGTGCTATACGCCATCCACCCGATTTCCCCCGTAGATATACATCTACTCACCTGGTCTTCGCTTGCCGAAGTCGATGCCGCCATCCTCTTCTTCATCGTCTAAAGTCCACGTGAGGGGTACCTATACGCAAACATATATAATATCGTAAACCGAAATCGCGGATAAAACCAAAACGGCGCACGAAACGCGCATAGGTTAAAACCTATGACCCGCTCATGCAAAAGAACCAAATAACCCTCGATATTGGCGTACAAACGCTGATGATCTAGATAAAACACAAACGTACAAATCGTAGTTCCAAAACTCACTAATTATAATATAAAATAGGGTTTAAATCATCAAAACCTTAAAAGTAATCAAATCGTTTTATTTCACAAAAAGCTAGAAAGCACTTAATTACCGTTTTAATTCGAAACTTCATGTTTTAACAAAACTAATGGCCATAATATTCACTAAATATCATAACTAGGTCATATAAAGCATTTCTATAATTTAATCTCATCAATTTGTATTAAATCTAAAATTCTAGTTTGCAAAAATATCCAATTTTAACACTTTTAAAGTAAAAATTCACAATTCAACAACTAAGCTTGGTTTTGCATGATCTAAACTATTAAACTATAATTTATAATGTTAATAATGTCATGAAACCCTAATTATATTTTAATCTCAATTATTTAATCAATTTCCAAAAACCTAGTTTGAAAAATTAGCATAATCAACATAATTTTAAAGTGAAAACTAGCAAACTAGTAACTAGATTAGATTTTGCATTCTATTAACATGTTAATCTACTCGTTAGAACCATAATCTAATGATAGAAACCCTCACTAGAATTTTATCTCACCTATATATATATATATATATATATTATAAAAACCTAGTTTGCAAAAATTCTAATTAGGATAATTTAAATACAACAATTTACAAATTAGCAACTAGATTAAGTTTTCTATGTCTTAGCATATTTAACTATACCATGTAATCATGAACACTTTATAAAAACCCTAACTAGATTTAGAAACCCTTTCTTTAATTTCACAAATTAGAAATAAAAACCAATTTATTACATGAAAAGCTTAAATTAAAATAGTTAAACAACTAATTAGCCATTAAGTTAGGATTTATACCTTACTAACATGAGATCAAATATGAAAATCATAGCCTCCAAAATGATCTCTTTGCTCCACGGATTCAAGCAAGATTGATCAAATAATAATGGGTCATGATTAAATTTAGTAATTATTAGGTTTTTGTGTTATTTTTGAATGGATTTTTGTGTTGAGATGAAGTGGGAATGAGAGAGCAAAATTTGGGGCTGGTCCATGATGAGGCTCGACCACTATGAGGGAAGGAGAGAGAGAAAAATGTGTGGTATTGTGTTAAAAGTTCATTAATAAATGCATCTTCTCACTTAAACCCTTAATTATCTAATTTTTCAATTTAACCCTTTTTCCTAGAAATCTCTAGAACCATGGAGAGATTTTGAGAAGGAATTTTGCATGATACACACTTGTTTTAAATTGTCATGGTTCACTTTTGTAAAATTAACCCATTCAAATTTGTATTTATCACTAATTAAATGTATAATTAAAAGCTTATGTAAATATTGAAAATTAATTAATTACGGAAAATATTTTAGTAAATTAATAATTTATAAGTCACTAAATAATATCAGTTACTAGAAATTATATGGTTAAAATAGGCATATTTAAATCTACATTGAAAAATAATTGTAGTTGAGTTTTACGGAAAATACGGTTTATTTTACCGATTATCAGAAAATTCATCTAAAGGATTTTATTTATCTAATTATTTATTTATTTATTTTTAAAATGTTACATTCTTCCCCCCTTAAAGAAATTCGGTCCTCGAATTTAAATTAAAACTCCGACAAATACTAAAACATTTAGCAAAATACTCAAATCGCCGGGGCTCCGAAATCATCAATACATAAAACACATTTTAGCACCATGCATGCGCATGAAAAACAAATAAATAACTAAAAATCAAACTCCGTCAAGCATAACTCAATCATCGGAGTTATGGTGAAAATACAATGTCAAAGTCCAATACGAAAACCAACATGATATACATTAAAACTATAACTTGTACATATAGTACGCATCGTAGTACAATCATCCAAACATCTAAATAAAGAAGCATGAAAAAACTCCTTTTTAAAATCGCCGTGCGATGCGCGTGTCACGGCATAAGTAGCGGATGTTCATTTAGGTAAAATGGTTATACATATATACATATCTTTTAACATACACGTCACGCCATTTTTGAAAATAATCTAGAAGGGTTTCCTTTATAAAATGTTTCGTGTCATCTCGGACACATAGGAAAAATATTGAGACTATAGCTCCTTAAGGAAATCCCTTCGGTAATTATCAATGCATGCAAAAATATTTAGGTACTGTTCTCAGAACAGTCCTACTCGGTTACTACACCAAATAGAAAATATCATAAAAACGTACTGCTCAAAATGAAACCAACCTCAAATACAGTATACAAAGTACTACGTGCGTCCGGTGCGCACGAAAATCGAAACCAAATACAGATGCCACGAATATGCACAGAAACAAAACTGAGTGCAACGGGTGTGCACCAAAAACATCTGTCAAGTGCAACGGGCGTTCACGAGAACAATATCAGGTAGATCTAATCTGCACAAAATCTCGATTCAGTGCATCTGGTGTGCACAAAATCGCTTCAAGTGCGCCAAATGTGCGTAAGAATCTCGACCAAGTGCACATGGTGCACGAAAACATATATCGAATATCCAAAATCGAAATCAGCGGTATACGACATACACCGGATCAAAATCAAGTATACCGCGATAGATAAACCTACAACCACATGCATCAGTGTGTACAAAACCAAATAAAAGTACGAAAAGTGCATGAAAACTATACTGAAAGCAGAAGTCCAAAATCTTGTGCAACCCATATACACGAAATCAAATCAATATCTCAAAATGTATAAAATCAAAATCAAGTGCAATGGGTATGCACAAAACGAACATCAATACATTTGATACATGGAACACGAATCGAGTGAAACGAAATTCTCAAATTACCAAAATCCAAACAACGGAAATGTGATATTCAAATCACCAGATCGCAAATCGTAACACCGACGTCAATGTGCTCCTCTTCCTTCTGGTGTCGACTGATTCGAACTCGTCTCTTCGTAGCTGTATGAACTGTGCTACAAACGGATATACTCATATCTATAGTCTCCCAAGTAATGTATCCCATCACATGATATCCGGACTATGTTAAACTTTTCGATCGATTCATCAAAGTCCCATAATTCCCCGAGAGCTCAACACTCAAGTACAGTTTAAAAATATCCAGTACATGCCACAGCACCTCCGGACCAGCCGTAGAAGGGCAAACTCAAGCCTCACTAATGGCACCGTGGAACTGCCGCAAACCCTAAGGTTCAAAGGCGTTCTCATGATCATTATGTCGAGTTAGGGTTTCATTCTTCTAGAGGGTCCATAGAATTACATGCATGTTCTTCTGAATACCTTAAACTTGGGAAAATGGGTTTCTGACATTCGTTCGAACCTTTTAACTTCGTCTGGACGACATGTGAATATGCTAAACAATGCTTCAACCCTCTAGAATAGACAATACCCTAACGGTCATCGCATTCTAGCCGCTGCTCTCTCTGCCTGTGCGACCGTGGTAACAGAAACCACCATCCGATATCGACGAAGATAGATCAAAGAAACGAATAGAATACGGTGCAATGAAATGTACATCCTAAGGCTTCTTAAGCAGAGTAGCGTATTGTAAGTATGCCGCGGATCATACCCACGGTACGTCACTCTACCTAAGTCACCTACTCCATCAACCAAGGTCAATCTAGACTTAGACAAAGGTTAAACCTAGCGCTCTGATACGAACTTTGTCACAACCCGAGGGAACGGAACGTGACCGGCACTTAAACTATGAAATGTCTAGAGACGTAACGTAATCTAAGCAAGTTGAAGCCCAGAAATCTAAACCATTTAAAAGAAGAAGTGTAGGAAAACAAGTTTAAAAGCAATATCAAATTTTCTCAAAAATTTTGGAAGAGTCTCGTTTGTAAAAACTGGCCCCAAACGGGTACAAACAAGAATAATATATACAAGCAATAAAAAGGCATCCCCAAGCGGGAGCTAGCTCTACGCCAATTGGCGGAAACAACTAGGCAAGCAAAATAATATACAACGCCGAAGGGCGAGAAACAAAACTCAGAGAAAAAACAAAATCCACCAGAAAACCATAATAATACAAGCGTAACTCTAAAGTTGAAAGAATAAACAACCGGTCTTCTAAATCTACCAAATAATACAAGTCTGGTTGATGGAGCTTACTAGATGCAAATGTAATAAATAAAAGTATAACGGCGGTCACGATACAAGTGAACCAACCTACCAAGCAATCATCCTGAATGAAAATGGTGTGCCAGCAAGCCGCCAAGGAAACCTGTACATCTGAACCTGAAAGATAATTTGACACAACGGGGATGAGTTGCCAACTCGTGAGTAGAAGACATCTGCGGTAGAAATCGCATGCACGACGATCTCCTAGGCCATAATAATATACTTAACATAACACTAGACATCTAGTAGTGATAGGGTAATAATCTATGCATAAGTGCAATACTCAGTGCGCGTGTCAGTGTCACTAAACAGTAATAAATCATATATCTGATGTATGAATGCATCATGAATGTGGAAATCCACCACGAAATCTGAAAAATCTGATATAAAGAAATCATCAGTAGAACTTGTATAATAAAACTGAAACATCATCAGTGAAATCGACAGAAAGCCCGTGTCAAGCATTGACACAATATCTCAATATCTCAAACTCTTAATGTCTCAATATCTCGGGCTCCGTCAGTCCGGATCGGCCCATATCATCAAATCTCACGACAACGGTCGATATCCTCCGGATATCCGCCGCGCCAGACATCACCGGTAGGTAGTCTTCCCTTGCCAGGCTCATCGTCTACAACTCGAGCATCTTTCCCTGGGGTACCATACCGGGCCCACCATGTACCCGAGACGGCTCATCCACTCCTCGAATCGGGTCTCGAAATTCAACCGAAAACATGAAATCTCATGGTGGACGACACATACATCATGAGAAAACCGCAACTTGCATTTTGAAAAATGATGATACTAAGCTTTTATTAAATTCTTGCGGTTTTCCCCCAAAATCCAGAAATCTCATATAAATCCAAAATCCCAAAATCATGAGTATGTAAATAATGAGTATCGGCATAAGCCCCATAATACTGCATGATAATATGACTATGTGAATGCATGAAGTGTCTAAGTAATAAATGCAATGTCTAAACTAGCACATGAGAGTAATCACACAACATTATATTGGACTAGCATTTAGCTGATTATATCAATGAAATGATAATATGTTCCAAAGTGTACGTGAAACATGCGCATCATCCGTAATGGTGCTGGTGTCCTAACAGGCAGAGTTACATATTAGCTTAAGAATCATATGTATGAACATCCAATGCGATGAATACAAAATGAATATAATCGTGAATGTGTAGTAAACGCACAACTAGAGAATACATACTAATTACGAGTCATACAGTTTGTTATTTGAAAAAGCACGAATCGTGGTTTTTAGAAAATTAGGGGCTACGGGGTTTTTAAGAAAAGATATGTCCTTTGAAAAATCCGTAGTATCGCTCAGGCTGTCTTTAAAAATGCGCACGATTCGTTAGTTTTGAAAATAAGTATGACTCGAGCCTAAACTAATATCTACCTAACCAGCTAAGGGACTAAGTAAAGAAACTAGTCGAAAGGTAAGAAGAATCCTCCTAAAGTCTGAGTCGATATCTCTAGTAGTCAGCGATCCAGTCTCAATAGCGTCACGTACGTAGTATGACTTCCTCGAGTCAAGAGTGCGGATCAATCATCACTTCTATACCTCGTACGCTAAAATCCATCGTATGGCATCCTAAAATCGAGGTACGGGTCAACTATCACATATATATACATCATCATTCATATAGTATCATCATCAAACAATATCATGATCCAGGGTACTGTACTAAAATCGCATACATTCTAATATCATCAAACCTATATCATCGTCTGTGTAACTATACATCGTCAAATGATCCACTAAAATATCATATCATATATCATATCGTGATTAAGTCACATATTACGATCTGGGTTTTATTCTAGAGTCTCATTCATTTCAATGTCACATACACATATTATCGTTTATATATATTTCTTTTTCCATTACCCAACGATCCGCTAATATCATAACACATTTCATATCATATCTCGATCATATATCCAATATCTCACGGCAACATGCCCGATTATATCGACTCATCCCCAAGCATCATATAATATCCTCATATCACATGTATATGTTGTGTGTGTGTGTATACATATACACACACACATTCCTACACACATACACACACACACATACACCAAGTCAAGTTTATGTATGTGCGTGTGTGTGTCTACATAAAACCTACGAATTCCCTCCAAGGCAATAATCCTCTGGTTAAGTCTTTCTAAATCAGTCTAATCTAACTTAAAGTCTTCAATAGTACCCTACTCGCTAAGAATCTAAGGTCACGTCCGACTTCCTAATAATAGTACATAATATCCTTATTCTACGTTTGCGGGGGTGCTATACGCCATCCACCCGATTTCCCCCGTAGATATACATCTACTCACCTGGTCCTCGCTTGCCGAAGTCGATGCCGCCATCCTCTTCTTCATCGTCTGAAGTCCACGTGAGGGATACCTATACGCAAACATATATAATATCGTAAACCGAAATCGTGGACAAAACCAAAACGGCGCACGAAACGCGCATAGGTTAAAACCTATGACCCGCTCATGCAAAAGAACCAAATAACCCTCGACTTCGGTGTATAAATGCCGATGATCTAGATAAAACACAAACGTACAAATCGTAGTTCCAAAATTCACTAATTATAATATAAAATAGGGTTTAAATCATCAAAACCTTAAAAGTAATCAAATCGTTTTATTTCACAAAAAGCTAGAAAGCACTTAATTACCGTTTTAATTCGAAACTTGATATTTTAACAAAACTAATGGCCATAATATTCACTAAATATCATAACTAGGTCATATAAACCATTTCTATAATTTAATTTCATTAATTTGTATTAAATCTAAAATTCTAGTTTGCAAAAATATCCAATTTTAACACTTTTAAAGCAAAAATTCACAATTCAACAACTAAGCTTGGTTTTGCATGATCTAAAATATTAAACTACAATTTATAATGTTAATAATGTCATGAAACCCTAATTATATTTTAATCTCAATTATTTAATCAATTTCCAAAAACCTAGTTTGAAAAATTAGCATAATTAGCAGAATTTTAAAGTGAAAACTTGCAAACTAGTAACTAGATTAAGTTTTGCATTCTATTAACATATTAATCTACTCATTAGAACCATAATCTAATGATAGAAACCCTCACTAGAATTTTATCTCACCTATATATATATTTTATAAAAACCTAGTTTGCAAAAATTCTAATTAGGATAATTTAAATACAACAATTTACAAATTAGCAACTATATTAAGTTTTCTATGTCTTAGCATATTTAACTACACCATGTAATCATGAACATTTTATAAAAACCCTAACTTGATTTAGAAACCCTTTCTTTAATTTCACAAATTAAAAATAAAAACCAATTTATTACATGAAAAGCTTAAATTAAATTAGTTAAACAACTAATTAGCCATTAGGTTAGGATTTATACCTTACTAACATGAGATCAAACATGAAAATCATAGCCTCCAAAATGATCTCTTTGCTCCAAGGATTCAAGCAAGATTGATCAAAGAATAATGGGTCATGATTAAATTTAGGAATTATTAGTTTTTTGTGTGATTTTTGAATGGATTTTTGTGTTGAGATGAAGTGGGAATGAGAGAGCAAAATTTAGGGCTGCTCCATGATGAGGCTCGGCCACTATGAGGGAAGGAGAGAGAGAAAAATGTGTGGTATTGTGTAGAAAGTTCATTAATAAATCCATCTTCTCACTTAAACCTTTAATTATCTAATTTTTCAATTTAACCATTTTTCCTAGAAATCTCTAGAACCATGGAGAGATTTTGAGAAAGAATTTTGCATGATACACACTTGTTTTAAATTTTCATGGTTCACTTTTGTAAAATTAACCCATTCAAATTTGTATTTATTACTAATTAAATGTATAATTAAAAGCTTATGTAAATATTGAAAATTAATTAATTACGGAAAATATTTTAGTAAACTAATAATTTATAAGTCACTAAATAATATCAATTACTAGCAATTATATAGTTAAAATAGGCATATTTAAATCTATATTGAAAAATAATTGTAGTTGAGTTTTACGGAAAATACGGTTTATTTTACCAATTATCAGAAAATTCACCTGAAGGATTTTATTTATCTAATTATTTATTTATTTATTTTTACAGCATACCTTATTAAAAACCCACAAAAATCAAATTTTTTTACAAAAATATAAAAATTTTGTCGTCAAGTTAGGTAATAGGGTAACTTAGATTTTTTCCGAAAGTTTAGTTGATACGTTAGAAATAACTAAATTCTAAGCTTATGAACTGAAAACCCTAAAAATAACCCTCATTCTGTTTAATTTTGGTAATTATACGTTCTTACAGCTTTTTTTTAATGAGAAATAGGTAATCTTCAGTTCAGTTTTTGAGTTAAGTCGAAATGAAGGGAAAGTATTGAAGCTTTACTGAAGGATAAGTCTGAAAAATAGTTTTTATTCTTGAGTCCAAATTTAGAAAGTATATACCCTACAAACTGCACATAAACTGTAAGTCCATGCTACCCGTCTCCGGTTCTTTGGGGTTGCGGAAGTGGTGAAAAACGATTTTTCAAGAGGGTGGTAACATGGACTACATATACGGATCTTTGTTAAACAACTACCTAACATCCTAACTAGGAGTTTTACCTACTCGGTTAAGGGGTTATACCTTTCTTGAACTCCTTCGTCTTCAACTCTTGTGGTGTACGGACCGGCCTCCCCTCGTCGTCTTCTCGCGCCGAAGATGGATCCACCCGAAAGCTTCTACCTTTTGGCTTCTTCTTCGAACTTGAAGAAACTAGAACACTTGGCTTGCTAGGCCTTGTGAACTAGGATGAGTAGAGGATTGTTTTGGGGTTTTATCTATATGGTTCTTACTTCTCAATGCATGAGACAAGTAGAACCATAAACTAGAGAGAGAGCAAGACGAAGAGGGAGAGCTTGAGAATGAGAGAGCTCAAGAGAGAGAAAGCCAAAGAAAGAAATAAGCAAGACATTTTGCTCCCATGCTCTCATAATCCAAATACACCATAACAAATAATAGTAATCAAGTATTATGTGATGGTTCAAGTCAAAATGGCCATAACATTTCATGCACTCATTTTGCAAAAAGAAACAAGTAAGCAAAAGTCTTTGCCATGGAAATGATAGCCATTGTAATGATGAAGGTCAACTAGTCCAACCAAGTCAACCGGTCAACTAAGTCAACAAGTCAACAAAGTCAACCATCAACAACCATGCCACAATAATACTTAATTAATATTATTGTTAATCATATTTCTTATTCTCATTAGGGTTTAGCAAAAAGTCAACAGTCAACAACCCTAATGAGAATCCTCTGCCTCTGTCTCTGTCAACTGTGCATACACACCCGCATCCGCGTTCCGGGGAACACGAATACAAACGAGATAAAACCAATCCCAAAACGTATACTAGGATCTGGCTTAAACCAAAGCCCACTAGTATATAAACTGCCCGGTCACTAACGTGCACAAGTGCACGGATGCGACCGAACCCTGTCGCAAAACCATGCGACCTCTACTCTTTTGCCTAAAGGCGAATAGCTCTCTGTGTAGGACTCTAAAGACTCGACACTACGCTGGCAGTGATTTTAACCACAGATCGCAAGCGGCACTAGCTGTGTGTAACGGCCCCCCAGGTAGATGCCGATAAGAAGACGGACGAGGTGAAACCCATCTGAACTCCTACTGAGCCTGAATGTGACAATCTCCGTACAGTCCGGTCTGTTCGTCTGATACATCGCATGGCGGGCCTAGGGGGCGGTAAACGTCAGTCCCCTAATAGCGGAACATGTCGTGTCGGAGTGTAGCCCAGAACACCCTGAGATAACACTGGAAACCTACCAGTATATCTCGCTTGTCCTGGCCAGGGACTACTTGTGTAATGGCTCTCCTGTTAGGTCCACGTTACCTCTCCCGGTACTTTCGGGGTTGCGGAAACGGTAAAACAAATTTTTTTCTAAACTTTGTAACATGGACCGTAAAAGCCGGATCTTTGCTAAACAATACACTAGCATCCTAACATGAGATGTATCTACTCGGTTAGGGGTTATACCTCAACTTGAACTCCTTCTCTTCTTGTTGTTCTTCTTCTTTGTTGTTCTTCACTTCTTGTTGCTCTTCTCTTTGCTTGCTCAATGGTTGATCCGGACTTTGGTCACCTCCGCGGCCTCCTTGAGTCGAAGACGATCCACCCGAGAGATGTACACCGAGCTCCACCTCAAGCCGAGGTAACTAGGGCAAGGAGATTGCTAATCTAGAAGCCCTAGGATGTGTAGAGGAGATGTATGGATGTGTTTGTCAAGTGAAAACCTTTTTCTCTCAACACATGAGATCAAAGGAGAAATCAAGAGGAGGAGGAAGAAGGAGGAAGGTTAGCAACCATGGAGCTTTTCATTTCAAGAGAGAGAATGAGAATAATATTATGATACAAAAGAAAAGAACCATGGTTGCAAATAATGCAAAACAACATCATTACTAATCCCATCAAGATAAAGTTGATGGCTACTTTGAAATGACCATTATCATAATCCAAAAGAAAAAGGAAAAGAAAAGAAAAGTGTGGAACCCTCTTGAAAATCAATGGTCAACACGGTCAACCGGTCAACAAAGTCAAGAGAGGTCAACGGGGTCAAATGGTCAATGCAATTAGCCATCATAAGATTATCACTAATAGGATTAGTAAAATGAAGTTCGCAGCTCATAATGGTTTTGACCAAACGAACTGTCAAAACCCTAATGAGTCCGCCTCAAAATGGTTTTGACCGAATCAACTACCAAAACCCTAATGAGGCACCTCCTCCTTTGTCACTCCGAAAAACTGTGCATACACACCTGCATCCGTATTCCGTAGAATGCGGATGCACAGAAGACAAAACAAATCCATCCGTGCAATACCAGGATCCGGCTTAAACCAAAGCCCACTAGTACTGCCTGCCCGAACACCATACGCACACAAGTGTACGTAAGTGATCGGAGCCCTGCCGTAAAACCATACGGCCTCTACACGTTTCGCTCAGTGCAGGGAAACTCTCTGTGTGGGACTCTAAAGACTCGACACTACGCTGGCAGTGGGTTTAACCACAGACCGCAAGCGGCACTAGCTGTACGTAACGGTCCCCAGGTAGATGTCGATAAGAAGGCCGATGAGGTAAACCCATCCGAACTCCTACTGAGTCTGTATGTGACAATCTCCGTACAGTCCGGTCTGTTCGTCTGATACATCGCATGGCGGGCCTAGGGGGCGGTAAACGTCAGTCCCCTAATAGCGGTACAAGTCGTGTCGGAGTGAAGCCCAATACACCCTGAGATAACACTGGAAACCTATCAGTATATCTCGCTTGCCCTGGCCAAGGACTACTCGTGTAATGGCTCTCCTAGACACAACGCGATGTCAACCCCCAATACCGGGAGAGACGAATCCTGTCTAACCATCACTGCCTCCAAGTGCTTCGGGACTGCTCCCAACTACTACCTGTTTGCACGACTCAGTAGAGCCGTGGTAGGGTAGTAATCAAAGAACAGTGGGAACACACTCGAGGCGAAGTGACAGTGTCAAGTCAGCGGACTAAGCTGTACTCATGTCACCTGGGAACTGATAACTGACGATAGGTATAATACCAACCATCAGTTCCCGGCGAGCCCTGTCCAGTGTACTCGTAACCCAACGAGCACCCGCATACTATCTCAAGTACGACGTACCGACGGCTGTGGGACAGACCGTCTCCCGTGCTGGGATGAGAAGCGCATGCGCTAGTCTACTCCGGAGTATCGATGCCCTATCTCGGTACTCCCACGACTAGGGACGTGTATAAGGATGTGCTTGTAGATTACCCAGCCCCCACGAGTGTGATCGCCATCACAACGCCGGTAATCAAGCAAAGATCCAAAGGGCTCTACTAATGCGTATAGGTGATATAATAAATAAACACACAAGTACACATTAAAGCAGAGACAAACCAAGTAGCATACTACTATATTGAGCAAGATTGTCTGTACAACTGTGAATATCCCAAGCTTCCATCAAGTAATATACATACTAGTATGATACAGTAATGGCCTCTAGGGCATATACACTAACAATCTCCCACTTGCACTAAGGCCATGTACTGGCGTATCGAAGACCTATCATCTCGATCAGCCGCTCGAACTGAGTCTGGGGTAAAGCCTTCGTGAATGGGTCCTCAGTGTTGTCCTTTGTGTCCACTCTCCGCACCTCGATCTCCTGTCGATCAATGATCTCCCTGATCAGGTGATACCGCCTTAAGATGTGCCTGGATTTCTGATGGGACCTTGGTTCCTTCGCTAAAGCTATAGCCCCATTGTTATCGCAATACAAAGGTATTGGGTCAACAATGGACGGAACCACCTGAAGTTCACTAATGAACTTCTTCATCCAGACCGCCTCTTTTGCGGCATCGCTTGCAGCAATGTATTCAGCCTCCATCGTCGAGTCTGCGACGGTATCCTGCTTGGAACTCCTCCAACATACCGCCCCTCCGTTGAGGGTAAACACAAAACCCGAGACAGACTTGCTGTCATCTTTGTCACTCTGGAAGCTTGAATCGGTAAAGGACTCGACCCTGACGTCTCCATTACCGTAAACCAGGAACATCTCCTTAGTCCTTCTCAGGTACTTGAGAATGTTCTTCACTGCTGTCCAGTGGTCCTCCCCTGGGTCTGACTGATACCGGCTTACCGCGCTCAACGTGTAAGCTACATCTGGTCTTGTACATAGCATCGCATACATTATAGATCCTACCGCCGAAGCGTAGGGTATAGTGCTCATGCGAACCCTCTCCTCGTCAGTCTTAGGAGACATCTTCTTGGAGAGGGTAATTCCGTGCAATGCGGGTATGTTACCGCGCTTGGAACCCTCCATACTAAATCTCTTTAGTACGGTCTCTATGTACCTGGACTGCGAAAGTCCCAATAGTTTCTTGGATCTATCTCTATAGATCTTGATCCCCAGAATGTACGAGGCATCACCCAGGTCCTTCATGGAGAACCTTTGTGACAAAAATAGCTTGACCGATTGTAGCATAGGAATATCATTTCCTATCAAAAGAATGTCGTCCACGTACAAGACTAGGAATACGACAGTTCGTCCTACAATCTTCTTATATACACAGGGTTCATCTTCGTTCTTGATGAAATCAAATTCCTTGATTGCCTCATCAAAACAGATGTTCCAGCTCCGCGATGCCTGCTTTAATCCATAAATGGATTTAAGCAACTTGCACACCCTTCCGCTGCTCCCACTGTCTACGAAACCTTCTGGTTGATCCATGTAAACGCACTCTTCCAAACAACCGTTTAGGAAAGCCGTCTTAACATCCATCTGCCAGATTTCATAGTCATGGAAGGCAGCAATGGCAAGTAGGATCCGAATGGATTTGAGCATAGCCACCGGAGAAAAAGTCTCGTCATAGTCCAAACCAGGTCTTTGACGAAAACCTTTTGCAACGAGTCTAGCTTTATAGGTTTCCACCTGCCCATCTACACCAAGTTTCCTTTTGTAGATCCATTTGCATCCAACGGGTTTTACCCCAGGTGGAGCAATATCCAAGGTCCACACTTTATTGGCGTACATGGACTCCATTTCGGATTGCATTGCTTCCTGCCACTTATCAGAGTCCCTACTGATAATGGCCTGCTTGAAACTGGTAGGGTCATCTTCTTCCAAGATGCAATCCTCTCGATCCCCGTCTATGAGAAAACCGTAGTATCTCTCGGGCGGATGAGAAATCCTACCAGATCTGCGGAGTGGCTGAGGTTCTTCTGGGGTTATTGAATTCTGAGGTTCTGTCAAATCTTCAGTTTCATTTTGTGGTCGCTGAATTTCTTCCAGTTCTACCGAACTCCCACTTGTTTCTTTTGCAAGAAATTGCCACTCTAAAAAGGTGGCGTGGCGAGATACAAACACCTTCTGTTCCTCGGTGTGGTAGAACAGATATCCTGTGGAGTTCTTAGGATATCCCACAAATTTACATAGAACTGAACGTGCCTGAAGTTTGTCCGGATTTTGTACTTTTATATAGGCCGGACAACCCCATACCTTAATACGTTTAAGATACGGCTTTTTACCATTCCATATCTCGAACGGTGTCTTAGGCACAGATTTAGACGGAACATCATTCAACAGATATGCTGCCGTCAAGAGCGCATGTCCCCAAAACGAAAGAGGTAACTCGGCATTACTCATCATGGAGCGAACCATATCCAGTAGGGTACGATTCCTCCGCTCCGATACACCGTTGTGCTGTGGTGTATAAGGAGGAGTAAGCTGAGAGAGAATACCATTCTCTTTTAAGTAATCTAGGAATTCCGTGCTTAAGTACTCCCCTCCCCTGTCAGACCGGAGGATCTTGATACTTTTGCCTGTCCGGTTCTCTACTTCGTTTCTGAATTCCTTGAATTTATCAAAAGCTTCAGATTCGTGTTTCATCAGATACACATATCCGAACCTAGAGAGATCGTCAGTGAATGTGATGAAGTACGAGAACCCACCCCTTGCATGTATAGACATCGGACCACATACATCACTATGTACGAGTCCCAAGAGCTCTGCTGCTCTTTCTCCATGTCCGGTGAATGGAGATTTGGTCATCTTCCCTTTGAGACAAGACTGACAAGTTTCATAAGATGAAAACTCCAACGCATCCAAGAGTCCATCTTTATGCAACTTACTCAGTCTTTTCTCTCCGATATGACCAAGTCTACAATGCCACAAGTAGGATTCATTCGTATCTGAATTCTTCCTCTTGCGTGTGTTTTGTATGTTGAGAACTGTATTCTGATTTAGAACGTAGATACCATTAAACAGTGTACCCTCTGCAACCAGTACCTTATCAAGGTAAATGTTCATGATATTCTTTTCAAGAACAAAGTTATATCCATCTTTATCGAGTAAAGAAACTGATATGATGTTGCAAACCATGGAGGGTACATAGTAGCAATCGTTCAAAATCATAGTCTTGCCATTTGGCAATATTAGGTGATATTCACCGACGGCTGCCGCATTAACTTGTGCTCCGTTCGCTACTCTGAGCGACATATCACCCGGTGCAACTTTCCTACTTTTTCTCAGTCCCTGCAATAAATTACAGATATGAGATCCTGATCCGGTATCAAGTACCCAGGAGGTAGGGCTGACCGTAAAACAGTTCTCAATTACAAGAACACCTGAAGTAGATGCAAAACCATGCTTCTTCTTCGACTGGGTATCCTGGAAATCCATACAATCCCCTTTCCCATTCTCATACTCATGACTATTGTCACAAGTTAGAGCTGAACCAACTTTCCCCAGTCCCGAATAAGAATTCGGATCGGTCAAGCGATACATTTTATTATCTTGATTAGGGCGTGAAAAGGTTGCTGCCTGGAGAGAGAAAAGAAACACTCAGCGTATGCTCTTGCAAGATTAGATTGGTTTATTAATTTATCTAACCAGGATGTCTCCCACTGTTTACTCAAATTCTTCTTAAAACCTTTTAAAAGAAGAACTAGCCGGGATTTAATTCACGTCACAATACTTGCTTAACCTTTCAGCCAGGCCAGTGTTGGTACTTCGAGGAAGGTTTTCCAACGCTTTCGCGAAGTTCCTTAATTCAAGAACCTCTTTTCCCTAGAGGCGTAACCCCGCTAACACCTTTCTAGTCACCTACTAGGTTTATAGCATTGATTGTTAAGTGAAATAATCTCCCGAGGGTAATCCAACTCATCAGTGGGATCGGGATCCAACTATCATTGTGTGATGACCTAGATGGAATCCACTCTAGTCACCATACTCCAGAAGGTATGCTAAATCTGCAAGTCTCAGTACTTTTGAAACTCCCGATGTGGTTTTTGCCCCTAGGACCCATGTGACCTTGACTGAGCCAACATATCAAAGGATCCTAGTCAAGTTCAACCCGTCATTATCTTGACTGCATTAGACCCACCCGTACGAGTCCTTGACTGAGCCAAAATGACCGTACGACTGTCCTAACCAATCACTTTGTATCCTACGGAAAAATATTACATAGCTACCGTACACTACGCCTCGGCTGAGCACGAAATACGTAGCACGAATACTAAGCAATATCAATCCGAAACGACGGAGGGCTACGACTGGGTTTTGGCGAAAACCCGTTAACGTAATGAACATGATGTCGTTGAAGGAACGTGATACACTTTTGAAAATATAGTGGCAAAAACTTTTGCTAAAGAGGTCACTCCCTGTGAAGGGATCTCGGCTCTTTCCTCGTCGAATGAGGTGCAGGATACTCCAAACTGAATACCTCGATGCAAAGCAAGAATAATCGACTATAGTGAAGTTATTACCCTGACGCAAACTTTTGTCCAAGGGGTCACTCCCGATGAAGGGATCTCGGCCCTTGCCTCGTCGACTGAGGTGCTGGGCATTCACAACAGAATACCGCGATGCAAAACAAAAATGAACGTCCTTGTAATAACAGCTTTTTGAAAAATTGTTCCAACAACGTCTTTTAGGTTTATTTTCTTGCATTAGTTCTTTTAATGCGTCTCATCATTTAAATCCTACCATTGCAGAAAACAACCAAAATATGACATACGCTTATGCCATTCGCATTCGCCACTGGGCCCCGTCATCACCCGTTAGGTTATTTAACTAACGACAGAGCGGGGGCTGGGCTAGCGTGGCTGTAAAACATAAGCAACGCCTAAATAGTTATTATATATAGCAATATAGCAATGATAGCCAATCCAGATCACAGATGAACACTTTGGATATACTAGGAACCCGCAATTCGTTCGAGCCTGCAACGAAAAGCGGATTACACGGTCGCAATGAATAGCCAATACCCCACCCAAGACCCCTACGGGTGCGGCAAACTACCCGCCAAGTACCCGAAGCGAAGCAACCTCCCTCAATGCCATGAGTAGGCCACTCGGCACTTCGAGATACCGGTAGTTTGTGCACCCCCTCCATGGGTCTATCCTAGAAGCATAAACAGTAAAAAGAATTATACAATGACGGCTACAACCCCGACCCGGTTGTGCGGCCAAATAAATAATATTACATCAATTTACAAATTTATTACATGAATGAAAGAAAAAGAAACTCTCATCTCACATCCACCCCGGCTATTCATCCACGACAATCCAACGAGTTCATATACACAAACCATCAACAACAATCACAGATCACAGATATGTATAACCCCGACTAATCGACATATAGCGATTAGTAGACGTTCAATACACATAAAACATTACAGATATAACCATTAGCTAAAGTCTACAGAACATCGACCAAAAATACGGACTTTTAAGCCTCAAAAACAAATTTTGCTTTCTGGAAAATCTGGGCAGAAATGTCATATTGTAAAAATCCCAAAATACCCATCTAAGAAAACTGCAAGAAGGAGATCCCCAAACGGAGCCAAACAGGCCGCGGTTCCGCGGCATAAGCAAGCTTATGCCGCGAAGCGCGGCGGTTTAGTCGAGTTGGGCGATCAAATTTTTGCAGTTTTCTAACAAAACCCTGAGTCGATTTTTAGTGTATAAATTTTTAATTTTGGAACAGATCTGAAAATCGGCAGAAACTGAATTTTTCGGGGTGATTTTGCGGTTTTTCGTCCGGTCGATATTCTTAATACTTTGCTAACATGCTAGGGTGTGTTTAGTTAGGCTCTGATACCACTGTTAGGTCCACGTTACCTCTCCCGGTACTTTCGGGGTTGCGGAAACGGTAAAACAAAATTTTTTCTAAACTTTGTAACATGGACCGTAAAAGCCGGATCTTTGCTAAACAATACACTAGCATCCTAACATGAGATGTATCTACTCGGTTAGGGGTTATACCTCAACTTGAACTCCTTCTCTTCTTGTTGTTCTTCTTCTTTGTTGTTCTTCACTTCTTGTTGCTCTTCTTTTGCTTGCTCAATGGTTGATCCGGACTTTGGTCACCTCCGCGGCCTCCTTGAGTCGAAGACGATCCACCCGAGAGATGTACACCGAGCTCCACCTCAAGCCGAGGTAACTAGGGCAAGGAGATTGCTAATCTAGAAGCCCTAGGATGTGTAGAGGAGATGTATGGATGTGTTTGTCAAGTGAAAACCTTTTTCTCTCAACACATGAGATCAAAGGAGAAATCAAGAGGAGGAAGAAGAAGGAGGAAGGTTAGCAACCATGGAGCTTCTCATTTCAAGAGAGAGAATGAGAATAATATTATGATACAAAAGAAAAGAACCATGGTTGCAAATAATGCAAAACAACATCATTACTAATCCCATCAAGATAAAGTTGATGGCTTCTTTGAAATGACCATTATCATAATCCAAAAGAAAAAGGAAAAGAAAAGAAAAGTGTGGAACCCTCTTGAAAGTCAATGGTCAACCCGGTCAACCGGTCAACAAAGTCAAGAGAGGTCAACGGGGTCAAATGGTCAATGCAATTAGCCATCATAAGATTATCACTAATAGGATTAGTAAAATGAAGTTCGCGGCTCATAATGGTTTTGACCAAACGAACTGTCAAAACCCTAATGAGTCCGCCTCAAAATGGTTTTGACCGAATCAACTGCCAAAACCCTAATGAGGCACCTCCTCCTTTGTCACTCCGAAAAACTGTGCATACACACCTGCATCCGTATTCCGTAGAATGCGGATGCACAGAAGACAAAACAAATCCATCCGTGCAATACCAGGATCCGGCTTAAACCAAAGCCTACTAGTACTGCCTGCCCGAACACCATACGCACACAAGTGTACGTAAGTGATCGGAGCCCTGCCGTAAAACCATACGGCCTCTACACGTTTCGCTCAGTGCAGGGAAACTCTCTGTGTGGGACTCTAAAGACTCGACACTACGCTGGCAGTGGGTTTAACCACAGACCGCAAGCCGCACTAGCTGTACGTAACGGTCCCCAGGTAGATGTCGATAAGAAGGCCGATGAGGTAAACCAATCCGAACTCCTACTGAGTCTGTATGTGACAATCTCCGTACAGTCCGGTCTGTTCGTCTGATACATCGCATGGCGGGCCTAGGGGGCGGTAAACGTCAGTCCCCTAATAGCGGTACAAGTCGTGTCGGAGTGAAGCCCAATACACCCTGAGATAACACTGGAAACCTACCAGTATATCTCGCTTGCCCTGGCCAGGGACTACTCGTGTAATGGCTCTCCTAGACACAGCGCGATGTCAACCCCCAATACCGGGAGAGACGAATCCTGTCTAACCGTCACTGCCTCCAAGTGCTTCGGGACTGCTCCCAACTACTACCTGTTTTCACGACTCAGTAGAGCCATGGTAGGGTAGTAATCAAAGAACAGTGGGAACACACTCGAGGCGAAGTGACAGTGTCAAGTCAGCGGACTAAGCTGTACTCATGTCACCTGGGAACTGATAACTGACGATAGGTATAATACCAACCATCAGTTCCCGGCGAGCCCTGTCCAGTGTACTCGTAACCCAACGAGCACCCGCATACTATCTCAAGTACGACGTACCGACGGCTGTGGGACAGACCGTCTCCCGTGCTGGGATGAGAAGCGCATGCATCTACTCCGGAGTATCGATGCCCTATCTCGGTACTCCCACGACTAGGGACGTGTATAAGGATGTGCTTGTAGATTACCCAGCCCCCACGAGTGTGATCGCCATCACAACGCCGGTAATCAAGCAAAGATCCAAAGGGCTCTACTAATGCGTATAGGTGATATAATAAATAAACACACAAGTACACATTAAAGCAGAGACAAACCAAGTAGCATACTACTATATTGAGCAAGATTGTCTGTACAACTGTGAATATCCCAAGCTTCCATCAAGTAATATACATACTAGTATGATACAGTAATGGCCTCTAGGGCATATACACTAACATCTCCTAGACACAGCGCGATGTCAACCCCTAATACCGGGAGAGACGAATCCTGTCTAACCGTCACTGCCTCCAAGTGCTTCGGGACTGCACCCAACTACTACCTGTTTGCACGACTCCTTTAATCCGTGGTAGGGTAGTAATCAAAGTACAGTGGGAACACACTCGAGGCGAAGTGACAGTGTCAAGTCAGCGGACTAAGGTGTACTCATGTCACCTGGGAATTGATAACTGACGATATGTAAGTGCACGGCGGCGCCCCGGCCGTCAATCCGACGCCGGAATGCGGAAGCCCTGATTTACTTTAAATTTTTGAACCGGCACCACCGCGCACTAAAATCCCGGATCGTGCGATTGATCTAGTCCTAGCTAACAAGAAAAAGGGATAGAGAGATATACCGAGCGATCCGTGTCCTTCGGTCTTCTCGTCGTCGTCCCGATCTCCCGCGGAATCTCCGGTCTTCATCTCCTCGCCGGATGGGCACCACGTCACAGGCTTCTTTTACGGGCTCCCACCTCTGGACCGAGGCAACTCGGGCATGAAGTTGGCGAGCCGACGTGCCCAAGGTTTGCTGTAGAATACGTGTAGTGCTCTATGTCTCATTTGGGGTAATAGGAAGTTGCCTTTGGTGGAGGAAATGAACTAAGACTTTTTGGAGATGAAACTTTGGGATTTTTGTGAAGCCAAAAGACCAAAAATCCCACCACAAAAATATGGACAGCCCCTTCTCCTTGCTTGGCCGGCCATATGAGGTAGG
The DNA here is from genome assembly GCA_030015575.1 of Agapanthus africanus. NCBI lineage: Eukaryota > Viridiplantae > Streptophyta > Magnoliopsida > Asparagales > Amaryllidaceae > Agapanthus > Agapanthus africanus. Next base: position 247,375,654 of record CM057349.1, read on the forward strand.
GAGAGAGAGTGAGAGAATGAGGGAGAGGTCTCCCCAATCCAAAGGAGAGCAAGTGAAAAGGCTATCATGCAAAGAAATGATCACCCACTAAAACCCACACTCCATCAACCATTCATCATGACTCCAAAAGTCAAGCCATGATGAAGAAAAGAAAGTCAAGCAATCATGAAGCAACAATATACAAAGACAACCCCCCAAAATGCTTATTTGCACAAATGCAAATAAGCCCTCCTCCACCAATCTTCGGCCAATGAAAGATACAAAGAAATATGGCTGAAACGGAAAACAAACTGGCAACTCCAAAAAACTGATCCCGTAATAAATTACAGGAAAACCCCGCTACTGTATATAAATACCCGCATTTGTATTCCGACCGAAATATAAATGCAATGAGACAAAATATACACTGTACAATACTAGGATCCGGCTTAAACCAAAGCCCGCAAGTATTATCCGTCCGATCCTGATCCGTGCAATACCGCACGTATCTGATCGAACCCTGCCATATCTCCATACGGCCTCTACAACGTTTCGCCCGAAACTTGAGAAACTGGTTTGTGGGGGACTCTAAAGACTCGTCAATACATTGGTTGTGGATTTAACCACTAGCACGTCAGAGGTATTAGCCAATACGTAACGGGCTACTAGGTATTGACCAAAAGGGACGTCGATGAGCGAACTCATCCTGACACCCTACTGAGCCTATCAGTGACAATATCCGTACAGTCCGGTCCGTTCGTCTATGAGCATCGCATGAGGGCCTAGGGGGTTGGTAAAAGTCAGACCCCCAAAAGCGGTACAAGTCGTGTCGGAGTATAGCCCAGAACACCCTGAGATACTACTGGAATACCTACCAGTAAATCTCCTGCCTTGGCCAAGGACTTCATGTAATGGCTCTCCTAGACACAGCGCGACCTCACCCCCAATACCGGGAGAGACGAACCCCTGAAGGTCCGCTCACTGCCTCCATGTAGCTCGGGACTGTACCCAACTAAAACCTGTTTGCACGTCTCCTTTGAGCGTGGTAGGGTAGTAATCAAAGTACAGTGGGAACTCACACGAGACAAATGACGATCCTCAGGTCGATGAACTAACCTGTACACATGTCACCAGGGAACTGCTATCTGACGTCAGGTATAAGACCAACTAGCATGTTCCCGGCGAGTCCTGTCCGGTGTATTCATAACCTAATGAGCAACTGTATACATCTTAGGTGAACCAACTGACACCAGTGGCTTGTGAGACCGGCCACCGCCCCTCGTCGGGGTCTCGACTGTATACACTAGTCTACTCTGGAGTATCGATGCCCTGTCTCGAAACTCCCACGACTAGGGACCTTTTAAGGATGTGCTTATAGACTACCAGCTCCCACGTATATGATCACCCTCATACTGCTGGCAGTCAAGCAAGAATTCTAGGTGCTCTATCAACGTGCAATAGCGACCTGTCAGGTCACCTAAAGCAGTACACGATGATAAAGATAAACCAGATAGCATACTATCATCTTGAGTAAGACTGTCCTACCAGAATAGGTCCTCCCTCAATCATTACAATCACGTGCCTGTGATCCAATAATTGACTCTGAGGGCACTATCTCCAACAATCTCCCACTTGCACTCAAGGCTAATTATTGCGATGTCGCATACTCACAGCCCGTGTGATACCGAACACCCAACTCCCCTACTAGTGAGTCTCACAAAGCTCGTTTGCGAAACTATTGCGTTCGAGGAATAGCCTCAGTGAGTGGATCCGCTGTGAAGTTTCTTTCTATGTCTCTCTATATCTCAAGTTCGCGGAGAAACCCATCTCCAGAAATGAGCAATACCTGTCTTAGAATGTGTCTGGATGTCTGATGTGACCTAGCTCATAAATGAACTCCAAATCCAAACTTCTTAGACTGTATCGTCAACTGAACTTAATCAGTATCCTGCGCCATGCCTCCCTCAGTATTTTCTTGGACCACCTGTCCAAAATACTGCCCCTCGTCAGAAGGAAAACTATTACTCTGACAACCTCCCTGTCGTCCAAGTCACCTTGGAAGCCTGGAATGATAACTGTCTCCCGAATGAGGCTGTCGTTATCATATCCCTAGAACATCCACTTATGTTCTAAAACTTCCTCCGACTGTTTCTCCAGGATTGGATCAATGTCAACTTATTGCATCTAGTGCAAAAACAACATCTGGTGTGGTACTTGACATCTCATGATTGACTCAATTGCCTAAGCAAGTGATCTGCCAATCATGCACATCCCTCTTCCCTTTAGTCTGTAAGACACCTTTAGAGAGGGTGACTCCATCACCTGCAGGTACACTACCGTGCCAGGAGTCGTCCATTCTAAATACTCTTAGAATGCTGTCTAAGTACCCTTAATTGGGAAACCACCCAAATCTAGATCTAAAACCATAGATCTAGTAACCAGTATGTCTGACATAATGTCCAAGTCCCATGTGAAGAAACTACTGTGTGACGACCAAAATATAACCGATCGTAGTATAGGAGTTTCTTTTCCTACTCTGTGTATGTCATCCAAATACCATGACAACACACCCTACTACCTCCTTAACAGATCCATCCCCTATTTTGATGAAGTCAAACCTATGACTGTCATGTCAGAAATAGATGATCTATCTCCGCTACATCTGCTTTAGTCTATAAATAGACATAAGCCACTTGTCCACCAATGCTTCCGCTGCTCCCACTGACCACAACAACCCTCTGGCAGAGTCATATAGACGTATACTTCTAAAGCTAGTTTAGAACGACGCTATACTCATCCTCCTGCCGGGTCTCACGGTCTTGAACAACAGCAATGGCAAGTCTGGGTAAACAAGAACTTCCCTGTCACCGTCCTTGAGGCTACCGGAGTACCTTTCGGGTGCCTGAAGTTACCCACCTTATCTGCGGAGTGGCCAATGGAATGTCAAACCAGATTGAATCTTTAGGTTCTTATCAAATCTTCAGTAATCGTTTGCGGTTCTGGAATCACTTCCAGTTCTACCATACTCCCACTACTGTTTTCTTGAAAAAAATCCATTTTTATTAAAACTGTGGCGAGTCAAGAACGATATCACTATTGATCTTCCAGATGGTAGAAAGTCAACCCTCGTCATAGCCTGGGTCAACCCACAAACAGCCATTACAGAAACGTGCCTTGAGTTATCCAGAGTCTGGTTTTAAGCATAAGCCGGACAACTCCCCGTACCTTAACATCGTTAAGATATAAACTGTTCTATATCCAATATAGGACCAGAGGCACTGATTTAATTGAACCAGATTCAAATGATGCAGCTGTCTCCAGTGAATGTCAACTAAATGGAAGGAGGCCGATCGGCGTTACTCAACTTAGGAATGCTTCCAATTATGAATAACCTGAAAGAGAAGCAAGTTCTCTTAATCATTACTATCAACTGAATACCACACACAAGTATCTACATCTTCGATTACCTTGAAGAATCCCGATATTTGCAACACCTGGTTCTCTACTTTATTCATATACCTATAACTTCTCAAAATTCGGACCTTGTGTTTCTACGAAACACGTGTCTAAAAACTAGAGAAGTCATAAGTAAACCGAATAAAGTACGAGAACCAACCCCTTTGTCATCATGGACGCTGGACAACATACAATACTCTGTATAAGTCTCTTGAGTCTAATAACTCAATCCCTGTGAGTCGTAGGTTGAAAACTGTACCTTTGGTTACGAAGAATTACACCGCTGTTTAATGCTCCTTACCTAACCATCCACTGATATAGGTAAATGTCATCGAGATAATTTCAAAAAGGTATATCTCACTCTATAAAAATAGACGTACAGATATATCAATTTGAAATTGGTGCATTATAACGGATATTCAAAACCAAATATTCGCCGTCCGACAAACAACCCAGGTGACTTCCTCAAATATCACCAATTACAATGAATTCCGATATAATGAGGACGTTCACCTAATTCCCAATAACTTACTCCCACTCATCATTTGTAAAACCATACAGATGTGAGAATCATACCTGGTAAATACATACCCTGGAGTAAGTATCTAATCGGGAAATCAGTTTTCTATTAACAGTATACAGTGAAACTGAAACATTGAAATGTTTCGTAGGGGTATCTGGGTATTCCTAGTAATGCCTCTTCCATTATCCAGATTCACGACTGTAACCGTATAATTCTTTGCCACCTCTCCAAATCCCTTTATATGTCTTTAGTCGTTACCTTCTGTACACCCCTTTAGGCCAAATGGTTTTCTTCCTTCCCTACCGTTCGGCACCAGCCTATGGTTTGGAAGAAGACTATCCAGTAAGCATAATGGGTGTACTGTCCTAATCCTAGGAGCACTCGCAATGCGAGAGAAGGTGAGGATAAAAGACAACCGAATAAACCTTATTCCTATTTCTCCTGAACCAGAATCCATCCCCGAACTGGAACAAGTTCCCTTCGAGTTCGTATATAACCATACGATGGAGTATCCAATAAACTGTGGATCTTCGTAGTGATACGGAGTGTCCTGGAGAAATACAAAGGTGAAGTAGGAGTGGTAATGAAATACCTGGTTTGGTCGTGAATAACAGTCGCAATTTACTTTGCCCTCCTTCTAATCCCTTTCTTTGTCTTTACATAATACCTTCTGTACACCATCGTTATGCTAATTGGTTTTCTTCATTCCCTACCGTTCGGCACCTGCCTATGGTTTGGAAGAAGACTATCCAATTTGCGTAATAGGTGTACTATCTCCTAAACCAAGGAGTACTCGCAACTTGAGAGAAGGTAAAAAGGAAAAGACAACTGAATAGTCCTATTCGTTTTCTCCAGAACCGGAAACCATCCTCGAATAAATTCCTTCGAGTTCGTATCTAACCATACGATGGTTTTGTCCAACGGAAGTGGACGTTCGTAGAAATACGGGGTGTCCTGGAGAAAAGGGTAAAAGTAGGAGTGGCAATGAGGTTTGCAACTCTGACAATCCAAAAGCCAGTGTTTAAGAAGGTTCGGTCAACTTGGTCACTGAGTCATAGTCTAGGGTCGGGTCAATGGTCGCTGCCAAAGAGAGAGAGAAAAGAAACACTCAGCGTGCACTCTAACCTAGATCAGAATGGTTACCAATTTATCTAATCTGGAAACCTCCCACTGTACCGTTAAATTCTCCTCCAAACCTGAAAGAAGAATTAGTCGGGATCACCCGAGGAGTAAACCAACTCATCAGTGGGAATCGGGATCCAACTATCATCACATGATAATGTGACGGAATTCGCTCACGTTATCACACTCCAGAAGGTATGCGCATATCTGGCAAGTTTCAGTTTCTTTAGAAACTCCCGATGTGATTTTTGCCCCATGCTCTTATGACCTTGGCGTGAGGTCAAAATATCATAAGTCACATGTCAAGTTCTACCCATCATTATCCAAATTAATTTGAACCCACCCGTACATACCCTTGACGTAGGCCAAAATAGTAGTACGACTGTCCCAAACCAACGCATCTATCTATGCAACAGATAAATATCCGGCAGCTACCAATCACTATGCCTTGGCGTGAGGTCAAAATACATAGCTTGAATACTACCGAATATTTAACTGAAATGATGGAGGGCTACGAATGGTTTCTGGCGAAAACCTTTAACGTAATGAACTTGATATCGTTGAAGGAACGGATAGCTTTTAAAAATATAGTGACGAAAACCTTTGCTAAAGAGGTCACTCCCGGTGAAGGGATCTCGGCTCTTTCCCCGTAGAATGAGGTGCAGGATATTCCAACTGAATACCACGATGCAAAGCAAAAGTAATCGGCTATAGTGAAGTTATTGCCCTGACGCAAACTTCTGTCCAAGGGGTCACTCCCGGTGAAGGGATCTCGGCCCTTGCCTCGTCGACTGAGGAGCAGGATATTCCAACTGAATACCACTGTGCTAAACAAAAGTGAACGTCCTTACAATAACAGCTTTTTGAAAAATGTTCCAACAACATCAGATTAGGTTTGTTTTTAACTTGCATTGATCCGAATCAACGCAGTCCCATCAATTGATCACACCAATAAAGAACGAAAATAATGACGTACGTATATGCCATCCGCATTCGCCACTGGGTCCCGTCATTACCCGTTAGGTTAGCTAACTAACGATAGAGCGGGGACTGGACTAGCGCGGATGCAAAACATATACAACATCTACTAGTATATATATCAATATATAATATTTCGCTCAAGGCGTGATAAAATGCAGCATCACAGAACAATACAAATATCTGGGATCCCCGGGTTTCACAGAGTCGCTACTGAAACCCGACGTTCCCCTGGTCGTGTGGATAGCCTGTGCAATGAAATCCTAGACCCCTACGGGCGCGGAAAGTTACCCGCCAAAACCTGAAGCGAGGCAGCCCCCTTCAGCAACGTGAATGGACCACCCAGCACTTCACGGAATCCGGTAACTTGGGCACCCCTCCTTGGTCAACCTGTACCCCCTGCGTGTGCGGCGAATAGCCCGCCAATTCTAGAGTGAAGCCCCCTCCGTCTCAACGCCATGAGATGCGGGCTTGTTGCCCTCTAGAACCCGGCTATCCGTGCACCCCTCCGCGGGGCAATCCTAGTACAGAAAGTAAAATATACATACAACGGGTACATCGGCCGCAACCTGGTCGTGCCCCAAAAGAATAATATACAAACATGCAGTGACGACAGTCCACATGTCGGACGCTCGCCCCGCAATATCAAATGTACATAATACAACAAAAAAACTGTACTAGCATTGCATCCAGGCTATCCCCCACGACCAATCCGCAACATCACAGCACAACACAGAACATCAACGTGAATGTCACGTTCGCAAATCCGTCTAACCGGGCTATAGCAGCTAGACAGGATTTACCGATCGAGTGACATTCACGGTCGCAGATATAATGTAAATACTGTGAACTAATGTGTTTAAAATTCTTGATCGATCAAATTTATCAAAGTGGGCCCCAAGCACTACTGTAGCACTCACAGAAATTCTGGGCCCAAAAAGAATGTTCCAAAACCCCTATTTTCAAGTCAGGAGCTTTCTGCAAAATTTTGGTACACTGAACTGTGCAAGTCGCGGCGGAACCGCGGCCCAAGCATGGGTTTGGTCGCGGTTCCGCGGTGATGTAGTGTGTTCACGAGACCAAAATTTCACAGAATTCTTAGAATTCCCTGCACATCATTCTGCAACAACCTGAAAAAAATTTGGTGCTAAAAAAATTTCGATAGAAACTGATGCACATGAAAACGCGGTTTTTGGAATTTTGTTCGATCGGAAATGTAAACACACTAGACAAAGCTAGACTAGGTTAATGGCGAGTCTCTGATACCACTGTAAGTGCACGGCGGCGCCCCGGCCGTCAATCCGACGCCGGAATGCGGAAGCCATGATTTACTTTAAATTTTTGAACCGGCACCACCGCGCACTAAAATCTCGGATCGTGCCATTGATCTAGTCCTAGCTAACAAGAGAAGGGGGTAGAGAGATATACTGAGCGATCCGTGTCCTTCGGTCTTCTCGTCGTCATTTCGATCTCCCGCGGAATCTCCGGTCTTCATCTCCTCGCCGGAAAGGCACCACGTCGCCGGCTTCTTTTACGGGCTCCCATCTCTGGACCGAGGCAACTCGGGCACGAAGTTGGCGAGCCGACATGCCCAAGGTTTGCTGTAGAATACGTGTAGTGCTCTATGTCTCATTTGGGGTTTTAGGAAGTTGCCTTTGGTGGAGGAAATGAACTAAGACTTTTTGGAGATGAAACTTTGGGATTTTTGTGAAGCCAAAAGACCAAAAATCCCACCACAAAAATATGGGCAGCCCCTTGTCCTTGCTTGGCCGGCCATATGAGGTAGGGAGAGAGAGTGAGAGAATGAGGGAGAGGTCTCCCCAATCCAAAGGAGAGCAAGTGAAAAGGTTATCATGCAAAGAAATGATCACCCACTAAAACCCACACTCCATCAACCATTCATCATGACTCCAAAAGTCAAGCCATGATGAACAAAAGAAAGTCAAGCAATCATGAAGCAACAATATGCAAAGACAACCTTCCAAAATGCTTATTTGCACAAATGCAAATAAGCCCTTCTCCACCAATCTTCGGCCAATGAAAGATACAAAGAAATATGGCCGAAACGGAAAACAAACTGGCAACTCCAAAAAACTGATCCCGTAATAAATTACTGGAAAACCCCGCGACTGTATATACATACCCGCATTTATATTCCAACCGAAATACAAATGCAATGAGACAAAATCTACACTGTACAATACTAGGATCCGGCTTAAACCAAAGCCCGCTAGTATTAACCGTCCGATCCTGATCCGTGCAATACCGCATGTATCTGATCGAACCCTGCCATATCTCCATACGGCCTCTACAGCATTTCGCCCGAAACTTGAGAAACTGGTCTGTGGGGGACTCTAAAGACTCGTCAATATATTGGTTGTGGATTTAACCACTAGCACGTCAGAGGTATTAGCCAATACATAACGGGCTACCAGGTATTGACCAAAAGGGACGTCGATGAGCGAACTTATCCTGACACCCTACTGAGCCTGTCAGTGACAATATCCGTACAGTCCGGTCCGTTCATCTATGAGCATCGCATGGCGGGCCTAGGGGGTTGGTAAAAGTCAGACTCCCAAAAGCAGTACATGTCGTGTCGGAGTGTAGCCCAGAACACCCTGAGATACTACTGGAATACCTACCAGTAAATCTCCTGCCTTGGCCAAGGTGTTAGTGTATATGCCCTAGAGGACATTACTGTATCATACTAGCTTGTATATTACTTAATGGAAGCTTGGGATATTCACAGTTGTATTGACAGTCTTGCTCAAAATGGTAGTATGCTACTTGGTTTTTCTCTACTTCAATATGTGCATGTGTTTCTTTTAGCATATCGCTTATATACATATTAGTAGAGCCCTTAGGATCTTTGCTTGAATACCAGCGTTGTGATGGCAGTCATACTCGTGGGGGCTGGGTAATCCATAAGCATATCCTTATACAGGTCCCTAGTCGTAGGACTATCGAGACAGGGCATCGATACTCCGGAGTAGACTAGCGTATGCGCTTCTCATCCCAGCGGGGGAGACGGTCTGTCCCACAGCCGTCAGTACGTCGTACTTGAGATAGTATGCGGGTGCTCGTTAGGTTACGAGTACACTGGACAGGACTCGTCGGGAACTGTTGGTTGGTATTATACCTATCGTCAGTTATCAGTTCCCAGGTGACATGAGTACAACTTAGTCCGCCGACTTGACACTGTCACTTCGCCTCGAGTGTGTTCGCACTGTACTTAGATTACTACCCTACCATGGCTCAAAGGAGTCGTGCAAACAGGTAGTAGTTGGGTGCAGTCCCGAAGCACTTGGAGGCAGTGACGGTTAGACAGGATTCGTCTCTCCCGGTATTGGGGGTTGACATCGCGCTGTGTCTAGGAGAGCCATTACACGAGTAGTCCCTGGCCAGGGCAAGCGAGATTTACTGGTAGGTTTCCAGTGTTATCTCAGGGTGTTCTGGGCTTCACTCCGACACGACTTGTACCGCTATTAGGGGACTGACGTTTACCGCCCCCTAGGCCCGCCATGCGATGTATCAGACGAACAGACCGGACTGTACGGAGATTGTCATATACAGGCTCAGTAGGAGTTCGGATGGGTTTACCTCATCGGCCTTCTTATCGACATCTACCTGGGGACCGTTACGTACAGCTAGTGCTGCTTGCGGTCTGTGGTTAAACCCACTGCCAGCGTAGTGTCGAGTCTTTAGAGTCCCACACAGAGAGTTCCCTGCACTGAGCGAAACGTGTAGAGGCCGTATGGTTTTACGGCAGGGCTACGATCACTTACGCGCACTTGTGTGCGTATGCTGTTCGGATAGGCAATACTAGTAGGCTTTGGTTTAAGCCTGATCCTAGTATTGCACGGATGGATTTGATTTGTCTTCTGTGCATCCGCATTCTACGGAAAGCGGATGCAGGTGTGTATGCACAGTTTTGAGAAGCGATGAAGGAGGAGGTGCCCCATTAGGGTTTTGGCAGTTGGTTCGGCCAAAACCGTAATGTGGCACACTCATTAAGGTTTTGACAATTCGTTTGGTCCGAACCATTATGAGCCGGAGACATTGTTTACTAATCCTTTTAGTGATAGTTTAGTGATGGCTAATTGCATTGACCATTTGACCACTTAGACCTCTCTTGACTTTGTTGACCCGTTGACCGTGTTGGCCATTAACCTTCAAAAGAGATCTACACTCTTCTTTCATTTTCTTTTTAATTCTTGAGTTATGATAATGGTCAATTCAATGTGCCATCAACTTTATCATGATAGGATTAGTAATAATGATTTTAGTGTATTATTGCAACCATGGTTCATTTCATTTGGGTTAATCTTTTCATTATTTTCTTCTCATTCTCTCTCTTGAAGTGAGAAGAAAAAGAAAAGCTCCATGGTTGCTAAGTTTCTCCTTCTTCTTCCTCCTCTTGATCTCATCTTTTGATCTCATGTGCTGAGAGAAAAAGATCCCACAAAGACAAACACATCCATACATCTCCTCTACACATCCTAGGGCTTCTTGATTAGCAATCTCTTTGCCCTAGTTGCCTTGGCTTGAGGCGGAGCTTAGTGTACAACTCTCGGGTGGATCGTCTTCGACTCAAGAAGGCCGCGGAGGTGCCCAAGGTCCGGATCGACACTTGGAGCTAGGATGGACGAGCGGGACAGCGGAATGAAGACCCGAAGGACCGGTTTCGTGAGGTATACTTTCTACAGCATAGTAGTTAAAGCCTCTACTTGTTTTCTAGTTTCTAGTTTAGCCAAGATCCTTCCTTTTGAGTCCATGTTGCCTTGCGCCAAATTATTGTTTTTCGCCGTTTCCGCCTCCCCGTAAGAACCGGGGTGAGCAACGTGGACTTACAGTGGTATCAGAGCCTAGCTAAACATAAACTAGTAAGTTAGCAAAGTGTTAAGAATATCGATCGGAAAAAAGACGCAAAACACATCCGACAAAAACCAACTTTCTGTCGAATTTTTATACTGTTCAAAATTTTTTTTAACATACATGAAAATTCGACTCAGGGTTTTTTAAAACCACAGAAGAAAACCGGTCCACTGAACCGACCAAACCGCCGCGGTTCCGCGGCAATAACATGTTATTGCCGAGGTTCCGCGGCCGATTTGACTCGGTCGTGGACCGGGTTTCTTGCAGTGTTTTTCTTTGGCTGTTTTGGGATTTTTAAGACATGTTTTTTCTACCCAGATTTTCCAGAGAGCAAATTGACTTTTGGGGTGGTTAAAAATCCGTATTTTGATCGATATTCCGTAGACTTTGGCTAATAGATATTATCCGTGATGTGATATATGTATTGAACGTCCGCTAATCGCTATACGTCGATTAGTGGGGGTTATACATATCTGTGATCTGTAATGTTGATGGTTTGTGTATATGAACTCGGTGGATTGTCATGGATGAATAGCCGGGAATGGGTGTGAGATGAGAGTTTGTTTTTCTTTCATTCATTGTAATATTTGTAAATTGATATAATATTATTTGTTTGGCCGCACAACCGGGTCGGGGTTGTAGCCGTCATTGTATAATTTCTTTTTACTGTTTTTGCTCCTAGGATAGACCCAAGGTGGGGTGCACAAACTACCGGGTATCTCGAAGTGCCGAGTGGCCTACTCACGGTGTTGAGGGAGGTTGCTTCGCTTCGGGTACTTGGCGGGTAGTTTGCCGCACCCGTAGGGGTCTAGGGTGGGGTTTGGCTATTCATCGCGACCGTGTAATCCGCTCTTCGTTGCAGGCTCGAACGAATCGCAGATTCCTAGTATATCCAAAGTGTTCATCTGTGATCTGTAATAGCTATCATTGCTATATATCTATATACGATATCTATTTAGGCGTTGCTTATGTTTTTCAGCCGCGCTAGCCCAGCCCCCGCTCTTTCGTTAGTTAAGTAACCTAACGGGTGATGACGGGGCCCCGTGGCGAATGCGAATGGCATAAGCGTACGTCATATTTTGGTTGTTTTCTGCAATGGTAGGATTAAATGACGGGACGCATTAAAAGAACTAATGCAAGAAAAATAAACCAAGTAAAATTTGTTGGAACACTTTGAAAACCACTCGGTTCATTTCAAAAACCAGCATTTTAAACACGGAGCTTGAACCACTCCTTTTAAAAGCTATCTCGTTCCATCGATTATATCAAGTTCACTACGTTCACGGTTTCGCCAAAACCATTCGTAGCCCTCCGTCGTTTCGTATGGATAGTCAATAGTATTCAAGCTGTGTTTGTTTGCCAAAGTCAAGGCACAGTGTTTGGTAGCTATTGGGTATTCATATGTAGCATAGATAGATGCGTTGGTTTGGGACAGTCGTACTGCCTTGTTGGCCAAAGTCAAGGGTATGTGCGGGTGGATTCAAATTAACCTGGATAATGACGGGTAGAACTTGACATGTGACTTATGATTTGTTGGCCAAAGTCAAGGTCATAAGAGCATGGGGCAAAAATCTACATCGGGAGTTTCAAAAGTACTGAAACTTGCTAGCGCTGCATACCATTTGGAGTGTGATGATTTTGGTAGGATTCCTTCAGTTTTGTCACGCGATGATATTTGGATCCCGATCCTACTGTGAGTATATGCTACTCCTCGGGAACTTTCTCACTTAACGATCAATGCTATAAACCTCGTAGGTGTCTAGAAAGGTGTTAGCGGGGCTACGCCCACAGGGAAAAGAGGTTACTTAATTAAGGAACTTCGCGAAAGCGTTGGAAAACCTCCCTCGAAGTACCGACACTGGCCTGGCTGAACGGTTAAGCAAGTATTGTACGGTGAGATTGATCCCGGCTAATTCTTCCTTTATGGTTTGAGGAGGGATTCGAGAGACAGTGGGAGCCATCCTGTTTAGATAAATTAAAAACTAATCTAAACTTGCAAGAGCATCATGCTAAGTGTTTTCTTCTCTCTCTCTTAATTGCAGCGACCCAGTGATCGCACCTAGTTTACATCTAGATAATAAAATGACTGAATCTGACTGTTATGACTGGCAAAGGCCTGTCCATATGTCCATTGCCCATGACAAGCTGGGACACCTCTTGACTGATCCAACCCCTGCCGTCTCAGGTCCAGCTTCCCTGTCATGGATATTCATATCCATAGGAAATCGGAAAAAGACTGTGCGAAAGCCATGTGCCTCGTGTTAGCCTCAGTTGATGGTGCATAACAGAGGCAACACGAGAAGATAGACTCAGTTTCTATCTTCCTCCATAACAAAGATTTATATGGAGAGCAATCTCGTATCGCAAGATATGAGACCTCAAACGAATTGCTTCCAGCGAGGTTGGCTATCGGGACATCTGTAGGGGGCAACGTCCTTACAGAGACCAGCTCTTTTGAGCTCACGGACCTGAAGACCACGTTGAAGAACGGGTCAGATGCTGACTTAGTTCAACAGTCTCTACCTACTACCCTGAAGGAAACCAGGGAAGTAGAAAGAAAGGGAAGGGCAGAAGTTTCGGGAATAGATGTAGTAAAAGTGGGATGTTCCTATTGTTACGGGAATGAACATGGACAGAAGGATTGCAGGGTTAGTATAGCCAGTAGCCAGAATTCGAAGCATGTTGTGGCTTCAGCTTCGGGTGTGTTTGTAATTGAGAACTGTATGTCAGTTAACCCTACTTCCTGGGTATTGGATACCGAATCAGGATCTCATATCTGTAATTCGTTACAGGCTCTGAGAAACCGTAGGGTTGTCAAGAAAGGTGATATGACTCTCAGGGTTGCTAACGGAATGAGCATGTATGCTGAATCCGTAGGGGAATATCATCTAGGACTGACAACTGGGCAGATTTTGATTCTGCGTGACTGTTTTTATGTACCAGGTGCGACTTGTAATATCATATCTGTATCCTTACTTTCTAAGGAAGGATATGATTTTACTTTTGTAAGCGATGTAGTGAACATCCACCTAAATCAAGTACTGATTGGGTCAGGTACATTGAAAAACGGTATATACGTTTTGAATCAAGCTCAGGTCTTCAGTGTCCAGAACACACCTAAAAGAAAGTCTCCAGAATTAAATCAGGCTTTCTTATGGTATTGTAGACTGGGTCACATTAATGAGACACGGTTGACAAAGTTACATAAAGAAGGATACTTGGATCCGTTCGAGTACCAGTCTTATGCCACTTGTGAATCTTGTCTCATGGGAAAGATGACAAAGACTCCGTTCACTGGACACGGAGAAAGAGCGAGCGAGCTCTTGGGACTCATACACAGTGATGTGTGTGGTCCAATGTCTACACATGCACGAAGTGGTTATTCAAACTTCATTACTTTCACAGATGATTTCTCCAGGTATGAGCATGTCTTCTTGATGAAGCACAAATCCGAGGCCTTTGAGAAATTTCAGGAATACAAGAATGAAGTTGAAAAATAAACAGGCAAAATTATCAAGACACTGAAATATGATCGAGGTGGTGAATACTTGAGTGCCGAGTTTCTGGGCTTCTTAAAAGAGAATGGAATTCTCTCTCAGCTTACTCCTCCATACACACCACAACACAACGGTGTATCGGAAAGGCGGAATCGAACCCTATTGGATATGGTTCTGTCACGACCCAAAGTTTGGCCCGTGACCGGCACTTAACCACGTAACGTCTACAGGCGTAACGCGACTAAGTGAACCGAAAACCCACAAATCAAACCAGTAAAATTATAGAGTGTTATAAGTTTAAAATGAAAGCACTTACTAACATGTTAAGAAATCTAAGTAAACAATCACCAAGATAGCAATATACGACGCCGTAGCGAAGATCAAGATCCACAAGTGGGAACATCACAGATAGGATAAACTGCAAGTACAGTCGGCTCACAACGAGCTCGACACCAGAATACAAATAATATACACCATCGTCCTCACACTGTCTCTAAGTCAAATACATACCTGGTAGATGGAGAATACTAGATACAACAATGTACATAACTGAAAGATAAACAAATACCGCATAAAACCCACCTATCAACAAAAGAGCTAGAACACCAACTATGGGGGTATCTGTGTCAAAAGATGCAAAACGCAGCCTGCCGCGACTACTCCGAAGGGCAACCTGCAAAC
Source organism: Agapanthus africanus (assembly GCA_030015575.1). Classification (NCBI taxonomy): domain Eukaryota; kingdom Viridiplantae; phylum Streptophyta; class Magnoliopsida; order Asparagales; family Amaryllidaceae; genus Agapanthus; species Agapanthus africanus. The sequence goes on from CM057349.1 coordinate 247,390,765, forward strand.
ACTGTGGCACAACGGGGGTGAGTTGCCAACTCGTGAATAGAGATAATATATAAAGGTAATCGCGAGCATGCACGTACTGCGCTACTCTATCATATGCCAACAGATGATATCAATATGCGATAAGCAGTATGTGCAATAATCATGCAAGTGCTCTATCAGGTAATATAACTACAGGATGAGGTACAATAATAAATGCTGAGCATGGGCAATATAACCTCTACACGGAATGTCGACGTGGAATATATAATCGGTGTCCATCAATACACCCAGATCCCCCAAATAGCTCAGGCGCCGGCACTCTCATCGGCCCTCAAATCCTGTAAATCTCTGAGAATCCCGAGTGCCCAACATCGGCACCCAAATATCATAAATACTCGTGTCCAGCATCGACACGTAAATCCTCATCCATCGGGTCCCGTCAATCCGGGTCAGCCCACGGGCTCCGTCTGCGGTATCGGCCCTCGGCCCCGGCAGTACGGATCACCCCGCATCTATCTATCGACTCTGATCAGTATCCTCCGGATAACTGTCAGGTCCAACCAATCACCGGTAGGTAGTAGTCCCTCTGCCAGGCTCACCGTCTACTACACAGCGAAACCGTTCTCGCCCTGGGGTACCATACCGGGTCCACCATGTACCCGTAATAGGCCTCAACCAGCTCCTCGATTCGGGTTCACATATATCACTCTAGCACCGAGGAAACACATGGTGGATGCACCGAAATATCATATCAAGGGAACCGGGTTTTTAAATGATTACATATTTGAAATAGCCACGGTTCCCAAATCCAGAAATCACATGTAATCCAAACCAATATGCAAGTTAATGATCCGATATGATATGTGCATCAAATATGAATACCATGTCAAGTCACATATAGATGAGCTACAATATAATGATCCGATGTGATATATGCATCAAGTATGAATATCAAGTCATGTCACATATAGATGAGCTACAATATAATGATCCGATGTGATATATGCATCAAGTATGAATATCATGTCAAGTCACATATAGATGAGCTACAATATAATGATCCGATGTAAATTCTACAGTGTGAGTGTCATGGCAATTACTAACGGTGTGTGTGTAACATGCAGGATAGTGCTCGTGCAACATGGACCGTTAGTAATGGTGCGGTGTTCTATCAATTCTAGTTTATATCCATATAGCAGGGAATGCAGTATGCACTAAATAGTAGCCATGAACAGTCAATGTATGTAAATATAGCTATAAGGTCCTATCAGCCCTGACGTAGAACGCCATGCGGGCGATATCCCCGTAGATGTTAAATCTACTCACCGTAGTCTCTCGCTAGGTATAGCCAACAACTTGTTTCCCCTTCTGCGCGGCGTCCGCCGTACTCGCCTGCGAACCTAGAATTACACAATACATCATACATAAGCTTGACATCACACAAACACGATATTAAAGCCGAACTAGTAACTCGTGTCGTGAACCAAGCGCGCGTGTGCGCGATACGCTAAAACGTGTGATTACACGCCTGAAGTCACTCCGACGCGTCGCGATATGCAGAAACCCAAAACCCATACACAAGTATCACGCGTGTCGCGAAGATTAAAATACGGGAAAATAGGTATTCACCTCCAGATTTTGATACAGAAATGATATTGTAAAACTATATATACCAAAATAACCCACATAACAGCAGACTCCAGTGGCCCAAACCCCAACTCACCCATCTGGCCGCAAATTGCGGCCAGAATGAATATTCCGGCGGCCTGGGTAGGGGGTGGGCTCCCAGGTTTGGTGTGTGCACTCTATACCCCCCATACATGCTACAGTAACATCTAGTTTTGTTCTGGAACATCTCGGGTAGTAGCAGATCCTACAGAGCCTTATTTCAAGTTAAAATCCACACTTTTGCACTAAAATGGAACTTTATGGTATTTCTGTGCAAACTGAAACAAACCTGGCCTAAAAATAGTTCTAATAACCCATAAAAGAGCTAACTCAACTAACAAAACCCTATTCTAACATGTGAATCACAAATATCCTTTAATATCACTAAAAATGCACAAAAATGAGATTTTTGCTAAAGAACGCTACAAGTTTAAGGAAAAGGAGTGCTAATCATGAGTTAATACCTTCTAAAAACCTTATAAAACACCAAAAGTCCAGCTCCTCTCTCAGGTGTGCAGATTAGCCTTCAAACACCCCCAAAAAGCCCCTTTTTCCAAGGTTTTGTGAAGGAAATGTGTGGTTTTTGTGTAGGATTTGTATGGAGATCAAAGAGAAGTGAAAAGGAGAGGAAAAGATAAGGAAGAGCTGGTGTTTTTCTGCTGGAAATTCCCAGAATTCTGAGAAGGGGAAAGAGAGAGAGAAGAGAAGGAAAAATGGGCGTAAAAAGTCAATTTTTTCTACCTAACACCATGCCTTCATATTCTATTCAATTTTTGAATTATAAAATGGGGTTTTGTTTTATGAAAGGGTGGGGAAAATAACAACCATGCACAAAAGAATGGTTAACATGTTACCAAAACCCTAAGTCCCAAAAATGGCTAAGTGTGCAAGTGTACACTACAAAGGAAAATTTTTCAATTGCTAACACGACTAAATAATGAATAATCCTATGTACACATATATAATAACACGTAAAATTACTAATTATCACGAAAAACATTCTAACGGAAATTCAAAGTGTTACAGGTTCGATCCATGATGAGTAAGGCTGAGTTACCGCGATCCTTCTGGGGTTATGCACTAGAATCAGCTGCATACCTTTTGAACCGAGTTCCAACTAAGACTGTGCCTACTACACCATATCAGATGTGGTGTGGGAAGAAACCCTATCTTAATCACATTAAGACATGGGGATGTCCAACTTTTGTCAAAAAGCAGCATGCGGACAAGCTCGAGGCATGTTTAGTACAGTGTAAGTTTGTAGGATACCTAAAGAACTCCAAGGGGTATCTTTTCTATTACGCAGAGGAACAAAAGGTTTTTGTTTCTCGTCATGCCCGCTTCTTGGAAACTGAGTTTTTGGAAAACCAGATAAGTGGGAGCGCAATAGAACTGGAAGAAATTCCAGAACCACGAGCTATTACTGAAAGCTTAGTAGAACCAGAGGGTTCGAAAGAACAGGACATTCCAGCCCCACTCCGCAGGAGTAGTAGGCAGTCTCATCCGCCCGAGAGATACTACGGTTTTCTCATAGACGGGGATAGAGAGGATTGCACCATGGATTATGGTGAGCCGACTAGCTTCCAACAAGCCATTCAGAGCGGTGACTCGGTAAAATGGCTGGATGCAATGCGGACCGAGATGGAGTCTATGTACACCAACAAAGTTTGGACTTTGGACTTTGCTCCAGAAGGGGTAAAACCCGTAGGATGCAAATGGATCTTCAGAAAGAAGATTGGTGTAGATGGGCAGGTTGAAACCTATAAAGCTAGACTTGTTGCAAAGGGTTTTCGTCAAAGACCTGGTTTGGACTATGACGAGACCTTTTCTCCAATGGCTATGCTGAAATCCATTCGGATCCTTCTTGCCATTGCTGCTTTCCACGATTATGAAATCTGGCAGATGGACGTAAAGACGGCTTTCCTAAATGGAAATTTAGAAGAGTGCGTCTATATGGATCAGCCGGAGGGATTCATTCATAGTGGGAGCAACGGTAGAGTGTGCAAGTTGCTAAAGTCCATCTATAGACTTAAGTAGGCATCGCGGAGTTGGAACATCTGCTTTGATGATACTGTCAAGGAATTCGACTTTATCAAAAACCCAGATGAACCATGCATTTACAGTAAGATTGTAGGGAGAACTGTGGTCTTCCTCGTCTTGTACGTGGATGACATTCTCCTAATAGGAAATGATATTCCTATGTTACAGTCAGTCAAAGGATTCTTGTCGTAGAGGTTCTCCATGAAGGACCTAGGCGATGCCAACTACATTCTGGGAATCCAGATCTATCGTGATAGGTCTAAGAGGATGTTGGGACTTTCACAGTCCAGGTACATTGACACCATACTGAAAAGATTCAGTATGGAGGATTCAAAGCGCGGTAATCTACCGGCTTGTCACGGAATCACCCTCTCCAAAGAGATGTCTCCCAAGACTGATTTGGAAAGGGATCGCATGTCTATTATACCCTACGCTTCTGCGGTAGGCTCTATAATGTATGTGATGTTATGTACCAGACCATATGTAGCATACGCATTGAGCGTTGTAAGCCGGTATCAGTCGGACCCAGGGGAGAAACACTGGATAGCGGTAAAGAACATTCTCAAGTACCTGAGAAGGACTAAGGAGATGTTCTTTGTGTATGGCGGAAAAGACCTCCAGATCGAGGCCTTTGCTGACTCCAGCTTCCAGAGTGACAAGGATGACTCCAAGTCCATGTCGGGTTATGTCTTTACCCTCAATGGAGGGGCGGTTTGCTGGATGAGTTCCAAGCAGGAGACCGTTGCTGACTCAACTATGGAAGCGGAGTACATAGCTGCTTGCGATGCCGCAAAGGAAGCTGTCTGGATGAAGAAGTTCCTCACGGAGCTTCAGGTGGTTCCTACCATTGTTGATCCAATACCGCTGTATTGCGACAACAACGGAGCTATAGCTTTAGCGAAGGAACCCAGGTCCCATCAGAAGTCCAGGCACATTTTGAGGCGGTACCACCTGATCAGGGAGATCGTTGATCGGCGGGAGATCAAGGTGAAGAGAGTAAATTCGGAGAATAACACTGCAGATCCACTCACGAAGGCCCTACCCCAGACTCAGTTCGAGCTGCTGATCGAGATGATAGGTCTTCGATATGCCAGTACATGGCCTTAGTGCAAGTGGGAGATTGTTAGTGTATATGCCCTAGAGGCCATTACTGTATCTTACTAGCTTGTATATTGCTTAATGGAAGCTTGGATATTCACAGTTGTATTGACAGTCTTGCTCAAAATGGTAGTATGCTACTTGGTTTGTCTCTACTTCAATATGTGCATGTGTTTCTTTTAGCATATCGCTTATATACATATTAGTAGAGCCCTTAAGATCTTTGCTTGATTACCAGCGTTGTGATGGCAGTAATACTCGTGGGGGCTGGGTAATCCATAAGCATATCCTTATACAGGTCCCTAGTCGTAGCACTATCGAGACAGGGCATCGATACTCCGGAGTAGACTAGCATATGCGCTTCTCATCCCAGCGGGGGAGACGGTCTGTCCCACAGCCGTCAGTACGTCGTACTTGAGATAGTATGCGGGTGCTTATTAGGTTACAAGTACACTGGACAGGACTCGTCGGGAACTGTTGGTTGGTATTATACCTATCGTCAGTTATCAGTTCCCAGGTGACATGAGTACAGCTTAGTCCGCCGACTTGACACTGTCACTTCGCCTAGAGTCCCACACAGAGAGTTTCCCTGCACTGAGCGAAACGTGTAGAGGCCGTATGGTTTTACGGCAGGGCTACGATCACTTACGCGCACTTGTGTGCGTATGCTGTTCGGGCAGGCAATACTAGTGGGCTTTGGTTTAAGCCAGATCCTAGTATTGCACGGATGGATTTGATTTGTCTTCTGTGCATCCACATTCTACGGAAAGCGGATGCGGGTGTGTATGCACAGTTTTGAGGAGCGATGAAGGAGGAGTTGCCCCATTAGGGTTTTGGCAGTTGGTTCGGCCAAAACCGTAATGTGGCACACTCATTAGGGTTTTGACAATTCATTTGGTCAGAACCATTATGAGCCGGAGACATTGTTTACTAATCCTTTTAGTGATAGTTTACTGATGGCTAATTGCATTGACCATTTGACCACTTAGACCTCTCTTGACGTTGTTGACCCGTTGACCGTGTTGACCATTGACCTTCAAGAGAGATCTACACTCTTCTTTCATTTTCTTTTTAATTCTTGAGTTATGATAATGGTCAATTCAATGTGCCATCAACTTTATCATGATAGGATTAGTAATAGCGATTTTAGTGTATTATTGCAACCATGGTTCATTTCATTTGGGTTAATCTTTTCATTATTCTCTTCTCATTCTCTCTCTTAAAGTGAGAAGAAAAAAAAAGCTCCATGGTTGCTATGTTTCTCTTTCTTCTTCCTCCTCTTGATCTCATCTTTTGATCTCATGTGTTGAGAGAAAAAGATCCCACAAAGACAAACACATCCATACATCTCCTCTACACATCCTAGGGCTTCTTGATTAGCAATCTCTTTGCCCTAGTTGTCTTGGCTTGAGGCGGAGCTTAGTGTACAACTCTCGGGTGGATCGTCTTCGACTCAAGAAGGCCGCGGAGGTGCCCAAGGTCTGGATCGACACTTCGAGCTAGGATGGACGAGCGGGACAGCGGAATGAAGACCCGAAGGACCGGTTTCATGAGGTATACTTTCTACAGCATAGTAGTTAAAGCCTCTACTTGTTTGCTAGTTTCTAGTTTAGCCAAGATCCTTGCTTTTGAGTCCATGTTGCCTTGCGCCAAATTATTGTTTTTCGCCGTTTCCGCCTCCCCGTAAGAACCGGGGTGAGCAACGTGGACTTACACAAGGACTTCGTGTAATGGCTCTCCTAGACACAGCGCGACCTCACCCCCAATACCGGGAGAGACGAACCCCTGAAGATCCTCTCACTGCCTCCATGTGGCTCGGGACTGTACCCAACTAAAACCTGTTTGCACGTCTCCTTTGAGCGTGGTAGGGTAGTAATCATAGTACAGTGGGAACTCACACGAGACAAATGACGATCCTCAGGTCGATGAACTAACCTGTACACATGTTACTAGGGAACTGCTATCTGACGTCAGGTATAAGACCAACTAGCATGTTCCCGGCGAGTCCTATCCGGTGTACTCATAACCCAATGAGCACCTGTATACATCTTAGGTGAACCAACTGACACCAGTGGCTTGTGAGACCGGCCACCGCCCCTCGTCGGGGTCTCGACTGTATACACTAGTCTAGTCTGGAGTATCGATGCTCTGTCTCGAAACTCCCATGACTAGGGACCTTTTAAGGATGTGCTTATTGACTACCAGCTCCCACGTATATGATCGCCCTCATACTGCTGGCAGTCAAGCAAGAATCCTAGGGGCTTTATCAACGTGCAATAGCGACCTGTCATGTCACCTAAAGCAGTACACGATGATAAAGATAAACCAGATAGCATACTATCATCTTGAGTAAGACTGTCCTACCGGAATAGGTCCTCCCTCAATCATTGCAATCACGTGCTTGTGATCCAATAATTGACTCTGAGGGCACTATCTCCAACACGATTGGTATAGTACCAACCAATCAGTTCCCGACGAGTCCTGTCCAGTGTACTCGTAACCTAACGAGCACCCGCATACTATCTCAAGCACGACGTACTGACGGCTGTGGGACAGACCGTCTCCCTAGCTGGGATGAGAAGCGCATATGCTAGTCTACTCCGGAGTATCGATGCCCTGTCTCGATAGTCCTACGACTAGGGACCTGTATAAGGATGTGCTTATGGATTACCCAGCCCCTACGAGTGTGACTGCCATCACAACGCTGGTAATAAAGCAAAGATCCTAAGGGCTCTACTAATATGTATAAGCAATATGCTAAAAGAAACACATGCACATATTAAAGTAGAAACAAACCAAATAGCATACTACCATTTTGAGCAAGATTGTCAATACAAGGTGAATATCCCAAGCTTTCATTAAGTAATTTACAAACTAGTATGATACAGTAATGGCCTCTAGGGCATATACACTAACAATCTCCCACTTGCACTAAGGCCATGTACTGGCATATCGAAGACCTATCATCTCGATCAGCCGCTAGAACTGAGTCTGGGGCAAGGCCTTGGTGAATGGATCTGCAGTGTTATCTTCTGAAGCAACCCTCCGAACCTCGATCTCCTGGCGATCCACGATCTCCCTGATCAGGTAATACCGCCTTAAGATGTGTCTGGATTTCTGATGGGACCTGGGTTCCTTCGCTAAAGCTATAGCCCCGTTGTTGTCGCAATACAAAGGTATTGGATCAACAATGGACGGAACCACCTGAAGTTCTTTCAAGAACTTCCTCATCCACACGGCTTCTTTTGCGGCATCAGCAGCAGCGATGTATTCCGCTTCCATCGTCGAGTCAGCAACGGTTTCCTGTTTGGAACTCTTCCAACACACCGCCCCTCCATTGAGGGTAAAGACAAAACCCGACATGGACTTGGAATCATCCTTGTCACTCTGGAAGCTGGAGTCAGCAAAGGCCTCGATCTGGAGGTCTTTTCCGCCATACACCAAGAATATCTCCTTAGTCCTTCTCAGGTACTTGAGAATGTTCTTTACCGCTATCCAGTGTTTCTCTCCAGGGTTGGACTGATACCGGCTTACTACACTCAGTGCATAAGCTACATCCTGTCTGGTAAACAACATCACATACATTATAGAGCCTACTGCAGAAGCGTAGGGTATGATAGACATGCGATCCCTTTCGAAATCAGTCTTGGGAGACATCTCTTTGGAGAGGGTGATCCCGTGACAAGCCGGTAGATTACCGCGCTTGGAATCTTCCATGCTGAATCTTTTCAGTATGGTGTCGATGTACCTGGACTGCGAAAGTCCCAACATCCTCTTGTCTATCACGATTGATCCGGATCCCCAGAATGTAATTGGCATCACCCAGGTCTTTCATGGAGAACCTGTGTGACAAGAACCCCTTGACAGATTGTAGCATAGGAATGTCATTTCCTATCAAAAGAATGTCATCCACGTATAATACGAGGAACACGATAGTTCTTGCTACAAATCTACTATAGATGCTTGGTTCATCTGGATTTTTGATAAAGCCAAATTCTTTGACTGTCTCATCAAAGCAGATGTTCCAACTCCGCGATACCTGCTTTAGCCTATAGATGGACTTGAGCAACTTGCACACCTTTCCGCTGCTCCCACTCTGAATGAAACCCTCTGGCTGGTCCATATAGATACACTCCTCTAAATTTCCATTTAGAAAAGCGGTCTTTACGTCCATCTGCCAAATCTCATAATCGTGGAAGGCAGCAATGGCAAGAAGGATCCGAATGGATTTCAGCATAACCACTGGAGAAAAAGTTTCGTCATAGTCCAAACCAGGTCTTTGACGAAAACCCTTTGCAACAAGTATAGCCTTATAGGTCTCAACCTGTCCATCTACACCAATCTTCCTTTTGAAGATCCACTTACATTCTACGGGTTTTACCTCGTCTGGAGCAACGTCCAACGTCCATACTTTGTTGGTGTACATGGACTCCATTTCGGTCCGCATTGCATCCAGCCATTTTACCGAGTCAACGCTCTGAACGGCCTGCTGGAAGCTAGTAGGCTCATCATAATCAATGATGCAGTCCTCTCTATCCCCGTCTATAATAAAACCGTAGTATCTCTCGGGCGGATGAGACTGCCTACTACTCCTGCGGAGCGGCGTAGGAATGTCATGTTCTTTCGAGCCCCCTGGTTCTACTAAGCTTTCAGTAATAGCCTGTGGTTCTGGAATTTCTTCCAGTTCTATTGCGCTCCCACTTATTTCTTTTTCTAAGAACTGGTGTTCCAGAAAGTGGGCATTATGAGAAACAAAGACCTTTTGTTGCTCTGCGTAATAGAAAAGATACCCCCTGGAGTTCTTTGGGTATCCCACAAACTTGCACAGTACTGAGCGTGCCTCGAGTTTGTCCGCATGCTGCTTTTTGACAAAAGCTGGACATCCCCAGATCTTCAGATACTGAAAATAGGGTTTCTTTCCACTCCACATTTCATATGGTGTGGTAGGCACAGTCTTAGTTGGAACTCGGTTCAAAAGGTATGCAGCTGATTCTAGCGCATATCCCCAGAATGATCGTGGTAACTCAGTGTTACTCATCATGGAACGTACCATATCCAATAGGGTGCGGTTCCGTCTCTCCGATACACCGTTATGTTGCGGAGTGTATGGAGGAGTAAGCTGAGAGAGAATACCATTCTCTTTTAGGTAATCCAGGAACTCGGCACTTGTTCACACCATAATATTGTATTATTATATTCCCCATTCTTATTCATTTTATAAATAAACAGGTGCTTTTGACGCATGTCTGCTACATATTATAGGTTACAGGTTCTTGGAGCGAAAACAGTGAAAAAGACAAAAGACGACACGAAAAGGGACTTTTGACCAACAAATAGGAGGATCTTAGTCAAGCCTAGACGAAGAACAGTTCACAATATACATGGCAACGCAAGGTCCAAGAATACAAAGCGAACGGTTAAAAATCCATTGCAAATTGTTCACTGAAGATCTGGAACCAATGTAAAAGCCCAATTGATAAAAGAACCAAAGAATCAGTAGCCCAAAATGACCCAGAAGCATACCCAAAATTTTCAGCACTTGAACCAACAAATGGGCCGCGGAACCGCGGCCCAAGCCTGCCATTGCCGCGGTTCCGCGGCCATCTTTTGCCCGTACTCAGAGAAATTTTTACCAAAGTCGTGGTGCGGCGCTGACTAGTCAACCTAAGGGCTATTTTTGTAATTTCAGACATGCGAATCAAATGTATCCTAGGGTTTCCTATTCTCTATAAATAGGAATTCTAAAGATTGTATTTTCTTATGCCTCCCTCATGCCTCCTTTTAATAATAAATTCAGAATTCTTTATGGAGAGCATCGGTGCCTCTTTTCAATTCAGAAATTCAGATCTGACAAACCTGCGTTGATGATTGGAGAGAGCCATCTGTAAGTAGAGTTATTTAATTGCTCTAGTTTAGATTTTAATTCTTTGCCCTAGGTAGATTTAATTCATTGCCGTAGATAATTGTTTAAAGTTATCTTTGGGGAAGGTTTTTGAGAGATGAGATCTCTCATCCCTTTCTTACCCATCAAATATTTACAATAGGACTCCATGCATACACGCACACACCGCGCCCTACGGCATCCTACCCCTCGAGGTAATGATGACACCGTAGTATAAAGGCCCGGTTGCGCGCGTTTTCCATGGAGGTTAGGGTAAGGATCTCTAAAGGAAGGACAAGAACCTAGAGGAAGGAACACCTTCCCGAATGGATCTAATCCCCTTTATTGATAATTACCATAACTCCTCATAGATCTTCATTCGGGTATAGAAAGCATTGAGATTTACTTGCATTTTCAAACCATCCCTAAACCTAACCCTAACAAGACTAGATCTAGATAATCGTAGTATAGAATAATTAGGATTTTAGATTTAATAATCAATCCGAACACCCTTCGGAATTAACTCGTAAGCGCGATTAGGAGATTCACAACATCCCTGTGGACCGACCCGTACTCACCGGCTAGCTGCAAAGCGACGCCGTTCTTGATTGCGGTAATAGATAGTTTTTGAGATCAATCAAATGGCGCCGTTGCCGGGGATGGCGTAGAAATTTCCTATTTGCAATTTCGGGTGAATCTTAAATAAAAAAATCATAAAAATCTAAAAAATCCAAAAATTATAAAAATATATCAAGTGTTATTTTTTAGGAAAGGGTGCTTTGTTGTGTGAATCTTGCAGGAACAATCGAGACGGATCTGGAAATTTCCAGAAAGCGAAACAGAAAACGGTATATCGGAACAGAAGAGATTTTAAACAACAGAACAGTGGAATTTTTCTGGAGATTTGAACCCCCCAAAGTGCCGCGCTTCCGCGGCCGAAACCAGACTTAGACCGCGGAAACGCGGCCGTCTTGTCACATCAGAGCTTGAAAAAAAAATTGGGGATCTGTGCCGTCCAGAGAGCCGCGGAACCGCGGTTATAACGGTCTTCTACCGCGGAAAGGCGGCGGTACAGTGACATAATCTCGTGGAATTTCCTCTGTAAGCCCCTCTGTTTCTTCTCTGTAATTTTTGAAATATCTTTTCTGAAAATCCCTGCAGGATTTTGTGCGCTATAAAAATATTTCCCATTCCAAATAACAATCTTGTACAGGATTTGTGCGCCTCGTTTAAAATAGAAAGTGATTGCAAGTAATCTTTTGTGTTGCATATCTTTTCTCGAATATCTTTTTGCAACAATTTTTTCCAAATAAAGATTCTTTGTGATATGCTTAAAATAATAACTGATTGCAAGTAATATTTTTCGGTTGCATATCTTTAATTAAAAATCTTTTTGCAACAATTTTCAAATAAAGAAAAGGAAAATTAGTATTAGAAAACTTGCAAACGTTTGCCGCAAATAACTTCTTGCACCAACCAACCTTCTTTCTTTCCCCCTTCTCCTAACATGGATACCCCACATAATAAATCACTTGCCGAACTTTGGTATCCCGAACCTAATTTTGCGTCGTACGTCAATTTGTTCGGTCAATTTAAAGACGATCCTTCCTTGCCTAAAATATCTTTGAAAGATCAAATAGAGGCGTCTAGGAGAAACTGTTCGACTTTTCAACCCACTCTGTGTCAACCAAGTCAACTTTTACCACCTCCATATGTTGATACCACCTTTTCAAGTCCTTCTATCACTCCTAAGCCGATGTCCATTGCTGAGCATATTGCTCAATCTCGCAGCCGATCTTTCACCCCTCTCCACTCATCTAGTTCTAGGGATCCGCATGATTATTCACCTTGTTATCCATATGTTGATCCTACCCCTGTCCAATCACCCACTTCCTACCAGTCCTACCCGACCTTACCACCCTCACTAGACACTGTTTCCACACAGCCATTAGGGAGTTTTGCATATCCACACGATTTCGAATCTTTTACCGAAACCCCCTTACCACCCAAGTCTAGTTTGGAAGAGTCGTTGGAGGCATATATCGCAGCAACAAACAAAATGACTAGGAATGTGGAAGCGTCCGTGGCCGCCCTTATGCAACCTAGTGAAACGGTAGCTAGTTTCCCGCTAGCTTCAAATTTTTCAATGTATAAGGAGGCGGTTGGACAGAGTGAGAATGAGAGAGGATTTCCAAATCAAACCTACCCTTACCCAATTGAAGCTCACAACTCCAGTTTTCCATCGAATGTCCTAAATGATTCACAAGTTCAAAATAAAAACAAGTTGTGTGATTTTGTAGTGTTTGATTTGCCAAATTGTGAGGAACCCCTTTCGAGTGAAACCACACCTAATCCTTTCGATCTTTACACCTCCCATCTAGAACATAAATCGATAGATATCCATGCTTTTGATGAGGTGTCTAAGAAAATTGATTTTCACTTGATTGAGGATATAGACGCCGGAAATATTTCGGATGATGAACTTGTCGATTTAATTGAGATTTTATGTTCAAATCATCATCCCGAGTTATTAAATGTTTCTCCCGAATCTCATATGCGTCTTGACTTTGATGATAATGGCATGAATGAGTTGAATCTTGAGGAGAATTATAAGGATAGTATTGAGGAGAGTTTTGAGGATGATATTGAGGTTGAACTATTTTTGTTTGATATGTCTGATTTTCCAATTCAGCCTCCTGAACCTTTGACTGTTATATCACCCTCCCTCCTTTCCATCGTTCCGACCACGCTTGAAGACTGTGAGCTTGAAAAATTTTCCTTTGAATCTGACACAGTTCTCACAGCTGATAACACGTACGAGTGTTTCACTTTTTCGGACGATGTTGATGACTCACCGCCCGAGTTTGAGTACTTTACATTTTCAGATGAGTTAGTTGAACCATCAGACTCGGTTGCTTATAGTAGTTTCGAACCATTAATGGAATCGTTCAAGTTCGAGACAGTTTACTACGGTGAGAATGATACTATCCCTAATTCACTCCCTTTCGTCCTTCCTATTGTTCCGACCGTATAAGAGACCGTTACGCTTTCATCTCCTATACCAAGTTCGGCGTACCCATGTTTTCTTACGAATCTTGAGGGATTTGACCCCATTTCTCGACGAGTTGATAGGTTAGCGCAATCGCTTTTAACACATCGGTCATCACAAATTGCGCTAATTTATTTACTCGATTTACACCCTTAAGATCGCACGACCCTTTTTTCTCCTTTCCGCCATTCTTCTCCCCCACCGAGACCATATTCTACCATTCTTCTTTCCACACGGTCTCACGTGTTTCTCATTTCTTTTCTTTACACCCCATTATTTCACCAACTATACCATTACCACGATAAGATCTTTGAATGGTTAGTGCTAACCTTTGGCTTATGTAAGGCCAAGCTTAAGTTTGGGGGGAACCTTTGTATATATGTATATATATTTTTTGTTTTCTTTTTTTATAAAAAAATTAAAAAAAAAATTCAAAACATTAAAAGATAAAAAAAAATTTATAAATAAATAAACAGGGGAGTGCCGACATTTTGACCCTCTTGGTGTAGCATGACAGTGAGGACACTGTCAAGTTCAAGTTTGGGGGTATGCTCGGTACGTTTTCTTCCTTCGCATTCATTTGTACATATTTTTGCATTTGCATACTTATTTTAAAACCCATAAAAATTGAAAAATTTCAAAATTTATAAAAATTATTGTATTCAATTTTGGCCTAATTGACTTGAGCTTGACAAATAGGTTAACTAGTTAGGAACAACTAGATCTTAGACGTAGTAAATTAAAAACCCTAAAAATAACCTTCCTTAAAGTTTAACGGTAGAAAATATATGTCTTTGTAGTTTATTTAGAAATAGGCAAAATTTTAAGTTCACTTCTTGGGCTAAGTCGAAACAAAGGAAAAGTATTGATGTTCTTATTAGAGTATAAGTTTGAAAAATAGTTTCTAGCTTAAGTCTAGATTCTGAAAATGTATACCCTACAATTTGCACAATCACGCATCTTGAAACTTGGAATAGTAGAAGAGACCTTGAAATGCTATTGTCTAAAGTCCTTAGTGCAAAGAAAATAAAAGAACAAAGTGAATAATGAGATAAAGACAAAAATGAACACTGGTTTTTGTGATTACTTAAGGCTGCAAAAATAGAAAAATATTTAGCGAGGGTGCCTCATCACCTAGTGCCTTAGACCAACTGGTTTGGGAGTCACTGCTAAAACCTTGGGTGTTGCAAGACTAGGAATTACGCTATAAAGTGCAAACGCATTTTGTAATCGGTCGTTAGTAACTCAAGAAGTATTAACGGTCGCATGAAGGATGTGTAAGCAAAATTCAATTAAAAATTCACCAATTAATAAGTGGTTTGGACAACGGACAAGAGTATGATTGCTTGATTTGAATTTCCAAGTGTAGGGATGATTTATACACACACGTAGGGGTATGTGATTGGGATTTAGATAAGAGAGAGGAATGAAGAATAGAACTTGTATCTTTAGTAGAGTTGATAAAAATTCCTAAGTGGAGATGGAACCCTAGAAGGAAAACTTAAGAAATGCCGAAAGCTAAGTAAGTCTACAGAATATATATAATCTTAAGTTAAATGATGAGGAAGTGTGAAGAATATGGGTGGATAATTTACAAGTAGAAGATAATAGAATTCCTTGTTAGAAACCCTAATTGGAGAACAAAAGTCAATGGGCCTAATTGATAGGATTTTGTGGGTAGTATCCGCTGAAAACCCTTAGGAGACAACACTCCTCCTACTAGGGACACCTAGAGGTTTAACGGCTTGTTGCACGAGCTCAGTGCAATCGCGTTTCCCTGCGAAAGTGCGGTTAGGTTTTTTGTAGTGAATAAAAAAATAAGTTTGCTCGAGGACGAGCAAAAGATAAGTTTGGGGGTATTTGTTCACACCATAATATTGTATTATTATATTCCCCATTCTTATTCGTTTTATAAATAAACAGGTGCTTTTGACGCATGTCTGCTACATATTATAGGTTACAGGTTCTTGGAGCGAAAACAGTGAAAAAGACAAAAGACGACACGAAAAGGGACTTTTGACCAACAAATAGGAGGATCTTAGTCAAGCCTAGACGAAGAACAGTTCACAATGTACAAGGCAACGTAAGGTCCAAGAATACAAAGCGAACGGTTAAAAATCCATTGCAAATTGTTCACTGAAGATCTGGAACCAATGTAAAAGCCCAATTGATAAAAGAACCAAAGAATCAGTAGCCCAAAATGACCCAGAAGCATGCCCAAAATGACCAAAATGCCCAAAATTTTCAGCACTTGAACCAACAAATGGGCCGCGGAACCGCGGCCCAAGCCTTCCATTGCCGCGGTTCTGCGGCCATCTTATGCCCGTACTCAGAGAAATTTTTACCAAAGTCGTGGTGCGGCGCTGACAAGTCAACCTAAGGGCTATTTTTCTAATTTCAGACATACGAATCAAATGTAACCTAGGGTTTCCTATTCTCTATAAATAGGAATTCTAAAGATTGTATTTTCTTATGCCTCCCTCATGCCTCCTTTTAATAATAAATTCATAATTCTTTATGGAGAGCATCGGTGCCTCTTTTCAATTCAGAAATTCAGATCTGACAAACCTGCGTTGATGATTGGAGAGAGCCATCTGTAAGTAGATTTATTTAATTGCTTTAGTTTAGATTTTAATTCTTTGCCCCAGGTAGATTTAATTCATTGCCGTAGATAATTGTTTAAAGTTAGCTTTGGGGAAGGTTTTTGAGAGATGAGATCTCTCATCCCTTTCTTACCCATCAAATATTTACAACAGGACTCCATGCATACACGCACACACCGCGCCCTACGGCATCCTACCCCTCGAGGTAACGATGACACCGTAGTATAAAGGCCCGGTTGCGCGCGTTTTCCATGGAGGTTAGGGTAAGGATCTCTAAAGGAAGGACAAGAACCTAGAGGAAGGAACACCTTCCCGAATGGATCTAATCCCCTTTATTGATAATTACCATAACTCCTCATAGATCTTCATTCGGGTATAGAAAACGTTGAGATTTACTTGCATTTTCAAACCATCCCTAAACCTAACCCTAACAAGACTAGATCTAGATAATCGCAGTATAGAATAATTAGGTTTTTAGATTTAATAATCAATCCGAACACCCTTCGGAATTAACTCGTAAGCGCGATTAGGAGATTCACAACATCCCTGTGGACCGACCCGTACTCACCGGTTAGCTGCAAAGCGACGCCGTTCTTGATTGCGGTAATAGATAGTTTTTGAGATCAATCAGCACTCAAGTATTCACCATCTCGATCAGATCTCAGTGTCTTGATACTTTTGTCGGTTTGTTTTTCTACTTCATTCTTATATTCGTGGAATTTTCCAAAGGCTTCGGATTTATGTTTCATTAAGAAGACATGTCCGAACCTTGAAAAATCATCCGTAAAAGTAATGAAGTAAGAATAATCACTTCGTGCATGTGTAGACATTGGACCGCACACGTCGCTGTGTACGAGTCCCAAGAGCTCGCTCGCTCTTACTCCGTGTCCAGTGAACGGAGTCTTTGTCATCTTTCCTTTGAGACAGGATTGACAAGTTGCATACGAATGATATTCGAATGGATCCAAATATCCTTCTGTATGTAACTTAGTCAATCTTCTCTCATTGATGTGACCCAGTCTACAATACTATAAGAAAGCCTGATTAATTTCCGGAGACTTTCTTTTGTATGTATTCTGGACATTGAAAATCTGTGGTTGGTTTAATACGTATATACCATTGCTTAATGTACCTGACCCAATCAGAACTTGATTAAGGTGAATGTTCACAACATTACTTACAAATGCAAATTCATAACCTTCTTTAGATAATAAAGATACATAAATGATATTACAAGTTGCATTGGGTACAAAATAGCAATTACACAAAACCAAAACGTGTCCATCTGACAAGCCCAGGTGATAGTCTTCCACGGACTTAGCATCCATGCCAGCTCCGTTTGCAACTCTGAGGGTCATATCACCTGTCTTCAAAACCCTACGATTTCTCAGTGCCTGTAAAGAATTACAAATATGAGATCTTGATCCGGTATCCAATACCCAGGAAGTAGAGTTTATTGAAAGACAGTTTTCAATAACATACACACCTGAAGCCGAAGCCGCAACTTGCTTCGGATCCTTATTTCTGGCCTTCCAAGCCCTGCAATCTTTCTTCCAGTGTCCCTTCTTATGACAATAGAAGAATTCTTCCTTACCCACAAGCTGCCCCGCTATCTTTGTTGACTTTGCTTTTCCCTTCATATCCACTTTACTAACACCGCCCCTTGGTTTGGCGGGGGCTTTCTTCTTCTTTCCCTTGGCTTTCGCCTTGGACTTAGAAGAGGAAGATCCTCCTACAAACAAAGTGGATGTATCCCTACCTTTCTGTAGGGTGCCCTCTGCACTCCTCAGCATGTTGAGGAGCTCCGGAAGTTCAACTTCTTTTCCTTGTAAGTTGAAGTTTAGGATAAACTGGGCATAAGTGGAAGGAAGGGACTGGAGAATCAAGTCCGTATAGAGCTTGTTCTCTAACGTGGTCCTAAGGTCCGCGAGCTCCTCAATGAAGCCAATCATCTTAAGTACGTGTTCCGCTACCGATGATCCGATGGCCAACCTTGCCGAAAATAGCTTCTTCGATACTTCGTATCTTGCGATACAAGATTACTCTCCATACAGTTCTTTTGTATGTAGAAATATGGATTCGAGGTCCATATTCTCGTGCCTCCTCTGATGTTCATTGTCCATAGAGGCAAGCACGAGGCACCTGGCCTTCGCGCAATCAATCTCCCAGGTCTTACGGATTTCCCTATCCGCGACGCTGGAGGTGGGACCTGGGACAGGGGGAGCTTTGGTGGTAAGAAGATACCCCAGCTTGTCGTAAGTGATTGCCATTTTGACATTCCTGAACCAATCTTTGTAGTTTGGCCCTGTCAGTATGTTTTTATCTAGAAGTAACTTAAGTCCGGTCATGTCGATTGGTCGCTGCAATTAGGAGAGAGAGAGAAGAAACACTCAGCATGGTGCTCTTGCATGTTTAGAGTGGTTTTTAGTTTGTCTAAACAGGATGGCTCCCACCGTATCTCGAATTCCTCCTCAAACCAAAAAGGAAGAATTAGTCGAAATCAATCTCACCGTACAATACTTGCTTAACCGTTCAGCCAGGCCAGTGTTGGTACTTCGAGGGAGGTTTTCCAACGCTTTCGCGAAGTTCCTTAATTAAATAACCTCTTTTTCCTGGGGGCGTAGCCCCGCTAACACCTTTCTAGACACCTACTTGGTTTATAGCATTGATCGTTAAGTGAGAAATTTTCCGAGGAGTAGCATATACTCACAGTAGGATCGGGATCCAAATATCATCGCGTGACAAAACTGAAGGAATCCTACCAGAATCATTACGCTCCAAATGGTATGCAGTGCTAGCAAGTTTCAGGTTCTTTTGAAACTCCCGATATGGATTTTTGCCCCATGCTCTTATGACCTTGGCGTGAGGTCAAAATGTCATAAGTCACATGTCAAGTTCTACCCATCATTATCCAGGTTGATTTGAACCCACCCGTACCTACCCTTGACGTAAGCAAAAATGGCAGTACGACTGTCTCAAACCAACGCATTATATCTATGCAACAGATAAATATCCGGCAGCTACCAATCACTATGCCTTGGCGTGAAGTCAAATTACATAGCTTGAATACTACCGAATATTTAACTGAAATGATGGAGGGCTACGAATGGTTTTGGCGAAACCGTGAACGTAGTGAACTTGATATAATCGATGGAACGAGATAGCTTTTAAAAGGAGTGGCTCAAGCTCCGCATTTAAAAGTTGGTTTTTGAAAAGAACCGAGTGGTTTTAAAAGTGTTCCAACGACTTTACTTTGGTTTATTTTCTTGCATTAATTCCTTTTAATGCGTCCCATCATTTAATCCTACCATTGCAGAAAACAACCAAAATATGACGTACGCTTATGCCATCCGCATTCGTCACGGGGCCCCGTCATTACCCGTTAGGTTACTTAACTAACGACAGAGCGGGGGCTGGACTAGCGCGGATGCAAAACATAAGCAACGCCTAAATAGTTATCATATATAGATATATATTGCAATGATAGCCAATCCAGATCACAGATGAACACATTGGATATACTAGGAATCCGCAATTCGTACGAGCCTGTAACGAAAAGCGGATTCCACAGTCGCGGTGAATAGCCAATACCCCACCCAAGACCCCTACGAGTGCGGCAAACTACCCGCCAAATACCCGAAGCGAAGCAACCTCCCTCAACGACGTGAGTAGGCCACTCGGCACTTCGAGGTACCCGGTAGTTTGTGCACCCCCTCCATGGGTCTATCCTAGGAGCAAAAACAGTAAAAGAAATTATACAATGACGGCTACAACCCCGACCCGGTTGTGCGGCCATACAAATAATATTACATCAATTAAAAATTTTACATGAATTGAAAGAAAAGAAAGCTCTCATCTCACAACCCCCCGGCTATTCACCCGCGACAATCCAATGAATTCATATACACATACCATCGACATTACAGATCACAGATATGTATAACCCCCACTAATCGATGTATAGTGATTAGCAGACGTTCAATACATATAACACATCACAGATATAAACCCGTTAGCTTTAGTCTTTAGAAGTTCGATAAAAATACGGATTTTCAAGCCCCAAAAACAAATTTTTCTTTCTGGAAAATCTGGGCAGAAAAAACATATTTTAAAAATCCCAAAACAACCCCAGAAACACTCTGCAAGAAAACAGTGCCACGACCGAGTCAACTCGGCCGCGGTTCCGCGGCGGGAGCAAGCTCCTGCCGCGGTTCCGCGGTGCTTTGACCGAGTCAGTGGACCTGTTTTCTTGGGTGTCTTAACAAAAGCCTGAGCCGAATTTTCATGTATGATTTATTATTTTTTGAACAGAGGGAAAAATCGGTAGAAACTATGCTATTCGGGTATGTTTCGTGATATTTTCTCCGATCGAAGTTCTACTTACTTTGCTAACATATTAGATAGAGTTTAACCTGGCTCTGATACCACTGTAAGTCCATGCTACCCGTCCCCGGTTCTTTGGGGTTGCGGAAGTGGTGAAAAACGATTTTTCAAGAGGGTGGTAACATGGACTACATATACGGATCTTTGTTAAACAACTACCTAACATCCTAACTAAGAGTTTTACCTACTCGGTTAGGGGGTTATACCTTTCTTGAACTCCTTCGTCTTCAACTCTTGTGGTGTACGGACCGGCCTCCCCTCGTCGTCTTCTCGCGCTGAAGATGGATCCACCCGAAAGCTTATAGCTTTTGGCTTCTTCTTCGAACTTGAAGAAACTAGAACACTTGGCTTGCTAGGCCTTGTGAACTAGGATGAGTAGAGGATTGTTTTGGGGTTTTATCTATATGGTTCTTGCTTCTCAACGCATGAGACAAGTAGAACCATAAACTAGAGAGAGAGCAAGAGGAAGAGGGAGAGCTTGAGAATGAGAGAGCTCAAGAGAGAGAAAGCCAAAGAAAGAAATAAGCAAGACTTTTTGCTCCCATGCTCTCATAATCCAAATACATCATAACAAATATAGTAATCAAGTATTATGTGATGGTTAAAGTCAAAATGGCCATATCATTTCATGCACTCATTTTGCAAAAAGAAACAAGTAAGCAAAAGTCTTTGCCATGGAAATGATAGCCATTATAATGATGAAGGTCAACTAGTCCAACCTAGTCAACCGGTCAACTAAGTCAACAAGTCAACAAAGTCAACCATCAACAACCATGTCACAATAATACTTAATTAATATTATTGTTAATCATATTTCTTATTCTCATTAGGGTTTAGCAAAAAGTCAACAGTCAACAACCTTAATAAGAATCCTCTGCCTCTGTCTCTGTCAACTGTGCATACACACCCGCATCCGCGTTCCGGGGAACACGAATACAAACGAGATAAAACCAATCCCAAAACGTATACTAGGATCTGGCTTAAACCAAAGCCCACTAGTATATAAACTGCCCAGTCACTAAACGTGCACAAGTGCACGGATGCGACCGAACCCTGTCGCAAAACCATGCGACCTGTCGCAAAACCATGCGACCTCTACTCTTTTGCCTAAAGACGAATAGCTCTCTGTGTGGGACTCTAAAGACTCGACACTACGCTGGCAGTGGGTTTAACCACAGACCGCAAGCGGCACTAGCTGTGCGTAACGGGCCCCCAGGTAGATGCCGATAAGAAGACGGACGACGTGAAACCCATCTAAACTCCTACTGAGCCTGAATGTGACAATCTCCGTACAGTCCGGTCTGTTCGTCTGATACATCGCATGGTGGGCCTAGGGGGCGGTAAACGTCAGTCCCCTAATAGCGGTACAAGTCGTGTCGGAGTGTAGCCCAGAACACCCTGAGATAACATTGGAAACCTACCAGTATATCTCACTTGCCCTGGCTAGGGACTACTTGTGTAATGGCTCTCCTAGACACAACGCGATGTCAACCCCCAATACCGGGAGAGACGAATCCTGTCTAACCGTCACTGCCTCCAAGTGCTTCGGGACTGCACCCAACTACTACCTGTTTGCACGACTCCTTTGAGCCGTGGTAGGGTAGTAATCAAAGTACAGTAGGAACACACTCGAGGAGAAGTGACAGTGTCAAGTCAGCGGACTAAGCTGTACTCATGTCACCTAGGAACTGATAACTGACGATAGGTATAGTACCAACCAATCAGTTCCCGACGAGTCCTGTCCAGTGTACTCATAACCTAACGAGCACTCGCATACTATCTCAAGCACGACGTACTGACGGCTGTGGGACAGACCGTCTCCCCAGCTGGGATGAGAAGCGCATACGCTAGTCTACTCCGGAGTATCGATGCCCTGTCTCGATAGTCCTACGACTAGGGACCTGTATAAGGATGTGCTTGTGGATTACCCAGCCCCCACGAGTGTGACTGCCATCACAACGCCGGTAATCAAGCAAAGATCCTAAGGGCTCTACTAATATGTATAAGCAATATGCTAAAAGAAACACATGCACATATTAAATTAGAAACAAACCAAGTAGCATACTACCATTTTGAGCAAGATTGTCAATATAAGGTGAATATCACAACCTTCCATTAAGTAATATACAAACTAGTATGATACAGTAATGGCCTCTAGGGCATATACACTAACATAAACGCACCTTGAAACTTGGGATAGTAGAGGATACCTAGAAATACTCTTGCCTGAAAGCCTAGTATGAAAGAAAAAATGGTATTTAAAGCTAAACACCAAAAGAACATCATTGAAAAAATATATCCGGTCTTGAAAAAGAAAAAGAAAAAGAAACAAAGTCAAGACCTGGAAACTGCTATTTACGCTTTAAGCTCACACATTCAGTAATTGGCCGTTAGTGCCTCAAGAAGCATTAATAGTCGCATGAAAGGTGTGTGAGCATCACCGTCCATCATTAATGAAAAGAAGTAGTATTAGATATTAGGGCAAGGGTACTATAGCTTGAATTGAATTCTTGATTGTATGGGTGAAAATTTACACACACGTAGGGGTATACAATCGATATTTGGAGAAAAGATAGAAATAAAGAATAAGACTTATGTTTTCTGTAAGCTGATAAAAATCTCTGATTTGAGACCGCACTTTAGAAGGGAAACTCAGGAAATACCAACATCTTTCTAAACTTTTTTGCAGCGTATAGGATCTAAGGTTAAATAGATATGAGGTGTGAAACATTAAGGTAGAATATTTCGAACTTGGAATGATAGAGTTTCTAACCTAGATACTGTTAGTGTATATGCCCTAGAGGCCATTACTGTATCATACTGGTTTGTATATTACTTAATGGATGCTTGGGATATTCACCTTGTATATACAATCTTGCTCAAAATAGTAGTATGCTACTTGGTTTGTTTCTACTTCAATGTGTACATGTGTTTATTTTTGTATATCGCCTATACACATTAGTAGAGCCCTTAGGATCTTTGCTTGATTACCAGCGATGTGATGGCCGTCACACTAGTGGGGCTGGGTAATCTATAAGCACATCCTTATGCAGGTCCCTGGTCGCAGGACTATCGAGACAGGGCATCGATACTCCGGAGTAGACCAGCGCATGCGCTTCTCATCCCAGTGTGGGAGACGGTCTGTCCCACAGCCGTCAGTACGTCGTACTTGAGATAGTATGCGGGTGCTCGTTAGGTTACGGGTACACTGGACAGGACTCGTCGGGAACTGACTAGTTGGTATTATACCTATCGTCAGTTATCAGTTCCCAGGTGACATGAGTACAGCTTAGTCCGCTGACTTGACACTGTCACTCCGCCTCGAGTGTGTTCCCACTGTACTTTGATCACTACCCTACCACGACTCAAAGGAGTCGTGCAAACAGGTAGTTGTTGGGTGCAGTCCCGAAGCACTTGGAGGCAGTGACGGTTAGACAGGATTCGTCTCTCCCGGTATTGGGGGTTGACATCGCGCTGTGTCTAGGAGAGCCATTACACGAGTAGTCCCTGGCCAGGGAAAACGAGATATACTGGTAGGTTTCCAGTGTTATCTCAGGGTGTTTTGGGCTTCGCTCCGGCACGACTTGTACCGCTATTGGGGGACTGACGTTTACCGCCCCTTAGGCCCGCCATGCGATGTATCAGACGAACAGACCGGACTGTACGGAGAATGTCACACTCAGGCTCAGTAGGAGTTCAGATGGGTTTCTCCTCGTCGGTCTTCTTGTCGGCACTACCTGGGGACCGTTACGCACAGCTAGTGCCGCTTGCGGTCTGTGGTTAAACCCACTGCCA
The DNA here is from genome assembly GCA_030015575.1 of Agapanthus africanus. Taxonomy (NCBI): domain Eukaryota; kingdom Viridiplantae; phylum Streptophyta; class Magnoliopsida; order Asparagales; family Amaryllidaceae; genus Agapanthus; species Agapanthus africanus. Next base: position 247,415,261 of record CM057349.1, read on the forward strand.
GCGTAGTGTCGAGTCTTTAGAGTCCCACACAGAAAGCTTTTCGCCTTTAGGCAAAAGAGTAGAGGTCGCATGGTATTGCGACAGGTCGCATGGTTTTGCGATAGGGTTCGGTCACATCCGTGCACTTGTGCACGTACAGTGTCCGGACAGTTTACACTAGCGGGCTTTGGTTTAAGCCAGATCCTAGTGTACCTTATGGGATTGGATTTATCCAGTTTGCATTCGTGTTCCTCGGAACGCGGATGCGGGTGTGTATGCACAGTTGACAGGGAGGCAGAGGCAGCGGATTCTCATTAGGGTTGTTGACAGTTGACCGTTGACTATTTGACTTTATGCTCAACCCTAATGAGAATATGATATGTGATTAACTATTATATTAATTAAGTATTATGGTGATATGGTTGTTGACTTGTTGACTTTGTTGACTTGTTGACTTTTGTTGACTTGTTGACCGGTTGACTAGGCTTGACTAGTTGACCATCATGATAACCATAGCCATCATTTCATGGCAAAGACTTTTGTTTACTTGCTCATTTGTGTAAAATGAGTGCATGAAATGATATGGTTGTGGTTGCTTCTAACCATCACATAAGACTTTTTTTGATATGATGAGTTATGATCACTTTGGATTATGAGAGGGTGAAAGACAAAAGAGAGCCTCATTCTTTCTTGCTCATTCTCTCTCTTGTTCTTGAGCTCTCCTCTTGCTCTCACCCTCAACCTCTTGCTCCCTCTCTTGATCTATGGTTCTCTTGTCTCATGAGTTGAGAATCAAGAACCATAGATAAAATCCCATTCTATTTCTTCTCTACTCATTCTAGTTCACTAGGTTTAGCAAACCAAGTGAACTAGTTTCTTCAAAGAACGAAGAAGGAGCTAAAGGTTGGAGCTTTCAGGTGGATCTATCTTCGGCGTACGGAGACGACGAGAAGAAGCCATCGGACCACCATCGGAGCTTTGAACACGAAGGAGTTCAAGACAAGCAAGGTATAACCCCCTAACCGATTAGCTAAAACTCATAGTTAGGATGTTAGATAGATGTTTAACCAAGATCCGGGTTATAGGTCCATGTTACCATCTTTAAGAAAATCGTTTTTTACCAAATTCCGCATTCCCGAAAGTACCGGGAGAGGTAGCATGGACTTACAGATACTAAACTGTAGGAGTAGAATCAACGTTAACTTTTGAAACTAGCTTGACGGGATTTTGTAGGTAGTATCCGCTGAAAACCCTCAGGAGACAACATTCCTCCTAATAGGGACACCTAGAGGTTTAATGGCTTGTTGCACGCGCTCAGTGCAATCGCGTTCCCTGCGAAAGTGAGATTATGATTTTGTTTTTCTCGGGACGAGCAAAAGATAATTTTTGGGGTATTTGTTCAGACCAGAATATTGCATTTTAATACCGCTCATTCATTATCTATTTTTTGTATATATCGGTACTATTAACCGGTGTTTGCTCAGTAATACAGATTACAGGTATCCGTGACAAAATATTGGAATTGCACTTAAAATCACGGATATATCATTTGTGAGCCAACACTGCAACCAGAACTGGAAACCGACCGATATCCCAAGAGTATTTTGCAAACAAATAAAGTGTACACATTTTTGGTCCAACACATTGCATGTATGAACACAAGACTCTTGGAGCATGGACCATGATGGGGCAGCCATGAATCATGGCACAAGTGGGCATGGTGTGATGTGCATTGATGGTGCAATAAATGCAATAAAGTGTTGATGTGATTCATAGCTACAAGTTTCCCTCCAAGCCCTGAGTGCAACACAAAACTTTTTAAACCAAGCAAATAACATCAGAGTGATGTGGGGGGCAACACGAGACAACACACAAACCACGAGACAAAGCCCTCGGATTTTGGCCGAGCACATGCTCACCAAAACCGAGCAAGCCGGCCCAATTAGCCCTAAATGCCTCCAATTTTCTGTGGGCCCTCCCTTGCTTCCACGTCAGCTTATTTTTATTGTTTGTTTAATTTACTTTTGAGCCTATAAATACAGAACCAGTGAGCAAGGAGAGGGGGTCCAAGTTTCTCATTCTTTTTCATACACTTTGTAACCCTTTTTATTTCTTTAGTTCTTGTACATACCTTTCGCTTGAGTTCATGCCCTTCTCTTGATCTTGCAACCTCTTTAGTGAGCTTGCAAATTTAAAGTTTAGGATATTGATCTCAAGGTTGTATCTTGGACATAATAGAACTTTCATTTTGCACACTTTGGTTCCTAGTATTATATTCTTGCTCTTTTTCTTTCTTGCTCTTTTAATTCTTGCTTTACTTACCTTGCAATTTATTACCATGCCCTTTACTTACTTGTAATGATTTTTCCTTTCTTTTCTTTTCTCTTTTCTTTTGCCCTTTTGGTTGTTGTTGTGAATGGGTTGTGAATATGTGTTGTTAGGAAAAGATTACGATATTGTAAGTTAACGTTCCGTTTCTCATTTCCTTTTCCCGTATTTTCTATTGAACTCCGTCCAAACGTTACGCAAGCACTCCGTTAGGCACCCTACCCTTCCAAGGTAACGGTGATTCCTAACCGCGACCGGTTGCGTTCGGTCTGGCTGGAGGCGAAAGCAAGAGACAAGAACGAAAGGACAAGGGTCATTAAGCCGGATGTTAGTGTATATACCCTAGGGGCCATTATTGTATCATACTAGTGTAGGGTTCCTGGGCACCCTAGTGAGGTCTCACAAGGCATCGAACATGCCAATATAAAAAATTATGGGTGCCGAGAGACCCGACTACGGATCGTTTGCTAGAAAACTAGGCGAAAAAGCTAACTAGTTAACACTTAACTATAAGAATCGGAAATACAACCTTTGTAGATCCGGTCCTCCACCTCTACGGCTCCGAGATGAGGTCCTCTTCGCTGTCCAAATCAAATCCGGGCTCTAGCGTCGGCTTCATCGGAGAACGAGCGGGCAAGGTCGTCGGCTTCGTGCCGAAGATGATCTACGTCGAGGCATCGAAGGATCAAGCTCCACCTTCACCAAGTCATGAAAACTTGTGAAGGAAACACACTCTACTACTTAGCAAGAGGTAGAGGATGAAGAAATAGGAAGTGGGTAGACTTTAGAATTGGATTTCTCACTCTTAATCATCAATCACCATTGATGGACCTTAGGTTTTCTTCTTGAGTTGAAGGAAGAAGAAGAAGAATATTATGATAAGAATTATGATTAATAAGAAAAGAAAAACCATCCTTATCATAATAGTAACCATGGTTTAATGTAGAGAATTGATCATGGTTAGTGAATGGTTAGGTTTCTACAAGATGACAAAATGGTTGCAATGGTCAAAGTATTCATGAAGCTTCATGAATGAAACAAAAATGCCACCATTTTATCATGCAATTTTTTCTTTTCCAAAAAGAAATAAACAAATGAATAAAATGAATAATCAAATAGTAAACCCTAACCATTCCATTAACCAAGGTTTAATTCTATACACTTAACAAAAAGGGCATGCACCATCAAACATGATACAAGCAAGTGCACAAATCATATCGCATATGAAATGTGCACACCCGAGTGAGAAAATCCATTTAAAGTGAACCGATACTAGTTAATGCAAAGTAATATATCAAATATATAATTATGCATTAAATCATTAAATCAACACTTGATTTAATGATCCGGTCATATCGCATATAACCGACTAATATCCAATGTATCGGCTTATCGAATCAATCCTCGATTCGATAACTAGGTTATATCTCATACAACCATTCGACACATTCATCGCGAGAATAGAATACGGTATCACATACACGCATTATTCTCGGTCCCGCACATATCTCATATGCGCTCCTATTTCGTTTCGCTTGAACCAGGAAACCTCTGTGTAGGACTCTAAAGACTCGTCAATACGCCGGCAGCAGGTGATGATCATATCAAGCACCCACAAGCCGCAAGCGGTCTGCTAAACGTAACGGCCACCCGGGTATTGAGCGATCTGAAGATCGACGAGCAAGCCCGCTCATACTCCAGTGAATCCAACCAGTAACACTACCGTACAGTCCGGTCTGTCCGTCTGATCTGTCGCATATCTCGCCTAGGGGTGGTATACGTCAGACCCCAATAGCTCGATAAGTCGTGTCGATATGAGGTCTATAACAATTCGAGAAACTACTGGTAACACTTACCAGTAAATCTCAGCAACCCTGGCCAGGGATTTCCTGTTATAGCCAATCGAACACAGCGCAACATCAACTCCCTATACCGGGAGAGACGAATCCCCTCCTATCGCTCATTGCCTCCATATGACTCGGGACTGTACCCAAAAACCACCGTTTTGCACGCCCTCTTGGACGTGGTAAGATGGAAATCAAAGCACAGTGGGAACCACACAAGACTCTATGACGATCTCGGGTCAACAGACTACTCTGTACCAGTGTCACCAGAGAACTGCCATCTGACGTGAGGTATAATACCATATGGGAGTTCTCGGCGAGTCCGTCCAGTGTACCCAGTCTCTACTGAGCACCCGTATATCATCTCTGATGTCAAACACCAATGGATATGGGATCATCCATCGCCCATCTGTATGGGTCGAGAAGGTATACGCTAGTCTACTCTGGTATATCGATGCCCCGTCTCGATACACCCACGACTAGGGACTTTGAAGGATGTACTTATGGACCACCATGTCCCCACTAGTATGATCCGCATCATAGTCCAGGTAGTCAAGTACAGATCCTAAGGGCTTTACCAACATGTAACAGAGAGACAATCAGTGTACACGTTAAGGTAAAGAGCAACCAGATAGCATACTATCATGTCGAGCAAGAAAGTCCTCCCTATATATGTCCCAGCATCCACTACAATATACATCCTATGTACAGTAATGGCCTCTAGGGCATACATATAACTAACAATCTCCCACTTGCACTAGGGCCATCTGTAGCAGTGGTTGCAGTATCTCATACTCAACCATCCCATAAAAGTCTCTCTCTGGGAACAGGCCTTTGTGAGTGGATCCGCTGTGTTGTCCTCTGAGTCTACTCTCCTAACCTTGATCACCCTGGAGATCAACCATCTCCATGATCAAGTGATACTGCCTTAGAATATGTCTGGATCATTGATGGGACGGGTGTTCCTTGGCATAAGCCACAACTCCATTGTCTCACAATGGTAGGAACAAAGTTCATCTTATGAACTATTATACACCCAGACTGCCTCTTTGGTAGCACCTTAAGTAGCGATGTATCCTGCCTTTATCGTCTAGTATGCCACGGTATCTAGCTTGGAACTCTTCCAACATACCGTTCCTTTACTGAGGGTAAAGACAATGCCTGCGACTGACATTCAGTCGTCTTTATCACCCTGGAACTCTTCCAGTGATTCTCCTCAGGATCGATTGATACCATCTCACTACAACTAGTGAGAATCCTAACATCCATTTAGATCTATCTCATAGATCCAAAACCCAGGATTTAGGAGGTATCACATTGATCCTATATGGAGAATCATGGTGATAAGCGGAGATTGATCGAGCGTAGCATAGGAAACTCCTTCCCTATCAAGAGTATGTCATCCACGTACTCTACGAGGATCGTCACCATACTCCCTACTACCTTTTTGTATATACAAGGTTCATCTACCATTTTGATGATGTCAAACTCTTTGACCGCTTCATCAAAACAGATGTTCCAACTCCGCGATGCCTGCTTTATCAGATAAAACATCTTGCACACGTTTCCGCTGCTCCCACTGTTTACGAAGCCCTCTGGCTGTGTACTTACAGACGCACTCTTCTAAATCATCATTTAGAAAAGCAGTCATGGCACCCAACCGCCAGATATCGTAGTCATGGTATGTAGCCGTGGCAAGTAGGATCCGGATGGACTTAAGTATAGCTACTTGAAAAGGTTTCATCATTATCCACGCCTGGTCAATGACAAAAACCTTTAACAAGTCTAGCTTTGAAAGTCTCAACTTTTCCATCTACACCAACTAATCTTCTCAAGATATACTTGCTCCTGATGGGGATTTAACCCTTCAGATATAGCAACCAAAGTCCATACTTTGTTGGTGTATAAGGATTCCATCTCAGATCGATAAACATCCAGCCATTCTTACAGAGTCTTACTCTCGATGGCCAGCTCGAAGCTAGTTGGGTCATCATCTCATGATGCAATCCTCGCTCCCACTGTCATAGAGAAACCGAAGTATCTCTCAGGTGGGTGAGGAACCCTACTAGATCGGCGGAGAGGCTGAGGTTCATTGGTAACTATTGAATCCTTTGGTTTTCTCAAATCATCAGCTGCAGTTTGTATAGCTGGAACATTTCCAGTTTTACATAACAGTCCTTGCCTCGAGCTTGTCCGGATTTTGCTTTTAGACATAGCCCGGACAACCCCAAATCTTAACCAACTTAAGATATGGGCTCTTCCCTTTCCATATCACATATGAAGCGGTAGGCAACTGATTTGATTTGAACCCTATTCAATAGGTATGCATCTTCTCAAGTGCATAACTCCCAAAAAGAAATAGGTAACTCAGTAGTACTCATCATAGAGCACACCATATCATATAGGGTGTTATTGCTCCGCCCCGATATACCATCGTGCTATGGCGTATACGGAGGAGTAATACTGAGAGAGAATCTCATTCTCCTTTAGAATAGTCCAGGATTTTCGTGCTCAAGTATTCTCCTCCTTGATCACATCAAAGGACATAATACTTATACCCGTATTTTGGTTCTCTACTTCTAACTTATATTCTGTGAATATCTCAAAAGGTTCGGACTTGTGTTTCAACAGGAACATATGTCTGAATCTAAAGAGATCATCAGAGAACGTAATGAAGTATAAAGAACCAGTCTTGGCATGTGTAGACAGGGGACCTACATACATCAACATGTATCATCCCAAGAGTTTACTAACTCTTTCTCTGTTTCCAATAAACAGAGCTGGTGTCATTATATCTTTGTGACATGACTAGCGTGTTTCACAAGATGTAAATTCAAACTGATTTAAATATGCATCTAAATGTAACTCAGCCAGTCGGGTCGTATTGATTTGACCTAGTCTACAATACCTCAAGAAGGATTCGTTCAGTTCTGAACTCTTCCTCTTGTGTGTGTTCTGTATACTAAAGAACTGTAGTTTGATTTAGAACATTAATGCTTTTAGATAACGTGCCTGAACCGATCAACTTTTGATATAGGAAATGTTCAAAACATTATCCATCAATACAAAATTATATTCTTTCTTTTCTAACAAAGAGAGTGATATGATTTGGTATATCAGGTTCGGTATCTAATAACATTCGTTCAGAATCAATGTATTGGTAATACAGGGTGACAGTGACCGACAGACTTGGCTACAACACTTGCCCCGTTTTCTGCCTCATGAAACTTATCACCCGTTCTCAGTTCTCTACCTTTCTGTAGCCTTATGTAACATATTACATATCTGGGATCCTGATCTGGTATCACATACCCAGGACGTAGAGGATACGGAGAAACAGTTCTTTGTAATGAACACACCCGAAGATGATGCATCAACATGCACTCTCTTCGTTTGGGCGGTACGGGAATTCTGGTAATCCCCAATTTCCTGCTCTGTCTTATAACTATTATAAGTTGGAGCGGGACCAACGTTCCCCAGCTCAGTATAACAAGCGGGTTCGGTCAAAATTCCGTATTATTATCTTGATTAAGGCGAGATATGGTCGCTACCAGGAGAGAGAGAGAAGAAAACACTCTGCGTGCGCTCTTGCAAGATTAGATTGGTTATTATTTTATCTAATCAGGATGGCTCCCACTGCTTTTTATCAAATCTTCCTTCAAACCCTAAAAGGAAAGACTAGCCGGGATTAATTACACACTACAAGTTCGCCAATCTTTCAGCCAGGCCAGTGTCGGTACTTTGAGGGAGGTCCCCCGTGCTTTCGCACGAACCTAATTAATGTAAATCTCGTTTTCCCAGAGGCGTAACCCCGTTGACACCTTTCTAGACACCTACTTGATCGGCTAATTGTAATGTATAAAACTCTCCCAGGAGTAACTCTTACTCGCAGCGGGTATCGGGATCCAACTATCTCATAGAAGGTATGCAATCTCATTGCAAATTTCAACACTTGAAACTCCCGATAATGGTTTTTACCCCTAGCACCTATGACCTTGGCTAAGGTCAACAAATCATAGGTACTAGTCAAGTTCTACCCGTCATTTCATGATTAATTAGACCCACCCACATGACCCTTGGCTAAGGTCAACAAAGCCACATGACTGTCCTAACTAATCGCATCATATGCTGTGTAGGAAGACATCACTTAGCTACCGCACACTACGCCTCGGCTATGGTCGACAAACGTAGCACGAATACTAAGTACTCTACTTCCTAAAATGACGGAGGGTTGCGAATGGTTTTTATGAAAACCTTTAACGCTTTGAACTTGATCTCATTGCGGAATCAAATGGTTTTTAAATGGAATGTTTTCGAGGCTTTTCTAGTTTTGCTAAAGGGGTCACTCCCGGTGAAGGGATCGTCGGCCCTTTCCTCGTCGAATGAGGTGCGGGATATATCATATATATCACTGTGCAAAGCAGAAACTATAGAAGCGATCAAGGACAAACCGAGGGTTGTAGCATCTGCCAGTTATTGCTAAAGGAGTCACTCCCGGTGAAGAGATCTCGGTCCTTTCCTTATCGAATAAGGTGCAGGATATATCACATATACCGCTGTGCAACGCAAGAACTGTAGCTACCTGTTTTATTTTGAAATTCGATTCTACAACATCTTAGGTTTCTTTTATTTTCATTAATCACATTAATGAAGTCCCATCATTTAAGTACCTAAACATCACAGATAAATACGACGTACACTTATGCCATCCGCATTCGCCTCGATGTCCCCTCGTGCACCGTTAGGTTAGGTAACTAACGACAGAGCGGGGCAGGGCTAGCGCGGGTGTAAAACATAAGTAACGTCTATATAATACATCATATATACTATATACTGTATCTATCACAGAACATCACATGATCACATCACAGATATCGCAGCAGAAGAATCATATGAAATATTGGATATACTAAGACGTCCGTGTTTTCAATACGAGCCAGTATAAAACACGGATTCCACGGTCGTGATGAATAGCCAAACCCACACCCCAAGACCCCTACGAGAGCGGCAAGCAACCCGACCAATTCTAGAGTTAGGAGACCCGGACTCGACTCCTCGAGTTGGTCTCCCACTGGACTCCAGAACCCGGTTACTTGTGCCCTCCTCCTTGGGTCTATCCTAGTGCGGAAAAGTAAATAATATACAAGAGGTGACAACTTCCGCAACCTGGAAGCGCCCCAATAAAAGGATATTACATACAAGTTTTTACATGAATGAAAATGAAAAACACTCATCTCATATAAAAAACCCCGGCTATTCAAACACGACGATCCAATATAACATATCCAGCAACACATAACATCACATGTCATCAACGTAAGTAAATATGCGCATCCCAATTGTCGTTGACATATAGCAACGAAACCGGCGATATCACATATTACACTTACGGTCACAGAAAAGAAAGTGTAAAACTACAACAGTTGGAATCCGCAACCACCTCAGACATCGCATGCCTGACCAAATGAATTACTTAGACATCGCATGCCTAACTATTATAAACCCCGCATTTTAGTCTCATTATCGAAAACTCTTTTCAATATCAAGTCGGGTAATTCAACAGGATTCCCGACATTCTGATCGAATGCTCGTCGCAGACTTTAGTAGACGGCCGCACCCCCGATACCGTCGACGAAGTGCACCAAGGCGGAACACCGCTACCGCGAGCACCCGAACGGATGCTTTCGGCGACGGGGTTCTCCTACAGTCACTTGGTCGGGGCTATGGGGCAAGGCTGTCTATTAAGTTTACCCGGCGAGTATCCGCGTACGCTACGTGATTGCGACGGACTTTTGATCACATCAAAATTCCGTGGCAACCGATCAAGTGAGACTAAACTGCTATGTTTATAACATTCATTTAGTTATCTCATAACTATTTGTGAATTCCAATTATTGTATCCCATTCCGGATAAATAGAAAATGTTAAACTTTCCGATCGAACAATCGAACACCCAAGTTTTCCCGATACTGCTCAACACATGAAATAAGTCTAACAACATTCAGTTCGTGCCTCAGTACCGACGGTCCAGCCGTAGAAGGGTCAAGCCAACGCCTCACATGTGGCACGCCGTACTGCCCCAAACCCGAAGGTTCAAAGGGCAGTTCAAGACGGTCACATAATCGAGTTAAGGTTTGTTGTCTTCTAGAGGGTCCATCGCGTTACTTGCACTACTTCGAACGTCGTTAAACTACGGAAAAATCCAACACTTGGAAATTTCCCGACAGGGGAAAAATTGGGTATTTATATCCGGTCGAACTTTTTAACATATTTTAAAATTTATCCGGAAAGCCAAATAGACAAAATTTGATACCCCGATCGAAACACCGAATCCCCAAAACAACTCCAGAAAATTCAACTCTTGAATAAAAAATTAAAAATACCCAGAGAACTCAGCATAGCAAACTAATAATTACTGTGCAAATTTTGGTCAACAATGCAACAGTGTTGCCGCGGAACCGCCGCTCCACGTGGACTAAGGCCGCGGTTTCGCGGCTGTTTGATGGAATTACGACCAAAATTTTTTACCGTAATTCTTAGAAAACCCTGCTTAGTTTTCTGCATATTTTTAATTTGGAAAAATCCACGATTTTAGAAAAAGTACAGAGAGCAAGTTTGTGATCGGGTTTCGGGTTCGTTCGGACTTCAAATTCCGTCTAGACTTCGCCTAAGGCTCTAACTAGGCTCTAATACCACTGTATGGTTCCTGGGCATCCTAGTGAGGTCTCACAAGGCATCGAACATGCCAATATAAAAAATTATGGGTGCCGAGAGACCCGACTACGGATCGTTTGCTAGAAAACTAGGCGAAAAAGCTAACTAGTTAACACTTAACTATAAGAATCGGAAATACAACCTTTGTAGATCCAGTCCTTCACCTCAACGGCTCCGAGATGAGGTCCTCTCCGCTGTCCAAATCAAATCCGGGCTCTAGCGTCGGCTTCATCGGAGAACGAGCGGGCAAGGTCGTCGGCTTCGTGCCGAAGATGATCTACGTCGAGGCATCGAAGGATCAAGCTCCACCTTCACCAAGTCATGAAAACTTGTGAAGGAAACACACTCTACTACTTGGCAAGAGGTAGAGGATGAAGAAATAGGAAGTGGGTAGACTTTAGAATTGGATTTCTCACTCTTAATCATCAATCACCATTGATGGACCTTAGGTTTTCTTCTTGAGTTGAAGGAAGAAGACGAAGAATATTATGATAAGAATTATGATTAATAAGAAAAGAAAAACCATCCTTATCATAATAGTAACCATGGTTTAATGTAGAGAATTGATCATGGTTAGTGAATGGTTAGGTTTCTACAAGATGACAAAATGGTTGCAATGGTCAAAGTATTCATGAAGCTTCATGAATGAAACAAAAATGCCACCATTTTATCATGCAATTTTTTCTTTTCCAAAAAGAAATAAACAAATGAATAAAATGAATAATCAAATAGTAAACCCTAACCATTCCATTAACCAAGGTTTAATTCTATACACTTAACAAAAAGGGCATGCACCATCAAACATGATACAAGCAAGTGCACAAATCATATCGCATATGAAATGTGCACACCCGAGTGAGAAAATCCATTTAAAGTGAACCGATACTAGTTAATGCAAAGTAATATATCAAATATATAATTATGCATTAAATCATTAAATCAACACTTGATTTAATGATCCGGTCATATCGCATATAACCGACTAATATCCAATGTATCGGCTTATCGAATCAATCCTCGATTCGATAACTAGATTATATCTCATACAACCATTCGACACATTCATCGCGAGAATAGAATACGGTATCACATACACGCATTATTCTCGGTCCCGCACATATCTCATATGCGCTCCTATTTCGTTTCGCTTCAACCAGGAAACCTCTGTGTAGGACTCTAAAGACTCGTCAATACGCCGGCAGCAGGTGATGATCATATCAAGCACCCACAAGCCGCAAGCGGTCTGCTAAACGTAACGGCCACCCGGGTATTGAGCGATCTGAAGATCGACGAGCAAGCCCGCTCATACTCCAGTGAATCCAACCAGTAACACTACCGTACAGTCCGGTCTGTCCGTCTGATCTATCGCATATCTCGCCTAGGGGTGGTATACGTCAGACCCCAATAGCTCGATAAGTCATGTCGATATGAGGTCTATAACAATTCGAGAAACTACTGGTAACACTTACCAGTAAATCTCAGCAACCCTGGCCAGGGATTTCCTGTTATAGCCAATCGAACACAGCGCAACATCAACTCCCTATACCGGGAGAGACGAATCCCTTCCTATCGCTTATTGCCTCCATGTGACTCGGGACTGTACCCAAAAACCACCGTTTTGCACGCCCTCTTGGACGTGGTAAGATGGAAATCAAAGCACAGTGGGAACCACACAAGACTCTATGACGATCTCGGGTCAACAGACTACTCTGTACCAGTGTCACCAGAGAACTGCCATCTGACGTGAGGTATAATACCATCTGGGAGTTCTCGGCGAGTCCGTCCAGTGTACCCAGTCTCTACTGAGCACCCGTATATCATCTCTGATGTCAAACACCAATGGATATGGGATCATCCATCGCCCATCTGTATGGGTCGAGAAGGTATACGCTAGTCTACTCTGGTATATCGATGCCCCGTCTCGATACACCCACGACTAGGGACTTTGAAGGATGTACTTATGGACCACCATGTCCCCATTAGTATGATCCGCATCATAGTCCAGGTAGTCAAGTACAGATCCTAAGGGCTTTACCAACATGTAACAGAGAGACAATCAGTGTACACGTTAAGGTAAAGAGCAACCAGATAGCATACTATCATGTCGAGCAAGAAAGTCCTCCCTATATATGTCCCAGCATCCACTACAATATACATCCTATGTACAGTAATGGCCTCTAGGGCATACATATAACTAACAAGTAGTTAGTTAGTAACGGTTTAGATACGATTCATGTGCTCAAGTAGTTAGTTAGTTAGTAACGGTTTAGATACGATTCATGTGCTCAAGTCCGTTTTATGAAGCTTTGATAATCGTTTTTCATATATTCCGCCTCCCCGCAAGTTCATGGGGTGCGTGATATGGACTTACAGTGGTATCAGAGCCAACTAAACCATTACTAGCTTGTTAGAAACTAATTAGAAGTTCGATCGACGGAAAACGCGAAAACGAAACCCCGTAACCCTATCAGTTTCTGTTAATTTTAAACGTGTCGAAAAATATATTTGATATGCCTTAAAATTCACAGCAAGGAATTATATAAATACTGGGAAAATACGAGGACACAACACGACAAGACAGCCGTGGATCCGCGGCCAAATGGTGCTTTTCGCCACGGATCCGCCGCTGAGTCAACTCGGCGTTGACTCGGATTTGCTCGGTTATTCATTTTTTATGGTGTTTTGTTTTCCAGTATATTCTTTTTCTACCCAGGTTATTTCAGTACAGGCTAGCTTTTGGGGTAGACACGGAAAATGGTGATCGATCGATGTTCTAAGATATTTGCTAATTGGGTTTTTATCTGTAATGTTTAATGTGTTCGTAAACCTCCCCTAACTGCTAGTATGTCGGTTGGCAGGGGGTTGCACATTTCTGAAATGTTTACTGTTTGTGTTGTTAGTTATGTATATGCCCTAGAGGCCATTGTTGTACATATGATGTATATTATAATGGATGCTTGGATATATATAGAGATGACTTTCTTGCTCGTCATGATAGTATGCTATTTGGTTTCACTTTATCTTAACATGTTGACTTGTATTGGTTTACTGTTTTACTCTCACATGTTGATAAAGCCCTTAGGATCTGTACTCGACTACTGGGACTATGATGAGATCATACTAGTGGGGCCATCGTAGTCGATGAGTACATCCTATAACTGTTCCTAGTCGAGGGTATATCGAGACAGGGCATCGATACACCAGAGTAGACTAGCGTATACGCATCTTGATCCATATGATGGGCGATGGATGATCCCATATCCATCGGTGTTAGACATCAGAGATGGTGTACGGGTGCTCAGTGGAGACTGGGTACACTGGACGGACTCGCCGAGAACTCCCAGATGGTGATATACCACACGTCAGATGGCAGTTCTCCGGTGACACTGGTACAGGGTAGTCTGTAGACCCGAGATCGTCATAGAGTCTTGTGTGATTCCTACTGTGCTTTGATTTCCACCTTACCACGTCCAAGAGGGCGTGCGAAACGGTGGCTTTTGGGTACAGTCCCGAATCACATGGAGGCAATGAGCGATAGGAGGGGATTCGTCTCTCCCGGTATAGGGAGTTGATGTTGTGCTGTGTTCGATTGGCTATAACTGGAAGTCCCTGGCCAGGGCTGATATAGAGATTTACTGGTAAGTGTTACTAGTAGTTTCTCGACCCGTTATGAGCCACACATCGACACGACTTATCGGTTACTGGGGTCTGACGTATACCACCCCTAGACTTGATATGCGACATATCAGACGAACAGACCGGACTGTACGGGAGTGTTACTGATTGGATTCACAGGAGAACGCACAGGCTAGCTTATTGATCTTCTGATCGCTCAATACCTGGGTGGCTGTTACGTTTAGCTGACCGCTTGCATCTTATGGGTGTTTGATATGATCATCACCTGCTACCGGCGTATTGACGATTCTTTAGAGTCCTACACAGAGGTTTCTTGGCTCAGGCGAAACGGAGTAGAGGCACATATGTGATATGTGCAGGACCGAGAATAATGCGATATGGGATACCGTATTATATTCTCGCAATATTTAGTTATGAACCGGGTCATCGGATCAAGTGTTGATTCGATGAATCGGTACATGATATATTAGTCGGTAATATTCGATATAGCCGGATCGTCGGATCAAGTGTTGATTCGATGATTTAATGTATAATAATATATATGATATATTGTATTACATTATCTAATATTGGCTCGCTTTATTATTTCATTTTCTCATTGGATGATACATTGATATATATGCGATATATGTTAATTGTATTATTTTCTTTTGTTGCAAATATATAATGTATATGTGATATATATTATTGTGACATGATATGATTAATTGTTAAACATGTTTAAGGATGATTAATTGAGGTTAGGGTTTGATTAGGGTTAGTTGCTTCATGCACCTTCTAGAAGCAACTTCTTTTGTCATGGTTAAGATATTTGTTGATGACACATTTTAACCCAACCAAACCCTAACTCTAGTTTATTCTCTACACATTATTAGCCACTCATCCTTGACCATGGTTTATATATCAATCATATGCTTTTATTTCTATTCATCACAAAAGGATTGATTATTATCTTTTCCATTATTATCTTCTTCTCTCTTAAAGAAAGTTTACTAGATTTTCTTTATGTGATGAATAAATATGAGAAAATGATTTAAAAAGAAAGCAAAAATACTACTCTCTCATCCTCATCTCATCTAGCCTATGAGATTAGTGTGTTCATCTCTTTAGAGTGAGAAAGCTTGAGTCTTTGCAAATTCAAGGTAGATCATCGGAGATTTGGAATACTTCAAGCTAGCATGGATCGTTCGAGTCGTGGAGCCTCTCATGAGTCCGGGAGATCGTGGATCGCGGAAAAGGGACTTCTACTCGGAGCTTGTGAAGTGAAGGAGCGGACTACAAAGGTTGTAATCCCTCACACTTAGATAAAAGTTATCATCTTGCATGTTAAACCCTAATAATCTAGCAAAGATCCCGGCTTTGGGTTGTTCGGCACGTCTAAATTTTTATCCGGGCATGTTTGATGCCTTATGAACCTTCACAAGAGTGCCTAGGAACCCTACAGTGGTATCAGAGACTAGCTAGAGCATTAGGCGATGTGTTTACGAAGTTAAAACTCCGATCGAACCCGAAACGACAAAATTGGACCCCTCTCTGGAAATTTTTTAAATTTTGGGATTTATCTGAATTAAAAATATGTAAAAAAATCAGCAGGGAATTCTAAGAATTACTATAAAACCCGAGCCCCCAATTCGACCAAACGGCGGCGGAACCGCGGCGCAAGCATGCTTGCGCGGCGGTTCCGCGGCGGATTGATGGATTGGCGACACGTGGCTTTTGTGGTAATGTCCGTAGGTGCTTGTTGATGCTTCTGGGTATTTTTAATCTGTTTCAGGTGTTGAATCTTCTGGGGTTTATTTTGTAATAGTAGATTCGATCGGAATATTTAAATTCGTATTTCTTTCCGGATATTTAGAAACTGTTAAACTATTTGAACGGATATCATTAACTCACTGTTTCCCGGTACGGCAAACTTTCAAGTGTTGAATTTTTATTAGGTTTAAATCTTTCGGAAAAATTATACAAGTTAAGCGGTGGACCCTCTAGAAGACAACAAACCTTAACTCGATTATGTGACCGTCTTGAACTGCCTTTTGAACCTTCGGGTTTGGGGCAGTACGACGTGCCACATGTGAGGCGTTGGCTTGACCCTTCTACGGCTGGATCACCGGTACTGTGACATATTCTGGGATTATTTGAACTCCGCTCAAGTGTTGAGCACTTTGGGAAATTTTGGGTATTTGATTATCTGTTCGGAAAGTTTAATACTGTCTATTTATCTGGAATGTGATACAATATGTGGAATTCATAGAGTTAGGCATGAAATGCGAAGTATGTGATATTTCGGATTTACGATGTCTAAAGTGATTGTGGATTCCAAATGTTGTAGTTTTACACTTTCTTTTCTGTGACCGTAAGTATAATATGTGATATCGCCGGTTTCGTTGCTATATGTCAACGACAATTGGGATGCGCATATTTACTTACGTTGATGATATGTGATATTATGTGTTGCTGTGATATGTTATATTGGATCGTCGCGTTCAGAATAGCCGGGGGTTTTATGTGAGATGAGGGTTTTTTATTTTCATTCATGTAAAATTCATTTGTAATGTAATATTCTTTTATTTGGGGTGCTTCCAGGTTGCGGTTGCTGTCACCAGTGTATATTATTTACTTTTCCGCATTAGGTAGACCCAAGGAGGGGAGCACAAGTAACCGGGTTCTAGGGTCCAGTGGGAGGCCATCTCGAGGAGTCGAGACCGGGTCTTCTAACCCTAGAATTGGCAGTGTTACTTGCCGCTCTCGTAGGGGTCTTGGGATGTGGGTTTGGCTATTCGTCGCGACCGTGGAATCCGTGTTTTATACAGGCTCGTATTGAAAACACGGACGTCCTAGTATATCCAATATTTCATATATGTTGTTCTGCTGCAATGTTCTGTGATGAGATCATATTACTGCCTGAGACGAATGCTTATACTATATATATATGCTGATATATAAATATTACTGCTTTCGTTTCTTCTGTGATGCTTAGGAAGCATAAGCTGATGGGATATTTATTAATGAGATTAATAAAAAGAAAAGAAACCTAAAGATGTTGTAGAATCAAAAACTTTATAAAAGGGGTAGCTACAGTTTTGCTTTGCACAGTGATATATATGATATATCCTGCACCTTATTCGATGGGGAAAGAGCCGACGATCCCTTCACCGGGAGTGACCTCTTTAGCGAAACTGGCAGATGCTACAAAACTCGGTTTGTCTTTTGATTGCTTTTAATGTTTTGCTTTGCACAGCGGTATATATGATATATCATGCACCTCATTCGATGAGGAAAGGGCCGACGATCCCTTCACCGGGAGTGACCCCTTTAGCGAAACTAAGAAAAGCCTCAAAAACACTCCTTTTCAAAACTTCACTCGATTCTACAACGATATCAAGTTCATTACGCTCAGGGTTTTCTGAAAAACCTGCGTAGCCCTCCGTCATTTCAGATAAGTACTACTTAGTATTCGTGCTACGGTAGTTTGGCATTCGTCAAGGCGTAGTGTACGGTAGCTAACTAGTATTTATCTGCTTATGCATATAATGTAGATTGGATTAGGGTATTCGTACGGCGTTGTTTGGCATTCGTCAAGGGTCGTGCGGGTGGGTTTAATTCAATCAAGAAATGTACGGGTTGAACTTGACTAGTGGACTATGGGTTGTTTGGCATTCGTCAAGGTCATAGAACACTAGGGGTAAAAACATTATCGGGAATTTCAAGTGTTGAAATTTGCAATGAGATTGCATACCTCCTATGAGATAGTTGGATCCCGATACCCACTGCGAGTAAGAGTTACTCCTGGGAGAGTTTTACACAAAACAATTAGCCGATCAAGTAGGTGTCTAGAAAAGTGTTAACGGGGTTACGCCTCTGGGAAAACGAGGTTTACTTTAATTAGGTCCGTGCGAAAGCACGGGGAACCTCCCTCAAAGTACCGACACTGATCTGACTGAAAGATTGACGAAATTGTAGGGTGTAATTAATCCCGGCTAATCTTACCTTTTAGGGTTTTAAGGTAGATATGATAAAAAACAGTGGGAGACATCCTGATTAGATAAGATAATAACCAATCTAATCTTGCAAGAGCATACGCTAAAGTGTTTTCTTCTCTCTCTCTCCAGGTAGCGACCATGTCAGGCCATAATCAAGATAATAATATGGATGTATTGACTGAACCCAATTATTGTACTGAGCAAGGGAACGTTAGACCCGTTCTTTCTTATAAGAGTTATAAGACTGAACAGGAAACAGGAGAATATCTGGATTCTCAAGCCGCCCAAAAGAACATGCATGTTGATGCATCTTCTTCGGGTGTGTTAGTTATTGAGAACTGTTTCTCAGTTCACCCTACGTCCTGGGTATTAGATACCGGATTAGGATCCCACATATGTAAACAGTTACATGGGCTACGTAAAGGTAGAGAACTGGGAAAAGGTGATCATTCCGTTCAAGTAAGGAACGGTGCAAGTATTGTAGCCAAAGCAGTTGGCGAATATCACCTAGTATTACCAAGTCGTAATACACTGATTCTAAATGAGTGCTATTATATACCGAACATGATGTGCAACATTATATCAGTTTCTTTATTGAGTAAAGAGGGATATAATTTTGTAGTACAGGATAATGTTATGAACATATTCCTAAATCAAAAGTTGATTGCATCAGGCTCGTTACATAATGGCATATTCATTCTAAATCAGAATACAGTCCTGAATATACAAAACACACACAAGAGGAAAAGTTCAGATGTGAACGAATCCTACTTGTGGCATTGTAGACTTGGTCATATCAATGCGACACGACTGGCTAAGTTACATAAGGATGGTTATTTGAATCCGTTCGAATTATCATCTTATGATACTTTCCATTCATGTCTCAAAGGAAAAATGACCAAAGCTCCGTTTAGTGGACACGGAGAAAGAGTTACCGAACTCTTAGGACTGGTACATAGTGATGTATGCGGTCTCATGTCTACGCATGCCAGGAACGGTTCTTCCTACTTCATTACATTCACTGACGATCTCTCTAGATACGGATATGTGTTCCTGTTGAAACACAAGTCTGAAACTTTTGAGAAATTCAGAGAATATAAGCACGAAGTAGAGAACCAAACGGGCAAAAGTATTAAGATCCTTCGATCTGATCGAGGAGGAGAATACTTGAGCAATGAGTTCCTAGATTATCTAAAAGAGAATGGGATTCTCTCTCAGCTTGCTCCACCTTATACACCACAGCACAACGGTGTATCGGAACGAAGGAATCGCACCCTATTAGATATGGTGCGTTCAATGATGAGTACAGCTGAGTTACCTATTTCCTTCTGGGGGTATGCGCTTGAGACAGCCATACACCTATTGAATATGATTCCTACCAAATCAGTGCCTACCACTCCGTATGAGATATGGAAAGGGAAGAGACCATCTCTTAAGTATGTTAAGATATGGGGTTGTCCAGCCTATGTCAAAAGACAAAATCCGGACAAACTCGAGGCAAGATCTGTCTTATGTAAGTTTGTAGGATATCCCAAGAACTCACAAGGGTATATCTTCTACCACACTGAGGAACAAAAGGTGTTTGTTTCTAAACATGCCACCTTTTTGGAAAAGGAATTTCTTGCAAAAGAAATTGATGGCATTGAGGTAGAACTGGAAGAGGTTCCAGCAGAACAAACTACAACAGATGATTTAGTGGAACCAGAGGATTCAGTAGTACCCGACGAACCCCAGCCTCTCCGCCGATCTAGTAGGGTTTCTCGTCCACCTGAGAGATACTACGGTTTTCTCATTGATGGTGGAAGCGAGGATTGCATCATGGATGATGATGACCCCACTAGTTTCGAGCAGGCCATCACGAGTGGTGACTCTGTGAAATGGCTGGATGCAATGCGATCTGAGATGGAATCCATGTACACCAATAAAGTATGGATTTTGGAAAATGCTCCTGAAGGGGTAAAACCCATTGGGAGCAAGTGGATTTTTAAAAAGAAATTTGGTGTAGATGGAAAAGTTGAGACTTTCAAAGCTAGACTTGTAGCAAAGGGTTTTCGTCAACGACCAGGTGTGGATTATGACGAAACCTTTTCTCCAGTGGCTATGCTTAAGTCCATCCGGATCTTACTTGCCATTGCTGCATACCATGACTACGAAATCTGGCAAATGGATGTTAAGACCGCATTTCTAAACGGTGATTTAGAAGAGAGCGTGTACATGACTCAGCCAGAGGGCTTCGTAGATAGTGGGAGCAGCGGAAAGGTGTGCAAGCTGCTTAAATCCATTTATGGGTTAAAGCAAGCATCGCGGAGTTGGAACATCTGTTTTGATGTTGTAGTCAAAGAGTTTGACTTCATCAAAAATGTAGATGAACCTTGTATCTATAAGAAGGTAGCAGAGGGTAAGGTTGTCTTCCTCGTATTGTACGTGGATGACATAATCTTGATAGGAAATGATATTCCTATGCTGCAATCAGTCAAGCTCTTCTTATCACAGAGATTCTCAATGAAAGATCTAGGTGATGCCTCCTGCGTATTATGAATCATGATCTATAGAGATAGATCTAAACGGATACTGGGATTGTCCCAATCCAGGTACATTGACACCATACTAAAGAGGTTTAGTATGGAAGAATCCAAGCGTGGGAACCAACCTACGATCTCTGGACTCACTCTCTCCAAAGAGATGTCTCCCAAGACTGATTTGGAGAGAGCTCGCATGCAAGGGATACCCTATGCTTCGGCAGTAGGCTCTATCATGTATGCGATGCTATGTACCAGACCCGATGTAGCATACTCACTAAGTGTAGTGAGTCGGTATCAAGCAGATCCTGGAGAGAGTCACTGGACAGCTGTGAAGAACATTATCAAGTACTTACGAAGGACTAAGGAGATGTTCTTGGTGTATGGTAACGGAGAACTCCAGGTGGAGTCCTTTACCGATTCCAGCTTCTAAAGTGATAAGGACGACTCTAAGTCACATTCGGGTTTTGTCTTTACCCTCAATGGAGGGGCGGTATGTTGGAAGAGTTCCAAACAGGATACCGTTGCAGACTCGACGATGGAGGCTGAATACATCGCTGCCAACGATGCTGCCAAAGAGGCTGTCTGGATCAAGAAGTTCATTACTGAACTTGGAGTGGTTCCATCCATTGAGCATCCAATACCTCTGTATTGCGATAACAATGGAGCTGTGGCTTTGGCCAAGGAACCCAGATCCCATCAAAAGTCCAGACATATTCTGAGGCGGTATCACCTGATCAGGGAGATAGTTGATCGCCGGGAGATCGAGGTCAGGAGAGTAGATACGAAGGACAACACTGCGGATCCATTCACGAAGGTTATTCCCCAGATACAGTTTGAGAGATTATTCGGGATGCTAGGTATGAGATACTACAGCAGCTGGCCTTAGTGCAAGTGGGAGATTGTTAGTTATGTATATGCCCTAGAGGCCATTGTTGTACATATGATGTATATTATAATGGATGCTTGGATATATATAGAGATGACTTTCTTGCTCGTCATGATAGTATACTATTTGGTTTCACTTTATCTTAACATGTTGACTTGTATTGGTTTACTGTTTTACTCTCACATGTTGATAATGCCCTTAGGATCTGTACTCGACTACTGGGACTATGATGAGATCATACTAGTGGGGCCATCGTAGTCGATGAGTACATCCTATAACTGTTCCTAGTCGAGGGTATATCGAGACAGGGCATCGATACACCAGAGTAGACTAGCGTATACGCATCCTGATCCATATGATGGGCGATGGATGATCCCATATCCATCGGTGTTAGACATCAGAGATGGTGTACGGGTGCTCAGTGGAGACTGGGTATACTGGACGGACTCGCCGAGAACTCCCAGATGGTGATATACCACACGTCAGATGGCAGTTCTCCGGTGACACTGGTACAGGGTAGTCTGTAGACCCGAGATCGTCATAGAGTCTTGTGTGATTCCCACTGTGCTTTGATTTCCACCTTACCACGTCCAAGAGGGCGTGCAAAACGGTGGCTTTTGGGTACAGTCCCGAATCACATGGAGGCAATGAGCGATAGGAGGGGATTCGTCTCTCCCGGTATAGGGAGTTGATGTTGTGCTGTGTTCGATTGGCTATAACTGGAAGTCCCTGGCCAGGGCTGATATAGAGATTTACTGGTAAGTGTTACTAGTAGTTTCTCGACCCGTTATGAGCCACACATCGACACGACTTATCGGTTACTGGGGTCTGACGTATACCACCCCTAGACTTGATATGCGACATATCAGACGAACAGACCGGACTGTACGGGAGTGTTACTGATTGGATTCACAGGAGAACGCACAGGCTAGCTTGTTGATCTTCTGATCGCTCAATACCTGGGTGGCTGTTACGTTTAGCTGACCGCTTGCAGCTTGTGGGTGTTTGATATGATCATCACCTGCTACCGGCGTATTGACGATTCTTTAGAGTCCTACACAGAGGTTTCTTGGCTCAGGCGAAACGGAGTAGAGGCACATATGTGATATGTGCAGGACCGAGAATAATGCGATATGGGATACCGTATTATATTCTCGCAATATTTAGTTATGAACCGGGTCATCGGATCAAGTGTTGATTCGATGAATCGGTACATGATATATTAGTCGGTAATATTCGATATAGCCGGATCGTCGGATCAAGTGTTGATTCGATGATTTAATGTATAATAATATATATGATATATTGTATTACATTATCTAATATTGGCTCGCTTTATTATTTCATTTTCTCATTGGATGATACATTGATATATATGCGATATATGTTAATTGTATTATTTTCTTTTGTTGCAAATATATAATGTATATGTGATATATATTATTGTGACATGATATGATTAATTGTTAAACATGTTTAAGGATGATTAATTGAGGTTAGGGTTTGATTAGGGTTTGTTGCTTCATGCACCTTCTAGAAGCAACTTCTTTTGTCATGGTTAAGATATTTGTTGATGACACATTTTAACCCAACCAAACCCTAACTCTAGTTTATTCTCTACACATTATTAGCCACTCATCCTTGACCATGGTTTATATATCAATCATATGCTTTTATTTCTATTCATCACAAAAGGATTGATTATTATCTTTTTCATTATCATCTTCTTCTCTCTTAAAGAAAGTTTACTAGATTTTCTTTATGTGATGAATAAATATGAGAAAATGATTTAAAAAGAAAGCAAAAATACTACTCTCTCATCCTCATCTCATCTAGCCCATGAGATTAGTGTGTTCATCTCTTTAGAGTGAGAAAGCTTGAGTCTTTGCAACTTCAAGGTAGATCATCGGAGATTTGGAATACTTCAAGCTAGCATGGATCGTTCGAGTCGTGGAGCCTCTCATGAGTCCGGGAGATCGTGGATCGCGGCAAAGGGACTTCTACTCGGAGCTTGTGAAGCGAAGGAGCGGACTACAAAGGTTGTAATCCCTCACACTTAGATAAAAGTTATCATCTTGCATGTTAAACCCTAATAATCTAGCAAAGATCCCGGCTTTGGGTTGTTCGGCACGTCTAAATTTTTATCCGGGCATGTTTGATGCCTTATGAACCTTCACAAGAGTGCCTAGGAACCCTACATGTGTATATTTGGACTGTTGTGATGATTAGCCAGGGTTTTGAGATGTGTTTTATATTCATTCATTCGATGTAAATGTAATATGATGTAATATTCTTTTGCGGGGCGCATCCAGGTTGCGGTTGTAGCCACCATTGTATCATTTCATTTTTACTGTTTTTGCTCCTAGGATAGACCCAAGGTAGGGTGCACAAATTACCGGGTACGTTGAAGTGTTTAGTGGCCTACTGACGTTGTTGAGGGAGACCGCTTCACTTCGGGTACTTGGCGGGTAGTTCGCCGTACCCGTAGGGGTCTAAGGTGGGGTAATGGCTATTCATCACAACTGTGTAATCCGTCTTTTGTTGCAGGCTCAAAGCAAATGCGGATTGCTAGTATATCCAATAAAGTTCATCAGTGATCTGGAATGCTTATTATTGCGTCTGACGAATGTACAATATCTATATATGATAGCTATTAGACGTCACTTATGTTTTACACCCGCGCTAGCCCAACCCCCGCTCTGTCGTTAGTTATGTAACCTAACGGGTGATGACGGGACCCAGTGGCGAATGCGGATGGCATAAGAGGACGTGGTATTTTCGTTGTTTTCTGCAATGATAGGATAAATGATGGGACGCATTATTATAATGCAAAGAAAGTAAACCAAAGTTGAATCATTGGAACAAATTTAAAAGAAACCACTCGGTTCTTTTAAAAGATCAGAATTTTTAATTGCGGAGCTTTAACCACTCCTTTTAAAAAGTATCAGGTTCCTTCGATTATATCAAGTTCACTACGTTCACGGTTTTGCCAAAACCAGTCGTAGCCCTTCGTCATTTCAGTTAAATATTCAGTAGTATTCAAGCTATATATTTTAACCTTCGCCAAGGCATAATGATTGGTAGCTGCTGAATATTTATCTGTAGCATAGATAGATGCGTTGGTTTAGGACAGTCGTACTACTATTTTGGCCTTCGTCAAGGGTATGTACGGGTGGGTTCAAATTAACCTGGATAATGACGGGCAGAACTTGACATGTGACTTATGATATGTTGGCCTTCGTCAAGGTCATAAGAGCATGGGGCAAAAATCCACATCGGGAGTTTCTAAAGAAACTGAAACTTGCTAGAGTTGCATACCATTTTAGAGTTTGATGAATGTTGGTAGGATTCCTTCAACATTATCATACGATGATATTTTGGATCCCGATCCTACTGTGAGTATATACTACTTATCAGGAGATTCGTCACTTAACGATCAATGCTATAAACCAAGTAGGTGCTTAGAAAGGTGTCAGCGGGGTTACGCCCCCAGAGAACAGAGGTTATTTAATTAAGGAACTTCGCGAAAGCGTTGGAAAACCTCCCTCGAAGTATCGACACTGGCCTGGCTGAACAGTTAAGCAAGTATTGTACGGTGAGAATAGTCCTGGCTAATTCTTCTTTTATGGTTTGAGGAAGGATTTGAGAAACAGTGGGAGCCATCCTGTTTAGATAAATTAAAAACCACTCTAAACTTGCAAGAGCATCATGCTAAAAGTGTTTTCTTCTTTCTCTCTTAATTGCAGCGACCTTGTGACCACGACTAGGTTACATCTAGATAACAAATTGACTAAATCTGACTTATATGACTGGCAAAGGTCTGTCCAGATGTCCATTGCCTATGACAAGCTGGAACACCTTATTACTACTCAAGATCCCGCCGTCCCAGGTCCAGTTTCAACCATCGCGGATATGGATATCCGTCAGACAAGAGGAAAGGATAAAACGAAAGCCAAGTGCCTCGTGTCAGCTTCAGTTGATGGTGTATACCAGAAGCAGCACGAGAAGATAGACTTAGTTTCCATCTTTCTCCATAACAAAGATTTATATGGAGAGCAATCTCATATCGCAAGATATAAGACCTCGACCGAATTAAATCAAGCGAGGTTGGCCGTCGGGTCATCTGTAGGGGACAACGTCCTTACAATGACTAGCTATATTGATGAGCTCCAGGACCTGGAGACCACGTTGGGAAACGAGTCAGATACTGACTTGATTCTACACTCTCTGCCTTCTACCCTAAAGAAAATCAGGGAAGAAGAAGGAAAGAGAAGGGCAAATGTTTCAGGACTGGATGTAGTAAAAGAGGGACATTCCTATTGTTACAAGAATGAACATTGGCAGAAGGATTGCAGGGCTAGCAAAGCCAGTAGCCAGGATTCGAAGCATGTTATGACTTCGGCTTCGGGTGTGTTTGTGATAGAGAACTGTATGTCAGTTAACCCTACTTCCTGGGTATTGGATACCGGGTCAGGATCTCACATCTGTAATTCATTACAGGCTCTGAGAAACCGTAGGGTTATCGGGATAGGTGATATAACCCTCACGGTTGCTAACGGAATGAGCATGAATGCTGAATCCGTAGGGGAATATCATCATGGAATGACAACTGGGCAGATATTGATTCTGTGTAACTGTTTTTATGTACCAGGTACAACTTGTAATATCATATCCGTATCATTACTTTCTAAAGAAGGATATGATTTTAATTTTATAAGCGATGTGGTCCACATCCACCTAAATCAAGTTCTGATTGGGTCAGGTAAATTAGAAAACGGAATATACGTATTAAATCATGCTCAGATTTTCAGTGTCCAGAACACACTTAAAAGAAAGTCTCCAGATTTAAATTAGGCTTTCTTATGGCATTGTAGACTAGGTCACATCAATAAGAGAAGGTTGACTAAGCTACATAAAGAAGGATTTTTGGATCCGTTCGAATATCAAACATATGCAACTTGTCAATCCTGTCTCATGGGAAAGATGACAAAGACTCCGTTCACTGGACACGGAGAAAGAGCAAGCGAGCTCTTGGGACTCATGCACAGTGACGTGTGTGGTCCAATGTCTACACATGCGCGAAGTGGTTATTCATACTTCATTACTTTCATAGATGATTTCTCTAGGTATGGACATGTCTTCCTAATGAAGCATAAATCCGAGGCCTTTGAGAAATTTCGGGAATACAAGAATGAAGTTGAAAAACAAACAGGCAAAAGTATCAAGACACTGAGATCTGATCGAGGTGGTGAATACTTGAGTGCCGAGTTTCTGGACTACATAAAAGAGAATGGAATTCTCTCTCAGCTTACTCCTCCATACACACTACAACACAACGGTGTATCAGAAAGAAGGAATAGAACCCTATTGGATATGGTTCGTTCCATGATGAGTAAGGCTGAGTTACCGCGATCTTTCTGGGGTTATGCACTAGAATCAGCTGCATATCTTTTGAACAAGGTTCCAACCAAGACTGTGCCTACCACACCATATCAGATGTGGAGTGGGAAGAAACCCTGTCTTCAGTACCTGAAGGTATGGGGATGTCCAGCTTTTGTTAAAAAGCAGCATGCGGACAAGCTCGAGGCACGCTCAGTACTGTGTAAGTTTGTGGGATACCCAAAGAACTCCAGGGGGTATTTTTTCTATTACGCAGAGGAACAAAAGGTTTTTATTTCTCGTAATGCCCATTTTCTAGAACATCAGTTTTTAGAAAAGGAAACAACTGGGAGCGAAATAGAACTGAAAGAAATTCCAGAACCATAAACTACAACTGAAAGTATGGTAGAACTAGATGTTTCAGAAGAAAGGGACATACCAGCGCCTATCCGCAGAAGTAGTAGGCAATCTCATCCGCCTGAGAGATACTACGGTTTTCTCATAGATAGGGATAGAGAGGATTGTGTCATTGATGATGATGACCCTACTAGCTTCCAGCAAGCCATTCAGAGCGGCGACTCGGTAAAATGGCTGGATGCAATGCGGACCAAAATGGAGTCCATGTACACTAACAAAGTATGGACTTTGGACATTGCTCTAGATGGGGTAAAACCCGTAGGATGCAAATGGATCTTCAAAAAAAAGATTGGTGTAGATAGAAAGGTTGAGTCCTATAAGGCTAGACTTGTTGCAAAGGGTTTCCGTCAAAGACCTGGTTTGGACTATGACGAAACCTTTTCTCCAGTGGCTATGCTAAAATCCATTCGGGTCCTTCTTGCTATTGCTGCCTTCCACGATTATGAGATCTGGCAAATGGACGTAAAGACGGCCTTTCTAAATGGAAATTTGGAAGAGAGCGTCTATATGGATCAGCCAGAGAGATTCAATCAGAGTGGGAGCAGCGGTAAAGTATGCAAGTTGCTTAAGTCCATTTATGGACTAAAGCAAGTATCGCGGAGTTGGAACATCTGTTTTGATGATACTGTCAAGGAATTTGACTTTATCAAAAATCCAGATGAACGATGCATATACAGTAAGATTGTAGGGAGAGCTGTAGTATTCCTCGTCTTGTACGTGGATGACATTCTCCTAATAGGAAATGATATTCCTATGTTACAGTCAGTCAAGAGATTCTTGTCACATAAATTCTCCATGAAAGACCTAGGTGATCCCACCTACATTCTGGGGATTCAGATCTATCGTGATAGATCAAAAAGGATGTTGGGACTTTCGCAGTCCAGGTACATAGACACCATATTGAAAAGATTCAGTATGGAAGATTCTAAGCGCGGTAATCTACCGGCTTGTCACGGAATCACCCTCTCCAAAGATATGTCTCCCAAGACTGATTTGGAAAGGGATCACATGTCAATTATACCCTACGCTTCAGCGGTAGGCTCAATAATGTATGCGATGTTATGTACCAGACCAGATGTAGCATACGCATTGAGCGTAGTAAGTCGGTATCAAGCAAACCCAGGGGAGAATCACTGGATAGCAGTAAAGAACATTCTCAAGTACCTGAGGAGGACTAAGGAGATGTTCTTGGTGTATGGCGGAAAAGACCTCCAGATAGAGGCCTTTGCCGACTCCGGCTTCCTGAGTGACAAAGATGACTCCAAGTCCATGTCGGGTTATGTCTTTACCCTCAATGGAGGGGCGGTCTGTTGGAAGAGTTCCAAACAAGAGACCGTTGCTCACTCAACGATGGAAGCGGAGTACATAGCTGCTTGCGATGCCGCAAAAGAAGCTATCTGGATGAAGAAGTTCCTCACAGAACTTCAGGTGGTTCCTTCCAGTGTTGGTCCAATACCTCTGTATTGTGACAACAACGGCGCTATAGCTTTAGCGAAGGAACCCAGGTCCCATCAGAAGTCCAGACACATCTTAAGGCGGTATCACCTGATCAGGGAGATCGCAGATCGCCAGGAGATCGAGGTGAAAAGAGTAGAGACGGAGAATAACATTGCTGATCCATTCACAAAGGCCATTCCTCAGACGCAGTTCGAGAGGCTATTCGAGATGATAGGTCTACGATATGCCAGCTCATGGCCCTAGTGCAAGTGGGAGATTGTTAGTGTATATGCCCTAGGGGCTATTATTGTATCATACTAGCATGTATATTAATTAATGGAAGCTTGGGATATTCACAGTTGTATATACAGTCTTGCTAAAAATGGTAGTATGCTACTTGGTTTGTGTCTACTTTAATATGTGCGTATGTTTCTTTTAACGTATCACTCATACATATTAGTAGAGCCCATAGGTTCTTTGCTTGATTACCAGCGTTGTGATGGCAGTCACACTAGTGGGGGCTGGGTAGTCTGTAAGCAACATCCTATACTTGTCCCTAGTCGTAGGATTATCGAGACAGAGCATCGATACTCCAGAGTAGACTAGTGTGTACGCTTCTCATCCCAGTTGGGGGAATGGTCTGTCCCACAGCCATCAGTACGTTGTACTGGAGATAGTATACAGGTGCTCGTTAGGTTACGGGTACACCGGACAGGACTCGCAGGGGAACTGTTGGTTGGTATTATACCCGTCGTCAGTTAACATTTTCCAGGTGACATGAGTACAGCATAGTCCGCAGACTTGACACTGCTACTTCGCCTCGAGTGTGTCCCACTGTTCTTAGATTACTACCCTACCACGGCTCAAAGGAGTCATGCAAACAGATAGCAGTTGGGTGCAGTCCCGAGCACTTGGAGGCAGTGGCGGTTAGACAGGATTCGTCTCTCCCGGTATTGGGAGTTGGTATCGCACTGTGTCAGAGAGCCATTACGCAAAGTCCCTGGCCAGGGCAAGCGAGATTTACTGGTAGGTACCAGTAGTTTCTCAGGGTGTAATGGGCTACACTCCGACACGACTTATACCGCTATTAGGGGACTGACGCTTGCCGCCCCTTAAGCTCGATATGCGATAGTCATAGACGAACAGACCGGACTGTACGGAGATTGTCACATCAGGCTCAGTGGGAGTTCGGATGAGTTTCCTCATCTGCCTTCTTATCGACATCTACCTGGGGACCGTTACGTACAGCTAGTGCCACTTGCGGTCTGTGGTTAAACCCACTGCTAGCGTAGTGTCGAGTCTTTAGAGTCCCACACAGAGAGTTTCCCTGCTCCAGGCGAAACGATATAGAGGTCGTATGGTTTTACGACAATGGTTCGGACGCATACGTGTTTAAACGCACGTACGACGTTCGGACAGTTTTTACTAGCCGGCTTTGGTTTAAGCCAGATTCTAGTATCGGGTTATTGGATTTATACTGTTAGTGTATATGCCCTAGAGGCCATTACTGTATCATACTAGTTTGTATATTACTTGATGGATGCTTGGGATATTCACCTTTTATTGACAATCTTGCTCAAAATAGAAGTATGCTACTTGGTTTGTTTCTGCTTCAATGTGTGCATGTGTTTCTTTTAGCATATCGCCTTTACACATTAGTGGAGCCCTTAGGATCTTTGCTTGATTACCAGCGTTGTGATGGCAGTCACACTCGTGGGGGCTGGGTAATCTACAAGCACATCCTTATGCAGGTCCCTAGTCGTAGGACTATCGAGACAGGGCATCGATACTCCGGAGTTGACTAGCGTATGCGCTTCTCATCCCAGCTTGGGAGACGGTCTGTCCCACAGCCATCAGTACGTCGTACTTGGGATAGTATGCGGGTGCTCGTTAGGTTACGAGTACACTGGACAGGACTCGTCGGGAACTGTTGGTTGGTATTATACCGATCGTCAGTTATCAGTTCCCAGGTGACATGAGTACAGCTTAGTCCGTTGACTTGATACTGTCACTTCGCCTCGAGTGTGTTCCTACTGTACTTTGATTACTACCCTACCACGGCTCAAAGGAGTCGTGCAAACAGGTAGTTTTTGGGTGCAGTCCCGAAGCACTTAGAGGCAGTGACGGTTAGACAGGATTCGTCTCTCCCGATATTGGGAGTTGATATCGCGCTGTGTCTAGGAGAGCTATTACACAAAGTCCCTGGCCAGGGCAAGCAAGATAGACTGGTAGGTTTCCAGTGTTGTCTCAGGGTGTTCTGGGCTACACTCCGACACGACTTGTACCGCTAGTAGGGGACTGACGTTTACCGTCCCCCTAGGCCCGCCATGCGATGTTCTTAGACGAACAGACCGGACTGTACGGAGACTGTCACTTTCAGGCTCAGTAGGAGATCAGATGGGTTTACCTCGTCAGTCTTCTTATCGGCATCTACCTGGGGACCGTTACGTACAGCTAGTGCCGCTAGCGGTCTGTGGTTAAACCCACTGCCAGCATAGTGTCGAGTCTTTAGAGTCCCACACAGAGGGTTATTCGCCTTTAGGCAAAATGAGTAGAGGTCGCTTGGTTTTGCGATGGGGTTCGTTCACATCCGCGCACTTGTGCATGTTTAGTGTCCGGACAGCTTATACTAGCGGGCTTTGGTTTAAGCCAGATCCTAGTATATATTTTGGGATTGGTTTTATCTCATTGTATTCGTGTTCCTCGGAACACGGATACGGGTGTGTATGCACAGTTGACTGAGGCAGAGGCAGAGGATTTCCATTAGGGTTAATGACCGTTGTTTTTTTCTTAACCCTAATGTTTATGTGTGAAATATGATTTATTAATATTAGTTAATTATAATTGTGTATGGTTATGGTTGTTGACCATTTGACTTTGCTTGACTTGTTGACCTAGGTTGACAAGTTGACCATCATCATTTCATATGAAAGATACTCTTTGATCCTTGCAAAAGCATTTAATGTGAAATGATAATGGTCATTTCAAGATTAACCATCACAATTATCTTTAGCTAATTATTTATTTATCATAATTCATATATATGTTAGAAGGTTAGTTTATTCTTCTCATTCTATCATTCTCATTCTCTCTCCTCATCTTCCTCTCTCTAGCTCTCCCCTCTCATGAGTTGAGAACCCTTTGAGCTTGAGATAAATCCCTTAAAATTACTCTCTACTCTTTCTAAGGTTCTAGGTTTACCACACCAAGCACCTTAGTTACTTCTAGTTTGAGGTTGGAGCCAAAGGTTGAGGCCCTCGGGTGGATCTTTCTTCTGCAAGAGAAGGCGACAAGGAGAACCCGTTCTTTCACTCCAAAGAGCAAGAAGAGAAGGACTTGAAGACCTAGGTATAACCCCTTTTCCGAGTAGCTATGTCTTTTAGCTTGTTAGTTAGTTTTTGTTTAGCAAAGATCCCTCCTTTAGCTAGTCCATGTTGCCTAGTTGTTGTAAAAATCTGATTTTTCATAACGTTTCCGCCTCCCCGCAAGCACCGGGGTGGGCAACGTGGACTTACATATACAGTCTAAAGTTTTTTCGTGTTTTCACGGATTGTAGGGGCGTTCTCGTAATTTGCCGGGAAGCTTCTAGAAGCATGGTGACTTGGGGGGTTAAGGTGGCATTGTCATTAAATGATATTGTGACTCATTATGTCATTAATGCATTATTAAATGATTAATGACTCACATAGTGAATCACTCATATTGCATATATGTAGCATGATGAATAATCTCTTTTATTCATTATTCATTATGCTTCATATATATCTAGTGAGAAACAATATCATTATCATGATCACCATCACCTTCTCTCTCCTCAAGCTCTCTCATTCTTCAAAACCTAACCCTAACCTCTCATGAGTTGAGATCAAGGGTTAGCTAGACTAATACATCCATAACCTCACTCTATATCCCCTAGGTAGCTTAGATTAGCACTTTGAGCAACCTAGTTATCTCAAGTTTAGAGATCAAACTTGGAGAAGGAGCTTTCGGGTGGATCGTCTTTGACTCGAGGAGGCCGTTGAGGTGCCGATGTTCCAAGGAGCCTACGAGGAGTGGAGGACAGCGATGAAGACCCGAAGGACATGTAACGTGAGGTATAACTTCGAATCCGAGTAATTAAATCTCAAGTAGTTAGTTAGTAATGGTTTAGATACGATTCATGTGCTCAAGTCCGTGTTACGAAGCTTTGATAATCGTTTTTCATATATTCCGCCTCCCCGCAAGTTCGTGGGGTGCGTGATATGGACTTACACCGGATTCCACAAATACCATGCTTAAATCTCCTAATTCATGTTGTTGCTGATTGTTCTAGCTTCAATCGTTAAGTTCAGCTCAAAAGACTTGAATACGGAATCCATTAACTTACATTATCCTATCGTTTCCTAACAAGCTTTATACTTGCATATAACACATAGGTTAGATAACGAACTTTCCACCACGCGCATTAACTCATTACAACAAGAACGTAAAACGCTCCGTCTCCCTGTGGATCGACCCATGCTCAACCGGCTAGCTGCAAAGCGATACCGTCTTGATGGCGGTTAACTTTAATTCTTTCAATCATGACCCCTTGGGCAGAGGTTTGCGTCAGGGTAATAACTTCACTATAGTCGATTACTTTTTGCTTTGCACAGCGGTATTCAGTTTGGAATATCCTGCACCTCATTCGACGAGGAAAGAGCCGAGATCCCTTCACCGGGAGTGACCTCTTTAGCAAAGGTTTTCGCCACAATATATTTATAAAAACGCTATCCGGTTCCTTCAATGATATTAAGTTCATTACGTTAAAGTTTTTTCGTCAAAAACCAGCCGTAGCCCTCCGTCATTTCAGATAAGTATTGCTTAGTATTCGTGCTACGTATGTCGAGCATTGTCGAGGCGTAGTGTTCGGTAGCTCTGTAATACTTTTTTGTCGCATGGATATATGGATTGGTTTGGATAGTCTTACGGTTATGTTGGCATTATCAAGGACTCGTGCGGGTGGGTTTAACGCAATCAAGATAATAACGGGTTGACTTGACTAGGACTCTTTGATATGTTGGCATTGTCAAGGTCACTTGGGTCCTAGTGGTAAAAATCACATCGGGAGTTTCTAAAGAAACTGAAACTTTCCAGGCATGCGCGTACCTTCTCGAGTGTGGTGACTTAAGTGGATTCTATCAAGTTATCATGCGATGATAGTTGGATCCCGATTCCCACTGATGAGTTCGTTTACTCCTCGGGTGATCCCGACTAATTCTTTTTTCACGTTTGGAAGAGAATTTGAGGATACAGTGGAAGACATCCTGATTAGATAAAGTGATTAACCATTCTGATCTAGGTTAGAGTGCACGCTGAGTGTTTCTTTCTCTCTCTCTTTGGCAATGACCATGGCTCGACCCTGGACTATAACTCAGTAACCAAGTTAACCGAACTTTCTTAAAACACTGGCTTTTGGATTTTCTGAGTTGCATACAACATTGCCACTCCTTCTTTTACCTTTTTCTTTTCTCCGGAACATTCCGTATCACTACGAACATCCACTCCTATTGGATAAATCCATCGTATGGTTATATACGAACTCGAAGGAACTTGTTCTAGATTCGAGGATGGATTCTGGTTCAGGAGAAAATGAATAGGACTATTCAGTTGTCTTTTCCTTTTACTTTCTCTCAGGTTGCGAGGGCTCCTTGGATTAGGAGAGGGTACACCTATTACGCTTATTGGATAGTCTTCTTCCAAACCATAAGCAGGTGCCGAAAGGTGGGGAATGAACAAAACCAATTATCCTAAGTGTGGTGTACAAAAGGTATTAAGTAAAGACAAATAAAGCGATTAGAAAGAGGGAAGAGTAAAATGCGACTGCTATCATTCACGACCAAACCGCGTATATCATCGCCACTCCTACTTCACCTTTGCATTTCTCCGGTTCAGGAGAAATAGAATAAGGTTTAATCGGTTGTCTTTTATCATCACCTTCTCTCAGGTTGCGAGTACTCCTAAGATTAGGAGGGTACACCTGTTACGCTTATTGGATAGTGTTCTTCCAAACCATAGGCTGGTGCCGAACGGTAAGGAAGGAAGAAAACTATTTACCCTAAGTGTGGTGTACAGAACGTAATGAGTAAAGACAAATAAAGTGATTTGGAGAGATAGCAAGGAAATATACGGTTATAATCATGATCTGGATAGTGGAAGAGGCATTACTAGGAATACTCGGATAGCCCTTCGAAACATTTTCATGTTTCAGATTTAGTATGCGTTGTTAATAGAAAACTGATTTCTCAATTAGATCCTTACTCCAGGATATGTATTTACCAGGTATGATTCTCACATCTGTATGGTTTTACAGATGATGAGTGGGAGTAAGTTATTGGGAATTAGGCGATTATCCTCATTATGTATGTTATTGGGAATTAGGTGATTATCATCATTATATCGGAATTCGTTGTAATTCGTGATATTTGAGGAAATCGCCTGGGTTTTTGCTGGACAACAAATATTTGGTTTTGAATATCCGTTGTTATGCACCAATTTCAAAATGATATATCTGTACGTTTATTTTATAAAGTGAGATATAACCTTTTGAAATTATATCCATGACATTTACCTATATCAGTTGATGGTTAGGTAAGTAGCATTAAACAGCGGTGTAATTCTTCTTAACCATAGTACAGTTTTCGACCTACGATGCATAGGGTTTGAGTTATTAAACTCAAGGGACTTATACAAAGTATTGTATGTTGTCCAGTGTCCATTAGGACAAAGGGGTTGGTCCTCGTACTATATTTTGTTTACTTATGACTTCTCAAGTTTTAGACAAGTGTTTCGTAGAAATACAATGTCCATGTTTTGAGAAGTTATAGGTACAAGAATAAAGTAGAGAACCACGTGTTGCAAGTATCGGGATTCTTCAAGGTGATCGAAGATGTAGATACTTGTGTTTGGTATTCAGTTGATAGTAATGGTTTTGAGAACTTAATTCTTTTTCAGGTTACTCATATCTGGATGGACTCCTAAGTTGAGTAACGCTGATCGGCCTCCTTCCATTTAGTTGACATGCACTGACAGCTGCATGATTTGAATCTGGTTCCAATTAAATCAGTGCCTCTATTTCTATATTGGATATAGAATACTTCATATCTTAACGATGTTAAGGTACGAGGAGTTGTCCGGTTTATGCTTAAAACCAGACTCTGGATAACTCAAGGCAGGTTTCAGTAATGGCAGTTTGTGGGTTATCCCGGGCTATGACGAGGGGCAACTTTCTACCATCTGGAAGATCAATAGTGATATTGTTCTTGACTCGCCATAGTTTTAGCAAAATGGATTTTTTCAGAAAACAGTAGTGGGAGTATGGTAGAACTGGAAGTGATTCTAGAACCGCAAACGATTAATAAAAATTTAATAAAACCTAAGATTCAATTAGTTTTGACATTCCATTACCCACTCCACATATATGGTGGGTAACCTTAGGCACCCGAGAGGTACTCCGGTATCCTCAAGGACGGTGACAGGGAGGTTCTTGTTTACCCAAACTTGACACTACTGTTGTTCCAGACTATGAGACCTAGCAAGGGGATGAGTATAGCGTCGTTCTAAACTAGCTTGAGAAGTGCACGTGTATATGACTCTACCAGAGTGTTGTTGTAGTCAGTGGGAGCAGCAGAAGCATAGTGGACAAGTAGCTTGTGTCTATTTACAAACTAAAGCAGATATAGCGGAGATAGATCATCTATTTTTGATGTGATGGTCATAGGCTTTGACTTCATCAGAATAGGAGATGGATTTGTTAAGAAGGTGGTAGAGTGTGATGTCCTGGTATTTGGATGACATACATGATGTAGGAAGTAAATTCATATACTACGATCGGTTATACTGTGGTTGTCACAAAGTGGTTTCTACACAAAGGATATGGATATAATATCAGACATTCTGGTTACTAGATCTACGGTTTTAAATCTAGATTTGGGTAGTTTCCCAATCTGGGTACTTAGACAGTATTCTAAGATGTTTTAGAATAGACGACCCCTGGCATGATAGTGTACCTGCAGGTGATGGAGTCACCCTCTCTAAAGGTGTCTTACAGACTAAAGGGAAGAGGGATGTGCATGATTGGCATATCACTTGCTTAGGCAATTGAGTCAATCATGAGATGTCAAGTACCACACCAGATGTTGTTTTTTGCACTAGCTGCAATAAGTTGATATTGATCCAATCCTGGAGAAACGTTCGGAAGAAGTTTTAGAACATAAGTGGATGTTCTAGGGAATTGATAACGGCAACCTCCTTCAGGAGACAGTTATCATTCCAGGTTTCTAAGGTGACCTGGATGACAGAGTGACTGTCAGAGTTATTGTTTTCCCTCTGACGAGGGGCAGTAGTTTGGACAGGTGGTCCAAGTGGATACTGAGGGAGGAATGGCACAGGATACTGATTAAATTAAGTTGAGGATACAGTCTTAGAAGTTTACTGGATTTGGAGTTCATTTATGAACAGGGTCCCATCAGATATCAAGACATATTCTAAGTCAGGTATTGCTCATTTCGGGAGATGGCTTTCTCCGCGAACTTGAGATAAGAGAGACATAGAAAGAAACATTGGAGCAGATCCACTCACTGAGGCTATTTCTCGAACGCAGGAGTTGGGTGTTCGGTATCACACGGGCTATGAGTATGCAACATCGCAATAACTAGCCTTAAGTGCAAGTGGGAGATTGTTGGCTATAGTGCCCTCAAGTCAATTATTGGATCGCAGGCACGTGATTGCAATGATTGAGGGAGGACCTATACCGGTAGAACAGTCTTACTCAAGATGATAGTATGCTATCTGGTTTGTCTTTATCATCGTGTACATGTTTCAGGTGACACTATAGTTCACTATTACACGTTGATAGAGCCCATAGGATTCTTTCTTGACTACCAGCAGTATGATGGCGATCATATACGTGAGAGTTGGATAGTCTATAGGCACATCCTTAATGTGTCCTTAGTCGTGGGAGTTTCGAGACCGGGCATCGATACTCCATTAGTAGACTAGTGTATATGGATCGAGACCCCGACAAGGGGCGGTAGCCGGTCTCACAAGCCATTGGTGTCAGTTGCTTCACCTAAGATAGTATATAAGTGCTCATTAGGTTATGAGTACACCGGACGGATTCGCCGGGAATATGCTAGTTAGTAGTATACCTATTGTTAGATAGCAGTTCCCTGGTAACATGTGTACAGGTTAGTCTATCGACCTGAGATCGTCATTTGTCTCGTGTGAGTTCCCACTGTGCTTTTATTACTACCCTACCATGGCTCAGAGGAGTTGTGCAAACAGCTTTTAATTGGGTACAGTCCCGAGCCACATGGAGGCAGTGAGCAGATCGTCAGGGGATTCGTTTCTCCCGGTATTAGGGGTAGAGGTCACAAAATACACGGATGGCCATCATCAGAAATCCTTGGCCAAGGCAGTCGAGAATTACCGATCTAGGATCGGTAGTTTCTCAGGCGGTGATGGGCTTCATACCGACACTAAATATCGCGTTATTTGGGATTTAACTTTATCCACCCCCAAGACCCAATATGCGATACTCATAGACGAACGGACCAGACTGTACGGATATTGTCACTGTCAACCTCAGTAGGGTTTCTGGATGAGTTCGCTCGCCGGCCTCCCTTTCGCTCAATACCTGGGTAGCCGTTACGTAGAGCTAGTGCCACTGACGTGCTTGTGGTTAAACCCATTGCCAGTGTATTGACGAGTCTTTAGAGTCCCACACAGAGGGTTTCCTTGGTTCGGGCGAAACGTTGTAGAGGCCGTATGGTTTTATTGCAGGGTTCGATCATATACGTGCACTCGTGCACGGATCATGATCGGACGGATCATACTAGTGGGCTTTGGTTTAAGCCGGATCCTAGTATTAGATTGGTTGGATTACTTTCGTCTCGTAGTATTCGTATTCAGTCGGAATACGGATGCGGGTATGTATATACGGATGAGGGGTATTCTTGTAATTCGTTACAAGATTACTTTAGTTGATGCCATTTTCTTTTTGTGGATTTAACATT
This sequence comes from Agapanthus africanus, assembly GCA_030015575.1. Taxonomy (NCBI): domain Eukaryota; kingdom Viridiplantae; phylum Streptophyta; class Magnoliopsida; order Asparagales; family Amaryllidaceae; genus Agapanthus; species Agapanthus africanus. The sequence goes on from CM057349.1 coordinate 247,454,417, forward strand.
TTAGTTTAAATGTTAAATGGTGGAAATTGTGACTCATTCTTGGCATGACATAACTTTTGTCATGGCTAAGATATTTTCTTGTGAGCTTTGAGATATTTTGTGAGTGTGTGAGTGTAGAGATATTTTTGGTGTGTGTGTGACTTATATTCTCACCACAAAATATCAAAAGGCTCACTTGACAAAAAGAGGGCAGCCATCTCATTTTGTTTTGGGGTGTTAGTTTTTTTTTGCTCACTTGTTTTCTTTTCTCCTTGAGCTCACAACTTACACCATGGGCATCATCTTCATCCTCCACTCTATCTCTCTCATGTGTTGAGAATCCTAGGGTGTATTGAGACAAAGTAATCACACACTATCTCTACTTCATCTTGAGCACCTAGGTTAGCAAACTAGTTGTTCGAGTTGCTTCGGTTTGAAGCAGGAGCCCGTATTATGAATCCTTGAGGTGGATCGTCTTCGACGAGGGAGACCGGACTTGTTCGGGACAGCCAACGAGGAGCTTGGGAAGAGATTGAAGACTGAAGGACACGGATCGATTGGTATAATCTCTAAACTCACATTACAGTTTTTCTAGTAAACGGTTAATGGTTCGATCTGGGTATTTGGTTGTGGTAGAGCCAAGTTTTACAATGTTTTTGTTCCTCATTTGGCCACGAATTGATGGTCGGGTCACTGCCGTAACCCAACAAAAACTAGCAACACCACTACCCCAGATGGATCACTAGAAGACCCCCCATGAATACGAACCTAAATGGAGCATACTTGGCAAATCTAGCCGGATTTTTGGGACATGTGTCCGGCCAAAGTGTAGGGGACGGTGTCTAGGTTTGGTCTGTAGCTCACATACCCCTTATACAACACCCCAGTACTGCTAGTTTAACCTAATTTCGCCTGAACTAATATCCAGGACCAATTTTCTAAGTTGATGTTTATGTTCTGTGGATTTTAATGACTTGAAGTGTTGATATTTGTGTTTTGTATCGGTCACTTGACGTTTGTACGTCGATATCGGGAGTTGTTTGGATAATCTTGCATGCGTAGACCATAGGTTTTAAACTATGTGCGATTCGTGTGTCGTTTTGGTTTTGAATCGGATTTTAAGGCGATACGATATGTTATGACATGTAGATACCTTCGCGTGAACTTCGGGACAACAACCAAGGGCTTGGCGACATCGACTTCGACAAGCAAGGATCAAGGTGAGTAGTATATATCTACGGGGGAAGTCGGGTGTATGGCGTATATCACCCCCGCAGTTTCGTAGTGTAGTATATGAATGTGTTATATCTATATACTTATGTGTTATCATGAGATGTATATTCTTAGCAAGAAATGCTTTAGGTGACTTTGGGTTGGTGTTAGCACATTTGGAAGTTAATGCTTAGGTTTAGTTTTTAGTCGCGAAACCCTGGAGTAAGGTACACACACAGATGCACACACGAGATATGATTTTGGTGTGTGTATATATATATATATATGTATATATATATATATATATTTGTGTGTGTGTGTTGGTGTGTTGATATATATATATATATACATATATACATATACGTATACACGGGTGATGAGGATAGTATATGATACTTGGAGATGAGTCGATGTGATTGGGCATGATGCCGTGAGATCGGTAATATGATTTGGGTCGTGTTATGAGATATGACATGATATTATAGCGGATAGAATGGGCGATGTGATTTTATTCACACGCGGATATTTATTGGATTGTATCGGTATGTACTAGACTTTAGATCAGTACCCTACTTTATGATATTATGATGATGATACCATATAAATAATGTGTTATATGTGATATTCGACCCGTACCCCGATTTGGGATGCCGTACGATGGATTTTACCGTACGAAGTATAAATATGATAATCGATCCGCACTCTTGATTTGAGGACGTCGTATTATATATTTTATCGTACGTGACGCTATTGAGGCGGGATCACCGACTACTAGATATATCGACTCGGACTTTAGATGGATTTCTTTACTTTTTCGACCAGTCTTTTAATTTAGTCCTGTAGTTTTTGGTAGATGTTAGACTGGGCTCGAGTCATACTTATTTTCAAAACTAACGAATCGTGAGTATTTTAAAGACAGCCCGAGGGTTATTACGGATTTTTCAAAGGATGTGTCTTTTCTTAAAAACACCGTAGCCCTACTTTCTAAAAACCACGATACGCGCTATTTCAAATGCCAAGACTGTATGACTCATTTATATAAATGTATATCCTTAAATGTTGCGTTTACTAATCATCCTCCATTTAATTCATGTTCTATTCATCGCATTGTATGCTTATACCTGCGTTTCTGTAGTCATTACAAACCCTTGTTGTCAGGACACCAGCACTATTACCGATGATGCGTATGTCTACGAACACTTGCTTGCCGGCTCACACACATCATCATCGGTAATTGCCATTACACGTACACTTTAGAAGTATTACTTCATTGACATAACTTACTAGCTGATAGTTCCAATATGTTATTGCTTTTATATGCTAGTTTGATTATTGCATTCCTTGCTTGATATCGGATGCATTCATATATTCATTTGTCATGCAATATTATGGGGCTTTATGCCGGTAATTCACTGTTATTTACTCTTGAGATTGGGATTTCAGATTTCCATGAGATTTTTGGATTTGGAGAAACCGCAAAGATTTTATAAACTTATTATCATTTTAAAGATAGAAAATTGCGGTTTCCTCATGATATGATTTGAGAGGTGTCCACCATGAGTTTTCTTGGCTCTTGAGCGGTATCATACACCCGATTCGAGGAGGAGGAGGAACCGTCTGTGGGTGCATGGTGGACCCGGTGCGGTACCCCGGGGTAAGATGGTCGCAGATGATGGTGTTGAGTCCGGCAGGGGTGCACTACAGACCGGTTATTTATGACGCGGCGGATATCCGAAGGATACCGACGTAGTCTTGAGATTTGATGATATGGGCCAGTCCGTATTGCCGGAGCCCGGGGCCAGTCCGGATTTGCCAGAGCCCGAGATATTGAGATATTGGGATATATATTTTGTGTCGATACTTGACACGGATTCTCTGTTGATTTCATTGATGATACTTCGAATTTTTATACAGAGATCTCACTGAGACAAGAATACAGTTATTTCATTTAGATGTATTCTGTTTTCATGCATTCATACATCATATATGTGATATGTTGCTACCTGAGGCACTGACACGAGCACTTGGTATTATACTGATTTTAGATGATTACCTTGTCATTATTAGATGCTTCAGATTATATATATTATCAGGATATTATTGTATGACCTATGATAGAGTCATACATGCGATTTCTTCTCGGTGATATTTTCTACTCACGAGTTGGCAACTCACACCCGTTGTGCCACAGTTTCTTGCAGGTTTTTCCATACAGGTTTCGTTGCGGCTTGCTGGCATACTACTTCCTCCCGGGTGATTGCTTTGTGGGTGGGTTCACTTGTATAGTGGCCACCGTAGTATTTGTATTTATTTCAGTTGTATCTAGTAACTCCCATCAACCAGACTTATATTATTGATAGACTTAGCAGACCAGTGTCTATTCTTTCGACCTTAGAGTCACGCTTGTATTATTATGGTTTTCTGGTGGATATTGGTTTTCTTCTGAGTTTTGATCCTCACCCTTCGGCGTTGTATATTATATTGCTTGCATGGTTGTGTCCGTAAATTGGCGAAGTGCTAGCTCCCGCTTGGGAATGCCTTTATTCATTATATATATTTCATGTGTTGTACCCGTTTGGGGCCAGTATTTACAAAGGAGACTCTGCCGAAATTTTCGGAAAAATTTGACGTTGCGTTTAAATGTTTGATGCCACTCATTTATTTAAACCACTTGCTTTAAAACAAGTTTTCTTCACTTCTTCTTTAAAATGGTTTAGATTTCTGGGTTTTTGGCTTACTTGAATTAAGTGGGGTCCTATAGACTTCACATGATTCATGTGCTAGTCACGTGCTATTTCGGGTCGTGACAAATATACTATTATATATATGATTTATAATAAACGTAGCTTATGTTTTGCACCCGCGCTAGTCCAGCTCCCGCTCTGCCGGTAGTTAAGTAAACTAACGGTGCATGACGGGGATCCGTGGCGAATGCGGATGGCATAAGCGTACGTTCTATTTTCGTTTCATTTTTCTGTAATGTTTAGGAAATATTAATTGATGAGACTTTATTAATGAGATTAATGAAAAGAAAGAAACCAAAAGTTGTAGAATAAAATTTTCAAAATGGGTAGCTCTAGTTTTTGCTTTGCATAATGATATTTCATGATGAATATCCAGCACCTCATTCGATAAGGAAAGAGCCGAGATCCCTTCACCGGGAGTGACCTCTTTAGCGAAACTAGCAAATGTTACAACCCACTCAGTTTTTTCTTTTGATTGCTTCTCTAATTATTGCTTTGCATAGTGGTATTCATGAATATCCAACACCTCATTCGATGAGGAAAGAGCCGAGATCCCTTTACCGGGAGAGACCTCTTTAGCAAAGCTAGAAAAGCCTAAAAAACACACCTTTATAAAATCACTAGATTCTACACCGATATCAAGTTCATTACGCTTATGGTTTTCTTAAAAACCTGCGTAGCCCTCTGTCATTTCAGATAAGTACTATTTAGTATTCATGCTACGTTTGTTGACTTTAGCCAAGGCATAGTGTGCGGTAGCTAATTAGTGCTTGTCTGCGGTATGTGATGTGATTGGATTAGGGTAGTCGTGCGGCTATGTTGACCTTAGTCATGGGTCGCACAGGTGGGTTTGATTCAATCAAGAAATGACGGGTTGGATTTGGCTATTGTATGTTCATATCGCGCACCCCACGGGATCGCGGGGATGCGGAATAGGTGAAAAACAATTTTCAAAAGATAGCGGCACGGATTTGAACTCCAGGATCGGTGCTAAACCCTAACTAGCAAACTAAAAGTGAGGTTTAACTTAAAGTACAGAAGTTTATACCTCACGATTCCGGTCCTTCTGGTCTTCATTCCTCGCTGTCCTTCTTCTGGTTGTTGACTCCGTGGATCGTTTGGATCGTCGCTCCCTCATCGGACTCCTCAAATCCATGATGATCCACCCGAGGAGATGTGCATCGAACTCCTACCTCAACAGAGGCAACTAGGGCATCAAGGTCGCTGCTCATGATGTCGTAGGAGAAGTAGAGATGTGTGGATGGATTGTAATATCTATGCTTGCCCTAGATCATTCAACACATGAGTTCACTAAAGCTTTGAGGAAGAAGGTGACCTTGGAGAAAAAGCTAGTGAGGAAAGAGAATGAAGAATGTAGTTAGTTCTCTACATTTTCTTAACTGAACCATATTGATAATTCCCTTGATAAATCAATATGAATTATCACATATATGGTTCAAGTAACAAAAAAATGACTCATGGGCCAAAAACTCACCATGTGTCATAAGAAGCTAAGTCCATTTTCATGCAATTTCCACCTCATTCTCCTATGTCATAATGCATTTTTCATTTAAACCAAAATGAAAAATAGTAATATGACATGTCACCTTCTAGAAGCATTTTTGACCATTTACAAAAATGCCCCTCGTCCGTACATATGTACCCGTATCCGTATTCCGAAAAATACGGATACAAAAAGACGAAAACAATCCATCAGTACAATACTAGGATCCGGCTTAAACCAAAGCCCTCTAGTATTGTCTGTCCGAATCATCATGTGCGCATGAATACACGCACGTGATCGAACCCTGTCGTAAAACCATACGACCTCTACATCTTTTGTCCAATGCAGGGAAACCCTCTATATGGGACTCTAAAGACTCGACATTACGCTGCCAGTGGGTTAAACCACAGGTCGCAAGCGGCACTAGCTGTACGTAACGACCCCCAGGTATATGTCGATGAGAAGGCCGATGAGAATAACTCATCCGAACTCCAACTGAGTTTATCTGTGACAATCTCCGTACAGTCCGGTCTGTTCGTCTATGAGTATCGCATGTCGGGCCTAGGGGGCGGTAAACGTCAGACCCCTAATAGCGGTACAAGTCGTGCCGGAGTATACCCCAGAACACCCTGAGAAACTACTGAAAACACTACCAGTAAATCTCGCTTGCCCTGGCCAGGGACTTTGTGTAATGGCTCTCCAACACAGTGCGACATCAACCCCCAATACCGGGAGAGACGAATCCTATCTAACCACCACTACCTCCAAGTGCTTCGGGACTGGACCCAACTACTTCCTGTTTGAACAAATCCTTTAAGTCGTGGTAGGGTAGTAATCAAAGTGTTGTGGGAACACACTCGAGGCGAAGTGGCAGTGTCAAGTCGACGGACTAAGCTGTACTCATGTCACCTGGGAACTTCTACCTGACGATAGGTATATTACCAACCAGCAGTTCCCAACGAGTCATGTCCGGTGTACTCATAACCTAATGAGCACCTGCATACTATCTCCAGTACGGCGTACTAATGGCTGTGGGACAGACCATCTCCCCTGCTGGGATGAGAAGCATACACATTAGTCTACTCTGGAGTATCGATGCCCTGTCTCGATAATCCTGCGACTAGGGACCTGTATAAGGATGTGCTTGTAAGTCCACGTTACCCAACCCGGTGCTTACGGGGAGGCGGAATAGGTAAAAATCAAATTTTTAACACAAGGTAACATGGACTAAAACTTGAGGATCTTTGCCAAACCATTGCTAACAAACAACAAGAGGTTCTATCTACTATGCTTAGGAGATTATACCTCATGCAATAAGTCTTTCGGGTCTTCTTTCCGCTGTCCTCCTCATCCATGCAAGCTCCGAGGATCGATCCGGATCTTGGTCACCTCCGCGGCCTCCTAGAGTCGAAGACGATCCACCCGAGAGTCTGTAGTCCGAGCTCCACCTCAAGCCGAGGTAACTAGGGCAACAAGTTTGCTATTCTTGAAGTCCTAGGTGGTGTAGAAGATGATGGTGGATTTGTTTGTCTATTTTGTTTCTATTTTTCTCAACACATGAGAGCTATAGAAAAATCAAGAGAGGAAGAAGGAGGAGGAACCATGGGAGCTCTCTCTCTCTTTGGATGAGAGAGAATGAGAAAAAAATAATGATCCATATGCAAAATAATTACTAATCTCTTATCATGATAAAGTGTGATGGTTACATTGATTTGACCATTATCATCTCAAATCAAATCCAAAGCCAAAAGCAAAAGAAGGATCTAGTGCTCTTAAGAAAAGTCTAAGTCAACAATGGTCAACTAGGTCAGATGGTCAAACATGGTCAAATGGTCAAAGCAATTAGCCATAACACAATTATCATTAAAAAGATTAATAAATATTTTCCTCACCTCATAATGATTTTTGACCGAACCAACGGTCAAAACCCTAATGAGGCACCTCCTTCTGTAAGTCTACGGTAGCGCCCCGGCCGTCTGTCCGAGGCCAAAATGCGGAAACAAAACTTTTTCTAAACTAGAAACCGGCGCTACTGCGGACTGTAAATGCGGATCGAACCATTAACCTACTACTAGCTATCTAGAGAAGGGATAGAAGGCTATACCGAGCAATCCGTGTCCTTCGGTCTTCGGCCACCATCCCAAGCTCCTCGCAGCATCTCCGGTCTCGATCTCCTCGTCGGAAAGGGCACCACATCGAGAAGTCTTTTTACGGGCTCCCACCTCTGAACCGAGGCAACTCGGACACGAAGTTGGCTAGTCGACATGTCCAAGATTGCTGTAGACTAAGTGTAGAAACCTTTGTCTCAAGGGGTTAATGAAGTTGCCAAAATGGAGGTGGAGGTGAAGGTGAAAATGGACTTTGAAATGGAGCTAAACTTTTTGCATGAATGAAATGAGATCAAATATCCTCACTCACAAATCTTGGGCTGTCCAAAGAGAGGGCTTGGCCAAATTGGCAGTGGGAATTTTCAAGGGGGTGAGCACAAGAAAAGGCAAGGGGTGAGCATAAGAAAAGGTGATGATAATGAGGAAATATGGTCACACCAAAGTCTTTCCAAAATCCTTTCATAATAAATGCAAGCTATAAGCACAAAAGATCCAATCTTATCCAAGATCATTCCAGAAAATTGCTGGAGCCCCAGCACCACAAAAAAAACCCATTTGCTGATTTGCACATTTGCAAATTAGCCTCTCCATGTAAAATTCAGCCAACGAACAAAAGAAAGGAAAATGGCCGAAAAGGGAAAGCAAGTTGGCAACTTCAAAAAGCGATCCGGTAATAAATTACAGGAAAACCCCGCGACTGTATATACATACCCGTATTTGTATTCCGACCGAATACAAATGCAATGAAACAAAATCTACACTGTATAATACTAGGATCCGGTTTAAGCAAAAGCCCACTAGTATTATCCGTCCGAACCATAACACATGCACGCATACGTTCGAACCCTGCCATAAATCCATACAGCCTCTACAGCGTTTCGCCCGAAACTTGAGAAACTGTCTGTGGGGGACTCTAAAGACTCGTCAATACTTTGGCTTTGGATTTAACCACTAGCACGTCAGAGGTATTAGCCATACGTAACGGGCTACCAGGTATTTACCAAAAGGGAAGTCGATGAGCGAACTCATCCTGACACCCTACTGAGCCTGTCAGTGACAATATCCGTACAGTCCGGTCCGTTTGTCTATGAGCATCGCATGGCGGGCCTAGGGGGTTGGTAAAATTCAGACCCCCAAAAGCGGTACAAGTCGTGTCGGAGTGTAGCCCAGAACACCCTGAGATACTACTGGAATACCTACCAGTAAATCTCCTGCCTTGGCCAAGGACTTCGTGTAATGGCTCTCCTAGACACAGCGCGACCTCACCCTCAATACCGGGAGAGACGAACCCCTGCCGATCCGCTCACTGCCTCCATATGGCGCAGGACTGTACCCAACTAAAACCTGTTTGCACGACTCCTTTGAGCCGTGGTAGGGTAGTAATCAAAGTACAGTAGGAACTCATACGAGACGAATGACGATCTCAGGTCGATGAACTAATCTGTACACATGTCACCAAGGAACTGCTATCTGACGCTAGGTATAATACCAACTAGCATGTTCCCGGCGAGTCCTGTCCGGTGTACTCATAACATAATGAGCACCTGTATACATCTTAGGTGAACCAACTGACACCAGTGGCTTGTGAGACCGGCCACCGCCCCTCGTCGGGGTCTTGACTGTATACACTAGTCTACTCTGGAGTATCGATGCCCTGTCTCGAATACTCCCACGACTAGGGACCTTTTAAGGATGTGCTTATAGACCCCAGCTCCTACGTATATGATCGCCATCATACTGCTGGTCATCAAGCAAGAATCCTAAGGGCTCTATCAGCGTGCAATAGTGACCTGTAAGGTCAACTGAAGCAGTACTCGATGATAAAGATAAACCAGATAGCATACTATCATCTCGAGTAAGACTATCCTACCGGCATAGGTCCTCCCTCAATCATTGCAATCACATGCCTGTGATCCAATAATTGACTCTGAGGGCACTATATCCAACACCTTCTTCTTCACTCCTCACAACCGTGCATACACACCCGCATCCGCATTCCGTAGAATGCGAATGCACAGAAGACAAAACTAATCCATCCATACAATACTAGGATCCGGCTTAAACCAAAGCCCACTAGCATTGTCTGCCCGAACAGCATACGTGCACAAGTGCACGTAAGTGATCGTAGCCCTGCCGTAAAACCATACGGCCTCTACACATTTCGCCCAGTGCAGGGAAACTCTTTGTGTGGGACTCTAAAGACTCAACACTACGCTGGCAGTGGGTTTAACCACAGACCGCAAGCGGCACTAGCCATCCGAACTCCTACTGAGCCTGAATGTGACAATCTCAATACAGTCAGGTCTGTTCGTCTGAGAGTATCGCATGTCGGGCCTAGGGGGCGGTAAACGTCAGTCCCCTAATAGCGGTACAAGTCGTGTCGGAGTGTATCCCAGAACACCCTGAGAAACTACTGGAAACACTACCAGCAAATCTCGCTTGCCCTGGCCAGGGACTTTGTGTAATGGCACTCCTAAACACAGCGCGATATCAACTCCCAATACCGGGATAGATGAATCCTGTCAAACCGTCACTGCCTCCAAGTGCTTCGGGACTGCACCCAACTACTACCTGTTTGCACGACTCATTTGAGCCATGGTAGGGTAGCAATCTAAGAACAGTGGGAACACACTCGAGGCGAAGTGACAGTGTCAAGTCAACGGACTAAGCTGTACTCATGTCACCTGGGAACTGATAACCGACGATAGGTATAATACCAACCAACAGTTCCCAGCGAGTCCTGTCCAGTGTACTCGTAACCTAACGAGCACCCGCATACTATCTCCAGTACGACGTACTAATGGCCGTGGGACAGACCATCTCCCCTGCTAGGATGAGAAGCCCATACGCTAGTCTACTCCGGAGTATCGATGCCCCGTCTCGATAATCCTACGACTAGGGACCTGTATAAGGATGTGCTTGTAGATTACCCAGCCCCCACTAGTGTGACTGCCATCACAACGCTGGTAATCAAGCAAAGATCCTAAGGGCCCCACTAATATGTATAAGCGATATGCTAAAAGAAACACATGCACATATTAAATTAGAAACAAACCAAGTAGCATACTACCATTTTGAGCAAGATTGTCTATACAACTGTGAATATCCCAAGCTTCCATTAAGTAATATACAAACTAGTATGATACAGTAATGGCCTCTAGGGAATATATACTAACAATCGCCCACTTGCACTAGGGCCATATACTGGCGTATCGAAGACCTATCATCTCGATCAACCGCTCGAACTGAGTCTGGGGTATGGCCTTCGTGAATGGATCTGCAGTGTTATTCTCCGAATCTGCTCTCTTCATCTCGATCTCCCGGTGATCTACGATCTTCCTGATCAGGTGGTACCGCCTCAAAATGAGTCTGGACTTCTGATGGGACTTAGGTTCCTTCGCTAAAGCTATAGCGCCGTTGTTGTCACAATACAGCATATTGAATCAATAATGGTAGGAACCACCTAAAGCTCCGTGAGGAACTTCTTCATCCAGACAGCTTCCTTTGCGGCATCGCAAGCAGCTATGTACTCCGCTTCCATAGTTGAGTCGGCAACGGTTTCCTGCTTGGAGCTCTTCCAGCAAAACGCCCCTCCATTGAGGGTAAAGACATAACCCGACATGGACTTGGAGTCATCCTTATCACTCTGGAAGCTGGAGTCAGCAAAGGCCTCGATCTGGAGGTCTTTTCCGCCATACACCAAGAACATCTCCTTAGTCCTTCTCAGGTACTTGAGAATGTTCTTTACTGCTATCCAGTGTTTCTCCCCTGGGTCCGACTGATACCGGCTTACAACGCTTAATGCGTATGCTACATCTGGTCTAGTACACAACATCGCATACATTATAGAGCCTACCGCAGATGCGTAGGGTATAGATGACATGCGAGCCCTTTCCAAATCAGGCTTGGGAGACATCTCTTTGGAGAGGGTGATTTCGTGACAAGCCGGTAGATTACCGCATTTTGAATCTTCCATACTGAATCGTTTCAGTATGGTGTCGATGTACCTGGACTGCGAAAGTCAGAACATTCTCTTAGATCTATCACGATAGATCTGGATCCCCAGAATGTAGTTGGCATCGCCCAGGTCCTTCATGGAGAACCTCTATGACAAGAATCCTTTGACTGACTGTAGCATAGGAATGCCATTTCCTATTAGGAGAATGTCATCCATGTAAAAGACGAGGAATACCACAGTTCTCCCTACAATCTTACTGTAAATGCATGGTTCATCCAGATTTTTGATAAAGTCGAATTCTTTGACAGTATCATCAAAGCAGATGTTCCATCTCCGCGATACCTTCTTCAGTTCATAAATGGACTTAAGCAACTTGCACACTTTACCGCTGCTCCCATTCTGAATGAAACCCTCCGGCTGATTCATATAGATACACTCTTCCAAATTTCCATTTAGAAAAGCCGTCTTTACATCCATCTGCCAGATTTCGTAATCGTGGAAGGCAACAATGGCAAGAAGGATCCGAATGGATTTGAGCATAGCCACTGGAGAAAAGGTTTCGTCATAGTCCAAACCAGGTCTTTGACGAAAACCCTTTGCAACAAGTCTAGTTTTATAGGTTTCAACCTGCCCATCTACACTAATCTTCTTTCTGAAGATCCATTTGCAGCCTACGGGTTTTACCCTTTCTGGAGCAATGTCCAAAGTCCAAACTTTGTTGGTGTACATGGACTCCATTTCGGTCCGCATTGCATCCAGCCATTTTACTGAGTCACCGCTCTGAATGGCTTGCTGGAAGCTAGTAGGCTCATCATTTTCAATGACACAATCCTCTTGATCCCCGTCTATGAGAAAACCGTAGTTTCTCTCGGGCGGATGAGACTGCCTACTACTCCTGCGGAGTGGCGCTGGGATGTCCGGTTCTCCTGAAAGTTCTGGTTCTACCAAGCTTTCAGTAATAGCTTGTGGTTCTGGAATTTCTTCCAGTTCTATTGCGCTCCCACGTATCTGATTTTCTAAAAACTCAGTTTCCAAGAAGCGGGCATGACGAGAAACAAAGACCTTTTGCTCCTCTGCGTAATAGAAAACATACCCCTTAGAGTTCTTTGGGTATCCCACAAACTTACACTGTACTGAGCGTGCCCCGAGCTTGTCCGCATGCTGCCTTTTGACAAAAGCTGGACATCCCAATGTCTTAGTGTTTAAGACAGGGTTTCTTCCCACTCCACATCTGATATGGTGTGGTAGGCTCTGACTTAGTAGGAACTTGGTTCAAAAGATATGCAGCTGTTTCTAGTGCATAACCCCAGAAAGATCGCGGTAACTCAGCCTTACTCATCATGGAACGAACCATATCCAATAGAGTTCGATTCCGCCTTTTCGATACACCGTTGTGTTGTGGTGTGTATGGAGGAGTAAGCTGAGAGAGAATTCCATTCTCTTTTAAGTAGCCCAGAAACTCGGCACTCAAGTATTCACCACCTCGATCAGATCTCAGTGTCTTGATACTTTTGCCTGTTTGTTTTTCAACTTCATTCTTGTATTCCCAAAATTTCTCAAATGCCTCGGATTTATACTTCATCGGGAAGACATGTCCATACCTAGAGAATCATCCGTAAAAGTAATGAAGTACGAATAACCACTTCGCGCATGTGTAGACATTGGACAACACACGCCACTGTGTATAAGTCCCAGGAGCTTGCTCGCTCTTACTTCGTGTCCAGTGAACGGAGTTTTGTCATCTTTCCCATAAGACAATATTCACAAGTAGCATAAGACTGATACTCGAATGGATTCAAGTATCCCTCTTTATGTAACTTTGTTAACCGTGTCTCATTAATGTGACCCAGTCTATAATGCCATAAGAAAGCCTGATTTGTTTCCGGAGACTTTCTTTTAAGTGTGTTCTGGACATTGAAAACTTGAGCTTGATTTAATACGTATATTCCGTTTTCTAATGTACCTGACCCAATCAGAGCTTGATTTAGGTGGATGTGGACCACATCGCTTACAAAAGTAAAATCATATTCTTCCTTAGAAAGTAAGGATACAGATATGATATTACATACCATACTAGGTACATACAAACAGTTACGTAGAATCAATATCTACCCACTTGTCAATCCAAGGTGATATTCCCCTACGGATTCAGCGTCCATGCTCATTTTGTTGGCAACCCTGAGAGTCATATCACCTATCCTGATAACTCTACGGTTTCTCAAAGCCTGTAATGAATTACAGATGTGAGATCCCGATCCGGTATCCAGTACCCAAGAAGTAGGGTTAATTGACATACAGTTTTCTATTACAAACACACCCGAAGCCGAAGTCACAACATGCTTCGAATCCTGGCTACTGGCTTTGCTAGCCCGGCAATCCTTCTGCCAATGTCCTTTCCCGTAACAATAGGAACATCCCTCCTTTACTATATCCAGTCCTGAATCTTTTGCCCTTCCCTTTCCTTCTTCTTCCCTGCTTTCCTTCAGGGTATAAGTAGAGGGCAGAGACTGTAGAATCAAGTCAGTATTTGACCCGTTCTTCAACGTGGTCTTCAGGTCCATGAGCTCAGCAAAATAGCTAGTCTCTGTAAGGACGTTTTCTCCTACAGATGACCCGAAAGCCAACCTCGCTTGAAGAAATTCGTTCGAGGTCTCATATCTTGCGATACGAGATTGCTCTCCATATAAATCTTTGTTATGGAGGAAGACAGAAACTAAGTCCATCTTCTCGCGCTGCCTTTGGTATGCACCATCAACTGAGGCCAACACGAGGCATTTGGCATTCGCACAGTCTTTTTCCGATGTCTTACGGATATCAATATCCGTGACAGGGGAAACTGGTCCTGAGACGGCAGGGGTTTGATTAGTTAGGAGGTGTCCCAGCTTGTCATGGGTAATGGACATCTGGACAGACCTTTGCCAGTCATAACAGTCAGATTCAGTCATTTTATTATCTAGATGTAACCTATGTCTGGTCACTGGGTCGCTGCAATTAAGAGAGAGAGAAGAAAACACTTAGCATGATACTCTTGCAAGTTTAGATTGGTTTTTAGTTTATCTAAACAGGATGGCTCCCACTGTTTCTCGAATTCTTCCTCAAAACATAAAAGAAGAATTAGTCGGGATTGATCTCACCGTACAATACTTGCTTAACCGTTAAGCCAGGCTGGTGTCGGTACTTCGAGGGAGGTTTTACGACGCTTTCGCGAAGTTCCTTAATTAAATAACCTCTTTTCCCTGTGGGCGTAGCCCCGCTAACACCTTTCTAGACACCTACTTGGTTTATAGCATTGATCGTTAAGTGAGAAAGTTTCCCGAGGAGTAGCATATACACACAGTAGGATCGGGATCCAAATATCATCGTGTGATAAAGCTGAAGGAATCCTACTAAAATCATCACACTCCAAATGGTATGCAACACTAGCAAGTTTCAGTTTCTTTTGAAACTCCCAATGTGGATTTTTGCCCCATGCTCTTATGACCTTGACTTTGGCCAACAAATCATAAGTCACATGTCAAGTTCTACCCGTCATTATCCAGGTTAATTTGAACCCATCCGTACCTACCCTTGACTTTGGCCAACAAGGCAGTACGACTGTCCCAAACCAACGCATCTATCTATGCTACATATGAATATCCAAAAGCTACCAATCACTACGCCTTGACTTTAGCCAACAAACATAGCTTGAATACTATTGACTATCCATACGAAATGACGGAGGGCTACGAATGGTTTTGGCGAAACCGTGAACGTAGTGAACTTTATATAATCGAAGGGGCCTGATAGCTTTTAAAATGAGTGGTTTAAGCTCCGCGTTTTTAAAAGTTTTCTGTTTTGGAAAAACCGAGTGGTTTTGAAATTGTTCCAACGATTTAAGTTTGGTTTGTTTTCTTTGCATTAATTTAATGTGTCCCATCAATTAATCCTACCATTGCAGAAAACAACGAAAATATGACGTACGCTTATGCCATCCGCATTCACCACTGGGCCCCGTCATCACCGGTTAGGTTACTTAACTAACGATAGAGCGGGGGCTGGACTAGCGCGGATGCAAAACATAAGCAACGCCTACTAGATATCATATATAGATATATATACATTCGTCAGATGCAATGATAGCCATTCCAGATCACAGATGAACACATTGGATATGCTAGGAATCCGCGTTTCGTTCGAGCCTGTAACAAAAGACGGATTACACGGTCGCGATGAATAGCCAAAACCCCACCCTAGACCTTTATGGGTGCGGCAAACTACCCGCCAAGTACCCGAAGTGAAGCAACCTCCCTCAACAACGTGAGTAGGCCACTCGACACTTCAAAGTACCCGGTAGTTTGTGCACCCCTCCTTGGGTCTATCCTAGGAGCAAAAACAGTAAAAGAAATAATATACAATGGCGGCTATAAGCTTAACCCAGATGTGCGGCCATAAAAATAATATTACATCAATTTACAATTTACATCAAATGAAAGATAAAGAAACTCTCATCTCACAACCCCGGCTATTCATCCGCGACAAGCCAACAAGTTCATATACACAATCCATTTTCACAGATCACAGATATGCACAACTCCCACTAATCGACGTATAGCGATTAGTAGACGTTCAATACATATATCACATCACAGAAGATCCGATTAGCAAAAGTACTTAGAATTTCGATCAATAACTTTATTTGAAACTACCCCAAGCACAACACAGTACTCAGCAAAATCTGGGCAGAAAAAAACTATCTTAAAAATCATAAAACCAACACAGAGAACCCCAGAAGAAATTTGGTGCGCAGCCGAGTTAACTCGGCCGCGGATCCGCGGCGGATCGCTTGGATCGGCCGCGGATCCACGGTCTTCTTAGCGAATCAGGTGCCCAAATTCCTACAGTGTTCTCTAAAAAGCCTGCACGTATTTTTAAGGTCCGTGGAAAAATTTTTGGACCAGTTTTTAGAAACGACAGAAAAGTGCAATTTTTGACGTGTTTTGCGATTTTCTTCGGCGATTGAATTTCTAACACTTTGCTAACAAGTTAGTAATGGTTTAGCGAGGCTCTGATACCACTGTAAGTCTATGTTACCCCGGTGCTTACGGGAAGGCGGAATAGGTAAAAATCAAATTTTTAACACAAGGTAACATGGACTAAAACTTGAGGATCTTTGCCAAACCATTGCTAACAAACAATAAGAGGTTCTATCTACTATGCTTAGGAGATTATACCTCATGCAACAAGTCTTTCGGGTCTTCTTTCCGCTGTCCTCCTCGTCTATGTAAGCTCCGAGGATCGATCCAGATCTTGGTCACCTCCGCGGCCTCCTAGAGTCGAAGACGATCCACCCGAGAGTCTGTAGTCCGAGCTCCACCTCAAGCCGAGGTAACTAGGGCAACAAGTTTGCTATTCTTGAAGTCCTAGGTGGTGTAGAAGATGATGGTGGATTTGTTTGTCTATTTTGTTTCTATTTTTCTCAACACATGAGAGCTATAGAAAAATCAAGAGAGGAAGAAGGAGGAGGAACCATGGGAGCTCTCTCTCTTTGGATGAAAGAGAATGAGAAGAAAATAATGATCCATATGCAAAATAATTACTAATCTCTTATCATGATAAAGTGTGATGGTTACATTGATTTGACCATTATCATCTCAAATCAAATCCAAAGCCAAAAGCAAAAGAAGGATCTAGTGCTCTCAAGAAAAGTCCAAGTCAACAATGGTCAACTAGGTTAAATGGTCAAGCATGGTCAAAGCAATTAGCCATAACACAATTATCATTAAAAAGATTAGTAAATATTTTCCTCACCTCATAATGGTTTTTGACCGAACCAACGGTCAAAACCCTAATGAGGCACCTCCTTCTTCTTCTCTCCTCACAACCGTGCATACACACCCGTATCCGTATTCCGTAGAATGCGAATGAATAGAAGACAAAACTAATCCATCCATACAATACTAGGATCCAGCTTAAACCAAAGCCCACTAGTATTGTCTACCCGAACAGCATACGCGCACAAGTGCACTTAAGTGATCGTAGCCCTGCCGTAAAACCATACGGCCTCTACACCTTTCGCCCAGTGCAGGAAAACTCTCTGTGTGGGACTCTAAAGACTCGACACTACGCTGG
Organism: Agapanthus africanus; assembly: GCA_030015575.1. Classification (NCBI taxonomy): domain Eukaryota; kingdom Viridiplantae; phylum Streptophyta; class Magnoliopsida; order Asparagales; family Amaryllidaceae; genus Agapanthus; species Agapanthus africanus. The sequence continues at coordinate 247,472,030 of CM057349.1, forward strand.
CATTGGGTTTAACCACAGACCGTAAGCGGCACTAGCTGTACGTAACAGTCCCCAGGTAGATGTCGATAAGAAGGCCGATGAGGTAAACCCATCCGAACTCCTACTGAGCCTGAATGTGACAATCTCCGTACAGTCCGGTCTGTTCGTCTGAGAGTATCGCATGTCGGGCCTAGGGGCGGTAAACGTCAGTCCTCTAATAGCGGTACAAGTCGTGTCGGAGTGTAGCCCAGAACACCCTGAGAAACTACTGGAAACACTACCAGCAAATCTCGCTTGCCCTGGCCAGGGATTTTGTGTAATGGCTCTCCTAAACACAGCGCGATATCAACTCCCAATACCGGGAGAGACGAGTCCTGTCTAACCGTCACTGCCTCCAAGTGCTTCGGGACTGCACCCAACTACTACCTGTTTGCACGACTCATTTGAGCCGTGGTAGGATAGCAATCTAAGAACAGTGGCAACACACTCAAGGCGAAGTGACAGTGTCAAGTCAACGGACTAAGCTGTACTCATGTCACCTGGGAACTGATAACCGACGATAGGTATAATACCAACCAACAGTTCCCAGCGAGCCCTGTCCAGTGTACTCGTAACCTAACGAGCGCCCGCATACTATCTCCAGTACGACGTACTAATGGCTGTGGGACAGACCATCTCCCCTGCTGGGATGAGAAGCGCATACGCTAGTCTACTCCGGAGTATCGATGCCCCGTCTTGATAATCCTACGACTAGGGACCTGTAGAAGGATGTGCTTGTAGATTACCCAGCCCCCACTAGTGTGACTGCCATCACAACCCTGGTAATCAAGCAAAGATCCTAAGGGCTCCACTAATATGTATAAGCGATATGCTAAAAGAAACACAAGCACATATTAAAGTAGAAACAAACCAAGTAGCATACTACCATTTTGAGCAAGATTGTCTATACAACTGTGAATATCCCAAGCTTCCATTAAATAATATACAAACTAGTATGATACAGTAATGGCCTCTAGGGCATATACACCAACAGTGCTTACAGATTACCAAGCCCTCACTAGTGTGACTGCCATCACCACGCTGGTAATCAAGCAATGATCCGAAGGGCTCTATTAATATTATAAGCGATATATTAAAAGAAACACAAGTACATATTGAAGTAGAAACAAACCAGGTAGCATACTACCATTTTGAGAAAGATTGTCAATACAACTGTGAATATCCCAATCTTCCATTAAGTAATATACAAACCAGTATGATACAATGATGGCCTCTAGGGTATATACACCAACAATCTCCTACTTGCACTAAGGCCATATACTGGCATATTGCAGACCGAAGGTCTCGAATAGCCTCTCGAACACTGTCTGAGAGTGGTCCTGGTGAGTGGATCTGCAGTGTTGTTCTTCGTATCTACTCTCCTTACCTCGATCTCCTGGAGAAAATCTATCTCCTTGATCAGGTGTTACCGCCTTAAGATGTGTCTGGATCACTGATGGGACTTGGGTCCTTTCCCTAAAGCTATGGCGCTGATTGTTGTCGCAATACAAAAGTATACGAGCAACAATGGAAAGAACCACATGAAGTTCAATTAAGACCTTCCTTATCCAGACTGTCTCTTTTGCGGTGTCACAAGCAGCGATCTACTCCATTTCCATTGTTAAGTCAGCAACGGTGTTCTTCTTAGAGCTCTTCCAACAGACCGTCCCTCTACTGAGGATAAGGCTATAACTCGATATGGATTTGGAGTCATTCTTATCACTCTGGAAGCTGGAGTCAGCAAAGGCCTCAATCTAGAGGTCCAAACTGCTGTACACCATGAACATCTCCTTAGTCCTTTTCAGGAACAAGAGAATGTTCAATACTGCTTCCCAGTACTTTTCCCCTGGGTTTGACTGATACTGGCTTACCATGCTTTCGCTGTGTAAGCAACATCTGGTCCGGTATACCACATCGCATATGTTATAGAGCCTACCGCAGTAGCGTAGGGTATAATCGATATGTGAGCCCTTTCCAAATCAGTCTTGGTAGACATTTCTTTGGAGAAGGTGATTCTGTGACAAGCCGGTAGACTACCGTGCTTTAGAATCTTTCATACTAAAATATTTTCAGTATGGCGTTAGTGTACCTTGACTTTGAAAAAAAATCCCACTATCCACTCTGATCTATTATGATAAATCTGGATCCCCAGAATATAGTTGGTATCACCCAGGTTTCTCATGGAGAACCTCTGTGACAAGAATCTTTTGACTGATAGTAATATATATATATATATATATATATATATATATATATATATATACCTGGTTCATCTGGATTATTGATAAAGTCGAATTCTTTGAAAAAACAAAAGTTCTAACTCCACGATGCCTGTTTTAGTCCATAGACTTAAGCATCTTGCACACATACCTGCTGCTCCCACTCTGATTGAAAACCCTCTGGCTGAACCCTATAGATGCACTCTTCCAAATACTGAAAAAGCCATTTATACGTTCATCTGCCAGAACTTACAATCATGGAAGACAACAATGTCAAGAAGGATCCGAATGGATTTGAGCATAGCCACTGAAGAAAAAGGTTTCATTATAGTCCAAACCACGTCTTTGATGGAAAGAACCCTTTACAACAAGTCTAGCCTTATAGGTTTTAACCTGTCCATTTACACCAATTTTCTTTCTGAAGATCCATTTGCAGCCTATGGGTTTTACCCCTTCTAGAGCAAAGTTCAAAGTCTATACTTTGTTGGTGTATATGGACTCCATTTTGGTCCATTTTGCATCTAGCCATTTTACCGAGTCTCTTCTCTAAATGGCATACTGGAAGCTAGTTGGCACATCATTGTCAATGATGCAATCCTCTCTATCCCCGTCTATGAGAAAACCTCAGTTTCTCTCGGACAGATGAGACTGCCTACTACTTCCTCGGAGTGGCGTAAGTATGTCCGGTTCTTTTGAATCTTCTGGTTCCACCTCACTTTCAGTAATGGTTTGTGGTTCTGGAACTTCTTCCGATTCTATTGCGCTCCCACTATTTCCTTTAAAAAGATTAATTTTCCAAAAAGTGGGCATTTTGAGAAACAACAATCTTTTGTTCCTCCGCGAAAATAGAAAAAATACCCCATGGAGTCCTTTGGGTATCCCACAAACTTAAACAGTACTGAGTGTGCCTCGAACTTGTCTATATTCTGCTTTTTATAAAAGCTGGACATCCCTAAATTTTCAGGTACTGAAGATAGGGTTTCTTCCCAATCCATATCTGATATGATGTGGTAGGCACAGTCTTAGTATGAACCCTTTTCAAAAAGATATGCAGCTAATCCTAGTGCATAACTTCAGAAGGATGATGATAACTCAGTGTTACTCATTATGGAACGAACCATATCCAATAGGGTTGTGTTTCGTTTCTCCGATACACCATAAAGTTGTGATGTGTATGGAGGAGTAAGTTGAGAGAGATTTCTTTTCTCCTTTTAGGTAATCCAGGAACTTGGCAATTAAGTATCACTACCTTGATCAGATCTCAGTGAGTTGATACTTGTGCCTGTTTGTTTTTACTCTTCAATCTTGTATTCCCGGAATTTCTCAAAAGCCTCAGATTTATGCTTCAATACGAAGACATGTCCTAACCCAGAGAAATGACCCGAAAAAGTAATGAAAGATAGGAATAACCACTTCGTCTATATATTGACATTGGACCTACACAATGATGTGTATGAGTCCTAAGAGCTCGCTCGCCCTTACTCCGTGTCCAGTGAACAGAGTCTTTGTCATCTTTCCTATGAGACATGATTGACTAGTTACATAAGACTGATATTCGAACGAATTCAAATATTCCTTTATATGTAACTACGTCAACCTTGTTTCAATGATGTGACCCTGTCTATAATGCCATAAGAAAGTCCTATTTGATTCTGGAGACTTTCTTATAAGTGTGTTTTGGACGTTTGAAAACTTGAGCTTGATCTAATACGTGCATACTGTTATCTAATGTACCTGACCCAATCAATACTTTGATTTAGGTGGATGTGGATTACATCTCTTACATATGTAAATCCTATCCTTCTTTATATGTAAAGATACAGATATGAAATTTACAAGCTTGACTGGGTACATATAAACAGTTACGTAGAATCAATAACTGCTCACTTATCAATTCTAGATGATATTCCTCTACGGATACAACATACTTGCTCATTCCGTTAGCACCTCAGAGAGTCATATCACCAGCCTTGATAACTCTACGGTTTCTCAATGTCTGTGGAAAAATGAGATCCTGATCTGGTATTATGTACCCAGGAAGTAGAGTTATTTGACAGACTGTTTTCAAACACTAACACACCCGAAGCCGAAGCCACAACATGTTTCGGATCCTGGATTCTGGCTTTCCAAGCCCTGCATCCCTTCTGCCAATGCCCTTTCCCGTGACGATAGGAACATCCTTTCTTTACTACCGTTAGCCTTGAAACTTTTGCCCTTCCCTTTTCTTCTACTTTACAGACACTGCCTATCGGCTTTGTGGAGGCCTTCTTCTTCTCACCCTTGGGTTTTACCTTGGATCTAGAAGAGGAATATTCCCCAATAAGCAGAGCGGGTGTCTCCCTGGTTTCTTTCAGGGTGCCCACAACTAGAAGTATAACTTTCTTCCCCTGGGCGTAAGTAGAAGGTAGGGACTGTAGAAGCAAGTCATCACTCGACTTGTTCTCCAACGTGGTCTCCAGGTCCGTGAGCTGTTCAATACAGCTAATCATTGTAGGGACTTGATTGGTAGGAAAGAGTGTGTTTGTAGTTAACCGCAATCAATAACGGTGTCGCGCGTAGCTAGACCGAGATGAGTACGGGTCGTCCTCTGGGAAACGTGGAACCTTTTACTTTTACTTTAGGTGTATTGAAAGAGAAAGGAGGGATAAAGAATTTTATAGAATGGTTTCTAGATCTACGTTAAACAAGAATGTAAAATATAGATCTAGATTATTTTAAAGATGTAATTAATATAATAAGAGGGCTTATAGGGTTCGTTAGGATTTAGTAGTTATGGACGATTAATTAAAAGTTACCATTTTTATCCATTAATAGATTTAGAACTAGAACGACGGTGATGCGTGTAGATTAGGGTTTCCGGAGGGAAAAGGAATCCCACTCTTAACCCTTATCTCGACACAGAACTCCGTTCATATCTAGCCTTTACCAAAACAATCATTAATCAAATCTCTAATCGCGGTCGGAACTAGCAAAGAATTGCTAGCGCGCCCGATTAGGATGTTAATGATTCTTTTAATAAAGTTCCTAAACTTTATAGGACTTAAAAAGGGTTTAGTTATTTTCATCGTCCATTAGCCTACCCTAATCCTACGAACCCTGACAAGCGGAGAATTACTCGCGCATGTTGGGAGAAGAAGATGAAAAGAAAGAGAGGGAAAACATAATGTAAAAGAAACAATTAAATAAAATAACTACCTTTATTAATCGACTTGAACAAACTACACTTTTAATCCATAGAAAATGATTACAACTAGTTGCTTCTCGATCTTTCCTAAGGAGGTAGTCGAACAGTCGATGATCAGCCTGGATGCGTGAGCGTCGGGAGCTTCGTGATCTCTTCGGCTTGATAGCTTTTCCAAGAGGCTCTCGGTGCCTTTTTATAGTGCAAAGCCAGAATCTTTTGCTTCAAAAGTTGGTAAAATATAGTAGAGAATCATGCCCCAAAATCTTTCCTTCCAACTCCATGACATTGCGGCGGATCCGCGGCCAAAGGGGGGGTATGGCCGCGGATCCGCGGCCAATGGGTGAGATCTCTTGATCAATTTTCTTGTGCTTGCATCTTGTGACATGTGACAATCCTAGGCACCTTCAGAATTCAAAAATCTTTTCTCGGTTGCTTCCAGACTTGGTCTCCAAGTTTTGCTTCTTAATTTGGCAAGATTTCTTCAACAAATTGATTTGTTTGATAAATTCTTCATAACTACTTGGAAATATTCTGCACAACAACTCAAATAAGATTTTAGTAGACTTTGTTCTACTAGGATTAGGTCAATAATATTTGCATACATTTTCCTACCAAATGATAATTAAAATATATTAACACATGGAAAATAATGTTTTTACACATAAACCCTCATATGTATAATATATTATAATAAAGTCCTTTTTTAATATGAAAATGGTAGGAAAAATGTAATACAAATGTGCAGTTTTATCAACTGAACAAATACCCCCAAACTTATCTTTGATCGTCCCGAGCAAACTAGTTTATTTAAGAGGAGAAAAAGAAAGGAGAAAACTAAGCACACTTTCGTAGGCAGACACGATTGCACTGAGCACGTGCAACAAGCCGTTAAACCTCTAGGTGTCCCTAGTAGGAGGAGTGTTGTCTCCTGGGGGTTTTCAGCGGATTACACCCACAAAATCCTATAACAAAAGAAAGATGGTGAAATTTACATATAAAGACAAGAACCATAAAAGAAATTCTTTGAAAAGAAGAGTTTCCAACTATGCTAGCTTTTCAGTTGTCATGAGCCCTATCTTAATAGTCATGAAAAAATGTTAGAAATCACATTACCCCTCAATAAAATATCGTCTTTATTCTTCATTCCTACCTTTCTTCCAAACATTGATCATATAACCCCACGTGTGTGAAATGGACATCCCTACACTCGGAGAATTCAATTCAAGCTATCATACTCTTGTCCATCTACCTTAGTACTTTTTAATTTAATGAATATTAAAGATTTGCTCACACATTTTCATGCGACCGTTAATACTTCTTGAGGTACTAACCAACCGATTACTCATGTGCTTGCTAATTAGGTGATAATATTTTCCTCGTCTTGCACCACCTAAGGCTTAGCAGTGACTCCCAGACCAGTTGGCCTTAGGGCACTAGGTGAAGAGGCACCCTCGCTATATTTTTTTATTGCTGCCTTGGCGATAACAAAACCAGTGTTCATTTTTTTTTCTTTTCACCATTTATATTTTCTTCATTTTTTTTTTCATTTCCTTCATACTTTGGCTCTTGGACAATAGCATTTCAAGGTATCCTCTACTATCCTGAGTTTCAAGACGTGTGTAAGTGCATATAGTAGGGTATCAACATTCAAATGTTTGACTTTCAGAATAGAAACTATTTTTCAGACTTATTTTTATCCTCAGATTAGTGACTTCCTTCATTTTACTAACCCTTAGGACAACAGCTCATAACTACTTATTACTAGTTCGTGTAAGAAAACTTATAATTTTCTTGGTTTTCTTAAACTATTCCAATCTTTTGGATGTAATTTTTCACTTTCTACTCTTTTGTTATATATATATAAAAAAATTTTAATGCCCGGTGTCAAAGATAATTTAGTGAATACAAACCTCCCCCCCCCAAACCTGTTTTCAGCAGTGTCCTCACTGATGTAGCCTTTTGAGAACATGGACCTGTATACTAAGGGAGAGATACAAGGGGTAAAATAATAGTGAAATGAAAAATTCCCCCAAACTTATTCTTTGACACGCACAGATATTCAATCAAATCATTTTTTTACTCACCTCCATTCTTAAAATGTGAAAAAATTATCAAAACATGGAGGTGAGGCGGAGGAATTTTAGTTTTGATAAAGCGGCTCCTGTAAAAACAGGAGCTCCTCCGCGGGGTCAGCAGAAAAATACGGTTTTAATCTATGCCCATTCACTTTAAAAATCGAACCGTTTTTCAAATTTTCGACTTCAACTGCTCCGTGCGGGTGTACATACCGCACCACAAAAGGTCCTTTCCAACGAGATTTAAGCTTACCCGGATGAAGATGGAGACGGGAATCGTAAAGAAGGACTTGTTGCCCCGATGTGAAGGTTTTTCTAGAAAGATTTTTTATCGTGGAACACTTTAGTCCTGTTCTATACTATCACCGCATTATCGTAAGCTTCATCGCGGAGTTCGCTTAGCTCATTCAATTGCAGCTTCCGATAGCTGCCTGCATGCTCAAGATCGTAATTAAGCTCTATAATAGCCCACATTGCCTTATGTTCAATCTCGACAGGGAGGTGGCATGCCTTCCCAAACACAAGGCGGTATGGAGACATACCAAGATCGGTCTTATAAGCGGTGCGGAATGCCCAAAGAGCATCCGTCAATTTGGTTGACCAATCCTTACGGTTTTTCGAAACCGTCTTCTCCAATATCTGTTTAATTTGCCTATTTGAAATCTCAGCCTGCCCGCTTGTTTGAGGGTGATAGGGCGTAGAAAGCTTGTGAGTGATTGAATATTTCCGCATCAAGGCCTCGAAAGACCTATTGCAGAAATGTGTCCCGTTGTCGCTAATGATAGCGCGAGGGTGTCCGAATCGCGAAAAGATATTTTCTTTAAGGAACTTAATGACAACTTTGTTATCATTAGTGCGACATGGTATAGCTTCCACCCACTTCGAGATATAATCAACCGCTAACAAGATATATAGATTCCCAAAGGAGTTGGGAAAAGGGCCCATAAAATCAATACCCCAAACATCAAATATTTCCACAACCAAAATAGGTTGGAGCGGCATCTCATTCCTTCGTGAAATCCGACCCAAATGCTGACATCGCGGACAAGTTTTGCAATGTTCAAATGCATCTTTAAATAATGTTGGCCAATAAAAGCCACATTGCAAAACTTTCTCCGCCGTTTTTCGAGGTCCAAAGTGACCGCCGCATGCCTGATCATGACAAAATGATAACACGCTCTTGAATTCATCGTTAGGGACACACCTGCGAATGATTTGATCGGAACAATACTTGAATATATATGGTTCATCCCAGTAAAAATATTTTACTTGGGATGAAAATCGAAGTTTGTCTTGTTTCGACCAATCGCTAGGTATAAGTCCCGTCGCAAGATAGTTCACGATATCCACGAACCAAGGTTCGTAGGATACATTCAAGAGCTGTTCGTCGGGAAATGAGTCATTTATCGGCACGGTCACAGTTGGCGAAGAAGTGATGCGTGAATGATGGTCGGCTACAACGTTTTCACATCCACTCTTGTCTTTGATGACAAGATCAAATTCTTGTAACAATAGGATCCAACGTATTAGCCTGGCCTTCGCATCCTTCTTCGATAAAAGATGTCGTAGGGCGGAATGATCTGTGTAAACCACAATAGGCGAGCCAATCAAGTAGGGCCTGAATTTCTCTAATGCAAATACAACTGCCAAGAGTTCTTTCTCGGTAGTTGTGTAATTTATTTGTGCATCATTCAAAGTCCTACTTGCATAGTAAATTACATGTGGCATCTTATCAATATGCTGTCCCAAGACAGCACCAATAGCAAAGTCTGATGCGTCACACATAAGCTCGAACGGGTGGTTCCAATCCAGAGATGATAGAACGGGGGCTGTAGTGAGTGATTCTTTAAGTGATTCAAAAGCAGCCTCACAATCCGAATCGAAGTGAAAAGTAGTGTCCTTGGCCAATAGAAGGGTTAAGGGTCTAGCAATTTTGCTAAAGTCCTTAATAAATCTCCTATAAAATCCTACATGACCAAGGAAGGATCGTATATCTTTGACGCAATTGGGACGGGGGAGGTTTTGAATGACATCTATTTTAGCTCTGTCAACCTCAATGCCTTTATGTGAAATTATATGTCCAAGTACAATACCTTCTTGGACCATAAAATGGCATTTTTCCCAATTCAAAGTCAAGTTCTTATCCTTACAGCGGGTAAGAACAGCGTCAAGATTACGAAGGCAGTCCTCAAAGGAGTCTCCAAAAATGGAGAAATCGTCCGTAAAAATTTCCAGAAAATTTTCCACCATATCTGAAAATATCCCCATCATGCACCGCTGAAATGTAGCGGGAGCATTGCATAACCCAAAGGGCATGCGTCTATAAGCAAAAGTTCCGAAAGGACAAGTAAAAGTGGTTTTATCTTGATCCTTTTCGGCGATGGGGACCTGGTTATAGCCAGAGTATCCGTCCAAGAAACAGTAGTATTCGTGTCCCGCTAATCGTTCTAACATCTGGTCAATGAAAGGCAGAGGGAAGTGATCTTTCCTCGTCGCGGCATTGAGTTTCCTGTAATCGATACATACGCGCCACCCAGTTTGGGTGCGTGTTTGGATTAACTCATTAGCCTCATTAGTGATGACCGTGATGCCAGACATTTTAGGGACCACTTGAATTGGACTTACCCATTGACTATCAGATATGGGGTAAATTATTCCACTATCAAGGCACTTGACGATTTCTTTCTTTACCGCCTCCTTCATAACGGGATTTAACCGTCTTTGTGGGTCTCGGGTTGGTTTGGCTTCATCCATCAGATGTATGTAATGTTCAACAATTAAGGGACTAATCCCTTTGATGTCAGCCATTGTCCAACCAAATGCTTCTCGATTCGATCTCAACACTGCCGAAAGTGCATTCTCTTGCTCTAAGGCTAGAGAAGCGGAAATAATCACTGGCAAAGTCTCATTCTCTCCTAAATATGCATATTTAAGATGAGAAGGTAGCGGTTTGAGATCAAGAATTAGCGGAGAGACTATAGAAGGTGGGGTAAGCGAATGATATTCGGACTCCCGAAGAGGTTCAACACTTGCATAAGATATTGACTCGGAAAGTGCTGCTGACTTTTGCAACGAGTCAACGGGTTCAATCTCAAGGTCGGACTCATTGAACATATCCTCACTGTAAAGTGGTGCAAGATCAAACGATGTCTCATTAGTGTTGTCGAGAACATCAAAGCAAAGCTCCTCATCCATGCAGCTTTCGGAAGCTATCTCGTGGATGGAACAAACATCCAGCAATTGAGCAGAAGGTTCTGATGGCTGACTTCCTAGCTTGTAAATATTAAGCTCAATTGTCATTTTCCCGAAGGATAAGTTCATAGAACCGTTACGACAATTAATCACAATGTTAGAAGTTGCTAGGAAGGGTCGACCAAGTATCACCGGGATTTGATTGCGTGGGTTTGCCACAGGTTGTGTATCCAAAACAATAAAGTCCACGGGAAATATGAATTCCCCGACTTTAATTAACACATCCTCTAGTTCGCCCCGAGGTTTGGTGATAGATCGGTCTGCCATTTGGAGAGTACAATGGGCGGGTTTTAACTCTCCAATTCCTAACTGCTCGTATACTGAATAAGGAAGCAAGTTGACGCTAGCGCCTAGATCGAGTAAAGCACGATTAATATTTTTACCCCCAATAGAAATAGAGATTGTAGGACAGCCGGGGTCCTTACGTTTCTTTGGTATTTGTTGGGTAAAAGCTGTGCTAACATTACTCGTCATGAAAACCTTTTTAGGCACTTGAGTTTTTCTCTTCCTAGTGCACAAGTCTTTAAGGATTCTTGCATAAGATGGGACTTGTTGAATAGCATCTAGGAGAGGAATATTCACGCTCACTTGCTTAAACATTTCCATAATCTTCTCCATTTGCGGGTTAGGTCGGTTGGCCCTTAATCGGTTTGGAAATGGAGCTCGATCAATAAGTTTTGGGTCCAACGTTTGTGGAGAAGACTGTGGCGACGGATTCGATCCCAAAATTGGAGTGGGCATCGACTTAGATAGATTTGGCGAAATGTTTGAGCCTTGGGGAAAACGGAGAATAGGCTCGGATGAAGGTGGAAGACTGGAAGAAGAAGAAGAAGAAGGGGTATCAAATGTGTCACTATCATCAAATTGCTCACCCACTTGGTTGTTCAGCACTCTCCCCGATCTCAACGTAGTGACGGCATTCACATTATGACTTTGTGAATGGCCAGGATTCGGTAGGGGTTGAGATGGGAATTTCCCTTTCTCTCTCGCACTCATTGCGGCGTTTAACTGTGCGATTTGGTTTTCTATTGATTTGATACTCTCACCATGGGAGGAGTTTTTCGTTTGGGCATCAATAGAAGACCTCATCTCAGCCGAATTTTGCATGGATTGTTTCATAAACATATCCAAAGTTTATGCAAGTGAGTTGTCAATACCGGCCACTTGTGGTGTAGAAATGTTGGCCGGATTTTGGAAATTCTGTGACTGAAAGGGGGGCTGATTCTGTGGTTGTGGTTGCTGTGGAGGAGGTCTTTGATAATTTCTTTGTTGGTTTTGATTCCAAGCAAAGTTAGGATGATTCCTCCATCCTTGATTGTACGTGGAAGAATAAGGGTCGTTTCTAGGTCCCTGCTGAAAAGCAGCATTAGCTTGAAACGATGCATTCATAGGACATTCTTCCGTTAAGTGTGAAGGATCCGAACAGCAACCACAGACGGTCTTAGGAAGCGTGACCTGATTTAGGGAGAAAGATGAGAACTTGTTTTCAATAGCGTCGAGTTTCTTTTGTATCGCTGCCATTTCGGCTTTCACTGCGATAGAAACGTCGAGCTGGTGAATACCTCCCTTAGTTGTAGGTGGTCTTACGCTTTCCCACTGCAACGTGTGTTCAGCGAGATCTTCCAGATATTTCCATGCTTCACCATCATCCTTAGACATGAAATTGCATTGACACATTGTTTCAAGCATCTGCTTTGTCGCTGGATTAATGCCCTCATATATAATCCGACATAAATCCCATCTTTGTATTCCGTGATGGGGGCATTGGACAAGCAGATCTTTGAAACGTTCAAAGCACTTCCAAAATGGTTCATTGGGAAGCTGGGTGAACTGGTTGATCTCACTCCTAATGTGGGCAGTCTTATGGTTTGGGTAAAACTTCTTAAGAAATGCTACGACGAATTCATCCCAATTAGTGATAGAGTGTGCGGCAGTATTATAAAGCCATTTTTCTGCCAAGTCGCACAGTGTGAATGGGAGAAGACGTAAGCGCATAGCATCTAAAGTCAATTGTGAAGTACCCATCATTGCGCATACGTTTTCGAATTTGGTGATGAAAACGTACGCGTCTTCTGACTCAAGCCCGTGAAATTTGGGCAGCAGATTGATGTAGTGGGGTTTAATTTCGAAATTATCCCCGTTAGGTGGTGGAAGAGATAGACAAGTAGGAAGAGGACCACGAATAGGATAGCATCTCTCTTGGAGAGAGATGCGCGGTGGATTCTGCTCACCTGCGGGCGGTGGCAGCGTGGTGTTATAATTAGATGGAGTGCCGTCCATCACGGTCGATGTGGTGTGTGGTGGGGGAAAAGAAGATGAAGAAGTACCGACTTCGGCGTCGATAGCAGGAACGCGGACAAGACGGGCACTAGGATCCCGTGTCCAGCCGAGCATGCACTAAGCGGGTTTAGTGCAAGTGGCAGCGTGTGTGTGATTTAAAATTGGCTTGTTTTGAAAAATGTGGGACTCAAGACAAATCTCCCTAAGATGCACAAGCAACCCTAGAACTAAGGTCACCTAGGTCCAGTCTCTAGACCGCTCCTAGACTTCCAAAGGACAAGCTGCAGGATCAATCCTTTACCGCCTCCGTACTACCCTTGTAGCCAGGTAAGTGCCAGGTAAGTGGGAAGGAACCACGTCGTGGGCCTAATTAAAAACCACTAGCCTTTGTCACACTTGCCTAGGCACTACAAAAGTAATGCGGATAAACGATAGATTACCCACGACCTTCCTCTGTCCTTATTGAGCGCGACAGTCCTTAGAGTCTGGTCTAGATATTTTTTTAAATTAATGAAGGGTTGATCTATATGCTCGGTTTGTGATTTGTGGTGCTTAGGAAGGGTGATGAAATCCCCACCTAATCTTGATTTGGTCTTTGCCCCTTAAAGTCCGTATTAAATATGCAAAACAAAACCAATCACAAAACTTTTGCAAAAATATTTTTGAGCGGCGCAATTTTGCAAAGAATCCTGCAGAAAATAGATTTTATTGGATTTGAGGAGAGAGAGAAGGAGTTGAGAAAGATACCAGAGAAGATTGATTCCCTAATTCCTCCAAATTGCCGCGATTCCGCCGCAGAAGGGGTGCTTTTGCCGCGGTTCCGCTGCGTGGCAGAAGGAACAGTTGATGAAATTTTTTGTATAGCCTTCTGTGCTCCTCTGGATCTCTAAAAATGTCTCTGTTTCCTGTTCGCCTTAATTCTGTGACTCCAGATCTCCTTGCAAAAGTTCACGCACAAATCGTTAAATATGCAATTTGCAGTTTTGTTTTAATAATGATATGGCTCGTCTAAGAATTCAACACAAATAGTAAAAATAAAAATTACGCACGTTTCCCCGGCAACGGCGCCATTTGATTGGTAGGAAAGAGTGTGTTTGTAGTTAACCGCAATCAATAACGGTGTCGCGCGTAGCTAGACCGAGATGAGTACGGGTCGTCCTCTGGGAAACGTGGAACCTTTTACTTTTACTTTAGGTGTGTTGAAAGAGAAAGGAGGGATAAAGAATTTTATAGAATGGTTTCTAGATCTACGTTAAACAAGAATGTAAAATATAGATCTAGATTATTTTAAAGATGTAATTAATATAATAAGAGGGCTTGTAGGGTTCGTTAGGATTTAGTAGTTATGGACGATTAATTAAAAGTTACCCTTTTTATCCATTAATAGATTTAGAACTAGAACGACGGTGATGCGTGTAGATTAGGGTTTCCGGAGGGAAAAGGAATCCTACTCTTAACCCTTATCTCGACATAGAACTCCGTTCATATCTAGCTTTTACCAAAACAATCATTAATCAAATCTCTAATCGCGGTCGGAACTAGCAAAGAATTGCTAGCGCGCCCGATTAGGATGTTAATGATTCTTTTAATAAAGTTCCTAAACTTTATAGGACTTAAAAAGGGTTTAGTTATTTTCATCGTCCATTAGCCTACCCTAATCCTACGAACCCTAACAAGCGGAGAATTACTCGCGCATGTTGGGAGAAGAAGATGAAAAGAAAGAGAGGGAAAACATAATGTAAAAGAAACAATTAAATAAAATAACTACCTTTATTAATCGACTTGAACAAACTACACTTTTAATCCATAGAAAATGATTACAACTAGTTGCTTCTCGATCTTTCCTAAGGAGGTAGTCGAACAGTCGATGATCAGCCTGGATGCGTGAGCGTCGGGAGCTTCGTGATCTCTTCGGCTTGATAGCTTTTCCAAGAGGCTCTCGGTGCCTTTTTATAGTGCAAAGCCAGAATCTTTTGCTTCAAAAGTTGGTAAAATATAGTAGAGAATCATGCCCCAAAATCTTTCCTTCCAACTCCATGATATTGCGGCGGATCCGCGGCCAAAGGGGGGGTATGGCCGCGGATCCGCGGCCAATGGGTAAGATCTCTTGATCAATTTTCTTGTGCTTGCATCTTGTGACTTGTGGCAATCCTAGGCACCTTCAGAATTCAAAAATCTTTTCTCGATTGCTTCCAGACTTGGTCTCCAAGTTTTGCTTCTTAATTTGGCAAGATTTCTTCAACAAATTAATTTGTTTGATAAATTCTTCATAACGACTTGGAAATATTCTGCACAACAACTCAAATAAGATTTTAGTAGACTTTGTTCTACTAGGATTAGGTCAATAATATTTGCATACATTTTCCTACCAAATGATAATTAAAATATATTAACACATGGAAAATAATGTTTTTACACATAAACCCTCATATGTATAATATGTTGGAGTTAGTGCCCTCAGAGTCAATTATTGGATCACAGGCACGTGATTACAATGATTGAGGGAGGACCTGTCCCAGTAGGACAGTCTTACTCGAGATGATAGTATGCTATCTGGTTTATCTTTATCATCGTGTACTGCTTAGGTGACCTGACAGGTCGCTATTACACGTTCATAGAGCCCCTAGGATTCTTGCTTGACCACCAGCAGTATGAGGGCGATCATATACGTGAGAGCTGGTAGTCTATAAGCACATCCTTAAAAGGTCCCTAATCGTGCGAGTTTCGAGACAGGGCGTCGATACTCCAGAGTAGACTAGTGTATACAGTCGAGACCCCGACGAGGGGCGGTGGCCGGTCTTACAAGCCATTGGTGTCAGTTAGATCACCTAAGATGTATACAGGTGCTCATTGGGTTATGAGTACACCGGACAGGACTCGCCGGGAACATGCTAGTTGGTCCTATACCAGACATCAGATAGCAGTTCCCAGGTGACATGTGTACAGGTTAGTTCATCGACCTGAGGATCGTCATTTGTCTCGTGTGAGTTCCCACTGTACTTTGATTACTACCCTACCACGCTCAAAGGAGACGTGCAAACAGGTTTTAGTTGGGTACAGTCCCGAGCCACATGGAGGCAGTGAGCGTATCTTCAGGGGTTCGTCTCTCCCGGTATTGGGGGTGAGGTCGCGCTGTGTCTAGGAGAGCCATTATACGAAGCCCTCGGCCGAGGCAGGAGATTTACTGATAGGTATTCCAGTAGTATCTCAGGGTGTTCTGGGCTACACTCCGACACGACTTGTACCGCTTTTGGGGGTCTGACTTTACCAACCCCCTAGGCCCGCCATGCGATGCTCATAGACGAACGGACCGGACTGTACGGATATTGTCACTGACAGGCTCAGTAGGGTGTCAGGATGAGTTTGCTCATCGACGTCCCTTTTGGTCAATACCTGGTAGCCCGTTACGTATTGGCTTATACCTCTGACATGCTAGTGGTTAAATCCACAACCAAGGTGTTGATGAGTCTTTAGAGTCCCCCACATTCAGTTACTCAGCTTTCGGGCGAAAAGTTGTAGAGGCCGTATGGAGATATGGCAAGGTCCGATCAGATACGTGCGGTATTGCACGGATCAGGATCGGACAGTTTGTACTACAGGCCGTATGGAGATATGGCAGGGTTCGATCAGATACGTGCGGTATTGCACGGATCAGGATCGAACGGTTATTACTAGCCAGTTTTGGTTTAAGCCGGATCCTAGTATAGTACAGTGTAGATTTTGTCTCATTGCATTTGTATTCCGGTCGGAATACAAATGCGGGTGTGTATACACAGTATCGGGGTTTTCCTGTAATTTATTACGGGACCTGTTTTCTGGAGTTGCCAGTTTGCTTTCCGTTTCGGCCAATTTCCTTTGTATCGTTCATTGGCCGAAGATTGGTGGAGGAGGGCTTATTTGCATTGTTGCAAATAAGTATTTGTGGAGGGGGCTTTTGCATTTTGTTGCATCATGATGGGAGCTCCATACCTTGACTTCTTGACTTCATGATGGTTCATGATGGCTGGACTTTGTTTGTGATGAGTGATAGTTGAGTGTTGGTTTTGCCTTGTTATCATTGGTTCACATGATTTCTTTTTCCCTCTCTCTTGCATGATAGAGTTTCCCACTCATTCTTTTGGTCACTCTCTCTCACCATTCAAAAAGCCATGGCCGGCCACTCCCCTTGGTGGGCTGTCCAAAAATTGTAGTAGGGTTTTGTTGTTCTTTTCATGCTCCAAAAATCCCCAAGTCCCTCAACATAGTTCTTGTATCATCCCTCCACCAAAATGGCAACTCCCATAACCCCAAATGAGACATGGTTCTTCACTACACATTCTACAGCAAACCTTGGGCACATCTGTTAGTTATATGTATGCCCTAGAGGCCATTACTGTACATAGGATGTATATTGTAGTGGATGCTGGGACGTATATAGGGAGGACTTTCTTGCTCGACATGATAGTATGCTATCTGGTTGAACTTTACCTTAACGTGTATACTGATTGTCTCTCTGTTACATGTTGGTAAAGCCCTTAGGATGTGTACTTGACTACCTGGACTGTGATGCGGATCATACTAGTGGGGACATGGTAGTCCATAAGTACATCCTTCAAAGTCCCTAGTCGTGGGTGTATCGAGACGGGGCATCGATATACCAGAGTAGACTAGCGTGTAGCTTCTTGACCCATACAGATGGGCGATGGATGATCCCATATCCATTGGTGTTTGACATCGGAGATGATATACGGGTGCTCAGTAGAGACTGGGTACACTGGACGGACTCGCCGAGAACTCCCAGATGGTATTATACCTCACGTCAGATGGCAGTTCTCAGGTGACACTGGTACAGAGTAGTCTGTTGACCCGAGATCGTCATAGAGTCTTGTGTGGTTCCCACTGTGCTTTGATTTCCATCTTACCACGTCCAAGAGGGCGTGCAAAACGGTGGTTTTTGGGTACAGTCCCGAGTCACATGGAGGCAATGAGCGATAGGAGGGGATTCGTCTCTCCCGGTATAGGGAGTTGATGTTGCGCTGTGTTCGATTGGCTATAACAGGAAATCCCTGGCCAGGGTTGCTGAGATTTACTGGTAAGTGTTACCAGTAGTTTCTCGAAGTGTTATAGACCTCATATCGACACGACTTATCGAGCTATTGGGGTCTGACATTAACCACCCCTAGGCGAGATATGCGACATATCAGACGATCAGACCGGACTGTACGGTAGTGTTACTAGTTGGATTCACTGGAGTGTGAGCGGGCTTGCTCGTCG
Organism: Agapanthus africanus; assembly: GCA_030015575.1. NCBI lineage: Eukaryota > Viridiplantae > Streptophyta > Magnoliopsida > Asparagales > Amaryllidaceae > Agapanthus > Agapanthus africanus. The sequence goes on from CM057349.1 coordinate 247,490,311, forward strand.
ATCTTCAGATCGCTCAATACCCGGGTGGCCGTTACGTTTAGCAGACCGCTTGCGGCTTGTGGGTGTTTGATATGTGTAGAGTGTTTTTCGTCACCCCAGTGAGATGGGAATACGCGCGCGCTTGTCAGGCGTACTACAGATTCCCCCTGCCTAGGGAAGGCTGGGGTTTAATGATTGTGGGGATCCGAATCTCCGGCAGCCGCGGACTAAGCTGCCGTTAATTACCCCTCGCCTTTGGGGCGGGGGAACCTCCGATTAACGGGTTAAACTGGTCATGCGAACTCAATGTGCAGTGTACGTATGTTCTGTTTTGAAAGGGGGGTCTTGGATATATCGGGAGCCACGCAGAGTTTTTACGGGGGTCCCGCTACCCGGATAGCGGGCTGGGGGTCAAGGGGGCTAGCAGCCCCCTTGCGGGGTGCGGGGCAGCGCCCCGTTAGAATTTTTTTCTAACAGGGACAGTGTCGCGGAGTATGTGTATGTGTGCATTTGTATACATATGTATATATATACATGTAAATATAAGTAAAGGGGAAAAAGACATCCAAAGGATGCGTGGGGCCAGCGCCTAGAGCGCTGTGCGCTAAGGTGCTGTGCGCTCAGGCGTGCGCGCACCACGTGTCGACACGTGGGCAACTTGCGCATGAGCGCTGCGCGCAGGTGCGCAAGCGCACGCGCCACGTGTCGGCATGTGGGCGTTTTGCGCAAGAGCGCCGCGCGCAGGTGCGCAAGCGCGCGCGCGCCACGTGTCGGCACGCGGGCGCTTTGCGCACTTGCGCAAGCGCGCCACGTGTCGTCACGCGGGCGCTTTGCGCACTTGCGCAAGCGCGCAGGTGCGCAAGCGCGCGCGCCACGTGTCGGCACGCGGGCGCTTTGCGCACTTGCGCAAGCGCGCCACGTGTCTTCACGCGGGCGCTTTGCGCACTTGCGCAAGCGCGCGCGCCTTGCGCAAGCGCCCAGGTGCGCAAGCGCGCGCCACGTGTCGGCACGCGGGCGCTTTGCGCACTTGCGCGGCGCGCCGGAAAGGACAAGAGGCTTTTAGCCTAAGAAACAGAAGCTGTGCTTCAAAAATGAAATATTTATTATGTATATATATATGGAGTTAAACTCCTGTGATGTTTTGAAGATGATAAAAGGGGTTCTTCTTCTTCCTCTTGTTGTTTGGCCAGATCTTGAAGATCAAGAAATATGAGATTTTAAAAATCACTCCTTTTTGAGATCTGATGGGTGATCTGAGTTCCCCTTTGTGGGTTTTGTGCTGGAAAACTACTTAGTTTTGGAAAAGAAAGAGTAAAACTCTTGATTTAATTCAAAAGAATTGAGAAGGTTTAGAACCTTGGAGAAGGAGCAAGAGGCACAAAGAACCCTAGTTTTTGGGGGGAATGAAAAGTCTATCTTTTATTCATCATCATGTTGCCTTATATAGGCTTACACATTTATATATAGCCCCTTGGGCTTTGCAAAAATGGCATTTTAGCTCATCCCATGGTTCATGTGCCATTTCTTTTTGCACATAAACCATGGGCTTACAAAATATTGGTTTTATGCCCATTTTGCATACATTCATGTATGAAAAAATTACATAAAAATTATTTATTACATGATTTCATTTTTGGCATGGGGAGGGTCGGCCGCTTCATGTTTCGGACTCGACCTGGGCATGGGCCCACTTGACCTAGGCTTGGGCCCACCTGGCTTGGGGTTGACCTTGACTTTGACTCGGTCAACCGGGGTGTAAATTTTTACCCCAACAAAGTGCCCCCCATCAATAAATGCACACCGCACATTTGAGTTGTGTGCATGAAATTGATGGATCTTGAAGCTGAACTTCGAGGTGGAACATCATTCCAGAGGCGAAGCATCATCCCGGGGAGCATGATTCCCGAGAATCGGAGCATCATTTCGATGAGCGGAGCATGATTTCAGGGTTCGGAGCATCATTCCGAAAGGCAGAGCATAATTCCAGAGACCGGAGCATCTTTCCGAAGAGCGGAGCATAATTCCAGAGATCGGAGCATCGTTCCGATGGGCGGAGCATTATTCCAGGGTTCGGAGCGTCGTTCCGAAGAGCGGAGCATAATTCCTGGATTCGGAGCATCATTCCGAAGGGCGGAGCATGATTCCAGGGATCGGAGCATGATTCCAGAGTTCGGAGCATCTTTCCGAAGAGCGGAGCATAGTTCCAGAGATATCGGAGCATCATTCCGAAGAGCGGAGCATAATTCCAGGATCGGAGCATCATTCCGAAGGGCGGAGCATGATTCCAGAGATCGGAGCATCTTTCCGAAAGGCGGAGCATGATTCCAAGGATCGGAGCATCATTCCGATGAGCGGAGCATGATTCCAAGGATCGGAGCATCATTCCAATGAGCGGAGCATGATTCCAGGATTCGGAGCATCATTCCGATGGGCGGAGCATTATTCCAGGGTTCGAAGCGTCGTTCCGAAGAGCGGAGCATAATTCCAGGATTCGGAGCATCATTCCGAAGGGCGGAGCATGATTCCAGGGATCGGAGCATGATTCCAGAGTTCGGAGCATCTTTCCGAAGAGCGGAGCATAGTTCCAGAGATATCGGAGCATCATTCCGAAGAGCGGAGCATAATTCCAGGATCGGAGCATCATTCCGAAGGGTGGAGCATGATTCCAGAGATCGGAGCATCTTTCCGAAGGGCGGAGCATGATTCCAAGGATCGGAGCATCATTCCGATGAGCGGAGCATGATTCCAAGGATCGGAGCATCATTCCAATGAGCGGAGCATGATTCCAGGATTCGGAGCATCATTCCGATGGGCGGAGCATAATTCCAGAGATATCGGAGCATAATTCCGAAGAGCGGCAGACGTTTTGACCGAAGCATAATTTCGATGCAGAGGTTGATTCCCAGGCGAAGCGTAATTTCGATAAGGAAGGCAGATATTCCGAGGCGAAGCATTGATTTCGACACGGGATACATTCTGAGACGGAGCATGATTCCGGCGCAGAGCTTGTTGGCTGACTTGATTTCGAGAGGAAACATAATTTCGACAGGGAAGGCAGGTACACCGAGGCGAAGCATCATTTCGACACGGGGTGCATTCTGAGACGAAGCATAATTTCGACGCAGAGCTTGCTGGTTGACTTGATTCCGAGGTGGAGCATAATTCCGACGAGGAGGTCGTTGGTTGATTCCGAGCCGAAGCATAATTCCGACAGGAAAGGCAGATACACCGAGGCGAAGCATCATTTCGACATGGGGTGCATATTCTGAGACGAAGCATGATTCCGACGCAGAGCTTGTTGGTTGATTTGATTCCGAGGCGGAGCATAATTCCGGCAGGAAGAGTAGATATCCCGAGGCGAAGCATGATTTCGACACGGGGTAAATTCTGGGACGGAGCATGATTCCGCCGTAGAGGTTGTTGGTTTGATTTGATTTGGGTTGACATCAGCATCGCTACACTGGAATATGATACCAGGAGCGAATCATCATTTGTCATGAGAGGGTTTGGGGATTTTGGTTTTTTTTTTGTTTGGCATCTGCATTGCTGCACTGGAATAATGCCAGGAGCAACTCATCATTTGCCCCGAGAGGATTTGGGAATTGGTTTTTTTGGTTTGGCATCTGCATTGCTGCACTGGAATAATGCCAGGAGCAACTCATCATTTGCCCCGAGAGGATTTGGGAATTGTTGGCTTAGGAGACAGGTTTAGATCCCTGTCACCTAAGGCTTTTCCATTTTGTGAGCCGTAAGGGTCTCACAAAGCATTTTCTCCCTACGGGTCGTAAGGATCCCGTAGGTGTATTTTCTCCTTAGGAGTCGTGAGGACCCCCAAGTGTGTTGCTCCTTTGTGAGTCGTAAGGATCTCACGCGGGAATTTTCTCCTCACAAAGTCGAGAGGACTTTGCGAGTGCATATCATTTCCCTTTTTTTTTTTTCTTTTACTTTTTTTTTTGGAGAGATCGGGATTGTTTTACGCCCGTGGATTGTATACGGTTTTGCAGGATGTATGATCCAGACCGTAGGGCCAGAAACATTTCAGGACTTCGTTGGCGTCTGCATCGCTGCACTGGAATATGGTACCAGGAGCGACTCATCATCCGCCGTTGGTATAAGATTTGGAATTTGGTTGGCGTCTGCATCGCTGCACTGGAATATGGTACCAGGAGCGACTCATCATTCGCCACTTGGGGATTGGGGAGCGATGGCTTAGGAGACAGGTTTGGATCCCTATCACCTAAGACTTTTTAATTTTATGGGCCGTGAGGGTCCCATAAAAGCATTTTCTCCCTACGAGTCGTAAGGATCCCGCAGGTGTATTTTCTCCTTAAGAGTCGTGAGGACTCCTAAGTGTGTTTTTCCTTGGTGAGTCGTAAGGATCTCACGAAGGTTTGTTCTCCTCATGCATCGTGAGGACACATGAGTGGGTCTTTCCAATGAAGCATAATTCCAAAGGCGGAGACCAGCCACGTAACTGGTGGTTGCGGTGGGGCATGGGTATGCTGAGAATTATTTGAGCCCGTGGATTGTATACGGTAGTCAATTTGGGGACTGGCCGTAGGGCTGGAAGAATTTTGGGAATTTGAATTTTTGTTGGCGTCTGCATCGCTACACTGGAATATGGTACCAGGAGCGACTCATCATTCGCCGTTGTTTTTTTTGTTTTGTTTTGTTTTTTTTTGTTTTTGTTTTTTTTTTTTACCGCGATTGCTCTACCATTTCAGCTTTTCTTATCGCGAAGGTCGCGATTGCCCTATCATTTCGGCTATTTATTCGCGGTTGCCCCATCATTTCGGCTTTATTTTTATTTTTATTTTTACTCGCTGATTTTTATTGCGAGTTGCCCTATCATTTCGGCTTTTCTTTATTTTTCTTTTATTTACACATTTTTTTTACATTCCCAGTTTAACGACTTAGAGGTCGATTGTTCCCAGTTTAATGACGTGGTGGTCGATTGTTCCCAGTTTAATGACGTGGTGGTCGATTGTTCCCAGTTTAATGACGTGGTGGTCGACTGTTTTCAGAGAAAGGCATATGTCTGAGAGAATCCGTTTCACGAAGAACTTCAGTCTCCGTTTGTATGAAATTGGCGGTCGCGTCTTGACTGTTTACTAACACGCCTTTGGACAGTTCTATCTCTCCTGCCTTATATTGCTTTTCGACCCAATCTTTGAAGACGAAGCAGTCCTCAATGGCATGGCCTATCACTCTGTGATAGGGGCAGTATTTGGGGTCGTCGGTCCTATTCGCTTCCTGCGGTCTTTTTGACTCTGGCAGTTGTAGACCGTTCTTCAGGGCGTCTTTGAATATTTTACGGATTTTGTCCCTTCTGAAGGAATAGACCTTATCCAGCTTCTCTTTCAGTGGAGATTCTCCTCCCTCTCCGAACACTGGCTTCCGAGGTTGGTTAGCGCTAGGCCCGCTCACCCCTTGCTTATTTCGGTTAGCCGAAGTGTTGAAAGATTCAGAATCATCGGAATTTCCGCCTTTGCGATTATCGTCCTTTCGGTTTTTCCAGGACCTATTGTTATTTTGGGAATCCGAGGAGGACTCCTGCTTTGAGCGCTCCAGCATTTGAACTTTCCTGGTCAGCTCTTGGAATGTTTTGAGACCCGCGGTGCATAGAAACGGGGTCATCCAATTGTTGAGATTTCCGACGAGGAGACTGACAGATTGGTCCTGCTCTATCAGCGGTTCACATTTGACAGAGAGATTGCGCCATCGGGTTATAAAATCCGTGCAGCTTTCGTTGTTCTTTGGCTTTGTCCTTACGAGCTCGGCAATGGTGATCTTATCGCTGACGCTCATGAATCTTTGTCGAAACAAAGACTCCATTTGGACGAAAGTAGCAACGGAGCCATCCGGTAGGCTCGCGTACCAGTCGAAAGCAACATCGGTCAAGCTATTAACGAACTGGCGGAGGAGAAGCGCATCATTGCCCCCAGTATTCCCGCAAGAGGCTTTGAAGTGGGCGATGTGCTGATTCGCATTTCCCGTCCCATCGAATCTTCCGAATTTGGGGATGACATAGCCGCTAGGAAATTCTACCAGATCATACTGAGCAGGATATGGTCTCCCACTACTGCTGATATCTTTTTGCGCTTCGGCTTCGGCTACCAAGGTTTTGACTTTGTTGGCAACCAAATCCATGATTTGATCTTGAGTTAGCGGGCTACTGTCATCGGTAGCCAAGAGATTTGCTGAGATAGGATGCGACTGATTTTCATGCGGTCCGCCCACTTTTGGATTTGAGGGAACGGGCGTCGGCTGTCTCGGGACACCATTTTCTGGTCCATGAGCTGAGCCCTGTGCTTGATTGGGCGGCTGAGGGGCAAGTTGGGCCGTAAGCCGTAAGACGACATTTGTCAAGTCGTCGATCTTTGAGTAGAGCTTGGCCATCTCCTTATCTTTGCTTCTGAGCTGTTTTCGGAGCTCTTGGAGAAGTTGTTGCTCTGCGGTCTTAGGACGGAAAGTTGGCTCATCTTCGCTTTCCGAGCCTGACTCCTCATGAATTGAGGGCTCTCTCTGCCTATCAGCCTCATCGAGAGGGTTTTCATCATCCAGCGGAGGCGGCTGTTCTTGGGAAGTGGCAACCACATTCAAGCCAGATTGGATTTGAGATGTGGTGGCCCCGTCCTTGCTCTTGCTGCGCGTGCCCACCACGTAGACAGTGTGGATAACACATTCAGCCATCCCCTCATCTTTGGCGGGGTAACCCTGTTCTTCGAACCTCATGAGGTTTATCCTGGCAGTAGCCCTAGCCCTTTTATTGGCTCTATATCTGAGCCTTTTCTCCCTCAGCTTCTCGATTTTGAAGGCTTGGAGGGCATCTGCTACCCGGGAAGCCATTGTGAGTTGATCAGAGGGGAGCTTAGAGGAGACACCCGATCGAGCAGTGGTCAAGGGCACCGCTGGAGCTTGCTCGGGATGCGTTGTAGCTTTATTGGTGTTGATGGCCTTGCCCCTAGCTGGGGCCAAGGAAATTCGTTCAGACACCGACTTGCGTTTAGGTTGGGGCGCCCTTGAGATCACCACATTTGGCCTCTTGCCTTTCGAGACCGGTTTTTCTGCCACCAGGGCTTGAGGAGCTGGGATGGCGCCAACTGGCATGAACATGATAGAGCCGAATGGTAGCAGCGGCTCCTCCCATTGTCGCGCAAGACTGGCCGGGAGGACCGTCCTGGAGTCTATCTTCATCGTGTAAGAGACGGGAGCCGTGCTGAGAGATGAGTTCATCACTGGAGACATTGTTGAAAGGTGACTGCTTGAAGACCTGCATGAAAGAGCATTATTTTAGTATAAATACAGATATGTACATTGATTGAGTTCGCATGAACGCTTAACCCGAAATATGAGAGGAGAGATTCGTCCCACCGGGCGTGCCAGAATGTGTAGAGTGTTTTTCGTCACCCCAGTGAGATGGGAATACGCGCGCGCTTGTCAGGCGTACTACAGATTCCCCCTGCCTAGGGAAGGCTGGGGTTTAATGATTGTGGGGATCCGAATCTCCGGCAGCCGCGGACTAAGCTGTCGTTAATTACCCCTCGCCTTTGGGGCGGGGGAACCTCCGATTAACGGGTTAAACTGGTCATGCGAACTCAATGTGCAGTGTACGTATGTTCTGTTTTGAAAGGGGGGTCTTGGATATATCGGGAGCCACGCAGAGTTTTTACGGGGGTCCCGCTACCCGGATAGCGGGCTGGGGGTCAAGGGGGCTAGCAGCCCCCTTGCGGGGTGCGGGGCAGCGCCCCGTTAGAATTTTTTTCTAACAGGGACAGTGTCGCGGAGTATGTGTATGTGTGCATTTGTATACATATGTATATATATACATGTAAATATAAGTAAAGGGGAAAAAGACATCCAAAGGATGCGTGGGGCCAGCGCCTAGAGCGCTGTGCGCTAAGGTGCTGTGCGCTCAGGCGTGCGCGCACCACGTGTCGACACGTGGGCAACTTGCGCATGAGCGCTGCGCGCAGGTGCGCAAGCGCACGCGCCACGTGTCGGCATGTGGGCGTTTTGCGCAAGAGCGCAAGCGCAGGTGCGCAAGCGCGCGCGCGCCACGTGTCGGCACGCGGGCGCTTTGCGCACTTGCGCAAGCGCGCCACGTGTCGTCACGCGGGCGCTTTGCGCACTTGCGCAAGCGCGCAGGTGCGCAAGCGCGCGCGCCACGTGTCGGCACGCGGGCGCTTTGCGCACTTGCGCAAGCGCGCCACGTGTCTTCACGCGGGCGCTTTGCGCACTTGCGCAAGCGCGCGCGCCTTGCGCAAGCGCCCAGGTGCGCAAGCGCGCGCCACGTGTCGGCACGCGGGCGCTTTGCGCACTTGCGCTGCGCGCCGGAAAGGACAAGAGGCTTTTAGCCTAAGAAACAGAAGCTGTGCTTCAAAAATGAAATATTTATTATGTATATATATATGGAGTTAAACTCCTGTGATGTTTTGAAGATGATAAAAGGGGTTCTTCTTCTTCCTCCTGTTGTTTGGCCAGATCTTGAAGATCAAGAAATATGAGATTTTAAAAATCACTCCTTTTTGAGATCTGATGGGTGATCTGAGTTCCCCTTTGTGGGTTTTGTGGTGGAAAACTACTTAGTTTTGGAAAAGAAAGAGTAAAACTCTTGATTTAATTCAAAAGAATTGAGAAGGTTTAGAACCTTGGAGAAGGAGCAAGAGGCACAAAGAACCCTAGTTTTTGGGGGGAATGAAAAGTCTATCTTTTATTCATCATCATGTTGCCTTATATAGGCTTACACATTTATATATAGCCCCTTGGGCTTTGCAAAAATGGCATTTTAGCTCATCCCATGGTTCATGTGCCATTTCTTTTTGCACATAAACCATGGGCTTACAAAATATTGGTTTTATGCCCATTTTGCATACATTCATGTATGAAAAAATTACATAAAAATTATTTATTACATGATTTCATTTTTGGCATGGGGAGGGTCGGCCGCTTCATGTTTCGGACTCGACCTGGGCATGGGCCCACTTGACCTGGGCTTGGGCCCACCTGGCTTGGGGTTGACCTTGACTTTGACTCGGTCAACCGGGGTGTAAATTTTTACCCCAACAATATGATCATCACCTGCTGCCGGCGTATTGACGAGTCTTTAGAGTCCTACACAGAGGTTTCCTGGCTCAAGCGAAACGAAATAGGAGCGCGTATGAGATATGTTCGGGACCGAGAATAATACATGTATGTGATACCGTTTTCCATTCTCACGATGAATGTGTCGAATGGTTGTATGCGATATAACCTAGTTATCGAATCAAGGATTGATTCGATAAATCGATACATTGCATATTAGTCGGTTATATGCGATATGACCGGATCGTTAAATCAAGTGTTGATTTAATGATTTAATGCATAATTATATATTTGATATATTACTTTGCATTAACTAGTATTGGTTCACTTTAAATGGATTTTCTCACTTTTTGTGCACATTGTATATGTGATATACTTTTGTACACAAGATTGTATCATGTTTGATGATACATGCTAGTTTGGGTTTGTGTAAAGAATTAAACCATGGTTACTTAAGTGGTTAGGGTTTCATTTCCTTTTCTCATTTATTTATTTCATTTATTCATTTTGAAATAAATAAGAATAAAGAGAAAGAATGGTGGCTTTATTTGTAGTTTAGTTGAAGCTTCATGAAGCTTTGACCAAAGTCCACCATTCTTATCTCATTCTTAACCCTAACCATTCAACTAACTTAGGTTAATTCTCTACACATTACCATGGTTAGATTATGATAAACATTCTTTTTATTTTTATTTTTCCATTTTTTGGAATAACTTATCATAACAATTTCTATCTTCTTCTTCATCTTGACACATGAAGAAACATTCACTTCATCAATGGTGGATTGATGAAATGAGTGAGAAATCCAATTCTAAAGTCTACCCACTTCCTATTTCTTCATCCTCTACCTCTTACCAAGTAGTAGAGTGTGTTTCCTTCACAAGTTTTCATGGCTTGGTGAAGGTGGAGCTTGATCTAGTGATGCTTCGACGTAGATCATCTTCGGCACGTTGTCGACGACCTAGCCCGGTCTTTTCTCCGATGAAACCACCGTGAGAGTCATGGTTCGATTTGGACAGCGGAGAGGACTTCATTGCGGAGCCGTGGAGGTGGAGCACCAGATCTACAAAGGTTGTATTTCCGTATTCTTATAGTTAAGTGTTAACTAGTTTACTTTTCGCCTAGAAATCTAGCCTACGATCCGTTCTAGGGTTTCTCGGCACCGTTTAAATTTGAAATTGGCATGGTTGATGCCTTGTGAGACCTCATTAGGGTGCCTAGGAACCCTACAGTGGTATCAGAGCCTAGCTAGAGCCTTAGGCGAAGTCTAGACGGAGTTTGAAGTCCGAACAAACCCGAAACCCCAAACCAAAAATGCTCTCTGTCCTTTTTTCAAAAACGTGGTTTTTTCAACATTAAAAATGCTTAAAAAATTCAGCAGAGAAATCTAAGAATTGCGGCGCAAAAAGTTTCTGATGAACAGTACATATTGCGGCGGAACCGCGGCAGAAGCTTGGCTTCTGCGGCGGTTCCGCGGCAAAAAGGTGACATCATCAATTCCTGTTTGCACAGTAACTCCTATTTTATTATGCTGGATTTTCTGGGAATTTTTAATTTTTATTCAAGAGTTGAATTTTTAGGGGTTGTTTTGGGGATTCGGTGTTTCGATCGGAGTATCAAATTTTGTCTAAGTGGCTTTCCGGATAAATTTTAGAATATGTTAAAAAGTTCGACCGGATATAAATACCCAATTTTTTCCCTATCTGGAAATTTCCAAGTGTTGGATTATTCCGTGGTTTAACGACGTTCTAAGTAGTGCAAGTAATGCGATGGTCCCTCTAGAAGACAACAAACCTTAACTCGATTATGTGACCGTCTTGAACTGCCCTTTGAACCTTCGGGTTTAGGGCAGTACGGCGTGCCACATGTGAGGCGTTGGCTTGACCCTTCTACGGCTGGACCGTTGGTACTGAGGCACGAACTGAATGTTGTTAGACTCATATTTCATGTGTTGATCTGTATCGGGAAAACTTGGGTGTTCGATTGTTCGATCGGAAAGTTTGACATTTTCTATTTATCCGGAATGGGATACAATAATTGGAATTCACAAATAGTTATGAGATAACGGAATGAATATTATAAACATAGCAGTTTAGTCTCACTTGATCGGTTGCCACGGAATTTTGATGTGATCAAAAGTCCGTCGCAATCACGTAGTGTACGCGGATACTCGCCGGGTAAACTTAATAGACAGCCTCACTCCATAGCCCCGACCAAGTGACTGTAGGAGAACCCCGTCGCCGAAAGCATCCGTCCGGGTGCTCGCGGTAGCAGTGTTCCGCCTTGGTGCACTTCGTCGACGGTATCGGGGGTGCGGCCGTCTACTGAAGTTTGCGACGAGCATTCAATCAGGATGTCGGGAATCCTGTTGAATTGCCCGACTTGATATTGAAAAGTGTTTTCGATTTTGAGACTAAAATGCGGGGTTTATAATTGTTAGGCATGCGATGTCTAAGTAATTCATTTAGTCAGGCATGCGATGTCTGAGGTGATTGCGGATTCCAACTGTTGTAGTTTTACACTTTCTTTTCTGTGACCGTAAGTGTAATATGTGATATCGCCGGTTTCGTTGCTATATGCCAACGACAATTGGGATGCGCATATTTACTTACGTTGATGACATGTGATGTTATGTGTTGCTGGATATGTTATATTGGATCGTCGTGTTTGAATAGCCGGGGTTTTTTATGTGAGATGAGTGTTTTTCATTATCATTCATGTAAAAACTTGTATGTAATATTCTTTTATTGGGGCGCTTCCAGGTTGCGGAAGTTGTCACCGTTTGTATATTATTTACTTTTCCGCACTAGGATAGACCCAAGGAGGAGGGCACAAGTAACCGGGTTCTGGAGTCCAATGGGAGACCTACTCGAGGAGTCGAGTCCGGGTCTCCTAACTCCAGAATTGGTAGGGTTGCTTGCCGCTCTCGTAGGGGTCTAGGGGTGTGGGTTTGGCTATTCATCACGACCGTGGAATCCGTGTTTTATACTGGCTCGTATTGAAAATACGGACGTCCTAGTATATCCAATGTTTCATATGTTTCTTCTGCTGCGATATCTGTGATGTGATCATGTGATGTTCTGTGATAGATACAGTATATAGTATATATGATATATTATATAGACGTTACTTATGTTTTACACCCGTGCTAGCCCTGCCCCGCTCTGCCGTTAGTTACCTAACCTAACGGTGCACGAGGGGACATCGAGGCGAATGCGGATGGCATAAGTGTACGTCGTATTTATCTGTGATGTTTAGGTGCTTAAATGATGGGACTTCATTAATGTGATTAATGAAATAAAAGAAACCTTAGATGTTGTAGAATCGAATTTCAAAATAAAACAGGTAGCTACAGTTCTTGCTTTGCACAGCGGTATATGTGATATATCCTGCACCTCATTCGACGAGGAAAGGACCGAGATCCCTTCACCGGGAGTGACTCGTTTAGCAATAACTGGCAGATGCTACACACTCGGTTTGTCATTTGATTGCTTTTAAGTGTTTTTCCTTTGCACAGTGATATATGTGATATATCCCGCACCTCATTCGACGATGAAAGGACCGACGATCCCTTCACCGGGAGTGACTCCTTTAGCAAAACTAGAAAAGCCTCAAAAGCACTCCATTTTAAAATCATTTGATTCTACAACGATATCAAGTTCATTACGCAATAGGTTTTCAGAAAAACCTGTCGTAGCCCTCCGTCATTTCAGATAAGTCCTATTTAGTATTCGTGCTACGTTTGTTGACCTCCGTCAAGGCGTAGTGTGCGGTAGCTAACTAGTATTTATCTGCTTATGCATATGATGCAGATTGGATTAGGGTAGTCGTGCGACCTTGTTGACCTCCGTCAAGGGTCGTGCAGGTGGGTTTAATTCGATCAAGAAATGACGGGTTGAACTTGACTAGTAGCCTATGGTTTGTTGACCTCCGTCAAGGTCATAGGATGCTAGGGGCAAAATGTTATCGGGAATTTCAAGTGTTGAAATTTGCAATGAGATTGCATACCTTCTATGAGATAGTTGGATCCCGATACCCGCTGCGAGTAAGTGTTACTCCTGGGAGAGTTTTATACGTTACAATTAGCCGATCAAGTAGGTGTCTAGAAAGGTGTTAACGAGGTTACGCCTCTGGGAAAACGAGGTTTACATTAATTAGGTTCGTGCGAAAGCACGGGGGACCTCCCTCAAAGTACCGACACTGGCCTGGCTGAAAGATTGGTGAACTTGTAGTGTGTAATTAATCCCGGCTAGTCTTTCCTTTTAGGGTTTGAAGGAAGATTTGATAAAAAGCAGTGGGAGCCATCCTGATTAGATAAAATTATAACCAATCTATTCTTGCAAGAGCGCACGCTGAGTGTTTTCTTCTCTCTCTCTCCTGGTAGCGACCATATCACGCCTTAATCAAGATAATAATACGGATTATTGACCGAACCCGCTTGTTATACTGAGCTGGGGAACGTTGGTCCCGCTCCAACTTATAATTGTTATAAGACAGAGCAGGAAATTGGGGATTACCAGAATTCCCGTGCCGCCCAAACGAAGAGAGTGCATGATGATGCATCATCTTCGGGTGTGTTCATTACAGAGAACTGTTTCTCAGTATCCTTTACGTCCTGGGTATGTGATACCAGATCAGGATCCCAGATATGTAATCTGTTACATAGGGCTACAGAAAGGTAGAGAACTGAGAACGGGTGATAAGTTTCATGAGGCAGAAAACGGGGCAAGTGTTGCAGCCAAGTCTGTTGGTCACTGTCACCCTGTATTACCAATACATTGATTCTGAACGAATGTTATTAGATACCGAACCTGATATACAAAATCATATCACTCTCTTTATTAGTAAAGAAATGATAAAATTTTGTATTGTTGGATAATGTTTTGGACATTTCCTATATTAAAAGTTGATCGGTTCAGGCACGTTATCTAAAAGCATTGATGTTCTAAATCAAACTACAGTTCTTAGTATATGGAACACACACAAGAGGAAGAGTTCAGAAATGAACGAATTCTTCTTGAGGTATTGTAGACTAGGTTATATCAATGCGACCCGACTAGCTGAAGTTACATTTAGATGCATATTTAAATCAGTTTGAATCTACATCTTGTGAAACTTTCCAGTCATGGCGCAAAGATATAATGACACCAGCTCTGTTTATTGGAAACAGAGAAAGAGTTAGTGAACTCTTGGGATGATGCATGTTGATGTATAAAGGTCCCCTGTCTACACATGCCAAGACCGGTTCTTTGTACTTCATTATATTCTCTGATAATCTCTCAAGATTCAGACATATGTTCCTGTTGAAACACAAGTCCGAACCTTTTGAGATATTCACAGAATATGATTTAGAAATAGAGAACCAAAACGGGTATAAGTACTATGTCCTTTGATGAGATCAAGGAGGAGAATACTTGTGCTTGGAATTCCTGGACTATTCTAAAGGAGAATGAGATTCTCTCTCAGCATTACTCCTCTGTATACACCATAGCACGATGGTATATCGGGGCGGAGCAGATACACCCTATTTGATATGGTGTGCTCTATGATGAGTACTACTGAGTTACCTATTTCTTTTTGGGAGTTATGCACTTGAGAAGATGCATACCTATTGAGTAGGGTTCAAATCAAATCAGTTGCCTACCGCTTCATATGTGATATGGAAAGGGAAGAGCCCATATCTTAAGCTGGTTAAGATTTGGGGTTGTCCGGGCTATGTCTAAAAGCAAAATCCGGACAAGCTCGAGGCAAGGACTGTTAAGTAGAACTGGAAATGTTCCAGCTATACAAACTGCAGCTGATGATTTGATAGAGCCAAAGGATTCAGTAGATTCCAATGAACCTCAGCCTCTCCGCCGATCTAGTATGGTTCCTCACCCACCTGAGAGATACTTCGGTTTCTCTATGACAGTGGGAGCAAGGACTGCATCATGAGATGATGACCCAACTAGTTTCGAGCTGGCCATCTGGAGTGGGACTCTGTAAGAATGGCTGGATGCTTAGCGATCTGAGATGGAGTCCTTTTACACCAACAAAGTATGGACTTTGGTTGCTATATCTGAAGGGTTAAATCCCCATCAGGAGCAAGTATATCTTGAGAAGATTACTTGGTGTAGATGGAAAAGTTGAGACTTTCAAAGCTAGACTTGTTAAAGGTTTTCGTCATCAACCAGGCGTGGATTATGTTGAAACCTTTTCTAAGGATCTATGCTTAAGTCCATCCAGATCCTACTTGCCACGGCTACATACCATGACTACGATATCTGGTGGTTGGGTGTCTTGACTGCTTTTCTAAATGATGATTTGGAAGAGAGCGTCTATAAGTACACAGCCAGAGGGCTTCGTAGACAGTGGGAGCAGCGGAAACGTGTGCAAGATGCTTTATAGGATTAAAGCAGGCATCGCGGAGTTGGAACATCTGTTTTGATGTGTTAGTCAAAGAGTTTGACATCATCAAAATGGTAGATGAACCTTGTATATACAAAAAGGTAGTAGGGAGTATGGTGGTGATCCTCGTAGAGTACGTGGATGACATACTCTTGATGGGGAAGAAGTTTCTTATGCTACGCTGGATCAATCTCCGTTTATCACAAAGATTCTCCATATAGGATCAAAGTGATACCTACTAAATCCTGGATTTTGGATCTATGAGATAGATCTAAGTGGATATTAGGATTCTCACTAGTTATAGTGAGATGGTATCAATTGATCCTGGGGAAAATCACTGGAAGTGTTCCAGGGTGATAAAGACGACTGAATGTCAGTCGCAGGCATTGTCTTTACCCTCAGTAAAGGGACGGTATGTTGGAAGAGTTCCAAGCTAGATACCGTGACATACTAGACGATAAAGGCAGCATACATCGCTACTTAAGATGCTACCAAAGAGGCTGTTTGGATGTATATTGGTTCATGAGATGAACTATGTTCCTCCCATTGTGTGACAATGGAGTTGTGGCTTATGCCAAGGAACGCAGGTCCCATCAGTGATCCAGACATATTCTAAGGCAGTATCACCTGATCATGGAGATGGTTGATCTCCAGGGAGATCGAGGTAAGGAGAGTAGACTCAGAGGACAACACAGCGGATCCACTCACAAAGGCCTGTTCCCAGAGAGAGACTTTTATGGGATGGTTGAGTATGAGATACTGCAACCACTGCTATCAGATGGCCCTAGTGCAAGTGGGAGATTGTTAGTTATATGTATGCCCTAGAGGACATTACTGTACATAGGATGTATATTGTAGTGGATGCTGGGACGTATATAGGGAGGACTTTCTTGCTCGACATGATAGTATGCTATCTGGTTGAACTTTACCTTAACGTGTATACTGATTGTCTCTCTGTTACATGTTGGTAAAGCCCTTAGGATGTGTACTTGACTACCTGGACTGTGATGCGGATCATACTAGTGGGGATATGGTAGTCCATAAGTACATCCTTCAAAGTCCCTAGTCGTGGGTGTATCGAGACGGGGCATCGATATACCAGAGTAGACTAGCGTGTAGCTTCTCGACCCATACATATGGGCGATGGATGATCCCATATCCATTGGTGTTTGACATCGGAGATGATATACGGGTGCTCAGTAGAGACTGGGTACACTGGACAGACTCGCCGAGAACTCCCAGATGGTATTATACCTCACGTCATATGGCAGTTCTCTGGTGACACTGGTACAGAGTAGTCTGTTGACCCGAGATCGTCATAGAGTCTTGTGTGGTTCCCACTGTGCTTTGATTTCCATCTTACCACGTCCAAGAGGGCGTGCAAAACGGTGGTTTTTGGGTACAGTCCCGAGTCACATGGAGGCAATGAGCGATAGGAGGGGATTCGTCTCTCCCGGTATAGGGAGTTGATGTTGCGCTGTGTTCGATTAGCTATAACAGGAAATCCCTGGCCAGGGTTGCTGAGATTTACTGGTAAGTGTTACCAGTAGTTTCTCGAAGTGTTATAGACCTCATATCGACACGACTTATCGAGCTATTGGGGTCTGACATTAACCACCCCTAGGCGAGATATGCGACATATCAGACGACCATACCGGACTGTATGGTAGTGTTACTGGTTGGATTCACTGGAGTGTGAGCGGGATTGCTCGTCGATCTTCAGATCGCTCAATACCCGGGTGGCCGTTACGTTTAGCAGACCGCTTGCGGCTTGTGGGTGTTTGATATGATCATCACCTACTGCCGGCGTATTGACGAGTCTTTAGAGTCCTACACAGAGGTTTCCTGGCTCAAGCGAAACGAAATTGGAGCGCGTATGAGATATGTGCGGGACCGAGAATAATACGTGTATGTGATACCGTATTCCATTCTCGCGATGAATGTGTCGAATGGTTGTATGCGATATAACCTAGTTATCGAATCAAGGATTGATTCGATAAATCGATACATTGGATATTAGTCGGTTATATGCGATATGACCGGATCGTTAAATCAAGTGTTGATTTAATGATTTAATGCATAATTATATATTTGATATATTACTTTGCATTAACTAGTATTGGTTCACTTTAAATGGATTTTCTCACTTTTTGTGCACATTGTATATGTGATATACTTTTGTACACAAGATTGTATCATGTTTGATGATACATGCTAGTTTGGGTTTGGGTAAAGAATTAAACCATGGTTACTTAAGTGGTTAGGGTTTCATTTCCTTTTCTCATTTATTTATTTCATTTATTCATTTTGAAATAAATAAGAATAAAGAGAAAGAATGGTGGCTTTATTTGTTGTTTAGTTGAAGCTTCATGAAGCTTTGACCAAAGTCCACCATTCTTATCTCATTCTTAACCCTAACCATTCAACTAACTTTGGTTAATTCTCTACACATTACCATGGTTAGATTATGATAAACATTCTTTTTATTTTTATTTTTCCATTTTTTGGAATAACTTATCATAACAATTTCTATCTTCTTCTTCATCTTGACACATGAAGAAACCTTCACTTCATCAATGGTGGATTGATGAAATGAGTGAGAAATCCAATTCTAAAGTCTACCCACTTCCTATTTCTTCATCCTCTACCTCTTGCCAAGTAGTAGAGTGTGTTTCCTTCACAAGTTTTCATGGCTTGGTGAAGGTGGAGCTTGATCTAGTGATGCTTCGACGTAGATCATCTTCGGCACGTTGTCGACGACCTAGCCCGGTCTTTTCTCCGATGAAACCACCGTGAGAGTCATGGTTCGATTTGGACAGCGGAGAGGACTTCATTGCGGAGCCGTGGAGGTGGAGCACCGGATCTACAAAGGTTGTATTTCCGTATTCTTATAGTTAAGTGTTAACTAGTTTACTTTTCGCCTAGAAATCTAGCCAACGATCCGTTCTAGGGTTTCTCGGCACCGTTTAAATTTGAAATTGGCATGGTTGATGCCTTGTGAGACCTCATTAGGGTGCCTAGGAACCCTACAATGTCGACTAGCCAGCTTCGTGCCCGAGTTGCCTCGGCATTGAGGTGGGAGCCCGTAAAAGATGTAGGCGATGTGGTGCACTTCCGGCGACGAGGTGGAGACATGACATTCCGCGGGAGATCGGGACAATGACGAGAAGACCGGAGGACTCGGATCAGTCGGTATATCTCTATTCCCCATCTTGTAGTTAGCTAGGACTAGTTAATGGGTCGATCCGGGTTTTAGTGCGCGGTGGTGCCGGTTTGCTAGTTTGCAAAATTAAAGTTAACCATCGCTTCCGCATTTGGCCTCGGGATGGAGGCCGGGGCGCCGCCGTGCACTTACAGTGGTATCAGAGCCTCGCCATTAACTTAGTCTAGCTTTGTTTAATGTGTTTACATTTCTGATCGACCAAAATTCCAAAATCCGTGTTTTCTTCACATCAGTTTTCTGTTGAATTTTTTCTTGCTCGAAAAATTTTTCAGGTTGCAGAAAAGTGATGTACTGGAAATTATAAGAACACTGTAGAAATTCGATACAGTGACTCCACAGTGGGAGCGCGGAACCGCGGCCAAACACCCCTTTAGGCCGCGGTTCCGCCCCACTATGTTGAGATCACTGCATCAAATTCCATCAGTTGCTTTCTGGGTTTAAATTAGGATTTTTGGAATATTAATTTTGGGCCCAGAATTTCTTGATGTGCTACAGTAGTACTTGGGGCCCACTTGTTAAAATTTGATCGATCGGATATTTTAAACACATAATTTCACAGTATTTACATTATATCTGCGACCGTGAATGTCACTTGATCGGTAAATCCTGTCTAACTGCTATAGCCCGGTTAGACGGATTTGCGAACGTGACATTCACGTTGATGTTCTGTGTTATGCTGTGATGTTGCGGATCGGTCGTGGGGGATAGCCTGATCCAATGCTAGTACAGTTTTGTTGTATTATGTACATTTGATATTGCGGGGCGAGCGTCCGACATGTGGACTGCCGTCACTCCCTGTTTGTATTATTATTTTGGGACACGACCAGGTTGCGGTCGATGTACCCGTTGTATGTATATTTTACTTTCTGTACTAGGATTGCCCCGCGGAGGGGTGCACGGGTAGCCGGGTTCTAGAGGGCAACAAGCCCGCATCTCATGGCATTGAGACGGAGGGGGCTTCACTCTAGAATTGGCGGGCTATTCGCCGCACTCGTAGGGGGTACAGGTTGACCCAGGAGGGGTGCCCGAGTTACCGGATTCCGTGAAGTGCTGGGTGGTCCATTCACGTCGCTGAAGGGGGCTGCCTCGCTTCAGGTTTTGGCGGGTAACTTGCCGCGCCCGTAGGGGTCTAGGATTTCATTGCACAGGCTATCCACACGACCAGGGAACGTCGGGTTTCAGTAGTGGCTCTGTGAAACCCGGGGATCCCAGATATCTGTATTGTTCTGTGATGCTGTACATTTCTGTGATGTTGCATTTTATCACGCCTTGAGCAAATATAATATATTGGTAAATATATATTAGTAGATGTTGTATATGTTTTGCATCCGCGCTAGTCCAGTCCCCGCTCTGTCGTTAGTTAGCTAACCTAACGGGTAATGACGGGACCTAGTGGCGAATGCGGATGGCGTATACGTACATCAGTATATTTTCGTTCTTTGTGGTGTGATCAATTGATGGGACTGCGTTGATTCGTATCAATGCAAGTTAAAAACAAACCTAATCTGATGTTGTTGGAACACTTTTCAAAAAGCTGTTATTGCAAGGACGTTCACTTTTGTTTTGCATCGTGGTATTCAGTTGGAATATCCTGCTCCTCAGTCGACGAGGCAAGGGCCGAGATCCCTTCACCGGGAGTGACCCCTTGGACAAAAGTTTGCGTCAGGGCAATAACTTCACTATAGCCGATTGCTTTTGCTTTGCATCGTGGTATTCAGTTGGAATATCCTGCACCTCATTCTATGGGGAAAGAGCCGAGATCCCTTCACCGGGAGTGACCTCTTTAACAACGGTCTTCGTCACTATATTTTCAAAAAGCTATCCGGTTCCTTCAACGATATCAAGTTCTTTACGTTAAAGGTTTTCGCCAGAAACCATTCGTAGCCCTCCGTCGTTTCAGACGGGTAGCACGTAGTATTCATGCTATGTTTGTTGGCCTTCGTCAAGGCATAGTGTATGGTAGCTGTTTGTTGCCTTTCTGCAGCATAGATAGATGCGTTGGTTTGGGACAGTCGTATAGCCTTGTTGGCCTTCGTCAAGGGCTTGTGCGGGTAGGTTCAAATCAACCTGGAGAATGACGGGTAGAACTTGACATGTGACTTATGATTTGTTGGCCTTCGTCAAGGTCATAAGAGCATGGGGAAAAAATCACATCGGGAGTTTCAAAAGAACTGAAACTTGCCAGATATGCGCATACCTTCTGGAGTATGATGATGTGAGCGGATTCCGTCACGTTATCATGCGATGATAGTTGGATCCCGATTCCCACTGATGAGTTGGTTTACTCCTCGGGTGATCCCGACTAATTCTTCTTTCGGGTTTGGAGAAGAATTTGACGGTACAGTGGGAGGTTTCCAGATTAGATAAATTGGTAACCATTCTGATCTAGGTTAGAGTGCACGCTGATTGTTTCTTTTCTCTCTCTCTTTGGCAGCGACCATTGACCCGACCCTAAGACTATGACTCAAAGACTAAAATTAACCGAACCTTCTTAAACACTGGCTTTTGGATTATCAGAGTTGCAAACCTCATTGCCACTCCTACTTTTACCCTTTTCTCCAGGACACCCTGTATTACTACGAACGTCCACTTCCATTGGAAAAAACCATCGTATGG
Source organism: Agapanthus africanus (assembly GCA_030015575.1). Lineage (NCBI taxonomy): Eukaryota > Viridiplantae > Streptophyta > Magnoliopsida > Asparagales > Amaryllidaceae > Agapanthus > Agapanthus africanus. The sequence continues at coordinate 247,511,600 of CM057349.1, forward strand.
TTATATACGAACTCGAAGGAATTTATTCGAGGATGGTTTCAGGTGTAGGGCTCCTAGGAACACTAGTGAAGGCTCACAAGGCATCAACCATGCCAATTTCAAAATTTAACGGTGCCGAGAAACCCGACTATGGACCGTTGGCTAGAATTCTAGGCGAACAAAGTAACTAGTTAACACTTAACTATAAGAATCGGAAATACAACCTTTGTAGATCCGGTGCTCCACCTCCATAGCTCCGCAATAAATTCTCCTCGCTGTCCATAACAAGTCCCGGGCTCTAGCGTCGGCTTCATCGGAGAATGGACGGGCTAGGTCATCGATGTCCATGCCGAAGATGATCTACGTCGAGGCATCGCTAAATCAAGCTCCGACTTCACCAAGTCAAAAAACTTGTGAAGAAAACACACTCTACTACTTGGCAAGAGGTAGAGGATGAAGAAATAGGAAGTGGGTAGACTTTAGAATTGGATTTCTCACTTGTTTTCATCAATCACCATTTATGAAGTAAGCTTCTTCATGAAGTGAAGAAGAAGAAGAAGATGATAATTGTTATGATAAGAATTGAATTATTGGATAAATAAATCAATACTTATCATATATTAACCCTTGGTTAATTGTAGAGAATGGACCATGGTTAACTTGGATGGTTAGGGTTAAGCATGAGACAAGAATGAAGACTAAGTCAATGCTTCAAGAAACTTCAACTAAAAACAAAAATAGCAACCATTCTTTTCTCATCTTTTCCAAAAATAAATAAACAAATAAATAAGTAAGAAAAAGAGAACCCTAATCATAAACTTAACCATGGTTTAATTCTTTACACTTAACCAAGTAAACATGTATCATCAAACATGATACAATCAAGTGCACAAAACTATATCGAATATACAATGTGCACATCCGAGTGAGAAAATCCATTTAAAGTGAACCAATACTAGTTAATGCAAAGTAAAATATCAAATATATAAATATGCATTAAATCATTAAATCAACACTTGATTCAATGATCCGGTCATGTCGCACACAACCGACTAGTATACAATATATCGGCTTATCGAATCAACGCTTGAATCGATAACTAGGTTATATCGCATACAACCATTCGATACATTTATCGCGAGAATAGAATACGGTATCACATACACGCATTATTCTCGGTCCCGCACATATCTCATATGCGCTCCTATTTCGTTTCGCTTGAGCCAGGAAACCTCTGTGTAGGACTCTAAAGACTCGTCAATACGCCGGCAGCAGATGATGATCATATCAAATACCCACAAGCCGTAAGCGGTCTGCTAAACGTAACGGCCACCCGGGTATTGAGCGATCTGAAGATCGACGAGCAAGCCCGCTCACACTCTAGTGAATCCAACCAGTAACACTACCGTACAGTCCGGTCTGATCGTCTGATATGTCGCATATCTCACCTAGGGGTGGTAAACGTCAGACCCCAATAGCTCGATAAGTCGTGTCGATATGAGGTCTATAACAATTCGAGAAACTACTGGTAACACTTACCAGTAAATCTCAGCAACCCTGGCCAGGGATTTCCTGTTATAGCCAATCGAACACAGCGCAAGATCAACCCCCTATACCGGGAGAGACGAATCCCCTCCTATCGCTCATTGCCTCCATGTGACTCGGGACTGTACCCAAAAACCACCGTTTTGCACGCCCTCTTGGACGTGGTAAGATGGAAATCAAAGCACAGTGGGAACCACACAAGACTCTATGACGATCTCGGGTCAACAGACTACTCTGTACCAGTGTCACCAGAGAACTGCCATCTGACGTAAGGTATAATACCATCTGGGAGTTCTCGGCGAGTCCGTCCAGTGTACCCAGTCTCTACTGAGCACCCGTATACCATCTCTGATGTCAAACACCAATGGATATGGGATCATCCATCGCCCATCTGTATGGGTCGAGAAGGTACACGCTAGTCTACTCTGGTATATCGATGCCCCGTCTCGATACACCCTCGACTAGGGACTTTGAAGGATGTACTTATGGACTACCATGTCCCCACTAGTATGATCCGCATCATAGTCTAGGTAGTCAAGTACACATCCTAAGGGCTTTACCAACATGTAATAGAGAGACAATCTGTGTACACGTTAAGGTAAAGAGCAACCAGATAGCATACTATCATGTCGAGCAAGAAAATCCTCCCTATATATGTCCCAGCATCCACTACAATATACATCAAATGTACAGTAATGGCCTCTAGGGCATACATATAACTAACAATCTCCCACTTGCACTAGGGCCATCTATAGGAGTGGTTGTAGTATCTCATACTCAACCATCCCATAAAAGTCTCTCTCTGGGAACAGGCCTTTGTGAGTGGATCCGCCGTGCTATCCTCTGAGTCTACTCTCCTAACCTCGATCTCCTTGGAGATCATCCATCTCCATGATCAAGTGATACTGCCTTAGAATATGTCTGGATCACTGATGGGACCTGCGTTCCTTAGCATAAGCCACAACTCCATTGTCACGCAATGGGAGGAACATAGTTCATCTCATGAACCAATATACACCCAAACAGCCTCTTTGGTAGCATCTTAAGTAGCGATGTATCCTGCCTTTATCGTCTAGTATGTCACGGTATCTAGCTTGGAACTCTTCCAACATACCGTCCCTTTTCTGAGGGTAAAGACAATGCCTGTGACTGACACTCAGTCGTCATTATCACCCTGGAACACTTCCAGTGATTCTCCCCAGGATCGATTGATACCATCTCACTACAACTAGTGAGAATCCTAACATCCATTTAGATCTATCTCATAGATCCAAAACCTCGGATTTAGTAGGTATCAATTTGATCCTATATGGAGAATCATTGTGATAAGCGGAGATTGATCGAGCATAGCATAGGAAACTCTTTCCCTATCAAGAGTATGTCATCCATGTACTCTACGAGGATCGTCATCATACTCCCTACTTCCTTTTTGTTTATACAAGGTTCATCTACCATTTTGATGATGTCAACTTCTTTGACTACTTCATCAAAATAGATGTTCCAACTCCGCGATGCCTGCTTTATCCTATAAAGCATCTTGCACACGTTTCCGCTGCTCCCACTGTCTACGAAGCCCTCTGGCTGTGTACTTATAGACGCACTCTTCTAAAACATCATTTAGAAAAGCAGTCATGACACCCAACCACCAGATATCGTAGACATGGTATGTAGCCGTGACAAGTAGGATCTGGATGGACTTAAGCATAGATCCTTAGAAAAAGGTTTCATTATGATCCATATCTGGTCAATTATGCAAACCTTTAACCAGTCTAGCTTTGAAAGTCTCAACTTTTCCATCTACACCAAGTAATCTTCTCAAGATATACTTGCTCCTGATGGGGATTTAACCCTTCAGATATAGCAACCAAAGTCCATACTTTGTTGGTGTATAAGGATTCCATCTCAGATCGCTAAACATCCAGCCATTCTTACAGAGTCTTACTCTCGATGGCCTGCTCGAAGTTAGTTGGGTCATCATCTCATGATGCAATCCTCGCTCCCACTGTCATAGAGAAAACGAAGTATCTCTCAGGTGGGTGAGGAACCCTACTAGATCGGCGGAGAGGCTGAGGTTCATTGGTAACTATTGAATCCTTTGGTTCTTTCAAATCATCAGCTGCAGTTTGTATAGCTGGAACATTTCCAGTTCTACATAACAGTCCTTGCCTCGAGCTTGTCCGGATTTTTCTTTTAGACATAGCCCGGACAACCCCAAATCTTAACCAACTTAAGATATGGGCTCTTCCCTTTCCATATCACATATGAAGCGGTAGGCAACTGATTTGATTTGAACCCTACTCAATAGGTATGCATCTTCTCAAGTGCATAACTCCCAAAAAGAAATAGGTAACTCAGTAGTACTCATCATAGAGCACACCATATCAAATAGGGTGTATCTGCTCCGCCCCGATATACCATCGTGCTATGGTGTATACAGAGGAGTAATGCTGAGAGAGAATCTCATTCTCCTTTAGAATAGTCCAGGAATTCCATGCACAAGTATTCTCCTCCCTGATCTCATCATAGGACATAATACTTATACCCGTATTTTGGTTCTCTACTTCTAAATCATATTCTGTGAATATCTCAAAAGGTTCGGACTTGTGTTTCAACAGGAACATATGTCTGAATCTTGAGAGATTATCAGAGAATGTAATGAAGTACAAAGAACCGGTCTTGGTATATGTAGACAGGAGACCTTTATACATCAACATGTATCATCCCAAGAGTTTACTAACTCTTTCTCTGTTTCCAGTAAACGGAGCTATGGTCATCTTATCTTTGTGACATGACTGGCGAGTTTCACAAGATGTAAATTCAAACTGATTTAAATATGCATCTAAATGTAACTCAGCCAGTCGGGTCGCATTGATATGACCTAGTCTACAATACCTCAAGAAGGATTCGTTCATTTCTGAACTCTTCCTCTTGTGTGTGTTCTGTATACTAAAGAACTGTAGTTTGATTTAGAACGTCAATGCTTTTAGATAACGTGCCTGAACCGATCAACTTTTGATATAGGAAATGTTCAAAACATTATCCAACTATACAAAATTTTATCATTTCTTTACTGATAAAGAGATAGATATGATTTTGTATATCAGGTTCGGTATCTAATAACATTTGTTCAGAATCAATGTATTCATAATACAGGGTGACAGTGACCAACAGACTTGGCTGCAACACTTGCCCCGTTTTCTGCCTCATGAAACTTATCACCCGTTCTCAGTTTTCTACCTTTCTGTAGCCCTATGTAACAGATTACATATCTGGGATCCTGATCTGGTATCACATACCCAGGACGTAAAGAATACTGAGAAACAATTCTTGTAATGAACACACCCGAAGATGATGCATCAGCATGCACTCTCTTCATTTGGGCGGCACGGGAATTCTGGTAATCCCTAATTTCTTGCTCTGTCTTATAACAATTATAAGTTGGAGCGGGACCAACGTTCCCCAGCTCAGTATAACAAGCGGGTTCGGTCAATAATCCGTATTATTATCTTGATTAAGGCGTGATATGGTCGCTACCAGGAGAGAGAGAGAAGAAAACACTCAGCGTGCGCTCTTGCAAGAATAGATTGGTTATTATTTTATCTAATCAGGATGGCTCCCACTGCTTTTTATCAAATTTTTCTTCAAACCCTAAAAGGAAAGACTAGCCGGGATTAATTACACACTACAAGTTCGCCAATCTTTCAGCCAGGCCAGTGTCGGTACTTTGAGGGAGGTCCCCCGTGCTTTCGCACGAACCTAATTAATGTAAACCTCGTTTTCCCAGAGGCGTAACCCCGTTGACACCTTTCTAGACACCTACTTGATCGGCTAATTGTAATGTGTAAAACTCTCCCACGAGTAACTCTTACTCGCAGCGGGTATCGGGATCCAACTATCTCATAGAAGGTATGCAATCTCATTGCAAATTTCAACACTTGAAATTCCCAATAATATTTTTCCCCGAACGATCTATGACCTTGACAAGGTCAACAAACCATAGACCGCAAGTCAAGTTCTACCCGTCATTTCTTGATTAAATCAAACCCACCCGCACGACCCTTGACAAGGTCAACAAGGCCGCACGACTACCCTAACCCAATCTGCATCATATGCATAAGCAAATAAATACTGGTTAGCTACCGCACACTGCGCCTTGACAAGGTCAACAAACGCAGCACGAATACTAAACAGGATTTATCTGAAATGACGGAGGGCTACGACAGGTTTTTCTGAAAACCTATTCCGTAATGAACTTGATATCGTTGTAGGATCGAATGAATTTTTAAAATGGAGTGCTTTTGAGGCTTTTCTAGTTTTGCTAAAGGAGTCACTCCCGGTGAAGGGATCGTCGGTCCTTTCCTCGTCGAATGAGGTGCGAGATATATCATATATATCACTGTGCAAAGCAAAAACTTTTAAAAGCAATCAAAAGACAAACCGAGTGTGTAGCATCTGCCAGTTATTGCTAAAGGAGTCACTCCCGGTGAAGGGATCTCGGTCCTTTCCTCATCGAATAAGGTGCAGGATATATCACATATACCGCTGTGCAAAGCAAGAACTGTAGCTACCTGTTTTATTTTGAAATTCGATTCTACAACATCATTAGGTTTCTTTTATTTTCATTAATCACATTAATGAAATCCCATCATTTATATACCTAAACATCACAGATAAATACGACGTACACTTATGCCATCCGCATTCGCCTCGATGTCCCCTCTTGCACCGTTAGGTTAGGTAACTAACGGCAGAGCGGGGTAGGGCTAGCGCGGGTGTAAAACATAAGTAACGCCTATATAATATATCATATATACTATATACAGTATCTATCACAGAACATCACATGATCACATCACAGATATCGCAGCAGAAGAATCATATGAAATATTGGATATACTAGGACGTCCGTGTTTTCAATACGAGCCAGTATAAAACACGGATTCCACGGTCGTGATGAATAGCCAAACCCACACCCCTAGACCCCTACGAGAGCGGCAAGCAACCCTACCAATTCTGGAGTTAGGAGACCCGGACTCGACTCCTCGAGTTGGTCTCCCACTGGACTCCAGAACCCGGTTACTTGTGCTCTCCTCCTTAGGTCTATCCTAGTGCGGAAAAGTAAATAATATACAAAGGGTGACAACTTCCGCAACCTGGAAGCGCCCCAATAAAAGAATATTACATACAAGTTTTTACATGAATGAAAATGAAAAACACTCATCTCACATAAAAACCCCCGGCTATTCAAACACGACGATCCAATATAACATATCCAGCAACACATAACATCACATGTCATCAACGTAAGTAAATATGCGCATCCCAATTGTCGTTGACATATAGCAACGAAACCGGCGACATCACATATTACATTTACGGTCACAGAAAAGAAAGTGTAAAACTACAACAGTTGGAATCCGCAACCTTCTCAGACATCGCATGCCTGACCAAATGAATTACTTAGACATCGCATGCCTAACAATTATAAACCCCGCATTTTAGTCTCAAAATAGAAAACTCTTTTCAATATCAAGTCGGGCAATTCAACAAGATTCCCGACATCCTGATCGAATGCTCGTCGCAAACTTCAGTAGGCGGCCGCACCCCCGACGCCGTCGACGAAGTGCACCAAGGCGGAATACCGCCATCGCGAGCACCCGAACGGATGCTTTCGGCGACGGGGTTCTCCTACAATCACTTGGTCAGGGCTATGGAGTGAGGCCGTCTATTAAGTTTACCCGGCGAGTATCCGCGTACGCTACGTGATTGCGACGGACTTTTGATCACATCAAAATTCCGTGGCAACCGATCAAGTGAGACTAAACTGCTATGTTTATAACATTCATTCAGTTATCACATAACATTTGTGAATTCCAATTATTGTATCCCATTCCAGATAAACAGAAAATGTTAAACTTTTCGATCGAACAATCGAACACCCAAGTTTTCCCGATACAGCTCAACACATGAAATAAGTCTAACAACATTCCGTTCGTGCCTCAGTACCAACGGTCCAGCCGTAGAAGGGTCAAGCCAACGCCTCACATGTGGCACGCCGTACTGCCCCAAACCCGAAGGTTCAAAGGGCAGTTCAAGACGGTCACATAATCGAGTTAAGGTTTGTTGTCTTCTAGAGGGTCCATCGCGTTACTTGCACTACTTAGAACGTCGTTAAACTACGGAAAAATCCAACACTTGGAAATTTCCCGACAGGGGAAAAATTGGGTATTTATATCCGGTCGAACTTTTTAACATATTCTAAAATTTATCCGGAAAGCCAAATAGACAAAATTTGATACCCCGATCGAAACACCGAATCCCCAAAACAACTCCAGAAAATTCAACTCTTGAATAAATTTTAAAAATACCCAGAAACTCCAGCATAATATAATAGAAGTTACTGTGCAATCAATTGAGGATGACGTCATCAAAGTGCGGCGGAACCGCCGCAGAAGCCAGGCTTCTGCCGCGCTTCCGCCGCGGTTTGTACTGTTCATGGAAAAAAAATTGCACCGTAATTCTTATAATTCCCTGCTGAGTTTTCTGCATATTTTTAATTTTGAAAAAACCCAGTTTTTAAAAAATGTACAGAGAGCAAGTTTGTGATCGGGTTTCGGGTTCGTTCGGACTTCAAACTCCGTCTAGACTTCGCCTAAGGCTCTAGCTAGGCTCTGATACCACTGTAGGGTTCCTAGGCACACTAGTGAAGGCTCACAAGGCATCAACCATGCCAATTTCAAAATTTAACGGTGCCGAGAAACCCTACTACAGACCGTTGGCTAGAATTCTAGGCGAACAAAGTAACTAGTTAACACTTAACTATAAGAATCGGAAATACAACCTTTGTAGATCCGGTGCTCCACCTCCATAGCTCCGCAATGAAGTCTCCTCGCTGTCCATAACAAGTCCCGGGCTCTAGCGTCGGCTTCATCGGAGAATGGACGGGCTAGGTCATCGATGTCCATGCCGAAGATGATCTACGTCGAGGCATCGCTAAATCAAGCTCCGACTTCACCAAGTCAAAAAACTTGTGAAGAAAACACACTCTACTACTTGGCAAGAGGTAGAGGATGAAGAAATAGGAAGTGGGTAGACTTTAGAATTGGATTTCTCACTTGTTTTCATCAATCACCATTGATGAAGTAAGCTTCTTCATGAAGTGAAGAAGAAGAAGAAGATGATAATTGTTATGATAAGAATTGAATTATTGGATAAATAAATCAATACTTATTATATATTAACCCTTGGTTAATTGTAGAGAATGGACCGTGGTTAACTTGGATGGTTAGGGTTAAGCATGAGACAAGAATGAAGACTAAGTCAACGCTTCAAGAAACTTCAACTAAAAACAAAAATAGCAACCATTCTTTTCTCATCTTTTCCAAAAATAAATAAACAAATAAATAAGTAAGAAAAAGAGAACCCTAATCATAAACTTAACCATGGTTTAATTCTTTACACTTAACCAAGTAAACATGTATCATCAAACATGATACAATCAAGTGCACAAAACTTTATCGAATATACAATGTGCACATCCGAGTGAGAAAATCCATTTAAAGTGAACCAATACTAGTTAATGCAAAGTAATATATCAAATATATAAATATGCATTAATTCATTAAATCAACACTTGATTCAATGATCCGGTCATGTCGCACACAACCGACTAGTATACAATATATCGGCTTATCGAATCAACGCTTGAATCGATAACTAGGTTATATCGCATACAACCATTCGATACATTTATCGCGAGAATAGAATACGGTATCACATACATGCATTATTCTCGGTCCCGCACATATCTCATATGCGCTCCTATTTCGTTTCGCTTGAGCCAGGAAACCTCTGTGTAGGACTCTAAAGACTCGTCAATACGCCGGCAGCAGATGATGATCATATCAAACACCCACAAGCCGCAAGCGGTCTGCTAAACGTAACGGCCACCCGGGTATTGAGCGATCTGAAGATCGACGAGCAAGCCCGCTCACACTCCAGTGAATCAAACCAGTAACACTACCGTACAGTCCGGTCTGATCGTCTGATATGTCGCATATCTCACCTAGGGGTGGTAAACGTCAGACCCCAATAGCTCGATAAGTCGTGTCGATATGAGGTCTATAACAATTCGAGAAACTACTGGTAACACTTACCAGTAAATCTCAGCAACCCTGGCCAGGGATTTCCTGTTATAGCCAATCGAACACAGCGCAACATCAACCCCCTATACCGGGAGAGACGAATCCCCTCCTATCGCTCATTGCCTCCATGTGACTCGGGACTATACCCAAAAACCACCGTTTTGCACGCCCTCTTGGACGTGGTAAGATGGAAATCAAAGCACAGTGGGAACCACACAAGACTCTATGACGATCTCGGGTCAACAGACTACTCTGTACCAGTGTCACCAGAGAACTGCCATCTGACGTAAGGTATAATACCATCTGGGAGTTCTCGGCGAGTCCGTACAGTGTACCCAGTCTCTACTGAGCACCCGTATACCATCTCTGATGTCAAACACCAATGGATATGGGATCATCCATCGCCCATCTGTATGGGTCGAGAAGGTACACGCTAGTCTACTCTGGTATATCGATGCCCCGTCTCGATACACCCTCGACTAGGGACTTTGAAGGATGTACTTATGGACTACCATGTCCCCACTAGCATGATCCGCATCATAGTCCAGGTAGTCAAGTACACATCCTAAGGGCTTTACCAACATGTAATAGAGAGACAATCTGTGTACACGTTAAGGTAAAGAGCAACCAGATAGCATACTATCATGTCGAGCAAGAAAGTCCTCTCTATATATGTCCCAGCATCCACTACAATATACATCAAATGTACAGTAATGGCCTCTAAGGCATACATATAACTAACATCAGGTTCTGGAGAAAACGGATAGGACTATTCAGTTGTCTTTTCCTTTTACCTTCTCTCAGGTTGCGAGTACTCCTTGGTTTAGGAGATAGTACACTTATTACGCAAATTGGATAGTCTTCTTCCAAACCATAGGCAGGTGCCGACCGGTAGGGAATGAAGAAAACCAATTAGCCTAACGATGGTATACAGAAGGTATTAAGTTAAGACAAAGCAAGGGATTAGTAAGAGGGCAAAGTAAATTACGACTGATATTCACGACCAAACCAAGTATTTCATTACCACTCCCACATCACCCTTGTATTTCTCCAGGACACTCCGTATCACTACGAAGATCCACAGTTTATTGGATACTCCATCGTATGGTTATATACGAACTCGAAAGGAACTTGTTCCAGTTCGGGGATGGATTCTGGTTCAGGAGAAATAGGAATAAGGTATATTCGGTTGTCTTTTATCTTCACCTTCTCTCGCATTGCGAGTGCTCCTAGGATCAGGACAGTACACCCATTATGCTTATTGGATAGTCTTCTTCCAAACCATAGGCTGGTGCCGAACAGTAGGGAAGGAAGAAAACCATTTGGCCTAAGGGGTGTGCAGAAGGTAATGACTAAAGACATATAAAGGAATTTGGAGAGGTGGCAAAGAATTATACGGTTGCAGTCGTGAATTTGGAAGAGGCATTACTTGGAATACCGGGATACCCCATTGAAACATTTCAATGTTTCAGTTTCACTGTGTACTGTTAAAGGAAAACTGATTTCCCGATTAGATACTTACTCTAGGGTATGTATTTACCAGGTATGATTCTCACATCTGTATGGTTTTACAGATGTTGAGTGGGAGTAAGTTATTGGGAATTAGGTGATCTTCCTCATTATATCGGGATTCGTTGTATTCAGTGATATTTGAGGAAATCACCTGGGCTGTTTGCCGGTCGGAAAATATTTGGTTTTGAATATCCGCTGTTGTGCACCAATTTTAAATTGATATATCTGTACGTCTATTTTCATAGAGTGAGATATACCTTTTTGAAATTATGTCTATGACATTTACCTATATCAGTGGATGGTTAGGTAAGGAGCATTAAACAGCGGTGTAATTCTTCTTAACCATAAGTACAGTTTTCAACCTACGACACACAGTGAATGAGTTATCAGACTCAAAGGACTTATACAAGGTATTGTATGTTGTCCAGGGTCCATCAGGATAGAGGGGTTGGTCCTCGTACTATATTCGGTTTACTTATGACTTCTCTAGTTTTTAGACAGGTGTTTCGTGGAAACACAGGGTCCGAATTTTGAGAAGTTTTAGGTATTTGAATAGAGTAGAGAACCAGGTGTAGCAAGTATCGGGATTCTTCAAAGTGATCGAAGATGTAGATACTTGTATATGGTATTCAGTTGAAAGTAATGGTTAAGAGAACTTGCTTCTCTTTCAGGTTACTCATAATTGGAAGTATTCCTAAGTTGAGTAACGTTGATCGGCCTCCTTCCATTTAGTTGACATGCACTGGGGACAGCTGCATGATTTGAATCTGGTTCAATTAAATCAGTGCCTCTGGTTCTATATTGGATATAGAACAGTTCATATCTTAACGATGTTAAGGTACGGGGAGTTGTCCGGCTTATGATTAAAACCAGACACTGGACAACTCAAGGCACGTTTCTGTAATGGCTGTTTGTGGGTTGACCCAAGCTATGACGCGGGTTGATTTTCTACCATCTGGAAGATCAATAGTGATATTGTTCTTGACTCGCCACAGTTTTATTAAAAATGGATTTTTTCAGAAAACAGTAGTGGGAGTATGGTAGAACTGGAAGTGATTCCAGAACCACAAGCGATTACTGAAGATTTGATAAGGAACCTAAAGATTCAATCTGGATTGACATTCCATTAGCCACTCCACAGATACGGTGGGTAACTTCAGGCACCCGAGAGGTACTTCGGTAGCCTCAAGGACGGTAACAGGGAAGTTCTTGTTTACCCACACTTGCCATTGCTGTTGTTCCAGGCTGCGAGACCCGGCAGGAGAATGAGTATAGCGTCGTTCTGAACTGGCTTCAGAAGTGTACGTGTATATGACTCTGCCAGAGGGTTGTCGTAGTCAGTGGGAGCAGCGGAAGCATTGGTGGACAGGTGGCTCATGTCTATTTATAGACTAAAGCAGATATAGCGGAGATAGATCATCCATTTCTGATGTGACAGTCATAGGTTTGACTTCATCAGAATAGAGGATGGATCTGTTAAGAAGGTAGTAGGGTGTGATGTCCTGGTATTTGGATGACATACACAGAGTAGGAAGTGATATTTCTATACTACGATCGGTTATACTTTGGTCGTCACACAGTGGTTTCTCCACATGGGACTTGGATATTATATCAGACATACTGGTTACTAGATCTATGGTTTTAGATCTAGATTTGGGTAGTTTCCCAATCAGGGTACTTAGACAGCATTCTAAGAGTATTTAGAATGGACGACTCCTGGCACGGTAGTGTACCTGCAGGTGATGGAGTCACCCTCTCTAAAGGTGTCTTACAGACTAAAGGGGAGAGGGATGTGCATGATCGGCAGATCACTTTCTCAGGCAATTGAGTCAATCATGAGATGTCAAGTACCACACCAGATGTTGTTCTTGCACTAGATGCAATAAGTTGATGTTGATCCAATCCTAGAGAAACAGTCGGAAGCAGTTTTAGAACATAAGTGGATGTTCTAGGGATATGATAACGACAGCCTCATTCGGGAGACAGTTATCATTCCAGGCTTCCAAGGTGACATGGATGACAAGGAGGTTGTCAGAGTTATAGTTTTTCCTTCAGACGAGGGGCAGTACTTTGGACAGGTGGTCTAAGGCAATACTGAGGGTGGCATGGCGCAGGATATGTTAGTTGTATGTATGCCCTAGAGGCCAGTATTGTAAAGATGGTGTATATTATATTGGATGCTTGGACATATATAGAGATGACTTTCTTTCTCGATATGATAGTATGCTATCTGGTTGCTCTTTATCTTAACATGTACACTTGTCTCTTTAAACTGTCTTATAGTTACATGTTGATAAAGCCCTTAGGATGTGTACTTGACTACCTGGACTATGATGCAGATCATACTAGTGGGGACAAGGTAGTCTATAAGTACATCCTTCAAGGTCCCTAGTCGTGGGTGTATCGAGACAGGGCATCGATATACAAGTGTAGACTAGCGTATACGCTTCTCGACCCATGAGATGGGCGATGGATGATCCCATATCCATTGGTGTTTGACATCAGAGATGGTATACGGGTGCTCAGTGGAGACTGGGTACACTGGACGGACTCGCCTAGAACTCCCAGATGGTATTATACCTCACGTCAGATGGCAGTTCTCAGGTGACACTTGTACAGGTTAGTCTGTAGACCCGAGATCGTCATAGAGTCTTGTGTGATTCCCACTGTGCTTTGATCTCCACCTTACCACGTCCATGAGGGCATGCAAAACGGTGGTCTTTGGGTACAGTCCCGAGTCACATGGAGGCAATGAGCGATAGGAGGGGTTTCGTCTCTCCCGGTATTGGGAGTTGATGTTGCGCTGTGCTCGATTGGCCGTAACAGGGAAGTCCCTGGCCAGGGCTGATAAGAGATTTGCTGGTAAGTGTTACCAGTAGTTTCTCGACCCGTTATGAGCCTGACATCGGCACGACTTATCGGTTATTGGGGTCTGACGTTTACCACCCCTAGATTTGATATGCGACATATCAGACGAACAGACCCGACTGTACGGTAAGTGTTACTGGTTGGATTCACAGGAGTGTGAGCGGGCTAGCTCGTCGATCTTCTGATCGCTCAATACCCGGATGGCCGTTACGTTTAGCAGACCGCTTGCGGCTTGTGGGTGCTTGATATGATCATCATCTGCTACCGGCGTATTGACGAGTCTTTAGAGTCCTACACAGAGGTTTCCTGGCTCAAGCGAAACGAAATAGGAGTGCATATGAGATATGTGCAGGACCGAGAAATGATGCGTGTATGTGATACCGTATTCCATTCTCGCGATGGATGTATCGATTGGTTATATTCGATATAACCTAGATATCGAATTAAAGAATGATTCGATAAGCCGATACATAGGATACTAGTCGGTTATATGCGATATGACCGGATCGTTAAATCAAGTGTTGATTTAATGATTCAATGTATAATTATATATTTGATATATTACTTTGCATTAACTAGTATTGGTTCACTTTAAATGGATTTTCTCACTTGATGTGCAAGAAGTATATGTGATATACTTTTGTGCACATATTTGTATCATGTTTGATGATACTTGATCATTTGGTTAAGTGTAAAGGATTAAACCATGGTTAAGAGATGATTAGGGTTTTGATTTTTCATTTATTTATTTGTTTATTTATTTGGAAAAGAATTAGATAAGAATGGTGGCTATGTTTGTTTCTAGTTGAAGCTTCATGAAGCTTTGACTTCTTAACCATTCTTGTCTTCATGCTTAACCCTAACCCATCCAAATAACCATGGTCTATTCTCTACACTCTACCCTAGTTAGTTTATGATAAGTATCCATTTATTATTCATTTTAACTCAACACTTATCATAATTCTAGCTTCATCTTCTTCTTCATCTTCAAGAAAGAAAGCTTGATGCCATCAATGGCAACTTGAGTTCTAAAGTGAGAAATCCAATTCTAAAGTGAACCCACCTCCTATTTCTTCACCTTCTACCTCTTGCCAAGTTGTTTTGGGTGTTTTCTTCACAAGTTTCACAAATTTGTGAAGTCGGAGCTTGAACTTGTGATGCCTCGACGTAGATCATCTTCGGCAAGAAGCCGACGACCTTGTCCGCCCATTTCTCCGATCAAGCCGACGATTGAGTCCGGGATTCGAGATGGACAGCGAGAGGACGCCTACGTGGAGCCAAGGAAGTGGATATCCGGATCTATAAAGGTTGTAGCTTCTTATCTTTAGTTAAGTTGTTAACTAGATTCGTTTTTCGCCTAAACTTCTAGTCAACGATCCGTATTAGGGTTTCTCGGCACCCGTAAAATTTGAAATTGGCATGGTTGATGCCTTGTGAGACCTCTTGAGAGTGCATAGGAACCCTACTGTGGTATCAGAGCCTAGATAGAGCCTTAGGCGAAGTCTAGACGACGTTTGAAACCCGAATACACATCGAAACCCTAACACATCATGCTCTCTGGACTTTTTCTAAAAACTGGGTTTTTTCAAGATTAAAAATGCTTAAAAAATTCAGCAGGGAATTCTAAGAATTACGGTGCAAATTTTTTCCAATGAACAGTATAGTGTGCGGCGGAACCGCGGCAGAAGCATGGCTTCTGCGGCGGTTCCGCGGCCTAATGATGACGTCAGCCCTCCTCCTTTGCACAGTAATTCATCATTTCAGCAGCTGAGTTTTATGGGTATTTTTAATATTTATTCAAGAGTTGAATTTTCTGGGGTGTTTTAGAGCTTCGATGTTTCGATCGGATTATCAAATTTCGTCTTTGTGTATTTCCGGATGACTTTAGAACATGTTAAAAAGTTCGACCGGATATAAATACCCAACTTTTCCCCTGTCGGAAAATATCCAAGTGTTGGATTTTTGTGTGGTTTAAGGACGTTCTAAGTAGTGCAAGTAATGCGATGGTCCCTCTAGAAGACAACAAACCTTAACTCGATTATGTGACCGTCTTGAACTGCCCTTTGAACCTTCGGGTTTGGGGCAGCACGGCGTGCCACATGTGAGGCGTTGGCTTGACCCTTCTACGGCTGGACCGTTGGTATTGAGGCATGAAGTGAATGTCTTTGAACCTATTTCATGTGTTGAACGGTTTCGGGAAAACTTGGGTGTTCGAATGTTCGATCGGAAAGTTTAATATATTCTATTTATCCGGAATGGGATACAATAATTGGAATTCACAAACAGTTATGAGATAACTGAATGAATGTTATAAATCTAGCGGTTTAGTCTCATTTGATATTGAAAAGAGTTTTCGATAATGGGACTAAAATGCGGGGTTTATAACTGTTAGGCATGTGATGTCTAAGTATTTCATTTGATTAGGCATGTGATGTCTAAAGAGATTGCGGATTCCAACTGTTGTAGTTTTACACTTTCTTTTCTGTGATCGTAAGTGTAATATGTGATATCGCCGGTTTCGTTGCTATATGTCAACGACAATTGGGATGCGCGTACTTACTTACGTTGATGACATGTGATGTTATGTGTTGCTGGATATGTTATATTGGATTGTCGTGTTTGAATAGCCGGGGGTTTTTATGTGAGATGAGTGTTTTTCATTTTCATTCATGTAAAAACTTGTATGTAATATTCTTTTATTGGGACACTTCCAGGTTGCGGAAGATGTCACCCTTTGTATATTATTTTCTTTTCTGCACTAGGATAGACCCAAGGAGGGGAGCACAGGTAACCGGGTTCTAGGGTCCAGTGGGAGACCAACTCGAGGAGTCAAGTCCGGGTCTCCTAACCCTAGAATTGGCAGGGTTGCTTACCGCTCTCGTAGGGGTCTAGGGGGGTGGGATTGGCTATTCATCACGACCGTGGAATCCGTGTTTTATACTGGCTCGTATTGAAAACACGGACGTCCTAGTATATCCAATGTTTCATATGTTTCTTCTGCTGCGATATCTGTGATGTGATCATGTGATGTTCTGTGATAGATACAGTATATAGTATATATGATATATTATATAGACGTTACTTATGTTTTGCACCCGCACTAGCCCTGCCCTGCTCTGTCGTTAGTTACCTAACCTAACGGTGTACGAGGGGACATCGAGGCGAATGCGGATGGCATAAGTGTACGTCGTATTTATCTGTGATGTTTAGGTACTTAAATGATGGGACTTCATTAATGTGATTAATGAAAGTAAAAGAAACCTAAGATGTTGTAGAATCAAATTTTAAACAAAACAGGTAGCTACAGTTCTTGCTTTGCATAGCGGTATATATGATATACCCTGCACCTTATTCGATGAGGAAAGGACCGAGATCCCTTCACCGGGAGTGACTCCTTCAGCAATAACTGGCAGATGCTACACACTCGGTTTGTTTTTGATTGCTTCTATAGTTTCTGCTTTGCACAGTGATATATATGATATATCCCGCACCTCATTCGACGAGGAAAGGGCCGACGATCCCTTCACCGGGAGTGACCCCTTTAGCAAAACTGGAAAAGCCTCAAAATCACTCCATTTCAAAACTTCATTTGATTTTACAACGATATCAAGTTCATTACGCAATAGGTTTTCAGAAAAACCTGACGTAGCCCTCCGTCATTTCAGATAAATCCTACTTAGTATTCGTGCTACGTTTGTTGACCTCCGTCAAGGCGTAGTATGCGGTAGCTAACTAGTATTTATCTGCTTATGCATGTGATGCAGATTGGATTAGGGTAGTCGTACGACCTTGTTGACCTTCGTCAAGGGTCGTGCGGGTGGGTTTGATTCAATCAAGAAATGACGGGTTGAACTTGACTTGCACCCTGTGGTTTGTTGACCTCCGTCAAGGTCATAGGATGCTTGGGGCAGAATATTATCGGGAATTTCAAGTGTTGAAATTTGCAATGAGATTGCATACCTTCTATGAGATAGTTGGATCCCGATACCCACTGCGAGTAAGAGTTACTCCTGGGAGAGTTTTGCACATTGCAATTAGCCGATCAAGTAGGTGTCTAGAAAGGTGTCAACGAGGTTACGCCTCTGGGAAAACGAGGTTTACATTAATTAGGTTCGTGCGAAAGCACGGGGGACTTCCCTCAAAGTACCGACACTGGCCTGGCTGAAAGATTGGCGAACTTGTAGTGTGTAATTAATCCCGGCTAGTCTTTCCTTTTAGGGTTTGAAGGAAGATTTGATAAAAACCAGTGGGAGCCATCCTGATTAGATAAGATAATAACCAATCTGATCTTGCACGAGCATACGCTAAAGTGTTTTCTTCTCTCTCTCTCCAGGCAGCGACCATTTCATGCCCTAATGAAAATAATAATATGGATGTATTGACCGAACCCGCATGTTATACTGTGCTGGGGAAAGTTGGTTCCGTTCTTTCTTATAAGAGTTATAGGAATGAACAGGATATAGGGAAATACCAGGATTCCCATGCCACCCGAATGAAGAAAGTACATGTTGATGCATTTTCTTCGGGTGTGTTCGTTACAGAGAACTGTTTCTCCATTTGCTCTACGTCCTGGATATTAGATACCGGGTCAGGATCCCATATATGTAATCAGTTACATGGGCTAAGGAAAGGTAAAGAACTTGGAGAAGGTGATAAAGACATTAGAGTTGGAAATGGTGCAATTGTTGCAGCTAAGACTGTCGGGGAATATCACCTAGTATTACCGACTGGTAATACATTGGTTCTGAACGAATGCTATTACATGCCAAACCTGATATGCAACATTATATCGTTTTCTTTATTGAGTAAAGAGGGATATAATTTTGTATTACAGGACAATGTTATGAACATTTTCCGTAACCAAAAGTTGGTTGGATCAGGCACGTTGTGCAATGGCATTTATGTTCTAAATCAATCAACAGTTCTGAGCATAACAAACACACACAAGAGGAAGAGTTCAGAACTGAACGAATCCTTCTTGTGGCATTGTAGACTGGGTCACATCAATACGACACGACTGGCTAAGTTGCATAAGGATGGATATTTAAATCCGTTTGAATTTTCATCTTATGACACTTGCCAGTCATGTCTCAAAGGCAGGATGACCAAAACTCCGTTTACGGGACACGGAGAAAGAGTTACCGAACTCTTGGGACTTATACATAGTGATGTATGCGGTCCTATGTCTACACATGCCAGGGATGGTTCTTCGTACTTCATTACATTCACTGACGATCTCTCTAGGTTCGGGTATGTGTTCCTGATGAAACACAAATCAGAAGCTTTTGAGAAATTCAGAAAATATAAACAAGAAGTTGAGAACCAAACCGGAAAAAGTATTAAAATCCTACGATCTGATCGAGGAGGAGAATACTTGAGCATTGAATTCCTGGACTTCCTAAAAGAGAATGGGATTCTCTCTCAGCTAACTCCTCCATATACACCACAGCACAACGGTGTATCGGAGCGGAGAAACCTCACCCTATTAGATATGGTGCGCTCTATGATGAGTGTAGCTGAGTTACCTGTTTCCTTCTGGGGATATGCACTGGAAACAGCAACATACCTACTGAACAGGGTTCCCACCAAATCTGTGCCTACCACACCATATGAGATATGGGAAGGGAAGAGACCATATCTTAATTTTATAAAGATATGGGGTTGCCCGGCCTATGTCAAAAGACAAAAACCGGACAAACTCGAGGCAAGATCTGTGTTGTGTAAATTTGTTGGATATCCTAAACATTCGCGAGGGTATATCTTCTACCACAGTGAGGAACAAAGAGTATTTGTTTCTCAACATGCCACCTTTTTAGAAAAGGAATTTCTTGCAAAAGAAATTAGTGGCTCTGAGGTAGAACTGGAAGAGGTTCCAGCTGAACAAAACACAACAGAAGATTTAGTGGAACCAGAGCATTCAGTAGCTCCCGACGAACCTCAGCCTCTCCGCCGATCTAGTAGGGTTCCTCGCCCACCTGAGAGATACTACGGTTTTCTCATGGATGGTGGGAGCGAGGATTGCATCATGGAGGATGATGACCCAACTAGCTTCGAGCAGGCCATCACGTGTAGGGACTCAGTGAAATGGCTGGAAGTTATGCGGTCCGAGATGGAATCCATGTACACCAACAAAGTATGGACTTTGGATGTTGCTCCTGAAGGGGTAAAACCCATTGGGAGCAAATGGATCTTCAAAAAGAAACTTGGTGTAGATGGGAAAGTGGAGACTTTCAAAGCTAGACTTGTAGCAAAGGGTTTTCGTCAAAGACCAGGTGTGGACTATGACGAAACCTTTTCTCCAGTGGCTATGCTTAAATCCATCCGGATCATGCTTGCCATCGCTGCATATCATGATTACGAAATCTGGCAAATGGATGTTAAAACCGCCTTTCTAAATGGTGATTTAGAAGAGTGCGTGTACATGACTCAGCCAGAGGGCTTCGTAGACAGTGGGAGCAGCGGGAAGGTGTGCAAGCTGCTTAAATCCATTTATGGATTAAAGCAAGCATCGCGGAGTTGGAACATCTGCTTTGACGTCGTTATCAAAGAGTTTGATTTCGTCAAAAATCCAGATGAACCTTGTATCTACAAGAAGGTGGCAGAGAGTAAGGTTGTCTTCCTCGTATTGTACGTGGACGACATACTCTTGATAGGAAATGATATTCCTATGCTGCAATCGGTCAAGCTCTTCTTATCACAAAGATTCTCAATGAAAGATCTTGGTGATGCCTCCTGCATATTGGGAATAAGGATCTATAGAGATAGATCCAAACAGATATTGGGATTGTCCCAGTCCAGGTACATTGACACCATACTAAAGAGGTTTAGTATGGAAGAATCCAAGCGTGGGAACTTGCCCACGATCTCTGGAGTCACTCTCTCCAAAGAGATGTCTCCCAAGACTGATTTGGAGAGAGCTCGCATGCAAGGGATACCCTATGCTTCGGCTGTAGGCTCTATCATGTATGCGATGCTATGTACCACACCCGATGTAGCATACTCACTAAGTGTAGTGAGCAGGTATCAAGCTGATCCTGGAGAGAATCACTGGACAGCTGTGAAGAGCATTCTCAAGTACTTGCGAAGGACTAAAGAGATGCTCTTGGTGTATGGTAACGGAGAACTCCAAGTGGAGTCCTTTACCGATTCGAGCTTACAGAGTGATAAGGACGACTCTAAGTCGCAGTCGGGCTTTGTCTTTATCCTTTACGGAGGGGCGGTTAGCTGGAAGAGTTCCAAGCAGGAAACCGTGGCAGACTCGACGATGGAGGCTGAATACATCGCTGCCAACGATGCTGCTAAAGAAGCTGTCTGGATCAAGAAGTTCATTACTGAACTTGGAGTGGTTCCATCCATTGAGCGTCCAATACCTCTGTATTGCGATAACAATGGAGCGGTGGCTTTGGCCAAGGAACCCAGGTCCCATCAGCGATCCAGGCATATTCTGAGGCGGTATCACCTGATCCGGGAGATTGTTGATCGCCGAGAGATCGAGGTCAGGAGGGTTGACACGAAGAACAACACGGCGGATCCACTCACGAAGGCCATTCCCCAGATACAGTTTGAGAGACTCTTCGGGATGCTCGGTATGCGATACTACAGCAGCTGGCCCTAGTGCAAGTGGGAGATTGTTAGTTGTATGTATGCCCTAGAGGCCAGTATTGTACAGATGATGTATATTATATTGGATGCTTGGACATATATAGAGATGACTTTCTTGCTCGATATGATAGTATGCTATCTGGTTGCTCTTTATCTTAACATGTACACTTGTCTCTTTAAACTGTCTTATAGTTACATGTTGATAAAGCCCTTAGGATGTGTACTTGACTACCTGGACTATGATGCAGATCATACTAGTGGGGACATGGTAGTATATAAGTACATCCTTCAAGGTCCCTAGTCGTGGGTGTATCGAGACAGGGCATCGATATACCAGTGTAGACTAGCGTATACGCTTCTCGACCCATGAGATGGGCGATGGATGATCCCATATCCATTGGTGTTTGACATCAGAGATGGTATACGGGTGCTCAGTGGAGACTGGGTACACTGGACGGACTCGCCGAGAACTCCCAGATGATATTATACCTCACGTCAGATGGCAGTTCTCAGGTGACACTTGTACAGGTTAGTCTGTAGACTCGAGATCGTCATAGAGTCTTGTGTGATTCCCACTGTGCTTTGATCTCCACCTTACCACGTCCATGAGGGCGTGCAAAACGGTGGTCTTTGGGTACAGTCCCGAGTCACATGGAGGCAATGAGCGATAGGAGGGGTTTCGTCTCTCCCGGTATTGGGAGTTGATGTTGCGCTGTGCTCGATTGGCCATAACAGGGAAGTCCCTGGCCAGGGCTGATCAGAGATTTGCTGGTAAGTGTTACCAGTAGTTTCTCGACCCGTTATGAGCCTCACATCGGTACGACTTATCGGTTATTGGGGTCTGACGTTTACCACCCCTAGATTTGATATGCGACATATCAAACGAACAGACCGGACTGTACGGTAAGTGTTACTGGTTGGATTCACAGGAGTGTGAGCGGGCTAGCTCGTCGATCTTCTGATCGCTCAATACCCGGATGGCTGTTACGTTTAGCAGACCGCTTGCGGCTTGTGGGTGCTTGATATGATCATCATCTGCTACCGGCGTATTGACGAGTCTTTAGAGTCCTACACAGAGGTTTCCTGGCTCAAGCGAAACGAAATAGGAGTGCATATGAGATATGTGCAGGACCGAGAAATGATGCGTGTATGTGATACCGTATTCCATTCTCGCGATGGATGTATCGATTGGTTATATTCGATATAACCTAGATATCGAATCAAAGAATGATTCGATAAGCCGATACATAGGATACTAGTCGGTTATATGCGATATGACCGGATCGTTAAATCAAGTGTTGATTTAATGATTCAATGTATAATTATATATTTGATATATTACTTTGCATTAACTAGTATTGGTTCACTTTAAATGGATTTTCTCACTTGATGTGCAAGAAGTATATGTGATATACTTTTGTGCACATATTTGTATCATGTTTGATGATACTTGATCATTTGGTTAAGTGTAAAGGATTAAACCATGGTTAAGAGATGATTAGGGTTTTGATTTTTCATTTATTTATTTGTTTATTTATTTGGAAAAGAATTAGATAAGAATGGTGGCTATGTTTGTTTCTAGTTGAAGCTTCATGAAGCTTTGACTTCTTAACCATTCTTGTCTTCATGCTTAACCCTAACCCATCCAAATAACCATGGTCTATTCTCTACACTCTACCCTAGTTAGTTTATGATAAGTATCCATTTATTATTCATTTTAACTCAACACTTATCATAATTCTAGCTTCATCTTCTTCTTCATCTTCAAGAAAGAAAGCTTGATGCCATCAATGGCAACTTGAGTTCTAAAATGAGAAATCCAATTCTAAAGTGAACCCACCTCCTATTTCTTCACCCTCTACCTCTTGCCAAGTTGTTTTGGGTGTTTTCTTCATAATTTTCACAAATTTGTGAATTCGGAGCTTGAACTTGTGATGCCTCGACGTAGATCATCTTCGGCACGAAGCCGACGACCTAGTCCGCCAATTTCTCCGATCAAGCCGACGATTGAGTCCGGGATTCGAGATGGACAGCGAGAGGACGCCTATGTGGAGCCAAGGAAGTGGATATCCGGATCTACAAAGGTTGTAGCTTCTTATCTTTAGTTAAGTTGTTAACTAGATTCGTTTTTCGCCTAAACTTCTAGTCAACGATCCGTATTAGGGTTTCTCGGCACCCGTAAAATTTGAAATTGGCATGGTTGATGCCTTGTGAGACCTCTTGAGAGTGCATAGGAACCCTACAGGATACTGATTATGTTCAGTTGACGATACAGTCTAAGAAGTTTGGATTTAGAGTTCATTTATGAGCTAGGTCCCATCAGACATCCAGACACATTCTAAGACAGGTATTACTCTTTTCGGGAGATGGCTTTCTCCGCGAACTTGAGATATAGAGAGACATAGAAAGAAACATCAAAGCGGATCCACTCACTGAGGCTATTCCTCGAACGCATTAGTTTCGCAAACGAGCTTTATGAGACTGACTAGTAGAGGAGTTGGGTGTTCGGTATCACACGGGCTGTGAGTATGCGACATCGCAATAATTAGCCTTGAGTGCAAGTGGGAGATTGTTGGAGATAGTGCCCTCAGAGTCAATTATTGGATCACAGGCACGTGATTACAATGATTGAGGGAGGACCTGTCCCAGTAGGACAGTCTTACTCGAGTTGATAGTATGCTATCTGGTTTATCTTTATCATCGTGTACTGCTTAGGTGACCTGACAGGTCGCTATTACACGTTGATAGAGCCCCTAGGATTCTTTCTTGACCACCAGCAGTATGAGGGCGATCATATACGTGAGAGCTGGTAGTCTATAAGCACATCCTTAAAAGGTCCCTAGTCGTGTGAGTTTCGAGACAGGGCATCGATACTCCAGAGTAGACTAGTGTATACAGTCGAGACCCCGACGAGGGGCGGTGGCCGGTCTCACAAGCCATTGGTGTCAGTTGGATCACCTAAGATGTATACAGGTGCTCATTGGGTTATGAGTACACCGGACAGGACTCGCCGGGAACATGCTAGTTGGTCCTATACCAGACGTCAGATAGCAGTTCCCAGGTGACATGTGTACAGGTTAGTTCATCGACCTGAGGATCGTCATTTGTCTCGTGTGAGTTCCCACTGTACTTTGATTACTACCCTACCACGCTCAAAGGAGACGTGCAAACAGGTTTTAGTTGGGTACAGTCCCGAGCCACATGGAGGCAGTGAGCGTATCTTCAGGGGTTCGTCTCTCCCGGTATTGGGGGTGAGGTCGCGCTGTGTCTAGGAGAGCCATTACACGAAGCCCTCGGCCGAGGCAGGAGATTTACTGGTAGGTATTCCAGTAGTATCTCAGGGTGTTTTGGGCTACACTCCGACACGACTTGTACCGCTTTTGGGGGTCTGACTTTACCAACCCCCTAGGCCCGCCATGCGATGCTCATAGACGAACGGACCGGACTGTACGGATATTGTCACTGACAGGCTCAGTAGGGTGTCAGGATGAGTTCGCTCATCGACGTCCCTTTTGGTCAATACCTGGTAGCCCGTTACGTATTGGCTTATACCTCTGACGTGCTAGTGGTTAAATCCACAACCAAGGTGTTGATGAGTCTTTAGAGTCCCCCACATTCAGTTACTCAGCTTTCGGGCGAAAAGCTGTAGAGGCCGTATGGAGATATGGCAAGGTCCGATCAGATATGTGCGGTATTGCACGGATCAGGATCGGACAGTTTGTACTACAGGCCGTATGGAGATATGGCAGGGTTCGATCAGATACGTGCGGTATTGCACGGATCAGGATCGAACGGTTATTACTAGCCGGCTTTGGTTTAAGCCGGATCCTAGTATAGTACAGTGTAGATTTTGTCTCATTGCATTTGTATTCCGGTCGGAATACAAATGCGGGTGTGTATACACAGTATCGGGGTTTTCCTGTAATTTATTACGGGACCTGTTTTCTGGAGTTGGCAGTTTGCTTTCCGTTTCGGCCAATTTCCTTTGTATCGTTCATTGGCCGAAGATTGGTGGAGGAGGGCTTATTTGCATTGTTGCAAATAAGTATTTGTGGAGGGGGATTTTGCATTTTGTTGCATCATGATGGGAGCTCCATACCTTGACTTCTTGACTTCATGATGGTTCATGATGGTTGGACTTTGTTTGTGATGAGTGATAGTTGAGTGTTGGTTTTGCCTTGTTATCATTGGTTCACATGATTTCTTTTTCCCTCTCTCTTGCATGATAGAGTTTCCCACTCATTCTTTTGGTCACTCTCTCTCACCATTCAAAAAGCCATGGCCGGCCACTCCCCTTGGTGGGTTGTCCAAAAATTGTAGTAGGGTTTTGTTGTTCTTTTCATGCTCCAAAAATCCCCAAGTCCCTCTACATAGTTCTTGTATCATCCCTCCACCAAAATGGCAACTCCCATAACCCCAAATGAGACATGGTTCTTCACTACACATTCTACAGCAAACCTTGGGCACGTCGACTAGCCAGCTTCGTGCCCGAGTTGCCTCGGCATTGAGGTGGGAGCCCGTAAAAGATGTAGGCGATGTGGTGCACTTCCGGCGACGAGGTGGAGACATGACATTCCGCGGGAGATCGGGACGATGACGAGAAGACCGGAGGACTCGGATCAGTCGGTATATCTCTATTCCCATCTTGTAGTTAGCTAGGACTAGTTAATGGTTCGATCCGGGTTTTAGTGCGCGGTGGTGCCGGTTTGCTAGTTTGCAAAATTAAAGTTAACCATCGCTTCCGCATTTGGCCTCGGGATGGAGGCCGGGGCGCCGCCGTGCACTTACATAATATATTATAATAAAGTCCTTTTTTAATATGAAAATGGTAGGAAAAATATAATACAAATGTGCAGTTTTATCAACTGAACAGGACGTGGTCCCCTACAGATGATCCAACAGCCAACCTCGCTTGAAGCAATTCCTTCGAGGTCTCATATCTTACGATACGAGATTGCTCTCCAAAAAAAATTTTGTTATGGAGGAAGATAGAAATTATGTCCATCTTCTCGTGCTGCCTCTGGTATGTACCATCAACTGATGCCAACACGAGGCATTTGGCATTCGCATAGTCCTTTTCCGATGTCTTACGGATATCATCCGTGACATTGGAAACTGGACCTAGGACGGCAGTTGCATGAGTAGTAATGAGGTGGTCCAGTTTTGTCATAGGTAATGGACATCTAGATAAAGCTTTGCCAGTTTTATAGTAAAACCCAGTCATGTTATTATCTAACTGTAACCTAATCTGGTCACCTAGTTGTTGTAATTTAGGAGAGAGAGAAGAATACAATCAGCATGATGTTCTTGCAAGTTTAGATTGGTTTTTAGTTTATCTAAACAGGATGGCTCCTACTGTTTCTCGAATCCCTCCTCAAACCATAAAAGAGGAATTAGTCAGGATTAATCTCACCCTACAATACTTGCTTAACCATTCAGCCAGGCTAGTGTTGGTACTTCGAGTGAGGTTTTCCAACGCTTTCGCGAAGTTCCTTAATTACAAAAACCTCTTTTCCCTAGAGGCATTGCCCCACTAACACTGTTCTAGACACCTACTTGGTTTATAGCATTGATTGTGTTAGTGAAAAATTCTCCCGAGGAGTAGCATATACTCAAAGTAGGATCAGGATCCAAATATCATTATGTGATAAAACTGAAGGAATCTACCAAAATTATCATACTCTAAATGGTATGCAGCACTAGCAAGTTTCAGTTTCTTTAGAAACTCCCGATGTGGATTTTTGCCCCATGTTCTTATGACCTTGACTTTGGCCAACAAATCATAAGTCACATATCAAGTTCTACCCATCATTCTCCAGGTTAATTTGAACCCACCTATACATACCCTTGACTTTGGCCAACAAAGCAGTACGACTGTCCCAAACCAACTCATCTATTTATGCTTCATATGAATATTCAGCAGCTACCAATCACTATGCCTTGACTTTGGCCAACAAACATAGCTTGAATACTATTGACTATTCATATGAAATGACGGAGGGCTACGAATGGTTTTGGTAAAACCGTGAACGTAGTGAACTTGATATAATCGAAGGAACTTGATAGCTTTAAAAAGGAGTGGTTTAAGCTCCGCATTTAAAAGTTTGATGTTTTGAAATAACCGAGTGGTATTTAAAATTTGTTCCAACGATTCAGCTTTGGTTTGTTTGCTTTGCATTTATATAATGCGTCCCATCAATTACACCTATCATCACAGAAAAAGACAAAAATACAACGTCTACTTATGCCATCCGCATTCGCCATTGGGCCCCGTCTAACACTGTTAGGTTACTTAACTAACGCCAGAGCGGGGGCTGGACTAGCGCGGATGCAAAACATAAGTAGCGTCTATTATATATCATATATAATAATAACATTCGTCTGATGCAATAATAGGCATTCCAGTCACAGATGAACATATTGGATATGCTAGGAATATCGCATTTCGTTTAAGCCTGTAACGAAAGACGGATTCCACGGTCGTGATGAATAGCCAAACCCCATCCCAGACCCCTACGGGTACGGCAAATTACCCGCCAAATTCTAGAAGTGAAGCAGCCTCCTTCAACAAAGTGAGTAGGCCACTTTGTACTTCAAAGAACCCGGTAGTTTGTGTACCCCACCTTGGGTCTATCCTAGGAGCAGAAAACAGTAAAAGGAAAATAATACAACGGTGGCTACAACCATAACCCGAATGTGCCCCGCAAAATAATATTACATCAATTTTACAATTTACATGAATGAAAGATAAAAAAACGCTCATCTCACATTCCCGGCTATTCATCATTGACGATCCAACAAGTTCATATACACAAACTAACGAATATGTGCAACTTCAAACTAATAGACATATAGCAATTAGATGAAGTTTAAAACACATATAAACATTACAGAAGAACCGGTTAGCCAAGTACAATTAGAATTTCGTTCGAAAAACATTTTCCGTAACCACCCTAAATGCAAACCAGCATTCAGAAACATACTGGGTAGAAACTAAATATTCCAGAGAACTAAACACCTTAAGAAAGAAATAACAGAAGAAGAATGGCCTGAATCGGCCTCGACTCGGCCGAGACTCCGCGGTGGATCGGTCCGATCCGCCGTGGTTCCGCGGTCGTCTTGGCGATTCAGGGGACCAATTTTCTTCAGCTATCATAGAAAACCCTGCACGTATTTTTAGTACACCTGAAATAATTTTTACAGCACTTCTAAAATTCGACAAAATGTAGGGTTTTCGGTGTTTTGTTTTCCAGTTTTTCCGACGATCGAAGTTCTAAAGCTTGCTAACGAACTAGTTTGGGTTTAGTAGGCTCTGATACCACTGTAAGTCTATGTCGCGCACCTCGCGGGATCGCGGAGAGGCGGAATAGGTGAATTTTTTTTTTCAAAAGATCGCAGCACGGACTTGGACTCTAGGATCGGTGCTAAACCCTAACTAGCAAACTAAAAGTGAGGTTTAACTTAAAGTACAGAAGTTTATACCTCACGATTCCGGTCCTTCTGGTCTTCATTCCTCGCTGTCCTTCTTCTGGTTGTTGACTCTGTGGATCATTTGGATCGCCGCTCCCTCATCGGACTCCTCAAATCCATGATGATCCACCCGAGGAGATGTGCATCGAACTCCTACCTCAACGGAGGCAACTAGGGCATCAAGGTCGGTAGTCATGATGTCGTAGGAGATGTAGAGATGTGTGGATGGATTGTAATATCTATGATTGCCCTAGATCATTCAACATATGAGTTCACTAGAGCTTTGAGGAAGAAGGTGACCTTGGAGAAAAAGCTAGTGAGGAAAGAGAATGAAGAATGGAGTTAGTTCTCTACATTTTCTTAACTGAACCATATTGATAATTCCCTTGATAAATCAATATGAATTATCACATATATGGTTCAAGTAACAAAAAAATGACTCATGGGCCAAAAACTCACCATGTGTCATAAGAAGCTAAGTCCATTTTCATGCAATTTCCATCTCATTCTCCTATGTCATAATGCATTTTTCATTTAAACCAAAATGAATAATAACAATATGACATGTCACCTTCTAGAAGCATTTTTGACCATTTACAAAAATGCCCCCCGTCCGTACATATGTACCCGTATCCGTATTCCGAAAAATGCGGATACAAAAAGACGAAAACAATCCATCAGTACAATACTAGGATCCGGCTTAAACCAAAGCCCGCTAGTATTGTCCGTCCGAATCATCATGTGCGCATGAGTACACGCACGTGATCGAACTCTGTCGTAAAACCATACGACCTCTAAATCTTTTGTCCATTGCAGGGAAACCCTCTGTGTGAGACTCTAAAGACCCGACATTACACTGGCAGTGGGTTTAACCACAGGTCGCAAGCGGCACTAGCTGTACGTAACAACTCCCAGGTATATGTCGATGAGAAGGCCGATGAGAATAACTCATCCGAACTCCAACTGAGCCTATCTGTGACAATCTCCGTACACTCTGGTCTGTTCGTCTATGAGTATCGCATGTCGAGCCTAGGGGGCCGGTAAATGTCAGACCCCTAATAGCGGCACAAGTCGTGCCGGAGTGTAGCCCAGAACACCCTGAGAAACTACTTGAAACACTACCAGTAAATCTCGCTTGCCCTGGCCAGGGACTTTGTGTAATGGCTCTCCAACACAACGCGACATCAACCCTCAATACCGGGAGAGACGAATCCTATCTAACCGCCACTGCCACCAAGTGCTTCGGGACTGCACCCAACTACTACCTATATGCACGACTCCTTTGAGCCGTGGTAGGGTAGTAATCAAAGTACAGTGGGAACACACTCGAGGCGAAGTGGCAGTGTCAAGTCGACGGACTAAGCTGTACTCATGTCTCCTGGGAACTGCTACCTGGCGATAGGTATATGACCAACCAGCAGTTCCGAACGAGTCATGTCCGGTGTACTCATAACCTAATGAGCACCTGTATACTATCTCCAGTACGACGTACTAATGGCTGTAGGACAGACCATCTCCCCTGCTGGGATGAGAAGCGTACACACTAGTCTACTCTGGAGTATCGATGCCCTGTCTCAATAATCCTGCGACTAGGGACCTGTATAAGGATGTGCTTACAGACTACCCAGCCCCCACTAGTGTGACTGCCATCACAATGCTGGTAATCAAGTAATGATCCTAAGGGCTCTACTAATATGTATAAGCGATATGTTAAAAGAAACACATGCACATATTGAAGTAGAAATAAACCAGGTAGCATACTACCATTTTGAGCAAGATTTTCAATACAACTGTGAATATCCCAAGCTTCCATTAAATAATATACAAACCAGTATGATAAAATAATGGCCTCTAGGGCATATACACTAACAGCTAGCACTTATGATTTGTTGACTATAACCCAGGTCATAAGTTGCTAGGGGTAAAAACCATTATCGGGAATTTCAAGTGTTGAAATTTTCAAAGAGATTGCATATTTTCTATATGATAGTTGGATCCCGGTACCCACTGCGAGTAAGAGTTACTCTTAGGAAAATTTTGCACTTTACAATTAGCTAATCATGTAGGTGTTTAGAAAGGTGTCAACGGGGTTATGCCTCTTGGGAAATGAGGTTTATTTTAATTAGGTCCGTGCGAAAGCATTGGGAACCTCCTTCGGAGTACCGATACCTGCCTGGCCGAACGATTGGCGAACCTGTAGAGTGTAATTAAGCCCGGCTAATCTTACCTTTTAGGGTTTGAAGGAAGATTTGATAAAAACAGTGGGATCCATCCTAATTAGATAAAATAACCAATCTAATCTTGCAAAGAGCGCACGCAAAGTGATTATCCTTCTCTCTCTTCTGGTAGCGACCAATGAAATGCCTTAATCAAGATAATAATATGGATGTTTTGACCGAACCTACTTATTATACTGGCCGAGGTTCCGCTCTACCATATGATTGTCATAATTCTGAGCAAGGAATAGGGGAATATACAGATTCCCACGCCACCCAAACGAAGAATAAGCATGATTGATGCATTGTCTTCGGGTGTGTTCGTAACCAAGAACAGTTTCTCAGTTACCTCTACCTCTTGGGTATTGGATACCGGATCAGGATCCCACATATGTAATTTGTTACATGGGCTATAGAAAGGTGGAGAACTGGGAAAGGGTGATATGTCTCTAGTAGCAGAGAATGGTGCAATTGTTGCAGCCAAAGCAGTTGGCAGATATCACCTGATGTTACCAACTGGTAATACATTGATTCTTAGCGACTGTTATTTCGTACCAATAAATATTGTGAATATTTTCCTAAATCAAGTGTTGATTGGGTAAGGTATGTTGAATAACAGTGTACACATTCTGAATCAAACTGTAGTTCTAAACATGCAGAACACACACAAGAGGAACAGTTCAGAAATGAACGATGTCTTCTTGAGGCATTGTAGACTAGGTCATGTCGATAAGACAAGACTAGCTGAAGTTCTATAAAGATGTATATTTGAATCCGTTCGAATTAAATCTTATGAAACATGCCAGTCATGTCTCAAAGACCAAGGTGACCAAATCTCCGTTTACTGGAAACGGAGAAAGAGCTGCTGAACTCTTGGACAGATGTAGGGTTGCTAAGCACACGCACAAGGGTTTACGAGGCATCAACCATGCCCGATTTAAAATTTAGCCGTGCCGAACAACCCAAAGCCGGATCTTTAAACTAGAGTTTAGGCGAAAACAAGTATGTTAAACTCTTTAACACTAAGTGAGAGGGATTACAACCTTTGTAGATCCGGTCCTTCACTTATTAAGCTCCGTGTTGAGGTCCCTTCGCTGCGATCATCGTGTTCCGGACTCTCGAGAGGCTTCACGAAGAGAAAGATGCAGTCTTTCTTCCGATCTTCGATAACAAAAATGATCTACCTTGAAGTTTCATTAACACAAGCTAACACTCACTAAATGAAGTGAACACTCTCATCTAAAGGGCAAGGATAGATGAGGATGACGAAGTAGGAATTTTTGCTCTCATTTATAATCTTTTTCTCACACATAATCATCACTTAGAAAAAGCTAGAAAACTTTTTCCATGAAGAAAGAAGAAGGAAGAAGATGATAATTATATTAGAATCCTTTTGTGAGGAATAATGAAAGTTATGATAAGGTTAGAAATGCAACCATGGTTCAAGTAACCATTGTAGAGATTTTACTAGGGTTAAAGGTTTGGGTTGAGTTAAAGAAAAATCTTGCACAATATCTTTTCCAAAACAAAAAATGAAAGCTTCTAGAAACTTTTAGAAATGATTAACCCAAATCAAACCCTAACCATGTTTAATCTCCACTAAACATGTTGCATTAATAATCATATCATGTTACAATATTATATATCACATATATAATATTTATTGTAACAAAATAAAATAATACAATTAACATATATCGTATATATATCAATGTATTACCCGAGTGAGAAAAAGAATCTTTTAGTGAGCTAATATTAGTTAATGTAATTTAATATATCATATATATTATTATACATTAAATTATCGAATCAACACTTGATCCGACAATCCGGCTATATCACATAAAACCGACTAATATCTCATTTTACCGATTCATCGAATCAACACTTGATCCGATGACCCGGCTGATATCAAATATCGCGAGAATAGAATACGGTATCACATATCGCATTATCCTCCATCCTTCACATATCACATATGTGCCCCTACTCCGTTTTGTCTGAGTCAAGAAACCTCTGTGTAGGACTCTAAAGAATCGTCAATACGCCGGCAGTAGGTGATAATCATATCAAATACCCACAAGCTGCAAGCGGTCAGCTAAACGTAACAGCCACCCAGGTATTGAGCGCTCAGAAGATTAACAAGCAAGCCTGTACATTCTCCTGTGAATCCAAACAGTAACACTCCCGTACAGTCCGGACTCGTCGTCTGATTTGTCGCATATCTCGTCTAGGGGTGGTAAACGTCAGACCCCAGTAGCTTGATAAGTCGTGTCGATATGAGGTCTATAATAGTTCGAGAAACTACTGATAACACTTACCAGTAAATCTCAGCAACCCTGGCCAGGGATTTCCAGTTATAGCCAATCGAACACAGCACAACATCAACTCTCTATACCGGGAGAGACGAATCCCCTCCTATCGCTCATTGCCTCCATGTGATTCGGGACTGTACCCAAAAGCCACCTTTTTGCATGCCCTCTTGGACGTGGTATGATGGAAATCAAAGCTTAGTGGGAATCACACAAGACTCTATGACGATCTCGGGTCAACAGACTACTCTGTACCAGTGTCACCGGAGAACTGCCATCTGACATGAGGTATAATACCATCTGGGAGTTCTCGGCGAGTCCGTCCAGTGTACCCAGTCTCCACTGAGCACCCGTACACTATCTTTGATGTCAAACACCGATGGATATGGGATCATCCATCGCCCATCATATGGGTCAAGATGCGTATACGCTAGTCTACTCTTGTGTATCGATACCCGTCTCGATACAACCTCGACTAGGAACAGTTATAGGATGTACTCGTCGACTACCGTGGCCCCACTAGTATGATCTCATCATAGTCCCAGTAGTCGAGTACAAATCCTAAGGGCTTTATCAATATGTAACATAGAGACAATCAGAGTACATGTTAAGATAAAGTGTAACCAGATAGCATACTATCATGTCGAGCAAGAAAGTCCTCCCTATATATGTCTAAGCATCCATTACAATATACATCGTATGTACAGTAATGGCCTCTTGGGTATACATATAACTAACAATCTCTCACTTGCACTAGGGTCATCTGTTGTGGTATCACATACCCAACAATTAGCTGTGGTTGAAGTATCTCATACTCAACCATCCCATAAAGGTCTCTACTGGGAAAAAAACCTTTGTGAGTGGATCCGCGCTGTTTCCCTCTGTGTCTACTCTCCTTACCTTGATCTCCCTGGAGATCAACCATCTCCATGATCAGGTGATACTGCCTAAGAATTATATCTGGATTTTTGATGGGACGGTAGTTCCTTGGCTAAAGCCACAACTCCATTGTCACACAATGGTATGAACGAAGTTCATCTCATGAACTTATATATCCAGACTGCCTCTTTGGTAGCATCCATGGTAACGATGTATCTTGCCTTTAATCGTCTAGTAAGTCACGGTATCTAGCTTGGAACTCTTCCAACATACCGTCCCTCCACTGAGGGTAAAGACAATGCCTGCGACTGACATTCAGTCGTCCTTATCACTCTGGAACCTTTCAAGTGATTCTCCCCAGGATCGATTGATACCATCTTGTTGGGTTAGCCAAGCACCTTATGAAGGGTTTG
The DNA here is from genome assembly GCA_030015575.1 of Agapanthus africanus. Taxonomy (NCBI): domain Eukaryota; kingdom Viridiplantae; phylum Streptophyta; class Magnoliopsida; order Asparagales; family Amaryllidaceae; genus Agapanthus; species Agapanthus africanus. Next base: position 247,546,540 of record CM057349.1, read on the forward strand.
GAAGCATCACATGTACCAAAGGTAGAGTCTTTAGGGTGCTAAGTTAACAAACATCGGATCGTTCCTAGAAAATTAGGGTTTCTAAAACTTGCATATCATCATATGAAAGAAAAGCTAGGGTTTGCAGAGTACAACCTTTGTAGCTCCCTACGCTGGACTCCTTGGCTACTTGGGGTTTGGAAAAGCTCCGCTTGAACTCCTCTAGGTCACCGATGATCCATCCGGAGTCCGCTTTGTCCAAGCAAGCAACTTCGTAAGATCAAGAATGAAAATCGAAGCTAACACTCTAAACAAGTGGGCTAGACTTGTGTAGAATGGTGTTGTGGTGGCTTTTCTCACTTCAAAATCCTATCTTGATGAATATTTTGCTCACTTGAAAATTCTAGAGAGCAAGAGCTCAAGGTTGAAGAAGATGATGGATATTTTTCAAGAAGAGAAGAATAACTCTTGAGAGAAAAAGAAAAACAAAAGAATATATATTTTCCTTTCTCATCTCAAACCATGGTTAAACAATATGGATATTTATTTCATTTTAGTTAAAAGACAAGAGGAAGATAAATCATGGTTAAAAGGTAGGTGAATATGGTTAGGTCAAAAGAAGAGTGTAGAAGATAACCATTCATTCACCTTTTCTCTTTTCTTTTGTTTTAACTTTAAATAGAAATAATTATCCATATATATAAACATGGTGTGAGTCTTATATATCCACCATTTTCTATGTATAAACAACCATGATAGATGATGTATGTATGTATGTGTGCATGCACATCCATATGTGCATGAATCAAAAAGGAATGCATACATGCATTCATACATCCATAGATACAAGAAAAGATTTCTAGTGAGAATCTAATGGTTAGATGATAAATCAACACTTGATTTATCAATCCGGCTATATCACATACGACCCTAACCAAAAGCAAGCCGCCCGATCAATATACGGTATCCTATACGTGCATTTTAATCGGGTCCATGCGCATATCGCATACGCGCACCACAACGTTTCGCCTGGACTAGGTAACTCCATTGTGGGACTCTAAGACTCGTCAATACGCCGGCAGTGGGTGATGATCATATCAACCACCCCCAAGCCGCAAGCGGTCAGCTAAACGTAACGGCCACCCGGGTATTGAGCGATCAGAAGAGAACAAGCGAACCTGCTACAACTCCCGTCGAGCCAACCGGCAACACTTCCCGTACAGTCCGGTCTCCTCGTCTGATATGTCGCATATAAAGTCTAGGGGTGGTAAACGTCAGACCCCAATAACCGATAAGTCGTGCCGATGTGAGGCTCATAACGGGTCGAGAAACTACTGGTAACACTTACCAGCAAATCTCTGAAACAGCCCTGGCCAGGGACTTCCCTGTTACGGCCAATCGAGCACAGCGCAACATCAACCCCCAATACCGGGAGAGAAGAAACCCCTCCTATCGCTCATTGCCTCCATGTGACTCGGAAATGTACCCAAAAACCATCGTTTTGCACGCCCTCATGGACGTGGTAAGGTGGAAATCAAAGCACAGTGGGAATCACACAAGACTTTATGACGATCTCGGGTCTACAGACTAACCTGTACAAGTGTCACCTGAGAACTGCCATCTGACGTGAGGTATAATACCATCTGGGAGTTCTCGGCGAGTCCGTCCAGTGTACCCAGTCTCCACTGAGCACCCGTATACCATCTCTGAAGTCAAACACCAATAGATATGGGATCATCCATCGCCCATCTCATGGGTCGAGAAGCGTATACGCTAGTCTACTCTGGTATATCGATGCCCTGTCTCGATACACCTACGACTAGGGACCTTGAAGGATGTACTTATGGACTACCATGTCCCCACTAGTATGATCCGCATCATAGTCCAGGTAGTCAAGTACACATCCTAAGGGCTTTACAAACATGTAACTATAAGACAGTATAAAGAGACAAGTATACATGTTAAGATAAAGAGCAACCAGATAGCACACTATCATATCGAGCAAGAAAGTAATCTCTATATATGTCCAAGCATCCAATATAATATACATCATCTGTACAATACTGGCCTCTAGGGCATACATACAACTAACAATCTCCCACTTGCACTAGGGCCAGCTGTTGTAGTATCGCATACCGAGCATCCCGAAGAGTCTCTCAAACTGTATCTGGGGAATGGCCTTCGTGAGTGGATCCGCTGTGTTGTTCTTCGTGTCAACCCTCCTGACCTCGATCTCCCGGCGATCAACTATCTCCCGGATCAGGTGATACCGCCTCAGAATATGCCTGGATCGCTGATGGGACCTGGGTTCCTTGGCCAAAGCCACCGCTCCATTGTTATCGCAATACAAAGTTATTGGATGCTCAATGGATGGAACCACTCCAAGTTCAGCAATGAACTTCTTGATCCAAACAGCCTCTTTGGCAGCATCGTTGGCAGCGATGTATTCAGCCTCTATCGTCGAGTCTGCCACGGTTTCCTGCTTGGAACTCTTCCATCTAACCGCCCCTCCGTAAAGGGTAAAGACAAATCCTGACTGCGACTTAGAGTCGTCCTTATCACTCTGGAAGCTCGAATCGGTAAAGGACTCCACTTGGAGTTCTCCGTTACCATACACCAAGAGCATCTCTTTAGTCCTTCGCAAGTATTTGAGAATGTTCTTCACAGCTGTCCAGTGACTCTCTCCAAGATCAGCTTGATACCTGCTCACTACACTTAGTGAGTATGCTACATCGGGTCTGGTATATAGCATCGCGTACATGATAGAGCCTACAGCCGAAGCATAGGGTATCCCTTGCATGCGAGCTCTCTCCAAATCAGTCTTGGGAGACATCTCTTTGGAGAGAGTGACTCCAGAGATCATGGGTAAGTTCCCATGCTTGGATTCTTCCATACTAAACCTCTTTAGTATAGTGTCAATGTACCTGGATTGGGACAATCCCAATATCCGTTTGGATCTATCTCTATAGATCCTAATTCCCAATATGCAGGAGGCATCACCAAGATCTTTCATTGAGAATCTTTGTGATAAGAAGAGCTTGACCGATTGCAGCATAGGAATATCATTTCCTATCAAGAGTATGTCGTCTACGTACAATACGAGGAAGAAAACCTTACTCTCTGCCACCTTCTTGTATATACAAGGTTCATCTACATTTTTGACGAAATCAAACTCTTTGATAACGACGTCAAAGCAGATGTTCCAACTCCGCGATACTTGCTTTAATCCATAAATGGATTTAAGCAGCTTGCACACCTTCTCGCTGCTCCCACTGTCAACGAAGCCCTCTGGCTGAGTCATGTACACGCACTCTTCTAAATCACCATTTAGAAAGGCGGTCTTAACATCCATTTGCCAGATTTCGTAATCATGATATGCAGCGATGGCAAGCATGATCCGGATGGATTTAAGCATAGCGACTGGAGAAAAGGTTTCGTCATAGTCCACACCTGGTCTTTGACGAAAACCCTTTGCAACAAGTCTAGCTTTGAAAGTCTCCACTTTCCCATCTACACCAAGTTTTTTCTTGAAGATCCACTTGCTCCCAATGGGTTTTACCCCTTCAGGAGCAACTTCCAAAGTCCATACTTTGTTGGTGTACATGGATTCCATCTCGGACCGCATTGCATCCAGCCATTTCACTGAGTCTCTACTCGTGATGGCCTGCACGAAACTTGTTGGGTCATCATCCTCCATGATGCAATCCTTCACTCCCACCGTCAATGAGAAAACCGTAGTATCTCTCAGGTGGACGAGAAACCCTACTAGATCGGCGGAGAGGCTGGGGTTCGTCGGGTACTACTGAATCTTCTGGTTCTACCAAGTCTTCTGTTATAGTTTGTGTCGCTGGAACCTCTTCCAGTTCTACCTCAATGCCACTTGTCTGTTTCATAAGAAAACCTTTTTCTAAGAAAGTGGCATGTCGAGAAACAAACACTTTTGTTCCTCGGAGTGGTAGAGGATATACCCTCGCGAATGTTTGGGATATCCAATAAACTTACATAGAACAGACCTTGTCTCGAGCTTGTCCGGATTTTGTGTTTTAACATAGGCCTGACAACCCCATATCTGAATAAAATTAAGACATGGTCTCTTACCATTCCATATCTCATATGGGGTGGTAGGCACAGATTTGGTAGGAACCCTATTCAGTAGGTATGCTGCTGTTTCCAGTGCATATCCCCAGAAGGAAATAGGTAACTCAGCTGCACTCATCATAGAGCGCACCATATCTAATAGGGTGCGATTTCTCCGCTCCGATACACCGCTGTGCTGTGGTGTATAAGGAGGAGTAAGCTGAGAGAGAATCCCATTCTCTTTTAGATAATCTCTGAATTCATTGCTTAAGTATTCTCCTCCTCGATCAGATCGAAGGATCTTAATGCTTTTTCCGGTTTGGTTCTCGACTTCTTGTTTATATTCTCTAAATTTCTCAAAAGCTTCTGATTTGTGTTTCATCAGGAACACATATCCGAATCTAGAGAGATCGTCAGTGAATGTAATGAAGTACGAAGAACCATCTCTGGCATGTGTAGACATGGGACCACATACATCACTATGTATCAGTCCCAAGAATTCGGTAACTCTTTCTCCGTGTCCCGTAAACGGAGTTTTGGTCATCTTGCCTTTGAGACATGAATGACAAGTATCATAAGATGATAATTTGAACGAATTCAAATATCCATTTTTATGTAACTTAGCCAGTCGTGTCACATTGATATGACCAAGTTTACAATGCCACAAGAAGGATTCGTTCATTTCTGAACTTTTCCTCTTGTTTTTGTTTTGTATATTGAGGACTGTATTTTGATTTAGAATGAATATGCCATTATTTAACGAGCTTGATGCAATCAACTTTTGATCTAGGAATATGTTCATAACATTATCCTTTACTACAAAAGTATATCCTTCTTTACTTAATAAAGAAACTGATATAATGTTGCACATCATGTTCGGTATATAATAGCACTCATTTAGAATCATTGTATCACCACTTGGTAATACCAGGTGATATTCGCCAACTGCTTTGGCTGCAATACTTGCACCATTCCCTACTTGAACGGAATGATCACCTTTCCCCAGTTCTCTACCTCTCCGTAGCCCATGTAACTGTTTACATATGTGGGATCCTGATCCGGTATCTAATACCCAGGACGTAGGGTGAACTGAAAAACAATTCTCAATGACAAACACACCCGAAGAAGGTGCATCAACATGCATGTCCTCCATTTGGGCAGCGTGAGAATCCAGATATTCTCCGGTTTCCTGTTCAGTCTTATAACACTTATAAGATAGAACGGGTTCAACGTTCCCCTGCACAGTATAACATGCGGGTTCGGTCAATACATCCATATTATTATCTTGATTAAGGCATGACATGGTCGCTACCTGGAGAGAGAGAGAAGAAAACACTTGAGCGTATGCTCTTGCAAGATTAGATTGGTTATTATCTTATCTAATCAGGATGGCTCCCACTGTTTTTATCAAATCTTCCTTCAAACCCTTAAAGGAAAGACTAGCCGGGATTAATTACACCCTACAACTTCGCCGATCTTTCAGCTAGGCCAGTGTCGGTACTTTGAGGGAGGTTCCCCGTGCTTTCGCACGGACCTAATTAAAGTAAATCTCGTTTTCCCAGAGGCGTAACCCCGTTGACACCTTTCTAGACACCTACTTGATCGGCTAATTGTCCTGTGTAAAACTCTCCCAAGAGTAATAATTACTCGCAGTGGGTATCGGGATCCAACTATCTCATAGAAGGTATGCAATCTCATTGCAAATTTCAACACTTGAAATTCCCGATAATGCTTTTGCCCCTAGCGTCCTATGACCTTGACGGAGGCCAAACTACCCATAGGGCTCTATTCAAGTTCAACCTGTCATTTCTTGATTGAATTAAACCCACCCGTACAACCCTTGACGGAGGCCAAACTACGCCGTACGAATACCCTAATCCAATCGCATCATATGCTAGCAGATAAGCACTAGTTAGCTACCATACACTACGCCTTGACGGAGGCCAAACTACCGCAGCATGAGTACTAAGTAGTACTTATCTGAAATGACGGAGGGCTACGCAGGTTTTTTCAGAAAAACCATGAGCGTAATGAACTTGATATCGTTGTAGAATCTAGTAAATTTTGAAATGGAGTGATTTTGAGGCTTTTATTAGTTTTGCTAAAGAGGTCACTCCCGGTGAAGGGATCTCGGCTCTTTCCTCATCGAATAAAGTGCGGGATATATCATATATATCACTGTGCAAAGCAAAACTCCAAAAGTAGTCAAAAGTCAAACCGAGTGTTGTAGCATCTGCCAGTTTCGCTAAAGAGGTCACTCCCGGTGAAGGGATCTCGGCTCTTTCCTCATCGAATAAGGTGCAGGGTATATCATATATACCGCTATGCAAAGCAAGACTGTAGCTACCCTTTTATTTTAAAATCTGATTCTACAACATCTTTTAGGTTTCTTTTCTTTCATTAATCACATTAATGAAGTCCCATCATTTAAGTTACCTAAACATCACAGATAAATACGACGTACACTTATGCCATCCGCATTCGCCTCGATGTCCCCTCGTGCACCGTTAGGTTAGGTAACTAACGACAGAGCAGGGCAGGGCTAGTGCGGGTGTAAAACATAAGTAACGTCTATATAATATATCATATATACTATATACTGTATCCATCAGAACATATCAAATGATCACATCACAGATATCGCAGCAGAAACATAGATATTGTTGGAGATAGTGCCCTCAGAGTCAATTATTAGGTCACAGGTACGTGATTGTAATGATTGAGGGAGGACCTATCCCGGTAGGACATTCTTACTCGAGATGATAGTATGCTATCTGGTTTACCTTTATCATCGTGTACTGCTTTAGGTGACATGACACGTCGCTATTACACGTTGATAGAGCCCCTAGGATTCTTGCTTGACCACCAGCAGTATGAGGGCGATCATATAAGTGGGAGCTGGGGGTCTACAAGCATATCCTTAAAAGGTCCCTAGTCGTGGGAGTTTCGAGACCGGGCATCGATACTCCATTAGTAGACTAGTGTATACAGTCGAGACCCCGACGAGGGGCGGTGGCCGGTCTCACAAGCCACTGGTGTCAGTTGGATCACCTAAGATGTATACAGGTGCTCATTGGGTTATGAGTACACCGGACAGGACTCGCCGGGAACATGCTAGTTGGTCATATACCAGACGTCAGATGGCAGTTCCCTGGTGACATGTGTGCAGGTTAGTTCATCGACCTGGGGATCGTCATTTGTCTCGTGTGAGTTCCCACTGTACTTTGATTACTACCCTACCACGGCTCAAAGGAGTCGTGCAAACAGGTTTTAGTTGGGTACAGTCCCGAGCCACATGGAGGCAGTGAGCGTATCTTCAGGGGTTCGTCTCTCCCGGTATTGGGGGTGAGGTCGTGCTGTGTCTAGGAGAGCCATTACACAAAGTCCTTGGCCAAGGCAAGGAGATTTACTGGTAGGTATTCCAGTAGTATCTCAGGGTGTTCTGGGCTACACTCCGACACGACTTGTACCGCTTTTGGGGGTCTGACTTTTACCAACCCCCTAGGCCCGCCATGCGATACTCATAGACGAACGGACCGGACTGCACGGATATTGTCACTGACAGGCTCAGTAGGGTGTCAGGATGAGTTCGCTCATCGACGTCCCTTTTAGTCAATAGCTGGTGGCCCGTTACGTATTGGCTTATACCTCTGACGTGCTAGTGGTTAAATCCACAGCCATTGTATTGACGAGTCTTTAGAGTCCACCACACTTTCAGTTACTCAAGTTTCGGGCGAAACGCTGTAGAGGCCGTATGGAGATATGGCAGGGTCCGATCAGATACGTGCGGTATTGCACGGATCAGGATCGGACAGTTTGTACTATTGGCCGTATTGGTATATGGCAGGGTTCGATCAGATACGTGCGGTATTGCACGGATCAGGATCGAACAGATATTACTAGCCGGTTTTGGTATAAGCCGGATCCTAGTTTAGTACAGTGTAGATTTTGTCTTTTTGCATTTGTATCCGGACGGAATACAGATGCGGGTGTGTATGCACAGTATCGGGGTTTTCCTGTAATTTATTATGGGACCAGTTTTCTGGGGTTGCCAGTTTGCTTTCCGTTCCGGCCGGTTTTCTCTTTTTCCTTCCCGGTCGGACTTTTCGTTGGAGGTTGTTAATTGCAAGTTTGCAATTAACATTTTGTTGAGGGGGTTTCTTGCAAAAGGATTAATTTAATTTGATTGCATTTTTGGCTCCATGTTGCATTAATTTGACATGATAGAGTATGGTTTTGTGCTAGGAAAGTTGATGGGCCGGCCACTGTTTGTGGTATGGGACTTGATTTCATGATGTATTAATTTACATTTGTTTACATAAGGAAAATGAGTGTGCAGGATTTTTTTTTGGTTGACAAAAGGTGAGCATGCATTATTTCATTTGTGGGTGGCTATAAGATTAATTGGCTGCAGAGAGAGGTCTTCCCCTTTTTCCATTTTTTCCAGTGAGCAAAATCCTACTTGGCCGAGCTCCTTTTGAGAGGGCATGCTCTTTTCTCTTAGCATCCATCCATGGAAAAATTCTTGTGCTATATTCCTCCAACTTGGCAACCTCTTTAACCCCTAAAGACACAAGTTCTACTACACTTCCTACAGCATATCTTGGGCACGTCGAGTAGCCGGCTTCGTGCCCGAGTTGTCTCGGCATTGAGGTGGGAGCCCGTAAACGAAGAAGGCGATGTGGTGCACTTCCGGTGACGAGGAGGAGACGGGACTTTTCCGCAGGAGATCGGGACCATGACGAGAAGACCGGAGGACTTGGATCGTCGGTATATCTCTATTCCCCTTCTTGTAGATAGCTTAGACTAGTTAATGGTTCGATCCGGGTTAAAGTGCGCGGTGGTGCCGGTTTGCTAAGTCCGCAAAATTTAAGTTATTCACCGCTTCCGCTTTCCGACGTCGGATTGACGGCCGGGGCGCCGCCGTGCACTTACAGTGGTATCAGAGCCTCCCCATTAACTTAGTCTAGCTTTTGTGTAATGTGTTTGCATTTCCGATCGATCAAAAAGTTCCAAAACCCGTATTCCCTTCGCATCAGTTTCTGTCGAAATTTTTTGAAGTCTAAAAATTTTTCAGGTGGTCTCAGAATGATGTGCAGGGAGATTTAAGAACACTGGAAAAATTTCGTAGCGCGATCAGTCCGTACGACCGCGGAAGGGCGGCGAAAACCCCAATTCCGCCGCGCTTCCGCGGCACACTGTTCACATCACTGCTCGATTTTTTTTCAAGTGTTTTCTGGGTTTAACATATGGGCTTTGGAATATTAAAGTTGGGCCAATTGTTTCTGTGAGTGCTACAGTTTTCTTTGGGGCCCACTTGTTAATTGTTTGATCAATCGGAAATTTTTTTTTAAACACATTTTTCACAGTATTTACATTATATCTGCGACCGTGAATGTCACTAGATCGGTAAATCCGGTCTAACTGCTATAGCCCGGTTAGACGGATTTGCGAACGTGACTTTCACGTTGATGTTCTATGTATTTGCTGTGATGTTGCGGATCGGTCGTGGGGATAGCCTGGATGCAATGCTAGTACAGTTGTGGTTGTATTATGTACATTTGATATTGCGGGGCGAGCGTCCGACATGTGGACTGCCGTCACTGCCAGTTTGTATTATTCTTTTGGGGCACGACCTGGTTGCGGTCGATGTACCCGGTGTATGTATATTTTACTTTCTGTACTAGGATTGCCCCGCGGAGGGGTGCACGGATAGCCGGGTTCTGGAGGGCAACAAGCCCGCATCTCATGGCATTGAGACGGAGGGGGCTTCACTCTAGGATTGGCGGGCTATTCGCCGCACTCGTAGGGGGTACAGGTTGACCCAGGAGGGGTGCCCAAGTTACCGGATTCCGTGAAGTGCTGGGTGGTCCATTCACGGTGCTGAAGGGGGCTGCCTCGCTTCAGGTTTTGGCGGGTGACTTGCCGCGCCCGTAGGGGTCTAGGATTTTCATTGCACAGGCTATCCACACGACCAGGGGAACGTCGGGTTTCAGCGGCTCTGTGAAACCCGGGGTTCCCAGACATCTGTATTGTTTCTGTGATGTTGTTCATTCTCTGTGATGTTGCATTTTATTCACGCCTTGAGCGAATACTATATATTGGTATATATATTAGTAGATGTTGTATATGTTTTTCATCCGTGCTAGTCCAGTCCCCGCTCTGTCGTTAGTAAGCTAACCTAACGAGTGATGACGGGACCCAGTGGCGAATGCGGATGGCATATACGTACGTCAGTATATTTTCGTTCTTTATGGTGTGATCAATTGATGGGACTGCGTTGATTCGGATCAATGCAACTTAAAACAAACCTAATCTGATGTTGTTGGAACACTTTTCAAAAAGCTGTTATTGCAAGGACGTTTACTTTTGTTTTGCATCGTGGTATTCATTGGAATATCCTGCTCCTCAGTCGACGAGGCAAGGGCCGAGATCCCTTCACCGGGAGTGACCCCTTGGACAGAAGTTTGCGTCAGGGCAATGACTTCACTATAGCCGATTACTTTTGCTTTGCACCGTGGTATTCATTTGGAATATCCTGCACCCCATTCTACGGGGAAAGAGCCGAGATCCCTTCACCGGGAGTGACCTCTTTAGCAACGGTTTTCGTCACTATATTTTCAAAAAGCTATCCGTTCCTTCAACGATATCAAGTTCATTACGTTAAAGGTTTTCGCCAGAAACCATTCGTAGCCCTCCGTCGTTTCAGATGGGTAGCACGTAGTATTCATGCTATGTTTGTTGACCTTCGTCAAGGCATAGTGTATGGTAGCTGCTTGTTACCTTTCTGCTGCATAGATAGATGCGTTGGTTTGGGACAGTCGTATAGCCTTGTTGACCTTCGTCAAGGGCTTGTACGGGTGGATTCAAATTAACCTGGATAATGACGGGTAGAACTTGACATGTGACTTATGATTTGTTGACCTTCGCCAAGGTCATAAGAGCATGGGGCAGAAATCACATCGGGAGTTTCAAAAGTACTGAAACTTGCCAGATATGCGCATACCTTCTGGAGTGTGATACCGTGAGCGGATTCCGTCACGTTGTCATGCGATGAGAGTTGGATCCCGATTCCCACTGATGAGTTAGTTTACTCCTCGGGTGACCCCGACTAATTCTTCTTTCAGGTTTGGAGGAGAATTTGAGGTACAGTGGGAGGATTCCAGATTAGATAAATTGGTTACCATTCTGATCTAGGTTAGAGTGCACGCTGAGTGTTTCTTTTCTCTCTCTCTCTTTGGCAGCGACCATTGACCCGACCCTAAGACTTTGTCTCAGTGACCAAATTGACCGAACCTTCTTAAACACTGGCTTTTGGATTGTCAGAGTTGCAGACCTCATTGCCACTCCTACTTTTACCCTTTTCTCTGGGACACCCCGTATTGCTACGAACGTCCACTTCCATTGGACAAAACCATCGTATGGTTAGATACGAACTCGAAGGAATTCGAGGATGGTTTCCGGTTCTGGAGAAAACGGATAGGATTATTCAGTTGTCTTTTCCTTTTACCCTCTCTCAGGTTACGAGTACTCCTTGGTTTAGGGGTAGTACAGCTATTACGCAAATTGGATTGTCTTCTTCCAAACCTTAGGCTGGTGCCGACCGGTAGGGAATGAAGAAAACCAATTAGCATAACGATGGTGTGCAGAAGGTATTAAGTTTAGACAAAGCAAGGGATTAGTAAGAGGGCAAAGTAAATTGCAACAGATATTCACGACCAAACCAAATATTTCGTTACCACTCCCACATCACCTTTGTATTTCTCCAGGACACTCCGTATCACTACGAAGATCCACAGTTTATTTGGATACTCCATCGTATGGTTATATACGAACTCGAATGGAACTTGTTCCAGTTCGGGGATGGATTCTGGTTCAGAAGAAATAGGAATAAGGTTTATTCGGTTGTCTTTTATCTTCACCCTCTCTCATTGCGAGTGTTCCTAGGATTGGGACAGTACACCCATTATGCTTATTGGATAGTCTTCTTCCAAACCATAGGCTGGTGCCGAACGGTAGGGAAGGAAGAAAACCATTTGGCCTAAAAGGGTGTGCAGAAGGTAAAGACTAAAGACATATGAAGGGATTTGGAGAGGTGGCAAAGAACTATACGGTTACAGTCGTGAATCTGGAAGAGGCATTACTAAGAATACCAGAATACCCCATCGGAACATTTCAATGTTTCAGTTTCACTGTGTAATATTAAAGGAAAACTGATTTCCCGATTAGATACTTACTCCAGGGTATGTATTTACCAGGTACGATTCTCACATCTGTATGGTTTTACAGATGATGAGTGGGAGTAAGTTATTGGGAATTGGGTGATCATCCTCATTATATCGGGATTCGTTGTAATCGGTGATATTTGAGGAAATCACCTGGGCTGTTTGCCGGTCGGCAAATATTTGGTTTTGAATATCCGCTGTTATGCACCAATTTCAAATTGATATATCTGTACGTCTATTTTTATAGAGTGAGATATACCTTTCTGAAATTATGTCTACCACATTTACCTACATCAGTGGATGGTTAGGTAAGGAGCATTAAACAGCGGTGTAATTCTTCTTAACCATAAGTACAGTTTTCAACCTACGACACACAGTGAATGAGTTATCAGACTCAAGGGACTTATACAAAGTATTGTATGTTGTCCAGGGTCCATCAGGACAGAGGGGTTGGTCCTCATACTACATTCAGTTTACTTATGACTTCTCTAGTTTTTAGACAAGTGTTTCGTGGAAACACAGGGTCCGAATTTGGAGAAGTTATTGGTATTTGAATAGAGTAGAGAACCAGGTATAGCAAGTATCGGGATTCTTCAAAGAGATCGAAGATGTAGATACTTGTGTATGATATTCAGTTGATAGTAATGATAAAGAGATCTTGCTTCTCTTTCAGGTTACTCATAATTGGAAGTATTCCTAAGTTGAGTAACGCTGATCGGCCTCCTTCCATTTAGTTGACATGCGCTGGAGACAGCTGCATGATTTGAATCTGGTTCAAATAAATCAGTGCCTCTGATTCTATATTGGATATAGAACAGTTCATATCTTAACGATGTTAAGGTACGGGGAGTTGTCCGGTTTATGCTTAAAACCAGATATTGGACAACTCTAGGCACGTTTCTGTAATGGCTGTTTGTGGATTGACCCAGGCTATGACGAGGGTTGACTTTCTACCATCTGGATGAACAATAGCAATATTGTTCTAGACTCGCCACAGTTTTATTAAAAATGGATTTTTTCAGAAAACAGTAGTGGGAGTATGGTAGAACTGGAAGTAATTCCAGAACCACAAACGATTACTGAGGATTTGATAAGGAACCTAAAGATTCAATCTGGATTGACATTCCATTGGCCACTCCGCAGATAAGGTGGGTAACTTCAGGCACCCGAGAGGCACTACGGTGGTCTCAAGGACGGTGACAGGGAAGTTCTTGTTTACCCACAATTACCATTGCTGTTGTTCCAGGCTGCGAGACCCGGCGGGAGGATGAGTATAGCGTCGTTCTAAACCAGTTTTAGAAGTGTACGTCTATATGACTCTGCCAGAGGGTTGTCGTAGTCAGTGGGAGAAGCGGAAGCATTGGTGGACAGGTTGCTTATGTCTATTTATAGACTAGAGCAGATGTAGCGGAGATAGATCATCTATTTCTGACGTGACAGTCATGGGTTTGACTTCATCAGAATAGGGGATGGATCTGTTGAGAAGGTAGTAGGGTGTGATATCCTGGTATTTGGATGACATACACAAAGTAGGAAAGGAAACTCCTATACTACGATCGGTCATACTTTGGTCGTCACACAGTGTTTTCTCCACACTGGACTTGGACATTATATCAGACATACTGGTTACTGGATCTATGGTATTAGATCTAGATTTGGGTGGTTTCCCAATCAGGGTACTTGACAGCATTCTAAGAGTATTTAGGATGGACGACTCCTGGCACGGTAGTGTACCTGCAGGTAATGGAGTCACCCTCTCTAAAGGTGTCTTACAGACTAAAGGGGAGAGGGACGTGCATGATTGGCAGATCACTTGCTTAGGCAATTGAGTCAATCATGAGATGTCAAGTACCACACCAGATGTTGTTCTTGCACTAGATGCAATAAGTTGACATTAATCCAATCCTGGAGAAACAGTCGGAAGCAGTTTTAGAACATAAGTGGATGTTCTAGGGATATGATAACGACAGCCTCATTCAGGAGACGGTTATCATTCCAGGCTTCCAAGGTGACATGGACGACAAGGAGGTTGTCAGAGTTATAGTTTTTCCTTCTGATGAGGGGCAGTATCTTGGACAGGTGGTCCAAGGCAATACTGAGGGAGGCATGGCGCGCAGGATACTGATTAAGTTCAGTTGACGATACAGTCTAAGAAGTTTGGATTTGGAGTTCATTTATGAGCTACGTCCCATCAGACATCCAGACATATTCTAAGACTGATTTTGCTCATTTCGGGAGATGGCTTTCTCCGTGAACTTGAGATATAGAGAGACATAGAAAGAAACAACTAAGCGGATCCACTCACTGAGGCTATTCCTCGAACGCAATAGTTCCGCAAACGAGCTTTGTGAGACTGACTAGTAGAGGAGTTGGATGTTCGGTATCACACGGGCTGTGAGTATGCGACATCGCAATAATTAGCCTTGAGTGCAAGTGGGAGATTATTGGAGATAGTGCCCTCAGAGTCAATTATTAGGTCACAGGTACGTGATTGTAATGATTGAGGGAGGACCTATCCCGGTAGGACATTCTTACTCGAGATGATAGTATGCTATCTGGTTTACCTTTATCATCGTGTACTGCTTTAGGTGACATGACACGTCGCTATTACACGTTGATAGAGCCCCTAGGATTCTTGCTTGACCACCAGCAGTATGAGGGCGATCATATAAGTGGGAGCTGGGGGTCTACAAGCATATCCTTAAAAGGTCCCTAGTCGTGGGAGTTTCGAGACCGGGCATCGATACTCCATTAGTAGACTAGTGTATACAGTCGAGACCCCGACGAGGGGCGGTGGCCGGTCTCACAAGCCACTGGTGTCAGTTGGATCACCTAAGATGTATACAGGTGCTCATTGGGTTATGAGTACACCGGACAGGACTCGCCGGGAACATGCTAGTTGGTCATATACCAGACGTCAGATGGCAGTTCCCTGGTGACATGTGTGCAGGTTAGTTCATCGACCTGGGGATCGTCATTTGTCTCGTGTGAGTTCCCACTGTACTTTGATTACTACCCTACCACGGCTCAAAGGAGTCGTGCAAACAGGTTTTAGTTGGGTACAGTCCCGAGCCACATGGAGGCAGTGAGCGTATCTTCAGGGGTTCGTCTCTCCCGGTATTGGGGGTGAGGTCGTGCTGTGTCTAGGAGAGCCATTACACAAAGTCCTTGGCCAAGGCAAGGAGATTTACTGGTAGGTATTCCAGTAGTATCTCAGGGTGTTCTGGGCTACACTCCGACACGACTTGTACCGCTTTTGGGGGTCTGACTTTTACCAACCCCCTAGGCCCGCCATGCGATACTCATAGACGAACGGACCGGACTGCACGGATATTGTCACTGACAGGCTCAGTAGGGTGTCAGGATGAGTTCGCTCATCGACGTCCCTTTTAGTCAATAGCTGGTGGCCCGTTACGTATTGGCTTATACCTCTGACGTGCTAGTGGTTAAATCCACAGCCATTGTATTGACGAGTCTTTAGAGTCCACCACACTTTCAGTTACTCAAGTTTCGGGCGAAACGCTGTAGAGGCCGTATGGAGATATGGCAGGGTCTGATCAGATACGTGCGGTATTGCACGGATCAGGATCGGACAGTTTGTACTATTGGCCGTATTGGTATATGGCAGGGTTCGATCAGATACGTGCGGTATTGCACGGATCAGGATCGAACAGATATTACTAGCCGGTTTTGGTATAAGCCGGA
Source organism: Agapanthus africanus (assembly GCA_030015575.1). Taxonomy (NCBI): domain Eukaryota; kingdom Viridiplantae; phylum Streptophyta; class Magnoliopsida; order Asparagales; family Amaryllidaceae; genus Agapanthus; species Agapanthus africanus. The sequence goes on from CM057349.1 coordinate 247,562,526, forward strand.
TCCTAGTTTAGTACAGTGTAGATTTTGTCTTTTTGCATTTGTATCCGGACGGAATACAGATGCGGGTGTGTATGCACAGTATCGGGGTTTTCCTGTAATTTATTATGGGACCAGTTTTCTGGGGTTGCCAGTTTGCTTTCCGTTCCGGCCGGTTTTCTCTTTTTCCTTCCCGGTCGGACTTTTCGTTGGAGGTTGTTAATTGCAAGTTTGCAATTAACATTTTGTTGAGGGGGTTTCTTGCAAAAGGATTAATTTAATTTGATTGCATTTTTGGCTCCATGTTGCATTAATTTGACATGATAGAGTATGGTTTTGTGCTAGGAAAGTTGATGGGCCGGCCACTGTTTGTGGTATGGGACTTGATTTCATGATGTATTAATTTACATTTGTTTACATAAGGAAAATGAGTGTGCAGGATTTTTTTTTGGTTGACAAAAGGTGAGCATGCATTATTTCATTTGTGGGTGGCTATAAGATTAATTGGCTGCAGAGAGAGGTCTTCCCCTTTTTCCATTTTTTCCAGTGAGCAAAATCCTACTTGGCCGAGCTCCTTTTGAGAGGGCATGCTCTTTTCTCTTAGCATCCATCCATGGAAAAATTCTTGTGCTATATTCCTCCAACTTGGCAACCTCTTTAACCCCTAAAGACACAAGTTCTACTACACTTCCTACAGCATATCTTGGGCACGTCGAGTAGCCGGCTTCGTGCCCGAGTTGCCTCGGCATTGAGGTGGGAGCCCGTAAACGAAGAAGGCGATGTGGTGCACTTCCGGCGACGAGGAGGAGACGGGACTTTTCCGCAGGAGATCGGGACCATGACGAGAAGACCGGAGGACTTGGATCGTCGGTATATCTCTATTCCCCTTCTTGTAGATAGCTTAGACTAGTTAATGGTTCGATCCGGGTTAAAGTGCGCGGTGGTGCCGGTTTGCTAAGTCCGCAAAATTTAAGTTATTCACCGCTTCCGCTTTCCGACGTCGGATTGACGGCCGGGGCGCCGCCGTGCACTTACAGATATAATGTGGGATATACTAGTACGTCCGTATTTAGTATTTAGCCAACAATAGAAAATACGGATTCCACAGTCGCGATGAATAGCCAAGCCGACACCCTGGACCCCTACGAGAGCTGCAAGCGACCCTACCAATTCTGTAGTTTAGGAGACCCAGTCTCAACTCCTCGAGATGGCCTCCCACTGAACCCCAGAACCCGGTCACCTGTGCTCCCCTCCTTGGGTCCATCCTAATGCGGAAAAGTAAATAATATATAACACTGGTGGCATCGACCTCAACCCGGAAGTGCCCCAAATAAAAGAATATTACATTACATTTGAATTTACATGAATGAAAAATATAAAACTCTCATCTCACATAAAACCCCCCCGGCTATTCAATCGCGACAATCCTGCACATCATATCTCAGCAACACATAATATCTCATATCATCAACGTAAGTAAGTATGCATACCCCAATTGTCGTTGATGTATAGCAACGAAAACCGGCGATATCGCATACTACACTTACGGTCACAGAAAAGAAAGTGTAAAACTGCAATATCTGGAATCCACATTCTCTTTAGACATCGCAAATGCGCAGTATCACATATTTCGTATTTCATGTCTAGTAATATGAATTCCACACATTGCATCACATTCCAGATAATTAGACAGTATTAAAGTTTTCGAACGAACGATCAAATACCCAAGATTCACTAAAGATCAACACATGAGGGGAGTTCAAAAACCCGGAGTGTGACACAGTAGTAGCGGTCCAGCCGTAGAAAGGTCAAGCCAACGCCTCACATGTGGCACGCCGTACTGCCCCAAACCCTAAGGTTCAAAGGGCAGTTCAAGACGGTCATATAATCGAGTTAAGGTTTGTTGTCTTCTAGAGGGTCCACTACAAAACTTGCACGTATCTCCAAAATATTTAAACCCCGTGAAAAGTGAGCAAATGATACTCGTTCAAACACTTCAATACTTTCTAATTTATCCGGAAAAGCAAAACAAAATTAAATTCTCCGATTGAATCGACGATTACCAAATGAACCCCTGAATACTCAACACTTGAGTCAAATTAAAAATACCCAGAAAATATAAATAACAGAACCAAGAATTACTGTGCAAACAGAGAAGCCAAAAGACACCATACCGCCACGGTTCCGCCGCACAAGCAAGGATTTGCCGCGGAACCGCGGTCGAATTTTCGATTCAGGTCCTCGTTTTGCACGATAATTCTTATAAAACCCTGCTGATTTTTTAAGATATTTTTAATTACCAAAAATCCCATATTTTAAAAATTGTCCAGAGAGGGGTTGATTTTGTCGATATCGGGTTCGATCGGGGTTTTAACTTCGTTAAAGAGCCGCCAAATGTTCTAGGTCGGCTCTGATACCAATGTTGGGTTAGCCTAGCACCTCATGAAGGGTTTGGAAGCATCACATGTACCAAAGGTAGAATCTTTAGGGTGCTAAGTTAACAAACATCGGATCGTTCCTAGAAAATTAGGGTTTCTAAAACTTGCATATCATCATATGAAAGAAAAGATAGGGTTTGGAGAGTACAACCTTTGTAGCTCCCTACGCTGGACTCCTTGGCTACTTAGGGTTTGGAAAAGCTCCGCTTGAACTCCTCTAGGTCACCAATGATCCACCCGGAGTCCGCTTTGTCCAAGCTAGCAACTTCGCAAGATCAAGAATGAAAATCGAAGCTAACACTCTAAACAAGTGGGCTAGACTTGTGTAGAATGGTGTTGTGGTGGCTTTTCTCACTTCAAAATCCTATCTTGATGAATATTTTGCTCACTTGAAAATTCTAGAGAGCAAGAGCTCAAGGTTGAAGAAGATGATGGATATTTTTCAAGAAGAGAAGAATAACTCTTGAGAGAAAAAGAAAAACAAAAGAATATATATTTTCCTTTCTCATCTCAAACCATGGTTAAACAATATGGATATTTATTTCATTTTAGTTAAAAGACAAGAGGAAGATAAATCCTGGTTAAAAGGTAGGTGAATATGGTTAGGTCAAAAGAAGAGTGTAGAAGATAACCATTCATCCACCTTTTCTCTTTTCTTTTGTTTTAACTTTAAATAGAAATAATTATCCATATATATAAACATGGTGTGAGTCTTATATATCCACCATTTTCTATGTATAAACAACCATGATAGATGATGTTTGTATGTATGTGTGCATGCACATCCATATGTGCATGAATAAAAAAGGAATGCATACATGCATTCATACATCCATAGATACAAGAAAAGATTTCTAGTGAGAATCTAATGGTTAAATGATAAATCAACACTTGATTTATCAATCCGGCCATATCACATACGACCCTAACCAAAAGCAAGCCGCCCGATCAATATACGGTATCCTATATGCGCATTTTAATCGGGTCCATGCGCATATCGCATACGCGCACCACAACGTTTCGCCTGGACTAGGTAACTCCATTATGGGACTCTAAGACTCGTCAATGTAAGTGCACGGCGGTGCCCCGGCCGTCAAACCGACGGCCAAATGCGGAAGCAGTGAATAACTTTAATTTTCTTGAATTGGCAAACCGCCGCGCACTAATACCCGGATCGAACCATTAACTAGTCCTAGCTATCTACAAGAAAGGGAATAGAGATATACCGACGATCCAAGTCCTCCGGTCTTCTCGTCATGGTCCCGATCTCCTGCGGAAAAGTCCCGTCTCCTCCTCGTCGCCGGAAGTGCACCACATCGCCTACTTCTTTTACGGGCTCCCACCTCAATGCCGAGGCAACTCGGGCACGAAGCTGGCTAGTCGACGTGCCCAAGATTTGCTATAGAATGTAGTGTACAAGTCTCATTTGGGGTTGTGGAGATTGCCATTTTTGGTGGAATTTGTGGACAAGGATTTTTCATGGACACTTGATAAAAATGGAGGTTGCCATGGATCAAAAATGGGCTCGGCCAAAGACATTTTTGTTCACTGGAAATGGGAATGAAGCAAGCTCCCAAATCAGCCCCTGCACACCTATATATAGGCTCAAAGCAACCACCTTAATTAATTAATACATCAACCCACCAATATACAATTCCAGCACACTCTAGGGGAGGGGGCCCACGAAATGGAACAAGCAGGGAAAGCAACAGCCACTTTGCACAAACCCAAAAAAAACTTCCTGCACACTCCATTAACACATAAAACAATGAAGCATGTCCCCTTTCTAATAATGGTCACACCAAATCAAAACCCACACTCAACCACCTTCCACCAACCTCATCATCAACAACCATGATGAGGCAAAGTCAAGCCATGATGGAAAAGAAAGAGTCAAAGGATGGGCTCCATCATGATGCAACAAAAAAAATGCAAAGACCCCCTCCACAACCACTTATTTGCAACAATGAAAATAAGCCCTCCTCCACCAATCTTCGGCCAATGAACGGAACAATGGAAATCGGCCGAAACGGAAAGCAAACTGGCAACTCCAGAAAACTGGTCCCGTAATAAATTACAGGAAAACCCCGATACTGTGCATACACACCCGCATTTGTATTCCGACCGAAATACAAATGCAATGAGACAAAATCTACACTGTACTATACTAGGATCCGGCTTATACCAAAGCCGGCTAGTATAATCCGTTCGATCCTGATCCGTGCAATACCGCACGCATCTGATCGAACCCTGCCATATAACCATACGGCCTATAGTACAGACTGTCCGATCCTGATCCGTGCAATACCGCACGTATCTGATCGGACCTTGCCATATCTCCATACGGCCTCTACAACCTTTCGCCCGAAAGCTTGAGTAACTGAATGCGGGGGACTCTAAAGACTCATCAACACCTTGGTTGTGGATTTAACCACTAGCACGTCAGAGGTATAAGCCAATACGTAACGGGCTACCAAGTATTGACTAAAAGGGACGTCTGTGAGTGAACTCAGCCTGACAACCCTACTGAGCCTGTCAGTGACAATATCCGTACAGTCCGGTCCGTTCGTCTATGAGCATCGCATGGCGGGCCTAGGGGGTTGGTAAAAGTCAGACTCCCAAAAGCGGTACAAGTCGTGTCGGAGTGTAGCCCAGAACACCCTGAGATACTACTGGAATACCTACCAGTAAATCTCCTTGCCTTGGCCAAGGACTTCGTGTAATGGCTCTCCTAGACACAGCACGACCTCACCCCCAATACCGGGAGAGACGAACCCCTGAAGATACGCTCACTGCCTCCATGTGGCTCGGGACTGTACCTAACTAAAACCTGTTTGCACGACTCCTTTGAGCCGTGGTAGGGTAGTAATCAAAGTACAGTGGGAACTCACACGAGACAAATGACGATCCCCAGGTCGATGAACTAACCTGAACACATGTCACCAGGAAACTGCCATCTGACGTCTGGTATATGACCAACTAGCATGTTCCCGGCGAGTCCTGTCCGGTGTACTCATAACCCAATGAGCACCTGTATACATCTTAGGTGATCCAACTGACACCAGTGGCTTGTGAGACTGGCCACCGCCCCTCGTCGGGGTCTCGACTGTATACACTAGTCTACTATGGAGAATCGATGCCCTGTCTCGAAACTCTCACGACTAGGGACCTTTTAAGGATATGCTTATAGACCCCCAGCTCCCACTTATATGATCGCCCTCATACTGCTGGTGGTCAAGCAAGAATCCTAGGGGCTCTATCAACGTGTAATAGCGACATGTCAGGTCATTTAAAGCAGTACACGATGATAAAGGTAAACCAGATAGCATACTATCATCTCGAGTAAGACTGTCCTACCGGGATAGGTCCTCCATCAATCATTACAATCACGTACCTGTGACCTAATAATTGACTCTGAGGGCACTATCCTCAACAATCTCCCACTTGCACTCAAGGCTAATTATTGCGATGTCGCATACTCACAGCCCGTGTGATACCGAACACCCAACTCCTCTACTAGTCAGTCTCACAAAGCTCGTTTGCGAAACTATTGCGTTCGAGGAATAGCCTCAGTGAGTGGATCCGCCTTGTTGTCTCTTTCCATGTCTCTCTATATCTCAAGTTCGCGGAGAAACCCATCTCCCGAAATGAGCAATACCTGTCTTAGAATGTGTCTGGATGTCTGATTGGACATAGCTCATAAATGAACTCCAAATCCAAACTTCTTAGACTGTATCGTCAACTGAACTTAATCAGTATCCTGCGCCATGCCTCCCTCAGTATTGCCTTGGACCAACTGTCCAAAATACTGCCCCTCATCAGAAGGAAAAACTATAACTCTGACAACCTCCTTGTCGTCCATGTCACCTTAGAAGCCTGGAATGATAACTGTCTCCTGAATGAGGCTGTCGTTATCATCTCCCTAGAACATCCACTTATGTTCTAAAACTGCTTCCGACTGTTTCTCCAGGATTGGATTAATGTCAACTTATTGCATCTAGTGCAAGAACAACATCTGGTGTGGTACTTGACATCTCACGATTGACTCAATTGCTTGAGCAAGTGATCTGCCAATCATGCCCGTCCCTCTCCCCTTTAGTCTGTAAGACACCTTTGGAGAGGGTGACTCCATTACCTGCAGGTACACTACCGTGCCAGGAGTCGTCCATCCTAAATACTCTTAGAATGCTGTCAAGTACCCTGATTGGGAAACCACCCAAATCTAGATCTAAGACCATAGATCTAGTAACCAGTATGTCTGATATAAAATCCATTTCCTTTGTGGAGAAACAACTGTGTGACGACCAAAGTATAACCGATCGTAGTGTAGGAGTTTCTTTTCCTACTCTGTGTATATCATCCAAATACCAGGATATCACACCCTACTACCTTCTCAACAGATCCATCCCCTATTCTGATGAAGTCAAACCCATGACTGTCACGTCAGAAATAGATGATCTATCTCCGCTACATCTGCTCTTAGTCTATAAATAGACATAAGCTACCTGTCCACCAATGCTTCCGCTGCTCCCACTGACTACGACAACCCTCTGGCAGAGTCATATACACGTACACTTCTAAAACTAGTTTAGAACGACGCTATACTCATCCTCCCGCCGGGTCTCGCACCCTGGAACAACAGCAATGGTAATTGTGGGTAAACAAGAACTTCCCTGTCACTGTCCTTGAGGCTACCGTAGTGCCTCTCGGGTGCCTGAAGTTACCCACCTTATCTGCGGAGTGGCCAATGGAATGTCAATCCAGATTGAATATTTAGGTTCCTTATCAAATCTTCAGTAATCGTTTGTGGTTCTGGAATCACTTCCAGTTCTACCATACTCCCACTACTGTTTTCTGAAAAAATCCATTTTTAATAAAACTGTGGCGAGTCTAGAACAATATCGCTATTGTTCATCCAGATGGTAGAAAGTGAACGCTCGTCATAGCCTGGGTCAACCCACAAACAGCCATTACAGAAACGTGCCTTGAGTTGTCCAGTGTCTGGTTTTAATCATAAACCGGACAACTCCCCGTACCTTAACATCGTTAAGATATGAACTGTTCTATATCCAATATAGAAACAGAGGCACTGATTTAATTGAACCAGATTCAAATCATGCAGCTGTCCCCAGCGCATGTCAACTAAATGGAAGGAGGCCGATCAACGTTACTCAACTTAGGAATACTTCCAATTATGAGTAACCTGAAAGAGAAGAAAGATCTCTTTATCATTACTATCAACTGAATACCATACACAAGTATCTACATCTTCGATCTCTTTGAAGAATCCCGATACTTGTTATACCTGGTTCTCTACTCTATTCAAATACCTATAACTTCTCAAAATTTGGACCCTGTGTTTCCGCGAAACACCTGTCTAAAAACTAGAGAAGTCATAAGTAAACCGAATATAGTACGAGGACCAAGCCCTCTGTCCTGATGGACCCTGGACAACATACAATCCTTTGTATAAGTCCCTTGAGTCTGATAACTCATTCACTGTGTGTCGTAGGTTTAAAACTGTACTTATGGTTAAGAAGAATTACACCGCTGTTTAATGCTCTTTACCTAACCATCCACTGATATAGGTAAATGTCGTAGACATAATTTCAGAAAGGTATATCTCACTCTATGAAAATAGACGTACAGATATATCAATTTGAAATTGGTGCATAACAGCGGATATTCAAAACCAAATATTTGCCGACCGGCAAACAGCCCAGGTGATTTCCTCAAATATCACTGATTACAACGAATCCCGATATAATGAGGATAATCACCCAATTCCCAATAACTTACTCCCACTCATCATCTGTAAAACCATACAGATGTGAGAATCGTACCTGGTAAATACATACCCTGGAGTAAGTATCTAATCGGGAAATCAGTTTTCCTTTAACTGTACACAGTGAAACTGAAACATTGAAATGTTTCGATGGGGTATCCTGGTATTCCTAGTAATGCCTCTTCCAGATTCACGACTGTAACCGTATAGTTCTTTGCCACCTCTCCAAATCCCTTCATATGTCTTTAGTCTTTACCTTCTGCACACCCTTTTAGGCCAAATGGTTTTCTTCCTTCCCTACCGTTCGGCACCAGCCTATGGTTTGGAAGAAGACTATCCAATAAGCATAATGGGTGTACTGTCCCAATCCTAGGAACACTCGCAATGAGAGAGGGTGAAGATAAAAGACAACCGAATAAACCTTATTCCTATTTCTCCTGAACCAGAATCCATCCCCGAACTGGAACAAGTTCCATTCGAGTTCGTATATAACCATACGATGGAGTATCCAAATAAACTGTGGATCTTCGTAGTGATACGGAATGTCCTGGAGAAATACAAAGGTGATGTAGGAGTGGTAACGAAATATTTGGTTTGGTCGTGAATATCTGTTGCAATTTACTTTGCCCTCTTACTAATCCCTTGCTTTGTCTGAACTTAATACCTTCTGCACACCATCGTTATGCTAATTGGTTTTCTTCATTCCCTACCGGTCGGCACCAGCCTAAGGTTTGGAAGAAGACAATCCAATTTGCGTAATAGGTGTACTACCCCTAAACCAAGGAGTACTCGAACCTGAGAGAGGGTAAAAGACAATTGAATAATCCTATCCGTTTTCTCCAGAACCGGAAACCATCCTCGAATAAATTCTTTCGAGTTCGTATCTAACCATACGATGGTTTTGTCCAATGGAAGTGGACGTTCGTAGTAAAACGGGGTGTCCTGGAGAAAAGGGTAAAAGTAGGAGTGGCAACGAGGTTTGCAACTCTGACAATCCAAAAGCCAGTGTTTAAGAAGGTTCGGTTAATTTGGTCACTGAGTCATAGTCTTAGGGTCGGGTCAATGGTCGCTACCAAAGAGAGAGAGAAAAGAAACACTCAGCGTGCACTCTAACCTAGATCAGAATGGTTACCAATTTATCTAATCTGGAATCCTCCCACTGTACCTCAAATTCTCCTCCAAACCTGAAAGAAGAATTAGTCGGGGTCACCCGAGGAGTAAACTAACTCATCAGTGGGAATCGGGATCCAACTATCATCGCATGATAACGTGACGGAATCCGCTCACGTCATCACACTCCAGAAGGTATGCGCATATCTGGAAAGTTTCAGTTCTTTTGAAACTCCCGATGTGATTTCTGCCCCATGCTCTTATGACCTTGACGAAGGCCAACAAATCATAAGTCACATGTCAAGTTCTACCCGTCATTCTCCAGGTTGATTTGAACCCACCCGCACAAGCCCTTGACGAAGGCCAACAAGGCTATACGACTGTCCCAAACCAACGCATCTATCTATGCTGCAGAAAGGCAACAAGCAGCTACCATACACTATGCCTTGACAAAGGCCAACAAACATAGCATGAATACTACGTGCTACCCGTCTGAAACGACGGAGGGCTACGAATGGTTTCTGGCGAAAACCTTTAACGTAAAGAACTTGATATCGTTGAAGGAACTGATAGCTTTTTGAAAATATAGTGACGAAAACCGTTGCTAAAGAGGTCACTCCCGGTGAAGGGATCTCGGCTCTTTCCCCGTAGAATGGGGTGCAGGATATTCCAACTGAATACCACGGTGCAAAGCAAAAGTAATCGCCTATAGTGAAGTTAATGCCCTGACGCAAACTTTTTGTCCAAGGGGTTACTCCCGGTGAAGGGATCTCGGCCCTTGCCTCGTCGACTGAGGAGCAGGATATTCCAACTGAATACCACGATGCAAAACAAAAGTGAACGTCTTTGCAATAACAGCTTTTTGAAAAGTGTTCCAACAACATCAGATTAGGTTTGTTTTTAACTTGCATTGATCCGAATCAATGCAGTCCCATCAATTGATCACACCAAAAAGAACGAAAATATACTGATGTACGTATATGCCATCCGCATTCGCCACTGGGTCCCGTCATTACCCATTAGGTTAGCTTACTAACGACAGAGCGGGGACTGGACTAGCGCGGATGCAAAACATATACTACATCTACTAATATATATACCAATATATTATATTCGCTCAAGGCGTGATAGAAATGCAACATCACAGAAAATGTACAGCATCACAGAAACAATACAGATATCTGGGATCCCCGGGTTTCACAGAGCCGCTGAAACCCGACGTTCCCCTGGTCGTGTGGATAGCCTGTGCAATGAAATCCTAGACCCCTACGGGCGCGGCAAGTTACCCGCCAAAACCTGAAGCGAGGCAGCCCCCTTCAGCAACGTGAATGGACCACCCAGCACTTCACGGAATCCGGTAACTTGGGCACCCCTCCTGGGTCAACCTGTACCCCCTACGAGTGCGGCGAATAGCCCGCCAATCCTAGAGTGAAGCCCCCTCCGTCTCAATGCCATGAGATGCGGGCTTGTTGCCCTCCAGAACCCGGCTATCCGTGCACCCCTCCGCGGGGTATCCTAGTACAGAAAGTAAAATATACATACACCGGGTACATCGACCGCAACCTGGTCGTGCCCCAAAATAATAATACAAACTGGCAGTGACGGCAGTCCACATGTCGGACGCTCGCCCCACAATATCAAATGTACATACTACAACAAAACTGTACTAGCATTGCATCCAGGCTATCCCCACGACCGATCCGCAACATCACAGCAAATACATAGAACATCAACGTGAATATCACGTTCGCAAATCCGTCTAACCGGGCTATAGCAGTTAGACCAGATTTACCGATCGAGTGACATTCACGGTCGCAGATATAATGTAAATACTGTGAAAAATGTGTTTAAAATATCCGACCGATCGAATATTAACAAGTGGGCCCCAAAACAAAACTGTAGCAGTTACAGAAAATATGGGCCCAATTTTAATGTTCAAAAACCCCCAAAATAAGCCCAGAGGCCCACTGAAAAAATCCGGCCCACTGACTCCTCTACTCTGCGGCGGAACCGCGGCCACAAGTAGGTTTTGGCCGCGGTTCCGCGCTCCAACCAGAGGATCATGGTGTCGGATTTTTCCAGAAGTCTTAAGTCTTCCTGTACAGTGCTTTTATACAACCTGAAAAATTTTTTGGGGACCAAAAAGTTTCAACAGAAAACTGATGTGGGCAAATACGGGTTTTTGAACATTTCGATCGATCGGAACTGAAAAACACATTACAAAAAGCTAGACTAAGTTAATGGCAAGTCTCTGATACCACTGTAAGTGCACGGCGGCGCCCCGGCCGTCAAACCGACGGCCAAATGCGGAAGCGGTGAATAACTTTAATTTTCTTGAATTGGCAAACCGCCGCGCACTAATACCCGGATCGAACCATTAACTAGTCCTAGCTATCTACAAGAAAGGGAATAGAGATATACCGACGATCCAAGTCCTCCGGTCTTCTCGTCATGGTCCCGATCTCCTGCGGAAAAGTCCCGTCTCCTCCTCGTCGCCGGAAGTGCACCACATCGCCTACTTCTTTTACGGGCTCCCACCTCAATGCCGAGGCAACTCGGGCACGAAGCTGGCTAGTCGACGTGCCCAAGATTTGCTGTAGAATGTAGTGTACAAGTCTCATTTGGGGTTGTGGAGATTGCCATTTTTGGTGGAATTTGTGGACAAGGATTTTTCATGGACACTTGATAAAAATGGAGGTTGCCATGGATCAAAAATGGGCTCGGCCAAAGACATTTTTGTTCACTGGAAATGGGAATGAAGCAATCTCCCAAATCAGCCCCTGCACACCTATATATAGGCTCAAAGCAACCACCTTAATTAATTAATACATCAACCCACCAATATACAATTCCAGCACACTCTAGGGGAGGGGGCCCACGAAATGGAACAAGCAGGGAAAGCAACAGCCACTTTGCACAAACCCAAAAAAAACTTCCTGCACACTCCATTAACACATAAAACAATGAAGCATGTCCCCTTTCTAATAATGGTCACACCAAATCAAAACCCACACTCAACCACCTTCCACCAACCTCATCATCAACAACCATGATGAGCCAAAGTCAAGCCATGATGGAAAAGAAAGAGTCAAAGGATGGGCTCCATCATGATGCAACAAAAAAAATGCAAAGACCCCCTCCACAACCACTTATTTGCAACAATGCAAATAAGCCCTCCTCCACCAATCTTCGGCCAATGAACGGAACAATGGAAATCGGCCGAAACGGAAAGCAAACTGGCAACTCCAGAAAACTGGTCCCGTAATAAATTACAGGAAAACCCCGATACTGTAGATACACACCCGCATTTGTATTCCGACCGAAATACAAATGCAATGAGACAAAATCTACACTGTACTATACTAGGATCCGGCTTATACCAAAGCCGGCTAGTATAATCCGTTCGATCCTGATCCGTGCAATACCGCACGCATCTGATCGAACCCTGCCATATAACCATACGGCCTATAGTACAGACTGTCCGATCCTGATCCGTGCAATACCGCACGTATCTGATCGGACCTTGCCATATCTCCATACGGCCTCTACAACCTTTCGCCCGAAAGCTTGAGTAACTGAATGTGGGGGACTCTAAAGACTCATCCCTGGCCAGGGACTTCTTGTTATAGCCAATCGAGCACAGTGCAACATCAACTCCCAATACCGGGAGATACGAAACCCCTCCTATCGCTCATTGCCTCGATGTGATTCGGGACTGTATCCAAAAGCCATCTTTTTGCACATTCTCTTGAACGTGGTAAGGTGGAAATCAAAGCACAGTGGGAATCACACAAGACTCTATGACGATCACGGGTCTACAGACTAACATGTACCAGTGTCACCAGAGAACTGCCATCCGACGTGAGGTATAATACCATCTGGGAGTTCTCGGCGAGTCCGTCCAGTGTATCCAGTCTCCACTGAGCATCCGTATACTGTCTCTGATGTCAAACACCAATGGATATAGGATCATCCATTGCCAATTTACATGGGTCGAGAAGTTATACGCTAGTCTGCTCTGGTATATCAATGCCCTGTCTCGATACACCCATGACTAGGAACATTTGAAAGATGTACTTAGCGACTACACTATCCCTACTAGTATGATCTGCATCATAATCCTGGTAGTCAAGTACTCATCCTAAGGGCTTTATCAACATGTAATATAGAGACAATCATTGTACATGTTAAGATAAATAGCAACCAGATAGCATGCTATCATGTCGAGCAAGAAAGTCCTCCATATATATATCCAAGCATCCACTACAATATACATCGTATGTACAGTAATGGCCTCTAGGGCATACATATAACAAACAATCTCCCACTTGCACAAGGCCATCTGTTGTAGTATCCAATACCCAACAATCAGCAGTAGTTGAAGTATCTCATACTCAACCATCCCATAAAAGCCTTTTTTGGGAAAAGGCCTTTGTGAGTGGATCCGCCATGTTCTCCTCTGTGTCTACTCTCCTATCCTCGATCTCTATGGAGATCAACCATCTCCATGATCAGGTGATACTGCCTAAGAATATGTCTGGATTATAGATGGGACGGGGGTTCCTAGGCGTAAACCACAACTCCATTGTCACACAATGGTACGAACGAAGTTCATCTCATGAACTTTTATACATCCAGACTACCTCTTTGGTAGTATCCTTCGTAGCAATGTATCTAGCCTTTATCGTCTAGTCTGCCACGGTATCTTGCCTGGAACTCTTCCAATATACCGTCCCTCCACTGAGGTTAAAGACAATGCCTGTGACTGACATTCAGTCGACCTTACCACCGTAGAAGCTATCCAGTGATTCTTCCCCGGATCGATTGATACCAACTCACTACAACTAGTGAGAATCCTAACATCCACTTAGATCTATCTCTTAGATCCAAAACCCAAGATTTAGGAGGTATCATCTTGATCCTATATGGAGAATCATTGTGATAAGAGGAGATTGATCGAGTGTAGCATAGGAAACTCTTTTTCTATCAAGAGTATGTCATCCATGTACAATACGAGGATCATCACCATACTCCCTACTACCTTTTTGTATATATAAGGTTCATCTACCATTTTGATGATGTCAAACTGTTTGACTACCACATCAAAATAGATGTTCCAACTCTGCGATACCTGCTTTAACTCATAAAACAACTTGCACACATTTCTGCTGCTCCCACTGTCTACAAAGCCCTCTGGCTGTGTACTTATAGACGCTCTCTTATAAATCACTATTTAGAAATGCAGTCATGACACCCAACCGCCAGATATCGTAGTCATGGTATGTAGCAATGGCAAGTAGGATCCGGATGGACTTAAGCATAGACACCAGAAAAAGGTTTCATCATTATTCACACCTGGTTGATGACGAGAACCTTTTGCAACAAGTCTTAGCTTTGAAAGTCTCAACTTTTCTATGTACACCAAGTAATCTTCTCAAGATATACTTGCTCCTGATGGGGATTTAACCCTTTAGATAAAGCAACCAAAGTCCATACTTTGTTGGTGTATATAGATTCCATCTCAAATCGTTTAGCATCCAGCCATTCTCACAGAGTCCCCACTCCTGATAGCCTGCTCGAAACTTGTTGGGTCATCATCTCATGATGCAATCCTCGCTCCCACTGTCATAGAGAAAACTGAAGTATCTCTCAGGTGGGTGAGGAACCCTACCAGATCGGCGGAGAGGCTGAGGTTCGTCGGGAACTATTGAATCCTTCGGTTCTACCCAATCATCAGCTGCAGTTTGTATAGCTAGAACTCCTTCCATTTCTACCTCATGACCACTAATTTCTTCATAAGAAATTCCCTTTTCCAAAGATGGCATGCTGATAAACAAAACACATTTTGCTCCTCAGTGTGGTAGAAGATATTCCTTTACGAATGCTTAGGATATTCAACAAACTTCTACAGAACTGACCTTGCCTCGAGCTTGTCTGGATTTTGCTTTTAGACATAGGCCGGACAACCCTAAATCATAACATCCTTAAGAGATGGGCTCTTCCCATACAATATCTTCATATGGAGTGGTAGGCACCTGATTTGGTTGGAATCCTATTCAATAGGTATGTAACTTCACAAGTGCATAACCCCCAAAAGGAAATAGGCATCTCAGTAGTACTCATCATAGAGCATACTATATCATATAGGGTGCGATTGCTCCGCCCGATATACCAACGTGTTATGGTGTATACGGAAGAGTAATGCTGAGAGCGAATCTCATTCTCCTTTAGAATAGTCCAGGAATTCCGTGCTCAAGTATTCTCCTCCCTGATCACATCAAAGGACATAATACTTATACCCGTTTTGGTTCTCTACTTCTGACTTATATTCTATGAATTTCTCAAAAGCTTCAGACTTGTGTTTCAACAGGAACATATGTCCAAATCTTGAGAGATGATCAGCGAATATAATGAAGTACAAAGAACCAGTCCTGGCATGTGTAGACAGGGGACCTCATACATCATCATGTATCAATCCCAATAACTCTTTCTCTGTTTCCAGTAAATGGAGCTATGGTTATCTTATCTTTGTGACATGACTGACAAGTTTCACAAGATGTAAATTCAAACTGATTTAAATATGCATCTTAATGTAACTTCAGCTAGTCGGATCGCATTGATATAACCTAGTCTACAGTGCCTCAAGAAGGATTCGTTCACTTTTGAACTCTTCCTCTTGTGTGTGTTCTGTACGTTAAGAACTGTAGTTTGATTTAGAACGTATATACTTTTAGATAACGTGCCTAAACCGATCAACTCTTGATATAGGAAATGTTCAAAAGATTATCCAACAATACAAAATTATATCCTTCATTACTAAATAAAGAGACTAATATGATATTGTATATCAGGTTCGGTAGAATCACTGTATTTTGTAATACAGGATGATAACTGCCAACAAATTTGGCTGCAACACTTGCACCATTTCCAACTCTTGAAACTTATCACCCATTCCCAGTTCTCTACCTTTCTGTAGCCAATATAACAGATTACATATATGGGATCCTGATCCGGTATCTCATACCCATGATGTAGAGGATATTGAGAAACAGTTCTCGGTAATGAACACACCCGAAGAAGATGCATCATCATGCACTTTCTTCGTTTGGGCGGCATGAGAATCCTGGTATTCCTCTATTTCCTGCTCGGTCTTATAACAATTATAAGTTGGAGCGGGACCAACGTTCCTTAGCGCAGTATAACAAGCAGGTTCGGTCAATACATCCGTATTTTTATCTTGATTAAGGCGTGACATGGTCACTACCTGGAGAGAGAGAGAAGAAAACACTCAGCGTATGCTCTTACAAGATTAGATTGGTTATTAATTTATCTAATCAGGATGGCTCCTACTGTTTTAGTCAAATCTTCCTTCAAACCCTAAAAGGAAAGACTAGCCGGAATTAATTACACCTTACAAGTTCGCCAATCTTTCGGCCAGGCCAGTGCCGGTACTTTGAGGGAGGTTCCACGTGCTTTCGCATAGACCTAATTAAAATAAACCTCGTTTTCCCTGGGGCGTAACCCCGTTGACACCTTTCTAGACACCTACTTGATCGGCTAATTGTGATGTGTAAAACTCTCCCAGGAGTATCTCTTACTCGCAGTGGGTATCAGGATCCAACTATCTTATAGGAGGTATGCAATCTCATTGCAAATTTCATCACTTGAAATTCCTGATAATATTTTACCCTAGCGTCCTATGACCTTGATGCAGGCCAACAAACCATAGTCCACTAGTCAAGTTCAATCCGTACATTTCCCAATTGAATTAAACCCACCCGCATGACCCTTGACACAAGACAACAAAGTCGCATGACTACCCTAACTCAATCGCATTATATGCTTTAGCAGATAAGCATAAATAGCTACCGCACACTACGCCTTGACGCAGGCCAACAAACGTAGCACAAATACTATGAAGTACTTATTTGAAATGACGGAGGGCTACGACAGGTTTTTAAGAAAACCCTTTGCGTAATGAACTTGATATCGTTGTAGAATCAAGTGAATTTGAAAAGGAGTGTTTTTTAGGCTTTTTCTAGTTTTGCTAAAGAGGTCACTCCCGGTGAAAGGATCTCGGCTCTTTCCTTATCGAATAAGGTGCAGGATATTTCACAAATACCACTATGCAAAGCAAAAACTATAAAAGCAATCAAAAGACAAACCGAGTTTGTAGCATCTGCTAGTTTCTCTAAAGAGGTCACTCCCGGTGAAGGGATCTCGGCTCTTTCCTTATCGAATAAGGTGCTGGATATTCTACAAGGAATACCTCTATGCAAAGCAAGAACTAGAGCTACCAGTTTTCGAGACAAGTTTCTACAACATCTTTTAGGTTTCTTTTTATTTCATTAATCTCATTAATGAAGTCCCATTTATTATGCTTTCCAAGCATCACATATGTAATGAAAGCAACAATATATAATATATATCATATATATATATATAATATAAGCATTCGTCTCAGAATATAATCAATGATCACATAACAGAATATCGCAGGAGAATAAAACATATGAAATATTGGATATACTAGGATTTCCTTGTTTTAAATTAAGCCTTTATAAAACACGAATTCCACGGTCATGATGAATAGCCAAACCCACATCCTTAGACCCCTACGAGAGCGGCAGGCAACCCTACCAATTCTAGAGTTAGGAGACCCGGTCTCAACTCCTTGAGATGGTCTCCTACGGATCCTAGAACCCAGTTACTTGTGCTCCCCGCCTTGGGCTTATCCTAATGCGGAAAAGTAAATAATATACAATGGTGACATCATCCTCAACCTAGAAGTGCCCTAATAAAAGAATATTACATACAATGAATTTTACATGAATGAAATTAAAAACTCTCATCTCACATAAAAACCCCGGCTATTCAAACACGACGATCCAATATAACATATCACAGCAACACATAATATCACATGTCATCAACATAAGTAAATATGCGTATCCCAATTGTCGTTGACATATAGCACCGAAACCGGCGATACACCACATATTACACTTACGGTCACTGAAAAGAAAGTGAAAAACTACAACAGTTGGAATCCACAACTACCTTAGACATCATAAACCCAATGTATCTCAAACTTTGGATTTCATGCCTAACCAAATGAATTCCTTAGACATCACATGCCTAACAATTATAAACCATGCATTTTAGTCTCGATATTGAAAACACTTTACAATAACTAGTTGGGCAATTCAACAAGATTCCCGACATCCCGATCGAATGCTCGTCGGAAACTTTAGTAGACGGCCGCACCCCCCGATGCCGTCGACGAAGTGCACTAAGGCGGAACATCGCTGCCGCGAGCACCCGAACGGATGCTTTAAGCGACGGGGTTCTCCTACAGTCACTTGGTCGGGGCTATAGGGCGTGGCTATCTATTAAGTTTACCCGGCGAGTATCCGTGTACGCTACGTGATTGCGACGGACTTTTGATCACATCAAAATCCCGTGGCAACCGATCAAATGAGACTAAATTGCTAGATTTATAACATTCAAATTAGTTATCTCATAAATACTTTTGTGGATTCCAAATATTGTATCCCATCACATAATATCCGAATGAACGTTAAACTTTTCGATCGATTCATCAAAGTCCCACAATTTCCCGACGGCTCAACACTTGAGCACAGTTCAATAATAACCAGAATATGCCACAGTACCTATGCACCAGCCGTAGAAGGGCAAACCTAAGCCTCACTCATGTCTCCACGGAACTGTAGGGTTGCTGGGCACACGCATAAGGGTCTACGAGGCATCAACCATGCCCTATTTAAAATTTAGCCGTGCCGAACAACCCAATGCCGGATCTTTAAACTAGAGATTAGGCAAAAACAAGCATGTTAAACATTTTAACACTAAGTGAAAGGGATTACAACCTTTGTAGATCTGGTCCTTCACTTCTAAAGCTCCGTGTTGAGGTCCTTTCGCTGCGATCATCGTGTTCCGGACTCTCGAGAGGCTCCACGAAGAGAAAGATGCAAGCTTGCTTCCGATCTTCGATAACATAGATGATCTACCTTGAAGTTTCATTAACACAAGCTCTCACTCACTAAATGACTTGAACACCCTCATCTAAATGGCAAGGGTAGATGAGGATGATGAAGTAGGAATTTTGCTCTCATTTATAATTTTTTCTCACACATAAACATTACTTAGAAAAAGCTAGAAAGCTTTTTCCATGAAGAAGTCAAGGAAGAAGAAGATGAATTATATTAGAATCCTTTTGTGATGAATAATGAAAGTTATGATAAGGTTAGAAATGCAACCATGGTTCAAGTAACCATTGTAGAGATTTTACTAGGGTTAAGGGTTTGGGTTGAGTTAAAAAAATATCTTGCAAAATATCTTTTCCAAAACAAAAAAAGAATGCTTCTAGAAAGTTCTAGAAATGATTAACCCAAATCAAACCCTAACCATGTTTAATCTCCACTAAACATGTTGCATTAATAATCATATCATGTTACAATATTATATATCACATATATAATATTTATTGTAACAAAATAAAATAATACAATTAACATATATCGCATATATATCAATGTATTACCCGAGTGAGAAAAAATATCTTGTAGTGAGCTAATATTAGTTAATGTAATTTAATATATCATATATATTATTATTCATTAAATTATCGAATCAACACTGTAAGTGCACGGCGGCGCCCCGGCCGTCAATCCGACGCCGGAATGCGGAAGCGATGCTTTTCTTTAACTTTTCAAACCGGAACCACCGCGCACTATAAACCCGGATCGTGCCATTAAACTAGTCCTAGCTAACTACAAGATGGGAAGAGATATATACCGAGCGATCCGTGTCCTCCGGTCGTCTCGTCGTCGTCCCGATCTCCCACGAAATGTCCGGTCATCACCTCTTCGCCGGAAGGGCACCACATCGCCGGCTTCTTTTACAGGCTCCCACCTCTGGTCCGAGGCAACTCGGGCACGAAGTTGGCGAGTCGACGTGCCCAAGATTTGCTGTAGATTATTTGTAGAACTCTTTGTCTCTTGGGGTTTGTATTGAGTTGCCATATGGTGGAGGAATTGATATAAGCTTTTGGAGATGGAGTTGTGGGGATTTTTCCAAGCCAAAGATACAAAAATCCCACATCAAATAAAATGGGCAGCCCCACCCTCTATGATGGCCGGCCTTGGCTCATGGTGGGAGTGAGAAAATGAGAGGGGAGTCTCACAAGAATAATGCAAAGGAGAGAGAGAGAGAGAAAAGGCTATCATGCAAAAAAATGATCACAAACCCAAACCCACACTCCATCAACCAATCAACAACCATGATTGCTTCAAAAAGTCAAGCAATAATGAACTCAAGAAAGTCAAGGAATGGTGCCCCATCATGACTCTACAAAATGCAAAAACAACCCTCCAAAATGCTTATTTGCACAATTGCAAATAAGCCCTCCTCCACCAAACTTCGGCCAATGAAAGATACAAAGAAATATGGCCGAAACGGAAAACAAACTGGCAACTCCAAAAGACTGATCCCGTAATAAATTGCAGGAAAACCCCGCTACTGTGTATACA
Organism: Agapanthus africanus; assembly: GCA_030015575.1. Lineage (NCBI taxonomy): Eukaryota > Viridiplantae > Streptophyta > Magnoliopsida > Asparagales > Amaryllidaceae > Agapanthus > Agapanthus africanus. The sequence goes on from CM057349.1 coordinate 247,583,387, forward strand.
CACCCGCATTTGTATTCCGACCGAATACAAATGCAATGAGACAAAATCTACACTGTACAATACTAGGATCCGGCTTAAACCAAAGCCCGCTAGTATTAACCGTCCGATCCTGATCCGTGCAATACCGCACGTATCTGATCGAACCCTGCCATATCTCCATACGGCCTCTACAGCGTTTCGCCCGAAAACTTGAGCAACTGTCTGTGGGGGACTCTAAAGACTCGTCAATACTATGGCTGTGGATTTAACCACTAGCACGTCAGAGGTATTAGCCATACGTGACGGGCTACCAGCTATTGACCAAAAGGGACGTCGATAAGCGAACTCATCCTGACACCCTACTGAGCCTGTCAGTGACAATATCCGTACAGTCCGGTCCGTTCGTCTATGAGCATCGCATGGCGGGACTAGGGGGTTGGTAAAAGTCAGACCCCTAAAAGCGGTACAAGTCGTGTCGGAGTGTAGCCCAGAACACCCTGAGATACTACTGGAATACCTACCAGTAAATCTCCTGCCTTGGCCAAGGACTTTCATGTAAGGGCTCTCCTAGACACAGCGCGACCTCACCCCCAATACCGGGAGAGACGAACCCCCGAAGATCCGCTCACTGCCTCCATGTGGCTCGGGACTGTACCCAACTAAAACCTGTTTGCACGTCTCCTTTGAGCGTGGTAGGGTAGTAATCAACGTACAGTGGGAACTCACACGAGACAAATGACGATCCTCAGGTCGATGAACTAACATGTACACATATCACCAGGGAACTGCTATCTTACGTCAGGTATAAGACCAACTAGCATATTCCCGGCGAGTCCTGTCCGGTGTACTCATAACCCAATGAGCACCTGTATACATCTTAGGTGAATCAACTGACACCAGTGGCTTGTGAGACCGGCCACCGCCCCTCATCGGGGTCTCGACTGTATACACTAGTCTACTCTGGAGTATCGATGCCCTGTCTCGAAACTCCCACGACTAGGGCCTTTTAAGGATATGCTTATAGACTACCAGCTCCCACGTATATGATCGCCCTCATACTGCTGGCAGTCAAGCATGAATCCTAGGGGCTCTATCAACGTGTAATAGCGACCTATCAGGTCACCTAAAGCAGTACACGATGATAAAGATAAACCAGATAGCATACTATCATCTTGAGTAAGACTGTCCTACCGGAATAGGTCCTCCCTCGATCATTGCAATCACGTGCCTGTGATCCAATAATTGACTCTGAGGGCACTATCTCCAACAATCTCCCACTTGCACTCAAGGCTAATTATTGCGATGTCGCATACTCACAGCCCGTGTGATACTGAACACCCAACTCCTCTACCTGTCAGTCTCACAAAGCTCATTTGTGAAACTAGTGCGTTCGGGGAATAGCCTAAGTGAGTGGATCCGCCTGGATGTTTCCTTTTATGTCTCTCTATATCTCATGTTCACGGAGAAAACCATCTCCCGAAATGAGCAATACCTATGTTAGAATGTGTCTGGATGTATGATGGGACCTAGCTCATAAATGAACTCCAAATCCAAACTTCTTAGACTGTATCGTCAACTGAACTTAATCAGTATCCTGCGCCATGCCTCCCTCAGTATTGCCTTGGACCACCTGTCCAAAATACTGCCCCTCGTCAGAAGGAAAACTATAACTCTGACAACTTTCTTGTCGTCCAGGTCACCTTGGAAGCCTGGAATGATAACTGTGTCCCGAATGAGGCTGTCGTTATCATATCCCTAGAACATCCACTTATGTTCTAAAGCAGCTTCCGATTGTTTTTCCAAGATTGGATCAATATCAACTTATTGCATCTACTGCAAGAATAACATCTGGTGTGGTACTTGACATCTCATGATTGACTCAATTGCCTAAGCAACTGATCTGCCAATCATGCGCATCCCTCTCTACTTTAGTCTATAAGACACCTTTAGAGAGGGTGACTCCATCATCTGCAGGTACACTACCGTGCCAGGAGTCGTCCATTCTAAATACTCATAGAATGCTGTCTAAGTACCCAGATTGGGAAACCACCCAAATCTAAATCTAAAACCATAGATCTAGTAACCAGTATGTCTGATATAATGTCCAAGTCCCATGTGGAGAAACCACTGTGTGACGACCAAAGTATAACCGATCGTAGTATAGGAATATCACTTCCTATTCTGTGTATGTCATCCAAATACCAGGACATCACACCCTACTACCTTCTTAACAGATCCATCCCCTATTCTGATGAAGTCAAACCTATGACTGTCACATCAGAAATAGATGATCTATCTCCGCTATATCTGCTTTAGTCTATAAATAGACATAAGCCACTTGTCCACCAATGCTTCCGCTGCTCCCACTGATCACGACAACCCTCTGGCAGAGTCATATAGACGTACACTTCTAAAGCTAGTTTAGAATGACGCTATACTCATCCTCCTGCCGGTTCTCGCAGCCTGGAACAACAGCAATGGTAAGTCTGGGTAAACGAGAACCTCCCTGTCACCGTCCTTGAGGCTACCGGAGTACCTCTCGGGTGCCTGAGGTTACCTACCGTATCTGCGGAGTGGCCAATGGAATGTCAAACCAGATTGAATCTATAGGTTCCTATCAAATCTTCAATAATCGTTTGTGGTTCTGGAATCACTTCCAGTTCTACCATACTCCCACTACTGTTTTCTGAAAAAATCCATTTTTATTAAAACTGTGGCGAGTCAAGAACAATATCACTATTGATCTTCCAGATGGTAGAAAGTCAACCCTCGTCATAGCCTGGGTCAACCCACAAACAGCCATTACAGAAACGTGCCTTGAGTTATCCAGAGTCTGATTTTAAGCATAGGCCGGACAACTCCCCGTACCTTAATATCGTCAAGATATGAACTGTTCTATATCCAATATAGAAACAGAGGCACTGATTTAATTGAACCAGATTCAAATCATGCAGCTGTCTCCAGTGCATGTCAACTAAATGGAAGGAGGCCGATCAGCGTTACTCAACTTAGGAATGCTTCCAATTATGAGTAATCTGAAAGAGAAGCAAGTTCTCTTAATCATTACTATCAACTGAATACCGCACACAAGTATCTACATCTTCGATCACCTTGAAGAATCCCGATACTTGCAACATCTGGTTCTCTACTTTATTCATATATCTATAACTTCTCAAAACTTGGACCCTGTGTTTCAACGAAATACTTATCTAAGAACTAGAGAAGTCATAAGTAAGCCGAATATAGTACGAGGACCAACCCCTCTGTCCTAATGGACACTGGACAATATACAATACTCTGTACAAGTCCCTTGAGTCTAAAAACTCACTCCCTGTGTATTGTAGGTTGAAAACTGTACTTATGGTTAAGAAGAATTACACCGCTGTTTAATGCTCCTTACCTAACCATCAACTGATATAGGTAAATGTCATCGACATAATTTCAAAAAGGTATATCTCACTCTATAAAAATAGACGTACAGATATATCAATTTGAAATTGGTACATTATAACGGATATTCAAAACCAAATATTCGTCGTCCGGCAAGCAACCCAGGTGACTTCCTCAAATATCACCAATTACAATGAATTCTGATATAATGAGGATGATCACCTAATTCCCAATAACTTACTCCCCCTCAACATCTGTAAAACCATACAGATGTGAGAATCATACCTGGTAAATACATACCCTGGAGCAAGTGTCTAATTGGGAAATCAGTTTTCTTTTAACAGTACACAGTGAAACTGAAACATTGAAATGTTTCGTAGGGGTATCCTGGTATTTCTAGTAATGCCTCTTCCAAATTCACAACTGTAACCGTATAAATCTCTGCCACCTCTCCAAATCCCTTCATTTGTCTTTAGTCATTACCTTCTGTACACCCTTTTAGGCCAAATGGTTTTCTTCCTTCCCTACCGTTCGGCACCAGCCTATGGTTTGGAAGAAGACTATCCAATAAGCATAATGGGTGTACTGTCCCAATCATAGGAACACTCGCAATGCGAGAGAAGGTGAAGATAAAAGACACCTGAATAAACCTTATTCCTATTTCTCCTGAACCAGAATCCATCCCCGAACTGGAACAGGTTCCTTTCGAGTTCGTATATAACCATACGATGGAATATTCAATAAACTGTGGATCTTCGTAGTGATACGGAGTGTTCTAGAGAAATACAAAGATGAAGTGGGAGTGGTAATGAAATACTTGGTTTGGTCGTGAATATCAGTCGCAATTTACTTTGCTCTCCTTCTAATCCCTTTCTTTGTCTTTACGTAATACCTTCTGTACACCGTTTAGGCTAATTGGTTTTCTTCATTCCCTACCGGTCGGCACCTGCGTATGGTTTGGAAGAAGACCGTCCAATTTGCGTAATGGGTGTACTATCTCCTAAACCAAGGAGTACTCGCAACTTGAGAGAAGGTAAAAAGGAAAAGACAACTGAATAGTCCTATTCGTTTTCTCCAGAACCGGAAACCATCCTCGAATAAATCCCTTCGAGTTCGTATATAACCATACGATGGTTTTGTCCAATGGAAGTGGACGTTCGTAGTAATACGGGGTGTCCTGGAGAAAAGGGTAAAAGTAGGAGTGGCAATGAGGTTTGCAACTCTGACAATTTAAAAGCCAGTGTTTTAGAAGGTTCGGTTAATTTTGGTCTCTGAGTCATAGTCTAGGGTCGGGTCAATGGTCGCTGCCAAAGAGAGAGAGAAAAGAAACACTCAGCGTGCACTCTAACCTAGATCAAAATGGTTACCAATTTATCTAATCTGGAAACCTCCCACTGTAACGTCAAATTCTCTTCCAAACCTGAAAGAAGAATTAGTCAGGATCACCCGAGGAGTAAACCAACTCATCAGTAGGAATCGGGATCCAACTATCATCGCATGATAACGTGACGGAATCCGCTCACATTATCACACTCCAAAAGGTATGCGCATATCTGGCAAGTTTCAGTTTCTTTAGAAACTCCCGATGTGATTTTTTCCCCATGCTCTTATGACCTTGACTTTGGCCAACAAATCATAAGTCACATGTTAAGTTCTACCCGTCATTCTCCCGGTTAATTTGAGCACACCTGCACAAGCCCTTGACTTTGGCCAACAAGGCTATACGACTGCCACAAACCAACGCATCTATCTATGCTGCACATGAATACCCAATAGCTACCAATCACTAGCCTTGACTTTGGCCAACAAACATAGCTTGAATACTGATTGACTATCCATGTGAAACGATGGAGGGCTACGAATGGTTTCTGGCGAAAACCTTTAACGTAATGAACTTGATATTGTTGAAGGAACGGATAGCTTTATAAAAATATAGTGACGAAAACCTTTGCTAAAGAGGTCACTCCCGGTGAAGGGATCTCGGCTCTTTCCCCGTAGAATGAGGTGCAGGATATTCCAACTGATTACCACGATGCAAAGCAATAGTAATCGGTTATAGTGAAGTTATTGCCCTGACTCAAACTTTTGTCCAAGGGGTCACTCCCGGTGAAGGGATCTCGGCCCTTGCCTCGTTGATTGAGGAGCAGGATATTCCAACTGAATACCACTGTGCTAAACAAAAGTGAACGTCCTTGCAAATAACAGCTTTTTGAAAAATGTTCCAACAACATCAGATTAGGTTTTTTTTTAACTTGCATTGATCCGAATCAACTCAGTCCCATCAATTGATCACACCAATAAAGAACGAAAATAATGACGTACGTATATGCCATCCGCATTCTCCACTGGGTCCCGTCATTACCCGTTAGGTTAGCTAACTAACGACAGAGCGGGGACTGGACTAGCGCGGATGCAAAACATATACAACATCTACTAGTATATATATATGTAGGGTTTCTAGGCACTCTCAAGAGGTCTCACAAGGCATCAACCATGCCAATTTCAAAAATTATGGAGCCGAGAAACCCTAGTGTACGGATCGTTGGCTAGATTTCTAGGCGAAAAGTAAACTAGTTAACACTTAACTAAGAGATACGGAAATACAACCTTTGTAGATCCGGTTCACCACCTCCATAGCTCCGCAATGAAGTCTCCTTGCTGTCCATAACAAGTCCCGGGCTCTAGCGTCGGCTTCATCGGAGAATGGACGGGCTAGGTCATCGATGTCCATGCCGAAGATGATCTACGTCGAGGCATCGCTAAATCAAGCTCCGACTTCACCAAGTCAAGAAACTTGTGAAGAAAACACACTCTACTACTTGGAAAGAGGTAGAGGATGAAGAAATAGGAAGTGGGTAGACTTTAGAATTGGATTTCTCACTTGTTTTCATCAATCACCATTGATGAAGAATGGTTTTCTTCTTGAGTTCAAGGAAGAAGAAGAAGAAAATGATATATGATAAGTTAATTATAATTGGAAAAGAAAATGAATACTTATCATATTAGAACCATGGTCAAGTGTAGAGAATTAACTAAGGTTAGATTAATGGTTAGGGTTAAAGATGAAGACAAGAATGGTTACAAAGTCAAAGCTTCATGAAGCTTCAACTAAACTCCAAAATTAGCAACCATTCTTTTCTTATCTATTCAAAATAAATAAATAAATAAATAAGTAAGAAAAGAAAACCCTAATCATTAGTTTAACCATGGCTTAATCCATTACACTTAACTATAGTTAAACATGTATCATCAAACATGATACAATCAAGTGCACAAAAGTATATCACATATACAATGTGTACAATCCGAGTGAGAAAATCCATTTAAAGTGAACCAATACTAGTTAATGCAAAGTAATATATCAAATATATAATTATACATTAAATCATTAAATCAACACTTGATTCAATGATCCGGTCATGTCGCACACAACCGACTCGTATACAATGTATCGGCTTATCGAATCAACGCTTGAATCGATAACTAGGTTATATCGCATAGAACCATTCGATACATTCATCGCGAGAATGGAATACGGTATCACATACACGCATTATTCTCGGTCCCGCACATATCTCATATGCGCTCCTATTTCATTTCGCTTGAGCCAGGAAACCTCTGTGTAGGACTCTAAAGACTCGTCAATACGCCGGCAGCAGATGATGATCATATCAAACACCCACAAGCCGCAAGCGGTCTGCTAAACGTAACGGCCACCTGGGTATTGAGCGATCTGAAGATCGACGAGCAACTCCGCTCACACTCCAGTGAATCCAACCAGTAACTCTACCGTACAGTCCGGTCTGATCGTCTGATATGTCGCATATCTCGCCTAGGGGTGGTAAACGTCAGACCCCAATAGCTCGATAAGTCGTGTCGATATGAGGTCTATAACAATTCGAGAAACTACAGGTAACACTTACCAGTAAATCTCAGCAACCCTGGCTAGGGATTTCCTGTTATAGCCAATCGAACACAGCGCAACATCAACCCCCTATACCGGGAGAGACGAATCCCCTCCTATCGCTCATTGCCTCCATGTGACTCGGGACTGTACCCAAAAACCACCGTTTTGCACGCCCTCTTGGACGTGGTAAGATGGAAATCAAAGCACAGTGGGAACCACACAAGACTCTATGACGATCTCGGGTCAACAGACTACTCTGTACCAGTGTCACCAGAGAACTGCCATCTGACGTGAGGTATAATACCATCTGGGAGTTCTCGGCGAGTCCGTCCAGTGTACCCAGTCTCTACTGAGCACCCGTATATCATCTCTGATGTCAAACACCAATGGATATGGGATCATCCATCGCCCATCTGTATGGGTCGAGAAGGTATACGCTAGTCTACTCTGGTATATCGATGCCCCGTCTCGATACACCAATGACTAGGGACTTTGAAGGATGTACTTATGAACTACCATGTCCCCACTAGTATGATCCGCATCATAGTCCAAGTAGTTAAGTACACATCCTAAGGGCTTTACCAACATGTAACAGAGAGACAATTAGTGTACACGCTAAGGTAAAGATCAACCAGATAGCATACTATCATGTCGAGCAAGAAAGTCCTCCCTATATATGTCCCAGCATCCACTACAATATACATCCAATGTACAGTAATGGCCTCTAGGGCATACATATAACTAACAATCTCCTACTTGCACTAGGGCCATCTGTAGCAGTGGTTGTAGTATCTCATACTCAACCATCCCATAAAAGTCTCTCTCTGGGAACATGCCTTTGTGAGTGGATCCGCTGTGTTGTCCTCTGAGTCTACTCTCCAAACCTCGATCACCCTGGAGATCAACCATCTCCATGATCAGGCGATACTGCCTTAGAATATGTCTGGATTACTGATAGGACCTGCGTTTCTTGGCATAAGCCACAACTCCATTGTCACACAATGGTTGGAACATAGTTCATCTTATGAACTAATATAAACCCAAACAGCCTCTTTGGTAGTATCTTAAGTAGCGATGTATCCTGCCTTTATCGTCTAGTATGCCACGGTATCTAGCTTGGAACTCTTCCAACATACCGTCCCTTTACTTAGGGTAAAGACTATGCCTGTGACTGACATTCAGTCGTCTTTATCACCCTGGAACACTTCCAGCGATTCTCTCCAGGATCGGTTGATACCGTCTCATTACAACTAGTGAGAGTCCTAACATCCAATTAGATCTATCTCATGGATCCAAAAACCCAGGATTTAGGAGGTATCACTTTGATCCTATATGGAGAATCTTTGTGATAATCGGAGATTGATCGAGCGTAGCATAGGAAACTACTTCCCTATCAAGAGTATGTCATCCACGTACTCTACGAGGATCGTCACCATACTCCCTACTACCTTTTTGTTTATACAAGGTTCATCTACCATTTTGATGATGTCAAACTCTTTGACTACTTCAACAAAACAGACGTTCCAACTCCGCGATGCCTGCTTTATCCTATAAAGCATCTTGCACACGTTTCCGCTGCTCCTACTGTCTACGAGGCCCTCTGGCTGTGTACTTATAGACACATTCTTCTAAAATATCATTTAGAAAAGCAGTCATGACACCCAACCGCCAGATATCGTAGTCATGGTATGTAGCCGTGGTAAGTAGGATCTGGATGGACTTAAGCATAGATCCTTAGAAAAGGTTTCATTATGATCCATATCTGGTCAATGATGCAAACTTTTAATAAGTCTAGCTTTGAAAGTCTTAACTTTTCCATCTACACCAAGTAATCTTCTCAAGATATACTTGCTCCTGATGGGGATTTAACCCTTCAGATATAGCAACTAAAGTCCATACTTTGTTGGTGTATAAGGATTCCATCTCAGATCGCTTAGCATCCAGCCATTCTTACAGAGTCTCACTCCTGATGGCCAGCTCGAAACTAGTCGGGTCATCATCCCATGATGCAATCCTCGCTCCCACTGTCACAGAGAAACAGAAGTATCTCTCAGGTTGGTGAGGAACCCTACTATATCGGCGGAGAGGCTGAGGTTCGTTGGAATCTACTGAATCCTTTGGTTCTATCAAATCATCAGCTGCAGTCTGTATAGCTGGAACATTTCCAGTTCTACATGACTGGCCTTGCCTCGAGTTTGTCCGGATTTTGCTTTTCAGACATAGGCCGGACAACCCCAAATCTTAACTAACTTAAGAAATGGGCTCTTCCTTTTCCATATCACATATGAAGTGGTAGGCAACTGATTTGATTTGAACCCTATTCAATAGGTATGCAACTTCTTAAGTGCATAACTCCCAAAAAGGAAATAGGTAACTCAGTAGTACTCATCATAGAGCACACCTTATCATATAGGGTGTTATTGCTCCGCCCCGATATACCATCGTGCTATGGTGTATACAGAGGAGTAATGCTGAGAGAGAATCTCATTCTCCTTTAGAATAATCCAGGATTTTCGTGCTCAAGTATTCTCCTCCTTGATCTCATCAAAGGACATAATACTTATACCCGTATTTTGGTTCTCTACTTCTCGCTTATATTCTGTGAATATCTCAAAAGGTTCGGACTTGTGTTTCAATAGGAACATAGGTCTGAAACTCGAAAGATCATCAGAGAACGTAATGAAGTATAAAGAACCAGTCCTGGCATGTGTAGACAGGAGACCTTACATACATCATCATGTATCAGTCCCAAGAGTTCACTAACTCTTTCTCTGTTTCCATTAAACAGAGCTATGGTCATCTTATCTTTGTGACATGACTGGCAAGTTTCATAAGATGTAAATTCAAACTAATTTAAATATACATCTACATGTAACTTCAGCTAGTCGGGTCGCATTGATATGACCTAGTCTACAATGCCTCAAAAAGGATTCGTTCATTTTTGAACTCTTCCTCTTATGTGTGTTCCGTATACTAAGAACTGTAGTTTGATTTAGAACATCAATACTTTTAGATAACGTGCCTGAACCGATCAACTTTTGATATAGGAAATGTTCAAAACATTATCCAACAATACAAAATTTTATCATTTCTTTACTGATAAAGAGACTGATATGATTTTGTATATCAGGTTCGGTATCTAACAACATTCGTTCAGAATCAATGTATTGGTAATACAGGGTGACAGTGACCAACAGACTTGGCTGCAACACTTGCCCCGTTTTCTGCCTTATGAAACTTATCACCCGTTCTCAGTTCTCTACCTTTCTGTAGCCCTATGTAACTGATTACATATCTGGGATCCTGATCTGGTATCACATACCCAGGACGTAAAGGATACTGAGAAACAGTTCTGTATAATGAACACACCCGAAGATGATGCATCAACATGCACTCTCTTCGTTTGGGCGGCACGGGAATTCTGGTAATCCTCTATTTCCTGCTCTATCTTATAACAATTATAAGTTGGAGCGGGACCAACGTTCCCCAGCTCAGTATAACAAGCGGGTTCGGTCAATATTCCGTATTATTATCTTGATTAAGGCGTGATATGGTCGCTACCTGGAGAGAGAGAGAAGAAAACACTCAGCGTGCGCTCTTGCAAGAATAGATTGGTTTTTATTTTATCTAATCAGGATGGCTCCCTCTGCTTTTTATCAAATCTTCCTTCAAACCCTAAAAGGAAAGACTAGCCGGGATTAATTACACACTACAAGTTCGCCAATCTTTCAGCCAGGCCAGTGTCGGTACTTTGAGGGAGGTCCCCCGTGCTTTCGCACGAACCTAATTAATGTAAACCTCGTTTTCCCAGAGGCGTAACCTCGTTAACACCTTTCTAGACACCTACTTGATCGGCTAATTGTAATATATAAAACTCTCCCAGGAGTAACAATTACTCGCAGCGGGTATCGGGATCCAACTATCTCATAGAAGGTATGCAATCTCATTGCAAATTTCAACACTTGAAATTCCCGATAATATTTTGCCCCTAGCAGCTATATGACCTTAACATAGTCAACAAATCATAAGTGCTAGTCAAGTTCAACCCGTCATTTCCCGATTGAATTAAACCCACCCGCACGACCCTTAACATAGTCAACAAAGTCGCACGACTACCCTAATCCAATCGCATCATATGCTTATGCAGATAAGCACTAATTAGCTACCGCACACTACGCCTTAACATAGTCAACAAACGTAGCACGAATACTAACTAGTACTTATCTGAAATGACGGAGGGCTACGACAGGTTTTTCTGAAAACCTATTGCGTAATGAACTTGATATCGTTGTAGAATCAAATGATTTTAAAATGGAGTGCTTTTGAGGCTTTTCTAGTTTTGCTAAAGGAGTCACTCCCGGTGAAGGGATCGTCGGTCCTTTCCTCGTCGAATGAGGTGCGGGATATATCATATATATCACTGTGCAAAGCAAAAACTCTTAAAAGCAATCAAAAGACAAACCGAGTATGTAGCATCTGCCAGTAATTGCTAAAGGAGTCACTCCCGGTGAAGGGATCTCGGTCCTTTCCTTATCGAATAAGGTGCAGGATATATCATATATATCACTATGCAAAGCAAAAACTCTTAAAAGCAATCAAAAGACAAACCGAGTGTGTAGCATCTGCCAGTTATTGCTAAAGGAGTCACTCCCGGTGAAGGGATCTCGGTCCTTTCCTCATCGAATAAGGTGCAGGATATATCATATATACCGCTGTGCAAAGCAAAAAACTGTAGCTACCTGTTTTATTTTGAAATTCGATTCTACAACATCTTAGGTTTCTTTTATTTTCATTAATCACATTAATGAAGTCCCATCAATTAAGTACCTAAACATCACAGATAAATATGACGTACACTTATGCCATCCGCATTCGCCTCGATGTCCCCTCGTGCACCGTTAGGTTAGGTAACTAACGGCAGAGCGGGGCAGGGCTAGCGCGGGTGTAAAACATAAGTAACGTCTATATAATATATCATATATACTATATACTGTATCTATCACAGAACATCACATGATCACATCACAGATATCGCAGCAGAAGAATCATATGAAACATTGGATATACTAGGACGTCCGTGTTTTCAATACGAGCCAGTATAAAACACGGATTCCACGGTCGTGATGAATAGCCAAACCCACACCCCTAGACCCCTACGACAGCGGCAAGCAACCCTACCAATTCTAGAGTTAGGAGACCCGGACTCGACTCCTCGAGTTGGTCTCCCACTGGACTCCAGAACCCGGTTACTTGTGCCCTCCTCCTTGGGTCTATCCTAGTGCGGAAAAGTAAATAAAATACAAGAGGTGAAAACTTCCGCAACCTGGAAGCACCCCAATAAAAGAATATTACATACAAGTTTTTACATGAATGAAAATGAAAAACACTCATCTCACATAAAAACCCCTGGCTATTCAAACACGACGATCCAATATAACATATCCAGCAACACGCATAACATCACATGTCATCAACGTAAGTAAATATGCGCATCCCAATTGTCGTTGACATATAGCAACGAAACCGGCGATATCACATATTACACTTACGGTCACAGAAAAGAAAGTGTAAAACTACAACAGTTGGAATCCGCAATCACCTCAGACATCGCATGCCTGACCAAATGAATTACTTAGACATCGCATGCCTAACAATTATAAACCCCGCATTTTAGTCTCAAAATCGAAAACTCTTTTCAATATCAAGTCGGGCAATTCAACAAGATTCCCGACATCCTGATCGAATACTCGTCGCAAACTTCAGTAGGCGGCCGCACCCCAGATACCGTCGACGAAGTGCACCAAGGCGGAACACCGCTACCGCGAGCACCCGAACGGATGCTTTCGGCGACGGGGTTCTCCTACAGTCACTTGGTCGGGGCTATGGAGCGAGGCTGTCTATTAAGTTTACCCGGCGAGTATCCGCGTACGTTACGTGATTGCGACGGACTTTTGATCACATCAAAATTCCGTGGCAACCGATCAAGTGAGACTAAATTGCTAGATTTATAACATTCATTCAGTTATCTCATAACTTTTGTGAATTCCAATTATTGTATCCCATTCCAGATAAACAGAAAATGTTAAACTTTTCGATCGAACAATCGAACACCCAAGTTTTCCCGATACAGCTCAACACATGAAATAAGTCTAACAACATTCCGTTCGTGCCTCAGTACCAACGGTCCAGCCGTAGAAGGATCAAGCCAACGCCTCACATGTGGCACGCCGTACTGCCCCAAACCCGAAGGTTCAAAGGGCAGTTCAAGACGGTCACATAATCGAGTTAAGGTTTGTTGTCTTCTAGAGGGTCCATCGCGTTACTTGCACTACTTAGAACGTCGTTAAACCACGGAAAAATCCAACACTTGGAAATTTCCCGACAGGGGAAAAATTGGGTATTTAAATCCGGTCGAACTTTTTAACATATTCTAAAATTTATCCAGAAAGCCACACAGACAAAATTTGATACTCCGATCGAAACACCGAATCCCCAAAAACAACTCCAGAAAATTCAACTCTTGAATAAAATTTAAAAATACCCAGAAAATCTAGCATAATATAATAAGAGTTAATGTGCAAACATACGACGATGACGTCATCAAGGTGCGGCGGAACCGCCGCAGAAGGCAAGCTTCTGCCGCGCATCCGCCGCGAGATTTACTGTTCATGGAAAAAAAATTACACCGTAATTCTTATAATTCCCTGCTGAATTTTTTACGCATTTTTAATTTGGAAAAATCCCAGAATTTGGAAAAAGTCCAGAGAGCTATTTTGGGTTCGGATTTTTGGTTCAATCGGACTTCAAACTCCGTCTGGACTTCGCCTAAGGCTCTAGCTAGGCTCTGATACCACTGTAGGGTTCCTAGGCACTCTCAAGAGGTCTCACAAGGCATCAACCATGCCAATTTCAAAAATTATGGTGCCGAGAAACCCTAGTGTACGGATCGTTGGCTAGATTTCTAGGCGAAAAGTAAACTAGTTAACACTTAACTAAGAGATACGGAAATACAACCTTTGTAGATCCGGTTCACCACCTCCATAGCTCCGCAATGAAGTCTCCTCGCTGTCCATAACAAGTCCCGGGCTCTAGCGTCGGCTTCATCGGAGAATGGACGGGCTAGGTCATCGATGTCCATGCCGAAGATGATCTACGTCGAGGCATCGCTAAATCAAGCTCCGACTTCACCAAGTCAAGAAACTTGTGAAGAAAACACACTCTACTACTTGGCAAGAGGTAGAGGATGAAGAAATAGGAAGTGGGTAGACTTTAGAATTGGATTTCTCACTTGTTTTCATCAATCACCATTGATGAAGAATGGTTTTCTTCTTGAGTTCAAGGAAGAAGAAGAAGAAAATGATATATGATAAGTTAATTATAATTGGAAAAGAAAATGAATACTTATCATATTAGAACCATGGTCAAGTGTAGAGAATTAACTAAGGTTAGATTAATGGTTAGGGTTAAAGATGAAGACAAGAATGGTTACAAAGTCAAAGCTTCATGAAACTTCAACTAAACTCCAAAATTAGCAACCATTCTTTTCTTATCTATTCAAAATAAATAAATAAATAAATAAGTAAGAAAAGAAAACCCTAATCATTAGTTTAACCATGGCTTAATCCATTACACTTAACTATAGTTAAACATGTATCATCAAACATGATACAATCAAGTGCACAAAAGTATATCACATATACAATGTGTACAATCCGAGTGAGAAAATCCATTTAAAGTGAACCAATACTAGTTAATGCAAAGTAATATATCAAATATATAATTATACATTAAATCATTAAATCAACACTTGATTCAATGATCCGGTCATGTCGCACACAACCGACTAGTATACAATGTATCGGCTTATCGAATCAACGCTTGAATCGATAACTAGGTTATATCGCATACAACCATTCGATACATTCATCGCGAGAATGGAATACGGTATCACATACACGCATTATTCTCGGTCCCGCACATATCTCATATGCGCTCCTATTTCGTTTCGCTTGAGCCAGGAAACCTCTGTGTAGGACTCTAAAGACTCGTCAATACGCCGGCAGCAGATAATGATCATATCAAACACCCACAAGCCGCAAGCGGTCTGCTAAACGTAACGGCCACCCGGGTATTGAGCGATCTGAAGATCGACGAGCAAGCCCGCTCACACTCCAGTGAATCCAACCAGTAACACTACCGTACAGTCCGGTCTGATCGTTTGATATGTCGCATATCTCGCCTAGGGGTGGTAAACGTCAGACCACAATAGCTCGATAAGTCGTGTCGATATGAGGTCTATAACAATTCGAGAAACTACAGGTAACACTTACCAGTAAATCTCAGCAACCCTGGCCAGGGATTTCCTGTTATAGCCAATCGAACATAGCGCAACATCAACCCCCTATACCGGGAGTGACGAATCCCCTCCTATCGCTCATTGCCTCCATGTGACTCGGGACTGTACCCAAAAACCACCGTTTTGCACGCCCTCTTGGACGTGGTAAGATGGAAATCAAAGCACAGTGGGAACCACACAAGACTCTATGACGATCTCGGGTCAACAGACTACTCTGTACCAGTGTCACCAGAGAACTGCCATCTGACGTGAGGTATAATACCATCTGGGAGTTCTCGGCGAGTCCGTCCAGTGTACCAAGTCTCTACTGAGCACCCGTATATCATCTCTGATGTCAAACACCAATGGATATGGGATCATCCATCGCCCATCTGTATGGGTCGAGAAGGTATACGCTAGTCTACTCTGGTATATCGATGCCCCGTCTCGATACACCCACGACTAGGGACTTTGAAGGATGTACTTATGAACTACCATGTCCCCACTAGTATGATCCGCATCATAGTCCAAGTAGTTAAGTACACATCCTAAGGGCTTTACCAACATGTAACAGAGAGACAATTAGTGTACACGTTAAGGTAAAGATCAACCAGATAGCATACTATCATGTCGAGCAAGAAAGTCCTCCCTATATATGTCCCAGCATCCACTACAATATACATCCAATGTACAGTAATGGCCTCTAGGGCATACATATAACTAACAATATATATATCAATATATAATATTTCGCTCAAGGCGTGATAAAATGCAACATCACAGAAATGTACAGTATCACAGAACAATACAGATATCTGGGATCCCCGGGTTTCATAGAGCCGCTACTGAAACCCGACGTTCCCCTGGTCGTGTGGATAGCCTGTACAATGAAATCCTAGACCCCTATGGGCGCGGCAAGTTACCCGCCAAAACCTGAAGCGAGGCAGCCCCCTTCAGCAACGTGAATGGACCACCCAGCACTTCACGGAATCCGGTAACTTGGGAACCCCTCCTGGGTCAACCTGTACCCCCTACGAGTGCGGAGAATAGCCCGCCAATTCTAGAGTGAAGCCCCCTCCGTCTCAATACCATGAGATGCGGGCTTGTTGCCCTCTAGAACCCGGCTATCCGTGCACCCTTCCACGGGGTAATCCTAGTACAGAAAGTAAAATATACATACAACGGGTACATCGACCGCAACCTGGTCGTGCCCCAAAAGAATAATATACAAACGGGCAGTGACGGCAGTCCACATATCGGACGCTCGCCCCGCAATATCAAATGTACATAATACAACAAAAACTGTACTAGCATTGCATCCAGGCTATCCCCCACGACCAATCCGCAACATCACAGCACAATCACAGAACATCAACGTGAATGTCACGTTCGCAAATCCGTCTAACCGGGCTATAGCAGTTAAACAGGATTTACCGATCAAGTGACATTCACAGTCGCAGATATAATGTAAATACTGTGAACTAATGTGTTTAAAATATCCAATCGATCAAATCTTACCAAGTGGGCCCCAAGCACTACTGTAGCACTCAAAGAAATCTGGGCCCAAAAAATAATATTCCAAAAACCCTATTTTCCATACAGGAGCTCTCTGTAAAAGTTTGGTGCGCTGAACAGTCTAGATTGCGGCGGAACCGCGGCCCAAGCATGGGTTTGGCCGCGGTTCCGCGGTGGAATGGTGGGATCATGCTACCAAAATTTCACAGAATACTTAGAATTCCCTGCACATTATTCTGCAACATACTGAAAAAATTTTGGAGCCAAAAAAATTTCGACAGAAACCTGATGCCTTGAAAACGCGGATTTTGGAATTTTGTTCGATCGGAAATGTAAACACATTAGACAAAGCTAGACTAAGTTAATGGCGAGGTTCTGATACCACTGTAAGTGCACGGCAGCGCCCCGGCCGTCGATCCGACGCCGGAATGCGGAAGCGATGCTTTTCTTTAACTTTTCAAACCGGCACCACCGCGCACTATAAACCCGGATCGTGCCATTAAACTAGTCCTAGCTAACTACAAGATGGGAAGAGAGATATACCGAGCGATCTGTGTCCTCCGGTCTTCTCGTCGTCGTCCCGATATCCCGCAGAATGTCCGGTCATCACCTCTTCGCCGGAAGGGCACCACATCACCGGCTTCTTTTACGGGCTCCCACCTCTGGTCCGAGGCAACTCGGGCACGAAGTTGGCGAGTCGACGTGCCCAAGATTTGCTGTAGATTATTTGTAGAACTCTTTGTCTCTTGGGGTTTGTATGGAGTTGGCAAATGGTGGAGGAATTGATATAAGCTTTTGGAGATGGAGTTGTGGGGATTTTTCCAAGCCAAAGATACAAAAATCCCACACCAAATAAAATGGGCAGCACTACCCTCTATGATGGCCGGCCTTGGCTCATGGTGGGAGTGAGAAAATGAGAGGGGAGTCTCACAAGAATAATGCAAAGGAGAGAGAGAGAGAAAAAGCTATCATGCAAAGAAATGATCACAAACCCAAACCCACACTCCATCAACCAATCAACAACCATGATTGCTTCAAAAAGCCAAGCAATCATGAACTCAAGAAAGTCAAGGAATGGTGCCCCATCATGACTCTACAAAATGCAAAAACAAGCCTCCAAAATGCTTATTTGCACAATTGCAAATAAGCCCTCCTCCACCAAACTTCGGCCAATGAAAGAAATAAAGAAATATGGCCGAAACGGAAAAAAAAACTGGCAACTCCAAAAGACTGATCCCGTAATAAATTGCAGGAAAACCCCGCTACTGTGCATACACACCCGCATTTGTATTCCGACCGAATACAAATGCAATGAGACAAAATCTACACTGTACAATACTAGGATCCGGCTTAAACCAAAGCCCGCTAGTATTAACCGTCCGATCCTGATCCATGCAATACCGCACGTATCTGATCGAACCCTGCCATATCTCCATATGGCCTCTACAGCGTTTCGCCCGAAAACTTGAGCAACTGTCTGTGGGGGACTCTAAAGACTTGTCAATACTATGGCTGTGGATTTAACCACTAGCACGTCAGAGGTATTAGCCATACGTGACGGGCTACCAGCTATTGACCAAAAGGGATGTCGATGAGCGAACTCATCCTGACACCCTACTGATCTTGTCAGTGACAATATCCGTACAGTCCGGTCCGTTCGTCTATGAGCATCGCATGGCGGGACTAGGGGGTTGGTAAAAGTCAGACCCCCAAAAGCGGTACAAGTCGTGTCGGAGTGTAGCCCAGAACACCCTGAGATACTACTGGATACCTACCAGTAAATCTCCTGCCTTGGCCAAGGACTTTCATGTAAGGGCTCTCCTAGACACAGCGCGACCTCACCCCCAATACCAGGAGAGACGAACCCCCGAAGATCGGCTCACTGCCTCCATGTGGCTCGGGACTGTACCCTACTAAAACCTGTTTGCACGTCTCCTTTGAGCGTGGTAGGGTAGTAATCAAAGTACAGTGGGAACTCACACGAGACAAATGACGATCCTCAGGTCGATGAACTAACCTGTACACATGTCACCACGGAACTGCTATCTGACATCAGGTATAAGACCAACTAGCATGTTCCCGGCGAGTCCTGTCCGGTGTACTCATAACCCAATGAGCACCTGTATACATCTTAGGTGAACCAACTGACACCAGTGGCTTATGAGACCGGCCACCGCCCCTCGTCGGGGTCTCGACTGTATACACTAGTCTACTCTGGAGTATCGATGCCCTGTCTCGAAACTCCCACGACTAGTGACCTTTTAAGGATGTGCTTATAGACTACCAGCTCCCACGTATATGATCGCCCTCATACTGCTGGCAGTCAAGCATGAATCCTAGGAGCTCTATCAATGTGTAATAGCGACCTATCAGGTCACCTAAAGCAGTACATGATGATAAAGATAAACCAGATAGCATACTATCATCTTGAGTAAGACTGTCCTACTGGAATAGGTCCTCCCTCAATCATTGCAATCATGTGCCTGTGATCCAATAATTGACTCTGAGGGCACTATCTCCAACAAACACTTGATCCGACAATCCGGCTATATCGCATACAACCAACTAATATCACATTTTACCGATTCATCGAATCAACACTTGATCCGATGACCCGGCTGATATCAAATATCGTGAGAATAGAATACGGTATCATATATCGCATTATCCTCCATCCTGCACATATCACATATGTGCCCCTACTCCATTTTGCCTTAGTCAAGAAACCTCTGTGTAGGACTCTAAAGAATCGTCAATACGCCGGCAGTAGGTGATGATCATATCAAACACCCACAAGCTACAAGCGGTCAGCTAAACGTAACAACCACCCAGGTATTGAGCGCTCAGAAGATCAACAAGCAAGCCAGTATATTCTCCTGTGAATCCAATCAGTAACTGATCAGTCGAAAATACTACATCTTTTAACCGGCAATTTCCCTATTATTTGCACTCATCTAGAAGTGTTCGGCATTCATATAGCACATATTAGGAAATCAGTCGTTAAATATCAGATTGCATGTATTAGACTTTAAAATCGGCACTATAAGGGAAATTGATTGCATTTCATAGCATGGCATCATTCCTATATATCGCAACTTGTGTTTCGAAGTCTGTGCAGGACATTACAGAAGATCGGTCAAATTTACAAACGAAGACGGTTAAAAAGACGCCAACTCATGGATTTGGAATCTGGTATTGATCTAAGAAGCATTTAGAGATTTAACATATCAGAAAGTACCATTTAAGACATCAGGAAGCAACACTGAAAATATGAAGCCCCAAGCCTTCAAAGTGGCCGCGGAACCGCGGCCGGAGCCGCCTTGCGCCGCGGTTCCGCGGCGGCTTGTCCACATCAGCATCTCAAAGTTGCTTCATAACTCTTATCTCTGTACCTACACTTCAGAAAGCCATTGCAAGTTCCAGAATACTCCTAAAGCTTCTGCCAGTTCAGCAAACCTAGGGTTCGTAACTAAACACCCCTAGCTTCCTTAACAAGCTTCACTTAAATTCTATTAAGGACCTAGAACCTTCCCCCTAACCTCCTACCTTAGGGTAGAAGCTAATCCCCTAACTAACTACTTCTAGAAGCCTCTTCCTCTAACTAACTTTTGGAGGGAAAACTCAAATTTGAATTCCTAGACCTAGGGTTTGGAAAACCTATAAATAGACCCCTAAGGCTCACTTGAAATGGTTACTCATTAGTTGGCTAAATTCTAGTTCATTCTTCATTTTCCCCAATTTCCACCCACAAGTCTAGTGACAAGACTTGTGTCAAAACCCTAACCCTAATCCAAAACCCCAATTCAAGATCCGTTGAGTTCTAACAAGCAAGTCTTCAACCAACCTTTAGAAGCGGAACCGGACTTCAACGGAGCACGAGATCCGAGCCGATTCACGACTCAAGGAGCCGAGCGACGCTAGAATCGACGATCAAAGTTCCATCCTCTTGTAGTTCTTGAGAGTTGTAACTAAATTGTTGATATAATAAAGGTGAAGATTCTTTAAACTTGCTTATTTTCAATTCGAGCATTATGATTAGTATTCAATTCTTGAATGTATTCTTCGTGATAATGCTTGAGTAAAACTCCGCTCGTGGAGGAATCCAAACGATTGTAGAATGATGATGTTGACGAATCTTTAACTTTTTCTTAAGTCTTATAACAATTGTAAATTCGTGAAAATCGAATGATCGATGATCTAGATCGATGCGAATGCGTTCTTGATTCCTTTCGCACGATCTAGAGATCAACGATCGATCATCCGACTTTCAAGAAGCTATCTAGTGAATGTGATTCATCGAATGGACAAAGGATAGGATGAGGAACCCTAATTCTTCATAAGATCCTTGATCCTCGATGAATTCTACATCGATTTAGCATCAACTTGTTAATGGATAAGAAATCGTATTCTTGAATCTTCATCACATCTACTATCGAATCGATTCCCACGAGCTTTACTTCAAATTTTGAAACTTAAATTGATTGGAATTCTATCACATCTTGATTATTGATGTTTATCGTTTTCTTGGTTCTTGATTAGAATAGTGATACTTGAAATTCATCGATAAAAATCTTGAATCATTTTGCTTTTCTTTTCTATTAAAGTTTTGATTCAAATAAAACAAAATACGAACGAATCGCACAATCCCTGTGGACGATCCGCACTTGCTAACGAAATCTATATACGACACCGTTATTGATTGCGGTCAAATATTTTTGGTTGTGATTTCTATATTCAATTGTCTACAAACTGACACACAATCGGAAATCAAATTTTCATATCAATCAAATGGCGCCGTTGCCGGGGATAGTGCGCTAATTGTTCGTATTTTGAAATTTGAGTTGAAAAGTTTATTCCATCTAAAGTTTTAGATCAAAATTTGCACAAAGGCTAATACATGTTGTTGTGATTTGATTGCGAGGAAATCTGGAATTATTGGAGCTGGAGAAATTTTTTTCAGAGAAGTCCAGAGAGCTCTTGAAGAGAACAGTAACCGTACCAAAAATTTTCGGACAGTGATCTATTCATCATACCGCGGTTCCGCAGCATTTGTTGACTCCCACCGCGTTTCCGCGGCGGTTCAGGAAGTTCTCTGTGCAAAAATTCTCAGGTGAGTCTCTATCATTCTTATCTCTCTCTCAATCTGCTCCATTAACAATTTTGTGCAGGCTTCTTTGCAAATATATCGCAGCGCCGCAAAAAGCAAAATAAATTGTGCTTGTTTTTGATTTTGTGGTTGTTTGCATAATTAATACGGATATTAAGGGGCACGACCTAATCCAGATTAGGTGGGGAGTTCATTACCCTTCCTAAGCCCCAAAAATCGCAAAATTTGCATCCGCATTGACCCTCATTAACTAAAAAATATCTAGAGATGACTCTAAGGACCGTCGCGCTCACTTAGGATAGAAGAAGGCCGTGGGTAATTCATTGCTTATCCGCGTTTCTTTGTGGTATCTAAGACAAGTGTGTCGAAGGCTAGTAGTTATTAATTAGGCCCACTGCTTACATAGTGGAGTACCTTCCCACTTACCTGGCACTTACCTGGCCACAGAGGGACAAAGAGGTAGTGCAGGATCGATCCTGCGACTTGTCTTTTGGCAGTTAGGAGCGGTCTAGAGCTTTGACCTAGGTGGCCACTAGAATTAGGGTTTTGCTTGTTGCATTTGTTGTGATTTGCATCATTTTTTCAAAAATCCGTAAAATTTTCAAAACAAACACCAATCACATTCATTCATTCCCCTAATTATAAATCCACGCTGCCACTTGTACTAACCCTTTTTAGTGCAAGATAGGCTGGACAACAGGATTCTAGTGTCTGTTTAGTCCGCGTCCTTTCGATCAACCCAAAAGTCGGTATTTCTACATTTACCTTTTCTTTACCCACCACCACACCCACACTGATGGATCCTACTCCATCAAACTTCTTTACCACTACTCTGCCGCCGTCCGTTGGTGTGCAGAATCCACCCTGCATCTCTTTCCAAGAGAGGTGCTATCCTACACGAGGTCCTCTTTCGACCTGTCTCTCCATTCCACCAGCCAACGGGGACAATTTTCAGATTAAACCCCACTACATCAACCTTCTACCAAAATTTCACGGTTTTGAGTCTGAAGACGCATATGTCTTTATTACCAAATTTGAAAATGTATGCGCAATGATGGGTACTTCACAGCTTTCTATGGATGCTATGCGTCTACGTCTTCTCCCATTCACCTTGTGCGATATAGCCGAGAAGTGGCTGTATAATACTACCGCACATTCCATTTCAAACTGGGACGAATTCGTCAAAGCATTCCTTAAGAAATTTTACCCACATCATAAAACAGCTCGAGTCCGCAACGAAATAAATCAATTCACCCAGCTTCCAAATGAAACATTTTCACAATGCCTTGAACGCTTCAAGGATCTGTTAGTCCAATGTCCACATCACGGCATCCCGAGATGGGAACTGTGCCGAATCATTTATGAGGGCATTAATCCTAACACAAGACAGACCCTTGAATCCATGTGTCAAGGCAACTTCATGACTAAAGATGATGGGGAAGCCTGGAAATTTCTAGAAGATTTCGCTGAAAAATCTTTACAGTGGGAGGGTGTGAGTCAATCGTCTAGGGCTGGCAATAACCAATCGGAAGTTTCCATAGGAGTTAGAGCTGAAATTTCATGCAAAAGAAACTCGAGACTATGGAAAACAAATTTTTAGCCGCCACCCTAAATCAAATGTCACTCTCCAAAACTGTATGTGGATGTTGTTCTGATCCTTCTCATTTGACGGAAGAATGTCCACAAAATTCTCCGTTTCAAGGTCATATCAATTCTGCCTTTCAAAGACCTAGAAACGATCCATCTTTTTCCACATATAATCAGGGTTGGAGGAATCACCCTAGATTTGCTTAGAACCAATCACAATCTCAAAACACGGTTCCAACCCAACACAATTTCCAAAGGGTCCCTCCACCACAACAGCAACCACTTTTATTGAGTCAGCACCCCTTCCAAGCACAAAACTTTCAAAATCCGGCCAACACTTTTGCACCACATGAAAACTCTTTGAAATTGACCGGTACAGATAACACCTCTGCACTAGCACAAACCTTGGATACTTTCATGAAACAATCCATCCAAGGGACGGCAAGTTTGCAATCTTCCGTCGAGAATGTGATGAAGATCATTGTCTCTCAAAATGAGAACATCAAATCGATGGAAGAACAAATTGCACAACTAAAAGCCGAAATGCGTGCAAGAGAGAAAGGGAAACTTCCAGCTCAACCTTCACCAAATCCTGGCTATTCAGATCATGTGGATGCAATCACGTTGAGATCTGGAAGAGTGCTTGACAACCACGTTGGGGAAGAGTTTGATGATACTGATAAATCAATCAATAACACCCCGGCTAAGACCTTTCCTCACACACACACTTCTAATTGTGACCCCAGTTCTTCTACCCCACCACCTTCTTGCGAGCCTATTCTTCGTTTCCCATAAGGCTCGACACCTCAACCCACCTCTTTTACTCCTCCACAGACGATCCCCACTCCTCTTTTGGGATCATGTCTACCCCCACTTCCTTCTCCTATGATGGACCCAGCGCTTATTGCTAAAGCACCTTATCCTAATCGGTTAAGGGCTAACACATCGAGTCCACATATGGAGAAGATTATGGACATGTTTAAGCAAGTTAACATCAACATCCCTCTCCTAGATGCCATCCAACAAGTTCCGTCCTATGCGAAAACTCTTAAGAACTTGTGCACTAGGAAGAGGAAGACTCAAGTGCCCAAGAAGATATTCATGGAAAAAACAGTAGACACAGCCTTTCCCCAGCAATTACCGAGGAAACGTAAGGATCCTGGCTATCCTACGATTTCCATTTCTATTGGGGAAAAACACATCAACCTTGCTCTACTAGATCTGGGCGCTAGTGTTAACTTGCTTCCTTTCTCAGTCTATGAGCAGTTAGGGATCGGAGAGTTGAAGCCAACCCATTGCACTCTCCAGATGGCTGACCGATCAATCACCAAACCTAGGGGTGAACTGGAGGATGTGTTAATAAAAATCGGGGAATTCATATTCCCTGTGTACTTTATTGTAATTGATACACAGCCTGTAGCGAACCCACGGAATCAAATTCCGGTGATTTTAGGTCGCCCCTTTTTGGCCACTTCCAACGCTATAATCAACTGTCGTAATGGTTCTATGACCCTATCCTTCGGGATTAGGACAATTGAACTGAACATTTACAAGTTGGGAAGTGTACCCTCTGAACCTACTGTTCAGGTCTGTTCTGTCGACTTAATGGATGTCGACAGCAGCGAAATTGATGATCCTCCTGATACCGATCTTGACTCTATTCATACGTTATTGTTTGACCCAACTATGTATCATACACATACGGACTCTTCCACCGAGATGTCCGAGTCAACAATTAACACTGATTATGAAATATTCTTAGAGTCCGATCACCCCGCACTTTGTGATGACATTATTCTTCGGGGTATTGATGAAACTTTTGAGGAGATCTTCGCTGATGAACTCGCATTTTTGAATAACACGGGTGTTGAGATGAATCCACATCCAATCACTGAAATTGAACCTCCACCCCTTCTTCTGAACTGTAAAAAGAATGCGAGTAATCCATCACAATCACTGCATCGTCTCTCCAAAATGAGACGCACACACACTCTCTTCCACCACTTGACCTTTCCCCACTTCTTCTTCCACCAACCAGAGCACTGCATTGATAAAAATTTTGAATGGTTGGTGTTAACCTTCGGTCTTTGCAAAGCTTGGCATCGACCAATGATTCTTGACCCCCTAATATGATTTTCAAAGATTAACATTGCTTAACTCAAGTTTGGGGGGGTATTTTTTCGGGCTCTTGAAAAGAAAATTTTTACAAAATTTTGAGCCAAAAATAAGATTGGGGGAGGATCTTCACTTAAATACTTTGCCCCCATTAATAAATTCCTCCCAGGCTTACAGGTTTTTCGAGATTTAGCAGAAGACAACAGTGAGGACACTGTTGAAAACAAGTTTGGGGGGGGGGTTGTGCTTATTTTCGCATCATTTGCATATCACTTTGCATAAGCACAAAACATTTTTGAAAACCTATAAAAATTTAAAAATTTTCAAAAGATAAAAATATTTTTGTACATAAATAAGATAATAAAAGATTAGATAGTGAAAAATTACATCCATGAGATTAGAAAAATTTAAGAAAACCAAGAAAATTAGAAGTTTTCTTATACGAACTAATAATAAGTAGTTATGAGCCGTTGTCCCAAGGGTTAGTAAGATGAAGGAAGTCACTACTCTGAGGATAAAAATAAGTCTGAAAAATAGTTTCTATTCTGAAAGCCAAACATTTTGAACGTTGATACCCTGCTATTCGCACTTACACACGTCTTGAAGCCCGGGATAGTAGAGGATACCTTGAAATGCTCTTGTCTTAAAGCCGATGTATGAAGGAAATATAATAAAAAAAAAGTGAATGAAAAAAATATAAAGTGGTGAGAAAAATGGACACTGGTTTTGTTATCACCAAGGGCAATAAAAAAATATATAGCAAGGGTGCTTCTTCACCTAGTGCCCTAAGGCCAACTGGTCTGGGAGTCACTGCTATGCCTGAGGTGGTGCAAGACGAGGAAAATACACCAAATAAGCAAGCACATGAGTAATCGGTCAGTTAGTACCTCAAGAAGTATTAACGGTCGCATGAAAGTGTGTGAGCAAATACATCTAATATTCATTAATTAAAAAAGTACTGAGGCTGATGGGCATGAGTATGATAGCTTGAATTGAATTCTCCGGGTGTAGGGATGTCCTTTACACACACGCAGGGTTATATGATCGATGTTTGGAAGAAAGATAGGAATGAAGAATAAGACGACATTTTATTGAGGGAGGACGTGATTTCTGACATCTTTTCATGACCATTAAGATAGGGCTCATGACAACCGAAAAGCTAGCTTAGTTGGAAACCCTAATTTTCAAGGCTTTTCTTTTACAATTCTTGTCTTTAAATGTAATATTCATGATCTTCCTTTTATTATTGGATTTTGTGGGTGCAATCCGCTGAAAACCCCCAGGAGACAGCACTCCTCCTACTAGGGACACCTAGTGGTTTAAAGGCTTGTTGCACGTGCTCAGTGCAATCGTGTTGCCTACGAAAGTGTGCTAGTTAGTTTTTCTCTTTCTTTATTTGCTCCTTCTTTTTAATAAAAAGTTCGCTCGAGACGATCGAAAATAAGTTTGGGGGAATTTGATCAGTCGAAAATACTGCATCTTTTAACCGGCAATTTCCCTATCACTTGCACTCATCTAGAAGTGTTCGGCATTCATATAGCACATATTAGAAAATCAGTCGTTAAATATCAGATTGCATGTATTAGACTTTAAAACCGGCACTATAAGGGAAATTGACTGCATTTCATAGCATGGCATCATTCCTATATATCACAACTTGTGTTTCGAAGTCTGTGCAGGACATTACAGAAGATCGGTCAAATTTACAAACGAAGACGGTTAAAAAGACGCCAACTCATGGATTTGGAATCTGGTATTGATCTAAGAAGCATTCAGAGATTTAACATATCAGAAAGTACCATTTAAGACATCAGGAAGCAACACTGAAAATATGAAGCCCCAAGCCATCAAAGTGGCCGCGGAACCGCGGCCGGAGCCGCCTTGCGCCGCGGTTCCGCGGCGGCTTGTCCACATCAGCATCTCAAAGTTGCTTCATAACTCTTATCTCTGTACCTACACTTCAGAAAGCCATTGCAAGTTCCAGAATGTAAGTGCACGGCGGCGCCCCGGCCGTCAATCCGACGCCGGAAAGCGGAAGCGGTGATAAACATAAATTTTGCGGACTTAGCAAACCGGCACCACCGCGCCCTAAACACCCGGATCGTAACCATTAACAAGTCTAAGCTAACTAGAAGATGGGTTAGAGATATACCGACGATCCAAGTCCTCCGGTCTTCTCGTCATGGTCCCGATCTCCTGCGGAAAAGTCCCGTCTCCTCCTCGTCGCTGGAAGTGCACCACATCGCCTACTTCTTTTACGGGCTCCCACCTCAATGCCGAGGCAACTCGGGCACGAAGCCGGCTACTCGACGTGCCCAAGATTCGCTGTAGAATATAGTGTAGAGATCTCATTTGGGGTTGTAGGAATTGCCTTTGGTGGAGGGATTGATACAAGAAGTATATGGAGGAGCTAGGAGAACTTTGGTGCATGAAATGAACAACATTTTTCCCACTTCAAAAATTTGGACAGCCCCAAAGAGCTTGGGCCGGCCATGACTTCAAGAGTGGAGAGAATGAATGAGAGAGAGAGCCAAGGAAGGAGTGGTGCAACCATAACAATAATCCCAAGCATCCAAAAAACCAATCATGAAAGAATATGATCACAAGTGTAAACTAACACTCCACCAACCTCACCCCTCATCATCATCAACCATCATGTCCCTCCATCATCATACATAAGTCAAGCCATGATGAGGTTGTGAAGTCAAGTCATCATGAAGAAATCAAGTCAAAGGATGGTGCTATCATGATACAACAATAAGCAAATACCCCCTCCACAAATACTTATTTGCAACAATGCAAATAAGCCCTCCTCCACCAAACTTCGGCCAATGAACGGAACAATGGAAATTGGCCGAAACGGAAAGCAAACTGGCAACTCCAGAAAACTGGTCCCGTAATAAATTACAGGAAAACCCCGATACTGTGCATACACACCCGCATTTGTATTCCGACCGAAATACAAATGCAATGAGACAAAATCTCCACTGTACTATACTAGGATCCGGCTTATACCAAAACCGGCTAGTAATATCTGTTCGATCCTGATCCGTGCAATACCGCACGTATCTGATCGAACCCTGCCATATACCAATACGGCCTATAGTACAAACTGTCCGATCCTGATCCGTGCAATACCGCACGTATCTGATCGGACCTTGCCATATCTCCATACGGCCTCTACAACCTTTCGCCCGAAAGCTGAGTAACTGAATGTGGGGGACTCTAAAGACTCGTCAACACCTCGGTTGTGGATTTAACCACTAGCACGTCAGAGGTATAAGCCAATACGTGACGGGCTACCAGGTACTGACCAAATGGGACGTCGATGAGGAAGCTCACCCCGACACCCAACTGAGCCTGTCAGTGACAATATCCGTGCAGTCCGGTCCGTTCGTCTATGAGCATCGCATGGCGGGCCTAGGGGGTTGGTAAAAGTCAGACCCCCAAAAGCGGTACAAGTCGTGTCGGAGTGTAGCCCAGAACACCCTGAGATACTACTGGAATACCTACCAGTAAATCTCCTTGCCTTGGCCAAGGACTTTGTGTAATGGCTCTCCTAGACACAGCACGACCTCACCCCCAATACCGGGAGAGACGAACCCCTGAAGATACGCTCACTGCCTCCATGTGGCTCGGGACTGTACCCAACTAAAACCTGTTTGCACGACTCCTTTGAGCCGTGGTAGGGTAGTAATCAAAGTACAGTGGGAACTCACACGAGACAAATGACGATCCCCAGGTCGATGAACTAACCTGCACACATGTCACCAGGGAACTGCCATCTGACGTCTGGTATATGACCAACTAGCATGTTCCCGGCGAGTCCTGTCCGGTGTACTCATAACCCAATGAGCACCTGTATACATCTTAGGTGATCCAACTGACACCAGTGGCTTGTGAGACCGGCCACCGCCCCTCGTCGGGGTCTCGACTGTATACACTAGTCTACTAATGGAGTATCGATGCCCAGTCTCGAAACTCCCACGACTAGGGACCTTTTAAGGATAAGCTTATAGACCCCCAGCTCCCACTTATATGATCGCCCTCATACTGCTGGTGGTCAAGCAAGAATCCTAGGGGCTCTATCAACGTGTAATAGCGACGTGTCATGTCACCTAAAGCAGTACACGATGATAAAGGTAAACCAGATAGCACACTATCATCTCGAGTAAGACTGTCCTACCGGGATAGGTCCTCCCTCAATCATTACAATCACGTACCTGTGACCTAATAATTGACTCTGAGGGCATTATCTCCAACACAGAATACTCCTAAAGCTTCTGCCAGTTCAGCAAACCTAGGGTTCCTAACTAAACACCCCTAGCTTCTTTAACAAGCTTCACTTAAACTCTATTAAGGACCTAGAACCTTCCTCCTAACCTCCTAGGTTAGGGTAGAAGCTAATCCCCTAACTAACTACTTCTAGAAGCCTCTTCCTCTAACTAACTTTTGGAGGGAAAACTCAAATTTGAATTCCTAGACTTAGGGTTTGGAAAACCTATAAATAGACCCCTAAGGCTCACTTGAAATGGTTACTCATTAGTTGGCTAAATTCTAGTTCATTCTTTATTTTCCCCAATTTCCACCCACAAGTCTAGTGACAAGACTTGTGTCAAAACGCTAACCCTAATCCAAAACCCCAATTCAAGATCCTTTGAGTTCTAGCAAGCAAGTCTTCAACCAACCTTTAGAAGCGGAACCGGACTTCAACGGAGCACGAGATCCGAGCCGATCCACGACTCAAGGAGCCGAGCGACCCTAGAATCGACGATCAAAGTTCCATCCTCTTGTAGTTCTTGAGAGTTGTAACTAAATTGTTGATATAATAAAGGTGAAGATTATTTAAACTTGCTTATTTTCAATTCGAGCATTATGATTAGTATTCAATTCTTGAATGTATTCTTCGTGATAATGCTTGAGTAAAACTCCGCTCGTGGAGGAATCCAAACGATTGTAGAATGATGATGTTGACGAATCTTTAACTTTTTCTTAAGTCTTATAACAATTGTAAATTCGTGAAAATCGAATGATCGATGATCTAGATCGATGCGAATGCGTTCTTGATTCCTTTCGCACGATCTAGAGATCAACGATCGATCATCCGACTTTCAAGAAGCTATCTAGTGAATGTGATTCATCGAATGGACAAAGGATAGGATGAGGAACCCTAATTCTTCACAAGATCCTTGATCCTCGATGAATTCTACATCGATTTAGCATCAACTTGTTAATGGATAAGAAATCGTATTCTTGAATCTTCATCACATCTACTATCGAATCGATTCCCACGAGCTTTACTTCAAATTTTGAAACTTAAATTGATTGGAATTCTATCACATCTTGATTATTGATGTTTATCGTTTTCTTGGTTCTTGATTAGAATAGTGATACTTGAAATTCATCGATAAAAATCTTGAATCATTTTGCTTTTCTTTTCTATTAAAGTTTTGATTCAAATAAAACAAAATACGAACGAATCGCACAATCCCTGTGGACGATCCGCACTTGCTAACGAAATCTATATACGACACCGTTATTGATTGCGGTCAAATATTTTTGGTTGTGATTTCTATATTCAATTGTCTACAAAC
This sequence comes from Agapanthus africanus, assembly GCA_030015575.1. Classification (NCBI taxonomy): domain Eukaryota; kingdom Viridiplantae; phylum Streptophyta; class Magnoliopsida; order Asparagales; family Amaryllidaceae; genus Agapanthus; species Agapanthus africanus. Next base: position 247,614,916 of record CM057349.1, read on the forward strand.
CGACACACAATCGGAAATCAAATTTTCATATCAATCAGTAACACTCCCGTACAGTCCGGTCTCGTCGTCTGATATGTCGCATATCTCGCCTAGGGGTGGTATACGTCAGACCCCAGTAGCTTGATAAGTCGTGTCGATATGAAGTCTATAAAAGTTTGAGAAACTACTGATAACACTTACCAGTAAATCTCAGCAACCCTGGCCAGGGATTTCTAGTTATAGCCAATCGAATACAGCGCAACATCAACTCCCTATACCGGAAGAGATGAATCCCCTCCTATCGTTCATTGCCTCCATGTGATTCGGGACTGTACCCAAAAGCAACCTTTTAGCACGCCCTCTTGGACGTGGTATGATGGAAATGAAAGCACAGCGGGAATCACACAAGACTCTATAACGATCTCGGGTCAACAGACTACTCTGTACCAGTGTTCTCCGGAGAACTGCCATCTGACGTGAGGTATAATACCATCTGGGAGTTCTCGGCGAGTCCGTCCAGTGTACCCAGTCTCTACTGAGCTCCCGTACACCATCCTTAATGTCAAACACCGATGGATATAGGATCATCCATTGCCCATCATATGGGTCAAGATGCATATACGCTAGTCTACTCTGGTGTATCGATGCCCTGTCTCGATACACCCTCGACTAGGAACAGTTATAGGATGTACTCGTCGACTGCCGTGGCCCTACTAGTATGATCTCATCATAGTCCCAGTAGTCGAGTACATTCTAAGGGCTTTATCAACATGTAACATAGAGACAATCAGAGTACATGTTAAGATAAAGAGCAACTAGATAGCGTACTATCATGTCGAGCAAGAAAGTCCTCCCTATATATGTCCAAGCATCCACTACAATATACATCGTATGTACAGTAATGGCCTCTAGGGCATACATATAACTAACAATCTCCCACTTGCACTAGGGCCATCTGTTGTGGTATCGCATACCCGACAATTAGCTGTAGTTGAAGTATCTCATACTCAACCATCTCATAAAAGTCTCTACTGAGAAAAAGGCCTTTGTGAGTGGATCCGCGCTGTTGTCCTCTGTGTATACTCTCCTAACCTCGATCTCTCTGGAGATCAACCATCTCTACGATCAGGTGATACTGCCTAAGAATTATATCTGGATTTTTGATGGGACGGTAGTTTCTTGGCTAAAGCCACAACTCCATTGTCACACAATGGTAGGAACGAAGTTCATCTCATGAACTTATATATATCTAGACTGCCTCTTTGGTAGCATCCTTGGTAACGATGTATCTTTCCTTTAATCGTCTAGTAAGTCACGGTATATAGCTTGGAACTCTTCCAACATACCGTCCCTCCACTGAGGGTAAAGACAATGCCTGCGACTGACATTCAGTCATCCTTATCACCCTGGAACTTTTCCAGTGATTCTCCCCAGGATGGATTGATACCATCTCACTACAACTAGTGAGTATCCTAACATCCAATTAGATCTATCTCATAGATCCAAAACCTAGGATTTAGGAGGTATCACCTTGATCCTATATGGAGATCCTTGTGATAAGCGGAGATTGACCGAGCGTAGCATAGGAAACTCCTTCCCTATCAAGTGTATGTCATCCACGTACTCTATGAGGATCACCACCATACTCCCCACTACCTTTTTGTATATACAAGGTTCATCTACCATTTTGATGAAGTCAAACTCTTCGACTACCACATCAAAACAGATGTTCCAACTCCGCGATGCCTGCTTTATCCAATAAAGCATCTTGCTCACGTTTCCGCTGCTCCCACTGTCTACGAAGCCCTCTGGCTGCGTACTTATAGACGCTCTCTTCTAAAACATCATTTAGAAAAGCAGTCATGACACCCAACCACCAGATATCGTAGTCATGGTATGTAGCCGTGGCAAGTAGGATCTGGATGGACTTAAGCATAGCTTTGAAAGCCTCAACTTTTCCATGTACACCAAGTAATCTTCTCAAGATATACTTGCTCCTGATGAGGATTTAACCCTTCAGATAAAGCAACCAAAGTCCATACTTTGTTGGTGTATAAGGATTCCATCTCAGATCGCTAAGCATCCAGCCATTCTTACAGAGTCCCACTCCTGATGGCCAGCTCGAAACTAGTTGCATCTCATGATGCAATCCTCGCTCCCACTGTCATAGAGAAACCGAAGTATCTCTCAGGTGGGCGAGGAACCCTGCCAGATCGGCGGAGAGGCTGAGGTTTATTGGAAACTATTGAATCCTTCTGGTTTACCAAATCATCAGCTGCAGTTTGTATAGCTGGAACCATTCCAGTTCTATATAACTGACCTTGCCTCGAGCTTGTCCGGATTTTGCTTTTAGACATAGGCCGGACAACCCCAAATCTTGACAAACTTAAGATATGGGCTCTTCCTTTTCTATATCACATATGAAGTGGTAGGCAACTGATTTGATTTGAACCCTATTCAATAGGTATGCAGCTTCTCAAGTGCATAACTCCCAAAAGGAAATAGGTAACTCAGTAGTACTCATCATAGAGCACACCATATCATATAGGGTGTGATTGCTCCGCCCCGATACACCGACGTGTTGTGGTGTACACGGAGGAGTAATGCTGAGAGAGAATCTCATTCACCTTTTGAATAGTTCAGGAATCCCATGCTCAAGTATTCTCCTCCTTGATCACATCAAAGGACATAATACTTATACCCATTTTTGGTTCTCTACTTCTAACTTATATTCATTGAATTTCTGAAAAAGTTCCAGACTTGTGTTTCAACAGGAACATATGTCCGGATCTTGAAAGATAATCAGTGAATCTAATGAAGTAAAAAGAACCGGTCTTGGCATGTGTAGACAGGGGACCTTCATACATCAGCATGTATCAATCCCAAGAGTTCACTAACTCTTTCTCTGTTTCCAATAAATAGAGCTGTGGTCATCTAATCTTTGTGACATGACCGGCAAGTTCACAAGATGTAAATTCAAACAAATTTAAATATGCATCTTAATGTAACTTCAGCTAGTCGGGTCGCAATGATATGACCTAGTCTACAATGCCTCAAGAAGGATTCGTTCATTTCTGAACTCTTCCTCTTGTGTGTGTTCTGTATACTAAGAACTGTAGTTTGATTTAGAACGTCTATGCTTTTAGATAACGTACCTGAACCGATCAACTCTTGATATAGGAAATGTTCAAAACATTATCCAACAATACAAAATTATATCCTTTCTTTACTAATAAAGAGACTGATATGATGTTGTCTATCAGGTTCGGTATCTAATAACATTCGTTCAGAATCAATGTATTCTAGTAATACACGGTGATAGTGACCAACAGACTTGGCTGCAACACATGCACCGTTTCTATCTCATGAAACTTATCACCCGTTCTCAGTTCTCTACCTATCTGTAGCCCATGTAACTAATTACATATGTGGAATCCTGATCCGGTATCTCATACCCAGGACGTAAAGGATACTGAGAAACAGTTCTCTGTAATGAACACACCCGAAGAAGATGCATCAGCATGCACTTTCTTCATTTGGGCGGCACAGGAATTCTGGTAATCCCCTATTTCCTGCTCTGTTTTATAACAATTATAAGTTGGAGCGGGACCAACGTTCCCCAGCTCAGTATAACAAGCGGGTTCGGTCAAATACATCCGTATTATTATCTTGATTAAGGCGTGACATGGTAGCTACTTGGAGAGAGAGAGAGAAGAAAACACTCAGCGTGCGCTTTTACAAGATTAGATTGGTTATCAATTTATCTAATCAGGATGTCTTCCACTGTTTTAGTCAAATCTTCTTTCAAACCCTAAAAGGAAAGACTAGCCGGGATTAATTACACCCTACAAGTTCTCCAATCTTTCGCCAGGCCAGTGCCGGTACTTTGAGGGAGGTTCCTCGTGCTTTCGCACGGACCTAATTAAAGTAAATCTCGTTTTCCCAGGGGCGTAACCCCGTTGACACCTTTCTAGACACCTACTTGATCGGCTAATTATAATGTGTAAAACTCTCCCAAGAGTAACTCTTACTCGCAGCGGGTATCGGGATCCAACTAATCTCATAGAAGGTATGCAATCTCATTGCAAATTTCAACACTTGAAATTGCCAATAATATTTTACCCCTAGCAGCTATATGACCTTAACATGGTCAACAAATCATAAGTGCTAGTCAAGTTCAACCCGTCATTTCCCGATTGAATTAAACCCACCCGCACGACCCTTAATATGGTCAACAAAGTCGCACGACTACCCTAATCCAATCGCATCATATGCTTATATAGATAAGCATTAATCAGCTACCGCACACTACGCCTTAACATGGTCAACAAACGTAGCACGAATACTAACTAGTACTTGTCTGAAATGACGGAGGGCTACGACAGGTTTTTAAGAAAACCCTTTGCGTAATGAACTTGATATCGTTGTAGTATCGAGTGATTTTAAATGGAGTGTTTTTGAGGCTTTTCTAGTTTTGCTAAAGGGGTAACTCCCGGTGAAGGGATCGTCGGCCCTTTCCTCATCGAATAAGGTGCAGGATATTTCATAAATTTCACTATGCAAAGCAAGAACTATAGAAGCAATCAAAAGAAAAACTGAGTATGCAGCATCGGCTAGTTTCACTAAAGAGGTCACTCCCGGTGAAGGGATCTCGGCTCTATCCTTATCGAATAAGGTGCTGGATGTTCTACAAGGAACACCGCTATGCAAAGCAAGAAATAGAGTTACCAGTTTTTAAACAAGTTTCTACAACATCTTAGATTTCTTTTATTTCATTAATCTCATTAACGAAGTCCCATTTTAATTATGCTTCGCAAGCATCACATTTGAAACGAAATCTGCAATATAACATATATCTTATATATATAATATAAACATTCATCTCAGGCAGTAATATGATCTCATCACAGAACATTGCAGCAGAAGAACATATATGAAATATTGGATATACTAGGACGTCCGTGTTTTCAATACGAGCCTGTATAAAATACGGATTCCACGGTCGCGATGAATAGCCAAACCCACATCCCTAGACCCCTACGAGAGCGGCAAGCAACACTGCCAATTCTAGGGTTAGGAGACCCGGTCTCGACTCCTCCAGATGATCTCCCACTGGACCCTAGAACCCGGTTACATGTGCTCCCTACCTTGGGTCTACCTAATGCGGAAAAGTAAATAATATACAATGGTGACATCATCCTCAGCCCGGAAGTGCCCCAATAAAAGAATATTACATGAATGAAAAAGAAAAACTCTCATCTCATATAAAACCCCCGGCTATTCAAAACGCGACGATCCAATATAACATATCACAGTAACATATAATATCACATATCATCAACGTAAGCAAGTATGCGTATCCCGATTGTCGTTGATGTATAGCAACGAAGACGGCGATACACCACATACTACGCTTACGCTCACAGAAAAGAAAGTGTAAAACTACAACAGTTGGAATCCGCAACCTTCTTAGACATCGCATGCCTAACTAACTAAATTTCTTAGACATCGCATGCCTAACAATTATAAAACCCCACATTTTAGTCTCATTATCGAAAACTCTTTTCAATATCAAGTCGGGCAATTCAACAAGATTCCCGACATCCTGATCGAATGCTCGTTGCAAACTTTAGTAGACGGCCGCACCCCCGATGCCGTCGACGAAGTGCACTAAGGCGGAACACCGCTGCCGTGAGCACCCGAACGGATGATTTTGGCGACGGGGTTCTCCTAAAGTCACTCGGCCGGGCTATGGGGCGTGGCTGTCTATTAAGTTTACCCGGCGAGTATCCGCGTACGCTACGTTATTGCGACAGACTTTTGATCACATCAAAATTCCATGGCAACCGATCAATTGAGACTGAACTGCTAGATTTATAACATTCAAATTAGTTATCTCATAACTACTTGTGGATTCCAAATAATGTATCACATTCTAGATAAATAGACAGTGTTAAACTTTCCGATCGAATAATCAAACACCCAAGATTTCCCAAATAGTTCTCAACACTTGAAATTAGTTTTAAAACATCCATCACATGCCACAGTACCAATGGTCCAGCCGTAGAAGGGTCAAGCCAACGCCTCACATGTGGCACGCCGTACTGCCGCAGAACCTAAGGTTTAGAAGCAGTTCAAGATGGTCACATAATCGAGTTAAGGTTTGTTGTCTTCTAGAGGGTCCACCGCGTTACTTGCACGACTTAGAACGTTCTTAAACAACAGAAAAATCCAACTTTTGAAAAATTTTCTGACAGGAGAAAAAGTAAGTTATTGATATCCGTTAGAACATTTTAACAGTTTCTAAAATTATCCAGAAAAAACTTAAACGAAGTTAAATTATTCGATCGAATCAACGAGTCCCCAATAGAACCCAGAAAAACTCAACACTTGAGTATAAATTAAAAATACCCATAAACATCAGGAAATTTGATAGGAACATTACTGTGCAAAAAGAAAGGCATGACGTCACTTTTTGGCCGCGGAACCGCCACGGGAGCCATGCTCGTGCCGCGGTTCCGCGGCGCTTTGGGCGGCGTACTTTGTCGTTTTTCACAGTGTTCCATATAATTGCCTTCTGAATTTTTAAAGTATTTTTAATGTTGAAAAAATCACGATTTCAAAAAATGTCCAGAGAAGGGTTTAATCGGGGTTATCCGTGTTCGATCGGACTTTAAACTTCGCCTAGATTTCGCCTAAAGCTCTTGCTTGGCTCTGATACCACTGTAGGGTTGCTGGACACACGCACAAGGGTCTACGAGGCATCAACCATGCCCTATTTAAAATTTAGCCGTGCCGAACAACCCAAAGCTGGATCTTTAAACTAGAGATTTGGCGAAAACAAGCATGTTAAACATTTTAACACTAAGTGAGAGGGATTACAACCTTTGTAGATCCGGTCCTTCACTTCTAAAGCTCTGTGTTGAGGTCCCTTCGCTGCGATCATCGTGTTCAGGACTCTCGAGAGGCTCCACGAAGAGAAAGATGCAAGCTTGCTTCCGATCTTCGATAACATAGATGATCTACCTTGAAGTTTCATTAACACAAGCTCTCACTCACTAAATGAAGTGAACACCCTCATCTAAATGGCAATGGTAGATGAGGATGATGAAGTAGGAATTTTGCTCTCATTTATAATCTTTTTCTTACACATAAACATCACTTAGAAAAAGCTAGAATGCTTTTTCCATGAAGAAGTCAAGGAAGAAGAAGATGAATTATATTAGAATCCATTTTTGATGAATAATGAAAGTTATGATAAGGTTAGAAATGCAACCATGGTTCAAGTAACCATTGTAGAGATTTTACTAGAGTTAAGGGTTTGGGTTGAGTTAAAGAAATATCTTGCAAAATATCTTTTCCAAAACAAAAAAAGAAACCTTCTAGAAACTTCTAGAAATGATTAACCCAAATCAAACCCTAACCATGTTTAATCTCCACTAAACATGTTGCATTAATAATCATATCATGTTACAATATTATATATCACATATATAATATTTATTATAACAAAATAAAGTAATACAATTAACATATATCGCATATATATCAATGTATTACCCGAGTGAGAAAAAGAATCTTTTAGTGAGCTAATATTAGTTAATGTAATTTAATATATCATATATATTATTATTCATTAAATTATCGAATCAACACTTGATCCGACAATCCGACTATATCGCATACAACCGACTAATATCTCATTTTACCGATTCATCGAATCAACATTTGATCCGATGACCCGGCTGATATCAAATATCGTGAGAATAGAATACGGTATCACATATCGCATTATCCTCCGTCCTGCACATATCACATATGTGCCCCTACTCCGTTTTGCCTGAGTCAAGAAACCTCTGTGTAGGACTCTAAAGAATCGTCAATACGCCGGCAGTAGGTAATGATCATATCAAACACCCACAAGCTGCAAGCGGTCAGCTAAACATAACAGCCACCCCGGTATTGAGCGCTCAAAAGATCAACAAGCAAGCCTATACATTCTCCTGTGAATCCAATCAGTAACACTCCCGTACAGTCCGGTCTCGTCGTATGATATGTCGCATATCTCGCCTAGGGGTGGTATACGTGAGACCCCAGTAGCTTAATAAGTCATGTCGATATGAGATCTATAACAGTTCGAGAAATTACTGATAACACTTACCAGTAAATCTCAGCAACCCTGGCTAGGGATTTCCAGTTATAGCCAATCGAACACAGCGCAACATCAACTCCCTATACCGGGAGAGACGAATCCCCTCCTATCGCTCATTTCCTCCATGTGATTCGGGACTGTACCCAAAAGCCACCTTTTTGCACGCCCTCTTGGACGTGGTATGATGGAAATCAAAGCACTGTGGGAATCACACAAGACTCTATGACGATCTCGGGTCAACAGACTACTCTGTACCAGTGTCACCGGAGAACTGCCATCTGACGTGAGGTATAATATTATATGGGAGTTCTCGGCGAGTCCGTCCAGTGTACCCAGTCTCTACTGAGCACCCGTACACCATCCTTGATGTCAAACACCGATGGATATGGGATCATCCATCGCCCATCATATGGGTCAAGATGCGTATACGCTAGTCTACTCTGGTGTATCAATGCCCTATCTCGATACACCCTCGACTAACAACAGTTATAGAATGTACTCGTCGACTACCGTGGCCCCACTAGTATGATCTCATCATAGTCCCAGTAGTCGAGTACATATCCTAAGGGCTTTATCAACATGTAATATAGAGACAATCAGAGTACATGTTAAGATAAAGAGCAACCAGATAGCGTACTATCATGTCAAGCAAGAAAGTCCTCCCTATATATGTCCAAGCATCCACTACAATGTACATCGTATGTACAGTAATGGCCTCTAGGGCATACATATAACTAACAGGAACTGCGGCAAACCCTAAGGTATGACCGCGGTTCCGTGATCCAAAAAGTCAAGTTAAGGTTTCATTCTTCTAGAGGGTTCATAGAATCACTTGCATGTTTTTCTGAATATGTTAAACTTGGAAAAATGGGTTTTTGGCATTCGATCGAACATTTTAACTTTGCCTAGACAACATGCGAATAACTCGAAACAAAGTTAAAACTACGAATACGAAACACTCCGAATCGCTTATACTATAAGATCACATCACATGCAAAATTAGCAAAAACAAACAACACCTCAAACATCAAATCCAAGTCACTGGAACACACAAAAAATTTCAGGGGGGAGCTCGGATTTAGGCCGAGATGGGGGTAGTGGCCGGCCAAAAATTCATAGATTTTCCTGAAGTTTTCATGGTGTTCTTGATATATCTCATACATCACTCTGTAGTTATTTAAAAAAAATTTTGACAATTATTTAAAATCGACAAAAACCTCATTTTGGCGTTTCAATTTTCGGAGTATTTCGGTTTCGTAATCTTAACAAAATCCGTATAAATTTCTAGCATGGCTCCGATACCACTCTAGGGTTACCTAGCACGGCAGCAAGGTTTCGGGAGGCATCGTCCATGCCATATTCAAAAATTTGCCGTTCTAGCTAATCCTAACAAAGAATCGTTAACTAGAAATCGACGGAATAACATATGAAAACACTTTACATTCTAAGTGAGCAAGGAATACAACCTTTGTAGACAGGTCCTTCACTTCAATAGCTCCGTGTAGCAGTCCCTTCGCTGCGATCGCGAACTCCGGACTCTAGAGTGGCTCCCATGAAGAAACAAACATGCTTGCTTCGAAGTCTTCGAGGCCGAACATGATCTACGTCGAGGAGACACTAAATCAAGCTATCTTTTCACTAATTATGGAATTAGTGAAGCAAACACCCTATACTAAATGGCAAGTAGTAGAGGATGATGATGTAGGAAGTGGGCTCACTTTAGATTTGATTTTCTCACTCATTTTCTCACATCTCCAATGAAGCTAGAAAGCTTTGAGGAAGAAGAAGAAAATAACTCTCATGATGAATGAATAAAATCATGAGGTTAGAAAATAAACCATAGTGAGTATATGCCATCCCTTAACCCTTGTAGACAGTTAACCAAGGCTAGTTATGATGGTTAGGTTTATAAATATCTTAAGCTAAACAAAAATGGAAGACTAAGTCAATGCAACCTTAAGCTTCTCAAAGCTTCTTGCCATGACAAAATCCAACACATTTTTGAATAACATTAAATAAATAAAACCCTAGATCAACCCTTGCATGGTGTAAGTCATACACACACCCATGTCCATGTATCATCAAGCATGACACATAAAAATGTACACTTGCATATATCACATATATACAATGTGCACAAAACTAGTGAGAAAAGAAATCATAAGAGAGCTAATACTGGTTAATGTAAATTAATATATCAAATATATAATTATACATTAAATTATTAAATCTACAATTGATTTAGTAATCCGGCTATATCACATATAATTGACTAATATATATGTAACAACTTATCGAATCAAAACTTGATCCGATAACCCGGCTATATCTCATATAACCGAGCATGTCACACATCGCAAGAATACAATATGGTATCACATACTCGTATCAATCTCGGTCCCGCATATATCACATATGTGCTCCTACTCCATTTCTCTTGAGCCAGGAAACCTCTGTGTAGGACTTTAAAGACTCGTCAATACGCCGGCAGTAGGTGATGATCATATCAAACACCCACATGCCGCAAGCGGTCTGCTAAATGTAACGGCCACCCGGGTATTAAGCGATCAGAAGATCAACAAGCAAGCCTGCTCCTACTCCTGCGAATCCAATCAGTAACACTATTGTACAGTCCAGTCTTTTCGTCTGATATGTCGCATATCTCGTCTAGGGGTTATAAACGTCAGACCCCAGTAACTCGATAAGTCGTGTCAATATGAGGCTCATAACGGGTCAAGAAACTACTAATAGCACTTACCAGTATATCTCTGAAGCAGCCCTGGTCAGGGACTTCCTGTTATAGCCAATCGAACACAGCGCAACATCAACTCCCAATACCGGGAGAGACGAAACCCCTCCTATCGCTCATTGCCTCCATGTGATTCGGGACTGTACCCAAAAGCCACCGTTTTGCACGTTCTCTTGAACGTGGTAAGGTGGAAATCAGAGCACAGTGGGAATCACACAAGACTCTATGACGATCACCGGTCTACAGACTAACCTGTACCAGTGTCACCAGAGAACTGCCATCTGACGTGAGGTATAATACCATCTGGGAGTTCTCGGTGAGTCCGTCCAGTGTACTCAGTCTCCAATGAGCACCCGTATACTGTCATGACCCGAAATGGCACGTGACTGGCACTTGAATCATATGAAGTCTATAGGACCCCATCTAATTCAATTAAGCCAAGAAATCCCAGAAATCTAAACCATTTTAAGAAAGAAGTGAAGAAAACATGTTTTAAAGCAAGTGTTTTTAAATAATATAAGCCGAATATGCATTTTTAAAAATCTCAAGTCTTTTCTGAAAATTTTGGCAGAGTTTCCTTTGTAAATACTGGCCCCAAAAGGGTACAACAAGCATAATATGAGTAAAGGCATCCCTAAGTTGGAGCTAGCTCTTCGTCAATTGACGGTCACAACCACGCAAGCAATATAATATACAACGCCGAAGAGCGAGGATCAAAAACTCAAAAGGAAACTCAAAACATCAAGAAAACCCAAAATAATACAACGCGCGACTCTGAGGTCGAAAAATATACAACTGGTCTCTAAGTCTGAATAAATATACAAGTTTGGTTGATATAGTTTACTAGATACAACTGAATATAAATAAATGTACAATGGTGGTCACGATGCAAGTGAACCCACCTACCAAAGCAATCATCCGGAAAGAAAGCAGTGTGCCAGCAAAGCTGCAACGAAGCATGTACGGCAAAACCTGCAAGAACTGTGGCACAACGGGGGTGAGTTGCCAACTCATGAGTAGAAAACATCACAGAGCAGAAATCGTATGTATGACTTAATCCTAGGTCAATACGATCATAATATATATCCTCAATGATAATATGGCCTGAAGCATAATATAAAGGCAAGGGTAAACATCTATGCATAAGTGTAATTCCATGTGCTCGTATCAGTGCCTCAGGTAGCAATATATCGTAAATATAAGGTATGAATGCGGTAAAATGAAAACAGAAGACATCATAAATGAGAAAACTGTTTTCTTAATATAGTGAGATTTCTGTATAAACATTTAAGTATCATCAATGAAATCATCAGAAAATCAGTGTCAAGCATCGACACAAAATATATATCTCAATATCACAATATCAAGTAAATCTCATATATCCAATATCCAATATCAAGCAAATCTCATATATCTAATATCCAATATCGAGCACATGGGCCCCGAGCACATAGGCCCCTCTCATATCGAGCACATAGGCCCCGAGTACATAGGCCCCTCGCATCGAGCACATAGGCCCCTCTCATATCGAGCATATAGGCCCCGAGCATATAGGCCCCTCACATCGAGCACATATGCCCCCCTCATATAATGAATAAGTATATTTGCATATACCATTATGATGATAAATGATGTCGGTGTATATATATATAACAGCGTCCCATACCACTGATATATATATATATATACGATGGGTATATATATATATATATATATCGGCGTCCCATACCACTGATATATATATGCAGGAGTAAAACAATCAAGAAAACATCATATGAAAACCATATCTCAATGCGAAATCCATGAATATAATATATACGCAACATGAAACGGTAATATGAGCATATAAGGAAAAATCGCTATTAAACTGCAACAAGTTATAAAATATATCATGCGGTTCCTAAATTCTCCAAATCCAGACAACATCATATAAAGGTGAACATATAGCTATATCTCATATGTGTATATACCTATCACTAATGGTACAATACCATATAGGTATATAGGTAACTAGCATGTAAGCATGTCAAGGCATATGTATAAGCATGTAGGTATACAGGTATGTTATATGTCATATGCACAATAGAATATGAATCAATAACATATAGGAACCGTCAGCTAGCAAACTATGTCAATGAAATAGTATTCTCTAACTGTACGTGACATAGCAATGTTAGTTATATGTATGCCCTAGAGGCCATTACTGTACATATGATGTATATTGTAGTGGATGCTTGGACATATATATAGAGGACTTTCTTGCTCGACATGATAGTACGCTATCTGGTTGCTTTTTATCTTAACATGTACTCTGATTGTCTCTATGTTACATGTTGATAAAGCCCTTAGGATGAGTACTTGACTACCAGGACTATGATGCAGATCATACTAGTGGGGACAGAGTAGTCGCCAAGTACATCCTTCAAATGTCCCTAGTCGTGGGAGTACCGAGACAGGGCATCGATACTTCAGAGTAAACTAGCGTATGCACTTCTTGACCCATATGATGGGCGATGGATGATCCCATATCCATTGGTGTTTGACATCGGAGAAGGTATATGGGTGCTCAGTAGAGACTGGATACACTGGACGGACTCGCCGAGAACTCTCAGATGGTATTATACCTCACGTCAGATGGCAGTTCTCCGGTGACACTGGTATAGGTTAGTTTGTTGACCCGAGATCGTCATAGAGTCTTGTGTGATTCCCACTGTGCTTTGATTTCCATCATACCACGTCCAAGAGGGCGTGCAAAAAGGTGGCTTTACGGTACAGTCCCGAATCACATGGAGGCAATGAGTGATAGGAGAGGATTCGTCTCTCCCGGTATATGGAGTTGATGTTGTGCTGTGTTCGATTGGCTATAACTGGAAGTCCCTGGCCAGGTCTGATATGGAGTGCTACTGGTAAGAGTTATCAGTAGTTTCTCGACCTGTTATGTGCCTCACATCGACACGACTTATCGGTTACTGGGGTCTAACGTTTACCACCCCTAGACTTGATATGCGACATACCAGACGAAGAGACCGGACTGTACGGTAGTGTTACTGATTAGATTCACAGGAGAATATACAGGCTTGCTTGTTGATCTTCTGATCGCTCAATACCTGGGTGGCTGGTACGTTTAGCTGACCGCTTGCAGCTTGTGGGTGTTTGATATGATCATCACCTACTGCCGGCATATTGACGATTCTTTAGAGTCCTACACAGAGGTTTCTTGGCTCAGGCAAAACGGAGTAGGAGCACATATATGATATGTGCGGGACCGAGAACAATAAGTGTATGTGATAGCGTATTAGATTCTCGCGATATGAGATATCGGCCGGGTATATGTGATATAGCCGGGTCATCGGATCAAGTGTTGATTCGATGAACTGATACAGATTATATTAGTCGGTTATTTGTGAAATAGCCGGATTATCGGATCAAGTGTTGATTCGATAATTTAATGTATAATTATATATTTGATATATTAAATTACATTAACTGATATAAGCTCACTAAAAGAATCTTTTTCTCACTCGGGTAATACATTAATATATATGCGATATATGTTAAATGTATTTTTTTTGTTACAATAAATATCATATATCTGATATATAATATTGTAACATGATATGGTTATTAATGCAACATGTTTAGTGGAGATAAAACATGATTAGGGTTTGATTTGGGTTAATCTTTTCTAGAAGTTTCTAGAAGCTTTGCTTTTTGCTTTTGCAAAGATATTTTGCAAGATATTTCCTTAACCCAACCCAACCCTTTAACCATAGTTATTTATCTACATGAGTTAAGTCTTCTCACCTAAACCATGGTTGCATTTCTAACCTCATACTACTTTCATTATTCATCACAAAAGGATGAGATCTTCTTCTTCCTTCTTCTTCTTTAATGAAAAACCTTTCTAGCTTTTTCATAAGTGATGATTTTGAGTGAGATTAAGAAAACAAATGAGAGCTAAAATCCTACCTCATCATCCTAATCTATCCTAACCATTTAGATTAGGGTGTTCACTTCATTTAGTGAGTGAGAGCTTGTGTTAATGAAACTTCAAGGTAGATCATCTTTGTTATCGAAGATCGGAAACAAACTTGCATCTTTCTCTTCGTGGAGCCTCTCTAGAGTCCGGAAACTCGATGATCACAACGAAGAGACCTCAACACGGAGCTTTAAAAGTGAAGGACCGGACTACAAAGGTTGTAATCCCAAACTCTTAGATGTTAAAGTGTTTAACATGCTTTGTTTCGCCTAATCTCTAGTTTAAAGATCTTGGTTAGGGTTGTTCAGCACGTCTAAATTTTAAATCAGGAATGGTTGATGCCTTATAGACCCTTGTGAGAGTGCTTAGTAACCCTACAGTGGTATCAAAGCCAAGCTAGAGCTTTAGGCGAAGTTTAAAGTCCGATCGAACTCCGAATACCCGTAAAACCTTAGTTTCTGGAAATTTTTCAAAAAGTTGATTTTTTTCATATTAAAAATACGCAGAAAAATCGGCAGGGTATTTTAGGAAGTTCTGTGAAAAGCGAGAACACAATACCCCTAAAGCGCCGCGGAACCGCGGCATTACCCTGCTTGCGCGGCGGTTCCGCAGCCGTACAGGGGCATCAGTGTTTTCTTTTTATACAGTAAAGTACGTAGGTATCCAAGCATGCTTCTGAGAATTTTTAATTATACTCAAGTGTTGAGTTTTCTGGGTTGTATTGGGAACTTGTTGATTCGATCGGATAATTTAATTTCGTTTAATTTTTTCCGGGTAATTTTAGAACGTGTTAAAAAGTTCGAACGGATATCAATAACTCACTTTTTCCCCTGTCGGAAATTTTTTCAAAAGTTGGATTTTTTCTCGAGTTTGAAACTTCCGGAAAATCATGCAAGTAACGCGGTGGACCCTCTAGAAGAACACTAACCTTAACTCGATTATGTGACCGTCTGAACCGCCTCTGAACCTTAGGGTTTGGGGCAGTACGGTGTTGCCACATATGAGGCGTTGGCTTGACCCTTCTACGGCTTGACCATTGGTACTGTGGCATGTGATGGATATTTTTTGAACTCCGCTCAAGTGTTGAGCTATTTGGGAAATCTTGGGTGTTTGATTATTCGATTGAAAAGTTTAACACTGTCTTTTTATATGGAGTGTGATACAATATTTGGAATCCACAGGTAGTTATGAGATAACTAATTTGAATGTTATAAATCTAGCAGTTTAGTCTCAAATGATCGGTTGTCACTGAATTTTGATGTGATCAAAAGTCCGTTGCAATCACGTAGCGTACGCGGATACTCGCCGGGTAAACTTAATAGATAGCCACATCCCATAACCCCGACCAAGTGACTTTAGGAGAACCCCATCGCCAAAGGCATCCGTTCGGGTGCTCACGGCAGCGGTGTTCCGTCTTAGTGCACTTCGTCGGCGGCATCCGGGGGTGCGGCCGTCTACTAAAGTTTACGAAGAGCATCGATCAGGATGTCGAGAATCTTGTTGAATTGCCCGACTTGATATTGAAAAGAGTTTTCGATAATGAGACTAAAATGCGGGGTTTATAATTGTTAGGCATGTGATGTCTAAGGAATTCATCTGGTTAGGCATGCGATGTCTAAAAAGGTTGTGGATTCCAACTGTTGTATTTTTACACTTTCTTTTCTGTGACCGTAAGTGTAGTATGTAGTTGTATCGTTGGTTTTCGTTGCTATACATCAACGACAATCGGTGTATGCATACTTACTTACGTTGATGATATGAGATATTATGTGTTGCTGTGATATGTTATATTGGATCGTCGCGTTTTGAATAGCCGGGGGTTTTATGTGAGATGAGAGTTTTTCTTTTTCATTCATGTAAAATTTATTTGTATGTAATATTCTTTTATTGGGGCACTTCTGGGCTGAGGATGATGTCACCATTGTATATTATTTATTTTTCCGCATTAGGTAGACCCAAGACGGGGAGCACAAGTAACCGGGTTTTAGGGTCCAGTGGGAGACCATCTCGAGGAGTCGAGACCGGGTCTCCTAACCCTAGAATTGGCAGTGTTACTTGCCGCTCTCATAGGGGTCTAGGGATGTGGGTTTGGCTATTCATCGCGACCGTGGAATCTGTGTTTTATACATGCTCATATTAAAAACACGGACTTCCTAGTATATCCTGTAAGTGCACGGCGGCGCCCCGGCCGTCAATCCGACGGCCAAATGCGGAAGCGGTGACAAACTTAAAATTTACTTGAACTGGCAAACCGCCGCGCACTAAAAACCCGGATCGAACCACTAACTAGTCCTAGCTAACAATAAGATGGGAAAGAGATATACCGACGATCCAAGTCCTCCGGTCTTCTCGTCATCGTCCCGATCTCTTGCGGAATGTCCCGTCTCCTCCTCGTCGCCGGAAGTGCACCACATCGCCTACTTCTTTTACGGGCTCCCACCTCAATGCCGAGGCAACTCGGGCACGAAGCCGGCTACTCGACGTGCCCAAGATTTGCTGTAGAATATAATGTGGAATACATGTCTCATTTGGGATTATGGAGTTGCCTTTTGTGGTGGAGGAATTGAAGTGAACTTTTGGAGAGGGTGTTGTAGGGATTTTTCAAAGCTCAAGATACAAAATTCCCCCACCATGAAATGAAAATCCCCCTTTCATCAAGAAAATGGCCGGCCCCCCAATATTGGTGTGATTGGAGAGAGAGAGAGAAGCTTGATCAATAATGCAAAGAAAATGATGGCTAGGAAAGTCCAACACTCAACAACCATCTCCTCTCCCATCATCACAACCAAAGTCAAGAAATCATGAAAACAAAGTCAAGAAGTCAAGGTAAGGTGCAACCATGATGAAGTCAAAAAGTCAAGCAAGGTCAAGGTATGGTGAGCCATCATGATACAAGGAAATATGCAAAGACCCCCTCCACAATTGCTTATTTGCAACAATGCAAATAAGCCCTCCTCCACCAATCTTCGGCCAATGAACGGAACAATGGAAATCGGCCGAAACGGAAAGCAAACTGGCAACTCCAGAAAACTGGTCCCGTAATAAATTACAGGAAAAACCCAATACTGTGCATACACACCCGCATTTGTATTTCGACTGAAATACAAATGCAATGAGACAAAATCTACACTGTACTATACAAGGATCCGGCTTAAACCAAAGCCGGCCAGTAATGTCCGTTCGATCCTGATCCGTGCAATACCGCACGCATCTGATCGAACCCTGCCATATATCCATACGGCCTATAGTACAGACTGTCCGATCCTGATCCGTGCAATACCGCACGTATCTGATCGGACCTTGCCATATCTCCATACGGCCTCTACAACCTTTCGCCCGAAAGCTGAGTAACTAAATGTGGGGGACTCTAAAGACTCGTCAACACCTTGGTTGTGGATTTAACCACTAGCACGTTAGAGGTATAAGCCAATACGTAACGGGCTACCAGGTACTGACTAAAAGGGATGTCTGTGAGCGAACTCAGCCTGACAACCCTACTGAGCCTGTTAGTGACAATATCCGTACAGTCCGGTCCGTTCGTCTATGAGCATCGCATGGCGGGCCTAGGGGGTTGGTAAAAGTCAGACCCCCAAAAGCGGTACAAGTCGTGTCGGAGTGTAGCCCAGAACACCCTGAGATACTACTGGAATACCTACCAGTAAATCTCCTTGCCTCGGCCGAGGGCTTCGTGTAATGGCTCTCCTAGACACAGCACGACCTCACCCCCAATACCGGGAGAGACGAACCCCTGAAGATACGCTCACTGCCTCCATGTGGCTCGGGACTGTACCCAACTAAAACCTGTTTGCACGACTCCTTTGAGCCGTGGTAGGGTAGTAATCAAAGTATAGTGGGAACTCACACGAGACAAATGACGATCCCCAGGTCGATGAACTAACCTGCACACATGTCACCAGGGAACTGCCATCTGACATCTGGTATATGACCAACTAGCATGGTCCCGGCGAGTCCTGTCCGGTGTACACATAACCCAATGAGCACCTGTATACATCTTAGGTGATCCAACTGACACCAGTGGCTTGTGAGACCGGCCGCCGCCCCTCGTCGGGGTCTCGACTGTATACACTAGTCTACTATGGAGTATCGATGCCCTGTCTCGAAACTCACACGACTAGGGACCATTTAAGGATATGCTTATAGACCCACAGCTCCCACTTATATGATCGCCCTCATACTGCTGGTGGTCAAGCAAGAATCCTAGGGGCTCTATCAACGTGTAATAGCGACGTGTCAGGTCACTTAAAACAGTACACGATGATAAAGGTAAACCAGATAGCATACTATCATCTCGAGTAAGACTGTCCTACCGGGATAGGTCCTCCATCAATCATTACAATCACGTACCTGTGACCTAATAATTGACTCTGAGGGCACTATCTCCAACATATCCAATATTTCATATATGTTCTTCTGCTGCAATGTTCTGTGATGAGAAGAACTACACCGCTGTTTAATGCTCCTTGCCTAACCATCCACTGATATAGGTAAATGTCGTAGACATAATTTCAGAAAGGTATATCTCACTCTATGAAAATAGACGTACAGATATATCAATTTGAAATTGGTGCATAACTGCGGATATTCAAAACCAAATATTTGCCAACCGGCAAACAGCCTAGGTGATTTCCTCAAATATCACCGATTACAACGAATCCTGATATAATGAGGATGATCACCCAATTCCCAATAACTTACTCCCACTCATCATCTGTAAAACCATACAGATGTGAGAATCGTACCTGGTAAATACATACCCTGGAGCAAGTGTCTAACTGGGAAATCAGTCTTCCTTTAACAGTACATAGTGAAACTGAAACATTGAAATGTTTCGATGGGGTATCCCGGTATTCCTAGTAATGCCTCTTCCAGATTCACGACTGTAACCGTATAATTCTTTGCCACCTCTCCAAATCCCTTCATATGTCTTTAGTCTTTACCTTCTGCACACCCCTTTAGGCCAAATGGTTTTCTTCCTTCCCTACCGTTCGGCACCAGCCTATGGTTTGGAAGAAGACTATCCAATAAGCATAATGGGTGTACTGTCCTAATCCTAGGAACACTCGCAATGAGAGAAGGTGAAGATAAAAGACAACCGAATAAACCTTATTTCTATTTCTCCTGGACCAGAATCCATCCCCGAACTGGAACAAGTTCCTTTCGAGTTCGTATATAACCATACGATGGAGTATCCAATAAACTGTGGATCTTCATAGTGATACGGAGTGTCCTGGAGAAATACAAAGGTGATTTTAGGATTGGCGAAGGAATACTTGGTTTGGTCGTGAATATCTGTTGCAATTTACTTTGCCCTCTTACTAATCCCTTGCTTTGTCTTAACTTAATACCTTCTGCACACCATCGTTATGCTAATTGGTTTCCTTCATTCCCTACCGGTTGGCACCAGCCTATGGTATGGAAGAAGACTATCCAATTTGCGTAATAGGTGTACTAACTCCTAAACCAAGGAGTACTCGCAACCTGAGAGAAGGTAAAAGGAAAAGACAACTGAATAGTCCTATCCGTTTTCTCCAGAACCGGGAACCATCCTCGAATAAATCCCTTCGAGTTCGTATATAACCATACGATGGTTTTGTCCAATGGAAGTGGACGTTCGTAGTAATACGGGGTGTCCTGGAGAAAAGGGTAAAAGTAGGAGTGGCAATGAGGTTTGCAACTCTGACAATCCAAAAGCCAGTGTTAAGAAGGTTTGGTCAACTTGGTCACTGAGTCATAGTCTTAGGGTCGGGTCAAATGGTCGCTGCCAGAGAGAGAGAAAAGAAACACTCAGCGTGCACTCTAACCTAGATCAGAATGGTTACCAATTTATCTAATCTGGAATCCTCCCACTGTACCGTCAAATTCTCCTCCAAACCTGAAAGAAGAATTAGTCGGGATCACCCGAGGAGTATACCAACTCATCAGTAGGAATCGGGATCCAACTATCATCGCATGACAACGTGACGGAATCCGCTCACGGTATCACACTCCAGAAGGTATGCGCATATCTGGCAAGTTTCAGTTCTTTTGAAACTCCCGATGGGATTTCTGCCCCATGCTCTTATGACCTTGACTTTGGCCAACAAATCATAAGTCACATGTCAAGTTCTACCCGTCATTCTCCAGGTTGATTCGAATCCACCCGCACAAGCCCTTGACTTTGGCCAACAAGCCTATACGACTGTTCCAAACCAACGCATCTATCTATGCTGCATATGAATAACCAACAGCTACCAAACACTGTGCCTTGACTTTGGCCAACAAACACAGCTTGAATACTATTGACTACCCATATGAAACGACGGAGGGCTACGAATGGTTTCTGGCGAAAACCTTTAACGTAATGAACTTGATATCGTCGAAGGAACGGATAGCTTTTTGAAAATATAGTGACGAAAACTTTCGCTAAAGAGGTCACTCCCGGTGAAGGGATCTCGGCTCTTTCCCCGTAGAATGGGGTGCAGGATATTCCAACTGAATACCACGGTGCAAAGCAAATGTAATCGGCTATAGTGAAGTCATTGCCCTGACGCAAACTTTTTGTCCAAGGGGTCACTCCCGGTGAAGGGATCTCGGCCCTTGCCTCGTCGACTGAGGAGCAGGATATTCCAACTGAATACCACGATGCAAAACAAAAGTGAACATCCTTGCAATAACAGCTTTTTGAAAAAGTGTTCCAACAACATCAGATTAGGTTTGTTTTAACCTGCATTGATCCGAATCAACGCAGTCCCATCAATTGATCACACCACAAAGAACGAAAATATACTGACGTACGTATATGCCATCCGCATTCGCCACTGGGTCCCATCATTACCCGTTAGGTTAGCTAACTAACGACAGAGCGGGGACTGGACTAGCGCGGATGCAAAACATATACAACATCTACTAATATATATACCAATATATTATATTTCACTCAAGGCGTGATAAAATGCAACATCACAGAAATGTACAACATCACAGAAACAATACAGATCTTTGGGATCCCCGGGTTTCACAGAGCCACTGAAACCCGACGTTCCCCTGGTCGTGTGGATAGCCTGTGCAATGAAATCCTAGACCCCTACGGGCGCGGCAAGTCACCCGCCAAAACCTGAAGCGAGGCAGCCCCCTTCAGCGCCGTGAATGGACCACCCAGCACTTCACGGAATCCGGTAACTTGGGCACCCCTCCTGGGTCAACCTGTACCCCCTACGAGTGCGGCGAATAGCCCGCCAATCCTAGAGTGAAGCCCCCTCCGTCCCAATGCCATGAGATGCGGGCTTGCTGCCCTCTAGAACCCGGCTATCCGTACACCCCTCCGCGGGGCAATCCTAGTACAGAAAGTAAAATATACATACACCGGGTACATCGACCGCAACCTGGTCGTGCCCCAAAATAATTATTCAATCAGGCAGTGACGGCAGTCCACATGTCGGACGCTCGCCCCGCAATATCAAATGTACATAATACAACAGAACTGTACTAGCATTGCATCCAGGCTATCCCCACGACCGATCCGCAATATCACAGCAAAAACAGAATATCAACGTGAAAGTCACGTTCGCAAATCCGTCTAACCGGGCTATAGCAGTTAGACCGGATTTACCGATCAAGTGACATTCACGGTCGCAGATATAATGTAAATACTGTGAAAAATGTGTTTAAAATTTTCCGACTGACCAAAAATTAACAAGTGGGCCCCAAAGCAATACTGTAGCACTCACAGAAATTCTGGGCCCAAAATTATTTTTCCAAAACCCCTATTTTGATTCCAGAAAGAAACTGAAGAAACATGATAACATGATCTCGCTACAGTGCAGCGGAACCGCGGCCCAATGGGGGTTTTGGCCGCGGTTCCGCTCTCTGACAGAGGAATCACTTTATCGTATTTCTGCAGAATTCTTATATCTTTTGGTAGATCACTTTTCTGTAACCTGAAAAATTTTTGGACACCAAAAAATCTTAACAGAAAACTGATGTGAACTAAAATTGGGTTTTTGGAATTTTGGTCGATCGGAACTGAAAAACACATTACACCAAGCTAGACTAAGTTAATGGCGAGGCTCTGATACCACTGTAAGTGCACGGCGGCGCCCCGGCCGTCAATCCGACGGCCAAATGCGGAAGCGGTGACAAACTTAAAATTTACTTGAACTGGCAAACCGCCGCGCACTAAAAACCCGGATCGAACCACTAACTAGTCCTAGCTAACAATAAGATGGGAAAGAGATATACCGACGATCCAAGTCCTCCGGTCTTCTCGTCATCGTCCCGATCTCTTGCGGAATGTCCCGTCTCCTCCTCGTCGCCGGAAGTGCACCACATCGCCTACTTCTTTTACGGGCTCCCACCTCAATGCCGAGGCAACTCGGGCACGAAGTCGGCTACTCGACGTGCCCAAGATTTGCTGTAGAATATAATGTGGATTACATGTCTCATTTGGGATTATGGAGTTGCCTTTTGTGGTGGAGGAATTGAAGTGAACTTTTGGAGAGGGAGTTGTAGGGATTTTTCAAAGCTCAAGATACAAAATTCCCCCACCATGAAATGAAAATCCCCCTTTCATCAAGAAAATGGCCGGCCCCCCAATATTGGTGTGATTGGAGAGAGAGAGAGAAGCTTGATCAATAATGCAAAGAAAATGATGGCTAGGAAAGTCCAACACTCAACAACCATCTCCTCTCCCATCATCACAACCAAAGTCAAGAAATCATGAAAACAAAGTCAAGAAGTCAAGGTAAGGTGCAACCATGATGAAGTCAAAAAGTCAAGCAAGGTCAAGGTATGGTGAGCCATCATGATACAAGGAAATATGCAAAGACCCCCTCCACAATTGCTTATTTACAACAATGCAAATAAGCCCTCCTCCACCAATCTTCGGCCAATGAACGGAACAATGGAAATCGGCCGAAACGGAAAGCAAACTGGCAGCTCCAGAAAACTGGTCCCGTAATAAATTACAGGAAAAACCCAATACTATGCATACACACCCGCATTTGTATTTCGACTGAAATACAAATGCAATGAGACAAAATCTACACTGTACTATACAAGGATCCGGCTTAAACCAAAGCCGGCCAGTAATGTCCGTTCGATCCTGATCCGTGCAATACCGCACGCATCTGATCGAACCCTGCCATATATCCATACGGCCTATAGTACAGACTGTCCGATCCTGATCCGTGCAATACCGCACGTATCTGATCGGACCTTGCCATATCTCCATACGGCCTCTACAACCTTTCGCCCGAAAGCTGAGTAACTAAATGTGGGGGACTCTAAAGACTCGTCAACACCTTGGTTGTGGATTTAACCACTAGCACGTTAGAGGTATAAGCCAATACGTAACGGGCTACCAGGTACTGACTAAAAGGGATGTCTGTGAGCGAACTCAGCCTGACAACCCTACTGAGCCTGTCAGTGACAATATCCGTACAGTCCGGTCCGTTCGTCTATGAGCATCGCATGGCGGGCCTAGGGGGTTGGTAAAAGTCAGACCCCCAAAAGCGGTACAAGTCGTGTCGGAGTGTAGCCCAGAACACCCTGAGATACTACTGGAATACCTACCAGTAAATCTCCTTGCCTCGGCCGAGGGCTTCGTGTAATGGCTCTCCTAGACACAGCACGACCTCACCCCCAATACCGGGAGAGACGAACCCCTGAAGATACGCTCACTGCCTCCATGTGGCTCGGGACTGTACCCAACTAAAACCTGTTTGCACGACTCCTTTGAGCCGTGGTAGGGTAGTAATCAAAGTACAGTGGGAACTCACACGAGATAAATGACGATCCCCAGGTCGATGAACTAACCTGCACACATGTCACCAGGGAACTGCCATCTGACATCTGGTATATGACCAACTAGCATGTTCCCGGCGAGTCCTGTCCGGTGTACTCATAACCCAATGAGCACCTGTATACATCTTAGGTGATCCAACTGACACCAGTGGCTTGTGAGACCGGCCACCGCCCCTCGTCGGGGTCTCGACTGTATACACTAGTCTACTATGGAGTATCGATGCCCTGTCTCGAAACTCACACGACTAGGGACCATTTAAGGATATGCTTATAGACCCCCAGCTCCCACTTATATGATCGCCCTCATACTGCTGGTGGTCAAGCAAGAATCCTAGGGGCTCTATCAACGTGTAATAGCGACGTGTCAGGTCACTTAAAACAGTACACGATGATAAAGGTAAACCAGATAGCATACTATCATCTCGAGTAAGACTGTCCTACCGGGATAGGTCCTCCATCAATCATTACAATCACGTACCTGTGACCTAATAATTGACTCTGAGGGCACTATCTCCAACATATCCAATATTTCATATATGTTCTTCTGCTGCAATGTTCTGTGATGAGATCATATTACTGCCTGAGATGAATATTTATATTATATATATGAGATATATATTATATTGCAGATTTCGTTTCAAATGTGATGCTTGTGAAGCATAATAAAATGGGACTTCATTAATGAGATTAATGAAAATAAAAGAAACCTAAAGATGTTGTAGAAACTTATTTAAAAAATGGAAGCTCTAGTTCTTGCTTTGCATAGCGGTGTTCCTTGTAGAACATCCAGCACCTTATTCGATAAGGAAAGAGCCGAGATCCCTTCACCGGGAGTGACCTCTTTAGCGAAACTAGCAGATGCTACAAACTCGGTTTGTCTTTTGATTGGTTTTATAGTTTTTGCTTCACATAGTGATATTTGTGAAATATCCTGCACCTTATTCGATGAGGAAAGAGCCGACGATCCCTTCACCGGGAGTGCCCTCTTTAGCAATACTAGAAAAGCCTCAAAAACATTTCATTTAAAATCACTCGATTCTACAACGATATCAAGTTCATTACGCAAAGGATTTTCTTAAAAACCTGTCGTAGTCCTCTATCATTTCAGATAAGTATTTCATAGTATTCGTGCTACGTTTGTTGGCCTGCATCAAGGCGTAGTGTTCGGTAGCTATTTATGCTTATCTGTAAAAGCATATGATGCGATTGAGTTAGGATAGTCGTGCGACTTTATTGGCCTGCGTCAAGGGTCGTGCGGGTGGGTTTAATTCAATCGGGAAATGACGGGTTGAACTTGACTAGCGGACTATGGTTTGTTGGTCTGCATCAAGGTCATAGGACGTTAGGGGTAAAATATTATTGGGAATTTCAAGTGTTGAAATTTGCAATGAGATTGCATATCTTTTATGAGATAGTTGGATCCCGATACCCGCTGCGAGTAAGAGTTACTCCTGGGAGAGTTTTACACATTACAATTAGCCGATCAAGTAGGTGTCTAGAAAGGTGTCAACGGGGTTATGCCTCTGGGAAAACGAGGTTTACTTTAATATGGTCCGTGCGAAAGCACGGGGAACCTCCCTCAAAGTACCGGCACTGGCCTGGCTGAAAGATTGGCGAACTTATAGAGTGTAATTAATCTCGGCTAGTCTTTCTTTTTAGGGTTTGAAGGAAGATTTGACTAAAACAGTGGGAGACATCCTGATTAGATAAATTGATAACCAATCTAATCTTGTAAAAGCGCACGCTAAGTGTTTTCTTCTCTCTCTCTCCAAGTTACGACTATGTCACGCCTTAATCAAGATAATAATACGGATGTATTGACTGAACCCGCTTGTTATACTGCGCTATGGAACGTTGGTCCCGCTCCAACTTATAATTGTTATAAGACAGAGCAGGAAATTGGGGATTACCAGAATTCCCGTGCCGCCCAAACGAAGAAAGTGCATGTTGATGCATCTTCTTCGGGCGTGTTCATTACACAGAACTGTTTCTCAATATCCTTTACGTCCTGGGTATTTGATACTAGATCAGGATCCCACATATATAATTTGTTACATGGGCTACAGATAAGTAGAGAACTGAGAACGGGTGATAAATTTCATGAGATAAAACGGTGCAAGTGTTGCAGCCAAGTCTGTTGGTAGTTATCACCCTGTATTACCAGAATACATTGATTCTGAACGAATATTATTAGATACCAAACCTGATATACAACATCATATCAGTCTCTTTATTAGTAAAGAAGGATATAATTTTGTTTTGTTGGATAATGTTTTGAAAATTTTCTATGTCAAGAGTTGATCGGTTCAGACATGTTATCTAAAAGCATAGACGTTCTAAATCAAACCACAGTTCTTAACGTACAGAACACACACAAGAGGAAGAGTTCAAAAATGAACGAATCCTTCTTGAGGCATTGTAGACTAGGTCATATCAATGCGACCCGATTAGCTGAAATTACATATAGATGCATATTTAAATTAGTTTGAATTTGCATCTTGTGAAACTTGCCGGTCATGTCACAGAGATAAGATGACCACAGCTCCGTTTATTGGAAACAGAGAAAGAGTTAGTGAACTCTTGGGATTGATACATGCTGATGTATGAAGGTCCCCTGTCTACACATGCCAACACCGGTTCTTTGTACTTCATTACATTCACTGATTATCTCTCAAGATCCGGACATATGTTCCTGTTGAAACACAATTCTGGAACTTTTGAGAAATTCAATGAATATAAGCTAGAAGTGGAGAACCAAAAACGGGTATAAGTATTATGTCCTTTGATGAGATCAAGGAGGAGAATACTTGAGCACGGAGATCCTGGACTATTCTAAAGGAGAATGAGATTCTCTCTCAGCATTACTCCTCCGTATACACCATAGTACGATGGTATATCGGGGCGGAGCAATAGCACCCAATGTGATATGGTGTGCTCTATGATGAGTACTACTGAGTTTCCTATTTCCTTTTGGGAGTTATGCACTGGAGAAGTTGCACACCTATTGAATAGGGTTCCAATCAAATCAGTTGCATGCCACTTCATATGTGATATGGAAAGGGAAGAGCCCATAGCTTAAGTAAGTTAAGATTTGGGGTTGTCCAGCCTATGTCTAAAAGAAAAATCCGGATAAGCTCGAGGCAAAGTCAGTTCTGTGCAAGTTTGTTGGATATCCCAAGCATTCGCTGTAAGTCCACGGTAGCGCCCCGGCCGTCTAACAGATGCCAAATGCGGAACAAAAACTTTTTACAACTGGCGCTATCGCGTACTATAACCCGGATCTGCCATTAAAGCTAAAGTAACAAACTACAAAGTGGGTAGAAGAGTTATACCGAACGATCCGAGTCCTTCGGTCTTCAACCATCATCCCATGCTTTGTTGCGGCTGCTCCGATCTCCTGAATCTCCAGTCTCGTCGTCCAGGTGGCACCACGTCGACGGATCTTTAAACGGGCTCCCGCCTCTGAACCGAGGCAACTCGGTCATCAAGTTTGCTAAAAGAGACGACCAAGATGAAGTAGAGAATGAGTAGAATACTTTGTCTCGTTACGTCTAAGGCTATGGATAAACGGTTAATGAAGTTGCCTTTTGGATCGATATGAAATGAGCTATGAAAATATATATGGACTAAATCTTTCTTCTCATTTTTAACAACCCTTTCTTTTTCACAAATCAATCATAATCTCAAGGGGAGGGGGCCGGCCATATATGTAGAGGGAGGGAGGTGAGGGTAGGAGCAAAGAGGTGACCATAAGCACTAAAACAAAAGCATGAGTCAAATGTAACACCTTGCATCACATTAATGCATACATTGAACCTTAAACCCTAGTCATCATAACATTAAATGACCAATTAATGAACAAAGCCACCTCACCATCCTAGTCACCATCTAGAACCTTCTAGAAGCACGACTCACCCTAATCAAGAAAAGATAAATCCGTCTTTAACCGAATGTTAAAAGACGGGCGATAGAAAACTGGAAACTGGCAACTTCCAAAAGCGATCCTGAAACGAATTTCAGGATATCCCCGTATCAGTATAAACATACCCGCATTTGTATTACGACCGAATACAAATGCAACTAAGACAAAGATTTATATCTACACAGCATAATACTCGGATCCGGCTTAAACCAAAGCCGACCAGTATTATCTGCCCGAAAAAAGACACGTGCGTAAACGCACGTGCATTTTCCGAACCCTGCCATAAACCCATACGGCCTCTACAACGTTTCGCCCGAACTTGGGAAAGTGTCTGTGGGGGACTCTAATGACTCATCAACACACTGGCACTGGGTATAACCTCTAGCACGTCAAAGGTACAAGCTGTACGTAACGGTTTGCCTATGTACTGATTGGAAGGGAAGCTGACGAGCGAACTCATCCATCAACCCTACCAAGCCTAACAATGACAATATACATACAGTCCGGTCTGTTCGTCTATGAGTATCGCATATCTGCCTAGGGGGCTAGTAACGTCAGACCCCCAATAGCGGTATAAGTCGTGCCAGAGAGTGGCCCAGAACACCCTGAGATACTACTGGAGTACCTACCAGTAAATCTCCTGCCTCGGCCGAGGGTTTTGTGTAATGGCTCTCCCAGACACAGCGCGATCTCACCCCCAATACCGGGAGAGACGAATCCCCTGCCGATCCGCTCACTTGCCTCCATGTGGCTCGGGACTGTACCCGACTAAAACCTGTTTGCACAACTCCTTTGAGCATGGTAGGGTAGTAATCTAAGCACAGTGGGAACTCACACGAGACAAATGACGATCTCAGGTCGATGAACTAACCTGTACACATGTCACCAGGGAACAGCTATCTGACGATATGTATAATACCAACTAGCATGTTCCCGGCGAGTCCTGTCCGGTGTACTCATAACCTAATGAGCACCTGTATACATCTTAGGTGATCCAACTAACACCAATGGCTTGTGAGACCGGCTATCGCCCCTCGTCGGGGTCTCGACTGTATACACTAGTCTACTCTGGAGTATCGATGCCCTGTCTCGAAACTCCCACGACTAGGGACACTTTAAGGATGTGCTTACAGACCCCAGCTCCCACGTATATGATCACCATCATACTGCTGGTAGTCAAGCAAGAATCCTATGGGCTCTATCATCATGCATAGTGAACTAAAGCATGTATACGATGATAAAGACAAACCAGATAGCATACTATCATCTGGAGCAAGACTGTCATATCGGTATAGGTCCTGCCTCAATCATTGCAATCACGTACCTGCGATCCAATAATTGACTTTGAGGGCACTATCTCCAACAATCTCCCACTTGCACTTAAGGCTAATTATTGTGATGTCGCATACTCACAGCCCGTATGATACCGAACATCCAACTCCTCTACTAATCAGTTTCACAAAGCTAGTTTGTAAAACTCTTGTGTTCGAGAAATAGCCTCAGTGAGTGGATCCGCCCTAATTTTTCTTTCTATGTCTCTCTTAATCTCAAGTTCGCGGAGAAAGCCATCTCCCGAATCGAGTAATACCTGTCTTAGAATATGTCTGGATATCTGATGGGACCTAGTTCATAAATGAACTCCAAATCCAAACTTCTTAGACTGTATCGATCACTGAACCTAATCAGTATCCAGCACCAGGCCTCCCACAGTATCCTCTTGGACCACCTGTCCATAATACTGTCCCTCGTCAGAGGGAAAACTATAACTCTGACAATCACTCTGTCATCCATGTCACCTTGGAAGCCTGGAATGATAACCGTCTTCCGAAGGAGGATAACGTCATCAAATCCTTAGAACATTCACTTATGTTCTAAGACTGCTTCCTCATGTTTCTTAAGGATTGGATTAATATAAACTTATCGCATCAAGTGCAAAAACTACA
This sequence comes from Agapanthus africanus, assembly GCA_030015575.1. NCBI lineage: Eukaryota > Viridiplantae > Streptophyta > Magnoliopsida > Asparagales > Amaryllidaceae > Agapanthus > Agapanthus africanus. The sequence continues at coordinate 247,645,441 of CM057349.1, forward strand.
TCTGGTGTGGTACTTGACATCTCATGATTGACTCAATTTCCTAAGCAAGTGATCTGCCAATCATGCACATCCCTCTCTCCTTTAGTCTCTAAGACACCTTTAGAGAGGGTGACTCCATCACCTGCAGGTACACCACCATGCCAGGAGTCATCAATTCTAAAATACTATTAGAATACTGTCAAAGTACCCACATTGGGAAACCATCCAAATCTAGATCTAATGCCATAGATCTAGTAACCAGAATGTCTGATATTATATCCATATCTTGTCTGGAGAAACAACTGTGTGACGACCACAGTACAACCGATCGTAGTATAGGAATTTTACTTCCTACTCTGTGTATTCATCCAAATACCAGGACATCACACCCTACAACCTTCTTAACAGATCCATCCCTTATTCTGATGAAGTCAAACCTATGACTGTCACATTAAAATTAGATGATCTATCTCCGCTATAACTGCTCGAGTCTATAAATAGACATAAGCTACTTGCCCACTATGCTTCCGCTGCTCCTACTGACTATGATAACCCTCTGGCAGAATAATATATACGTACACTTCTAAAGCTAGTTTGGAACGACGCTATACTTATTCTCCTGCCGGGTCTCACAGTCTGGAACAACAGTAGTGTTAAGTCTGGGTAAACAAGAACCTCCCTGTCACTGTCCTTGAGGCTACCGGAGTACCTCTCGGGTGTCTGAGATTACCCACCATGTCTGCGGAGTGGCTAATGGAATGTCAAACCTGATTGAATATATAGGTCCTATTAAATTTTCCGTAATCGTTTGCGGTTCTGGAATCACTTCCAGTTCTACCATACTCCCACTATTCTGAAAAAATCCATTTTAATAAAACTGTGGCGAGTCAAGAACAATATCACTATTGATCTTCCAGAAGGTAGAAATGTCAACCCTCGTCAAAGACAGGGTCAACCCACAAACTGCCATTACAGAAACGTGCCTTGATTTATCCAGTGTCTGGTTTTAAGCATAAGCTGGATAACTCCCCGTATCTTAACATCGTTAAGATATGAACCATTCTATATACAATATAGAAATAGAGGCACTAATTTAATTTGAACCAGATTCAAATCATGCAGCTGTCTCTAGTGCATATCATCTTAATGGAGAGAGGCTAATCAGCATTACTCAACTTAGGAGTCCATCCAATTATGAGTAACCTGAAAGAGAAACAAGTTTCTTAAAACCATTACTATCATCTGAATACTATCACAAGAATCTACATCTTCGATCTCTTTGAAGAATCCCGATACTTGTGATACTTGGTTCTCTACTTTATTCTTATACCCACAACTTCTCAAAACATAGACATTGTATTTCTACGAAACACTTGTCTAAAAACTAGAGAAGTCATAAGTAAACAGAACATAGTACGAGGACCTACCCACAACTTCTCAAAACATAGACATTGTATTTCTACGAAACACTTGTCTAAAAACTAGAGAAGTCATAAGTAAACAGAACATAGTACGAGGACCTACCACTTTGTCCTAATGGACACTGGACAATATACAATACTCTGTATAAGTCCGCTGAGTTGAAATAACTCAATACCTGTGCATCGTAGGTTGAAAACTGTACCCAGGCGATTTCCTAAAATATCACCAATTACAACGAATTCCGATATAATGAGGATTATCACTTAATTCCCAATAACTTACTCCCACTCATCATCTGTAAAACCATACAGATATGAGAATGTAACTTGGTAAATACATACCCTGGAGCAAGTATGTAATCGGGAAATCAGTTTTCTTTTAATAATGCACTGAAACATGAAAATGTTTCGTAGGGGTATCTGGTATTCCTAGTAATGCCTCTTCCATAAACCAATTCATGACTATAACCGTATATTTCTTTGCCATCTGTCCAAATCCCTTTATTTGTCTTTAGTCGTTACCTTCTGTACATCTTCGTTAGGCTAAATGGTTTTCTTCCTTCCCTACCGTTCGGCACCAGCCTATGGTTTGGAAGAAGACTATCCAGTAAGCATAATAGGTGTATCCTCCTAATTCTAGGAGTACTCGTAACTTGAGAGAAGGTGATGATAAAAGACAACTGAATAATAATTTATTCTATTAAAGGTGAAATAGGAGTGGCGATGAAGTATGCAGTTTGGTCGTGAATGATAACAGTCGCAATTTACTTTGCCCTCTTTCTAATCCCTTTATCTTGTCTTTACATATTACCTTCTGCACACCCTACTTAGGCTAATTGGTTTTCTTCATTCCCTACCTTTCGGCACCTGCCTATGGTTTGGAATAAGACTATCCAATAAGCGTAATTGGTGTACTCTCCTAAACTAAGGAGCCCTCGCAACCTGAGAGAAGGTGATAATAAAAGACAACTGAATAAACCAATTCTATTTCTCCTGAACTTGGATCCATCCTCGAAGAAGTCCCTTCGAGTTCGTATATAACCATACGATGGATCTATCCAATGGAAGTGGTGAAAGGTTAGCCTAGCACCTCATGAATGGTTTGGAAGCATCACATGTACCAAAGGTGGAGTCTTTAGGGTGCTAAGTTAACAAACATCGGATCGTTCCTAGAAAAATTAGCGTTTCTAAATATTTCACATCACCATATGAAAGAAAGGTTAGGGTTTTGAGAGTACAACCATTGTAGCTCTCTACGCTAGACTCCTCGGCTACTTGGGGTTTGAAAAAGGTCCGCTTGAACTCCTCGAGGTCACCGATGATCCACCCGGAGTCCGCTTTGTCCAAGCTTGCAACTTTATCCGATCAAGTGAACGAAATGAAGCTAACACTCCAAACAAGTGGGCTAGACTTGTGTAGAATGGTGTTGTGGTTCTCTTTCTCACTTCAAAATCCTAACTTGATGAGTATATTGCTCACTACAAAAATCTAGAGAGCAAAATGAGAGAGGAAGAAGAAGATGATGGCTATATTTTTTCAAGAGTAAAAAGATTGACACTCTTGTCAATGGAAAAAGAAAATATATCAATATATATTTTCTTGTTCTCATCTCAAACCATGGTTTAAACATTATTGAACTTGAGTTAAAACCCAAAAGGAAAAGTAATCCATGGTTAAATGGTGGGTGAGCATGGTTAGGTCAAGAAGAGTGTAGAAAGCTTCCATGAATTATCCTTTGCTTTTCTTTTGTTTTAAATCAAATTCAATAATAATATATATATATAAATAAAACCATGGTGTGAGTCTTATATTACCACCATTTTCTTTGTATAAACAACCATGATAGATGATGTATGTATGTATGTATGTATGTATACACATCCATATGTGCAAGAAACTAGAAAGAAAGAAAAACATACATGCATGCATACATCCATCCAACACAAGAAAGGATTTCTAGTGAGAAACTAATGGTTAAATGATAAATCAACACTTGATTTATCAATCCGGCCATATCACATACGACCCTAACCAAAAGCAAGCTGCCCGATCAATATACGGTATCCTATACATGCATTTTAATCGGGTCCATGTGCATATCGCATACGCGCACCACAACGTTTCTCCTGGACTAGGTAACTCCATTGTGGGACTCTTAGACTCGCCAATACGCCGGCAGTAGGTGATGATCATATCAAGCACCCCCAAGCCGCAAGCGGTCAGCTAAACGTAACGGCCACCCGGGTATTGAGCGATCAGAAAAGAACAAGCGAACCTGCTACAACTCCCATCGAGCCAACCGGCAACACTTCCCGTACAGTTCGGTCTCCTCGTCTGATATGTCGCATATCAAGTCTAGGGGTGGTAAACGTCAGACCCCAATAACCGATAAGTCGTGCCGATGTGAGGCTCATAACAGGTCGAGAAACTAATGGTAACACTTACCAGTAAATCTCTGAATCAGCCCTGGCCAGGGACTTCCCTGTTATGGCCAATCGAGCACAGCGCAACATCAACCCCCAATACCGGGAGAGACGAAACCCCTCCTATCGCTCATTGTCTCCATGTGACTCGGGACTGTACCGAAAAACCACCGTTTTGCACGCCCTCATGGACGTGGTAAGGTGGAAATCAAAGCACAGTAGGAATCACACAAGACTCTATGACGATCTCGGGTCTACAGACTAACCTGCACAAGTGTCTCCTGAGAACTGCCATCTGTCGTAAGGTATAATACCATCTGGGAGTTCTCGGCGAGTCCGTCCAGTGTACCCAGTCTCCACTGAGCACCCGTATACCATCTCTGATGTCAAACACCAATGGATATGGGATCATCCATCGCCCATCTCATGGGTCGAGAAGTGTATACGCTAGTCTACTCTGGTATATCGATGCCCTGTCTCGATACACCCACGACTAGGGACCTTGAAGGATGTACTTATGGACTACCATGTCCCCACTAGTATGATCCTCATCATAGTCCAGGTAGTCAAGTACACATCCTAATGGCTTTACCAACATGTAACCATAAGACAGTATATAAAGAGACAAGTATACATGTTAAGATAAAGAGCAACCAGATAGCATACTATCATATCGAGCAAGAAAGTCATCTCTATATATGTCCAAGCATCAAATATAATATACATCATCTGTACAATACTGGCCTCTAGGGAATACATACAACTAACAATCTCCCACTTGCACTAGGGCCAGCTGCTGTAGTATCGCATACCGAGCATCCCGAAAAGTCTCTCAAACTGTATCTGGGGAATAGCCTTCGTGAGTGGATCCGCTGTGTTGTTCTTCGTGTCAACCCTCCTGACCTCGATCTCCCGGCGATCAACTATCTCCCGGATCAGGTGATACCGCCTCAGAATGTGCCTGGATCGCTGATGGGACCTGGGTTCCTTGGCCAAAGCCACCGCTCCATTGTTATCGCAATACAAAGGTATTGGATGCTCAATGGATGGAACCACTCCAAGTTCAGTAATGAACTTCTTGATCTAGACAGCCTCTTTGGCAGCATCGTTGGCAGCGATGTATACGGCCTCCATCGTCGAGTCTGCCACGGTTTCCTACTTGGAACTCTTCCATCTAACCGCCCCTCCGTAAAGGGTAAAGACAAATCCCGACTGCGACTTAGAGTCGTCCTTATCACTCTGGAAGCTCGAATCGGTAAAGGACTCTACTTGGAGTTCTCCGTTACCATACACCAAGAGCATCTCTTTAGTCCTTCGCAAGTACTTGAGAATGCTCTTCACAGCTGTCCAGTGACTCTCTCCAGGATCAGCTTGATACCTGCTCACTATACTTAGTGAGTATGCTACATTGGGTCTAGTACATTGTTAGTGTATATGCCCTAGAGGCCAATACTGTATCATACTAGTTTGTATATTACTTAATGGAAGCATGGGATATTCACCTTGTATATACAATCTTTCTCAAAATAGTAGTATGCTACTTGGTTTGTTTCTACTTCAATGTGTACATGTGTTTATTTTAGTATATCTTCTATGCACATTAGTGGAGCCCTTAGGATCTTTGCTTGATTACCAGCGTTGTGATGGCAGTCACACTAGTGGGGGCTGGGTAATCTATAAGCACATCCTTATACAGGTCCCTAGTCGCAGGACTATCGAGACAGGGCATCGATACTCCGTAGTAGACTAGCGCATGCGCTTCTCATCCCAGAGTGGGAGATGGTCTGTCCCACAGCCATCAGTACGTCGTACTGGAGATAGTATGCGGGTGCTCGTTGGGTTACGAGTACACTGGACAGGACTCGTCGGGAACTGACCGGTTGGTATTATACCTATCGTCAGTTATCAGTTCCCAGGTGACATGAGTACAGCTTAGTCCGCTGACTTGACACTATCACTTCGCCTCGAGTGTGTTCCCACTGTACTTTGATTACTACCCTACCACGGCTTAAAGGAGTCGTGCAAACAGGTAGTAGTTGGGTGCAGTCCCGAAGCACTTGGAGGCAGTGACGGTTAGACTGGATTCGTCTCTCCCGGTATTGGGGGTTGATATCGCGCTGTGTATAGGAGAGCCATTACACGAGTAGTCCCTGGCCAGGGCAAGCGAGATATGCTGGTAGGCTTCCAGTGTTATCTCAGGGTGTATTGGGCTTCACTCCGACACGACTTGTACCGCTATTAGGGGACTGACGTTTACCACCCCCCTAGGCCCGCCATGCGATGTATCAGACGAACAGACCGGACTGTACGGAGACTATCACATTCAGGCTCAGTAGGAGTTCAGATGGGTTTCACCTCGTCAGTCTTCTTGTCGGCATCTACCTGGGGACCATTACGCACAGCTAGTGCCGCTTGCGGTCTGTGGTTAAACCCACTGCCAGCGTAGTGTCGAGTCTTTAGAGTCCCACACAGAAAGCTATTCGCCTTTAGGCAAAAGAGTAGAGGTCGTATGGTTTTGCGACAGGGTTCAGTCACATCCGTGCACTTGTGCACGTTTAGTGTCCGGACAGTTTACACTAGCGGGCTTTGGTTTAAGCCAGATCCTAGTGTACGTATTGGGATTGGTTTTATCCAGTTTGTATTCGTGTTCCTCGGAACGAGGATGCGGGTGTGTATGCACAGTTGACGGAGAGACAGAGGCAGAGGATTCTCATTAGGGTTGTTGACCGTTGACTGTTGACTATTGACTTTTTGCTCAACCCTAATCAGAATATGATATATGATTAACAATAATATTAATTAAGTATTGTGGTGACATGGTTGTTGAGGGGTTGACTTTGTTGACTTGTTGACTTTGTTGACCGGTTGACTAGGTTGGACTAGTTGACCATCATGATGACAATGACTATCATTTCATGGCAAAGACTTTTCACTTGCTTGTTCTCTTGTGCAATATGAGTGCATGAAATGATATAGCCATTTTGACTTAAACCATTTACACAATACTTGATTACTATTTTTGTGATGATGGTTTTGGATTATGAGAGCCAAGTGAGAAAAGTCTTTCTCATTCTATCATTTTCATTCTCTCTCTTGTGTTCTTGAGCTCTCATCTTCTTCCTCTTGCTCTCCCTCTCTTTAGTCTATGGTTCACTTGTCTCATGTGTTGAGAACCAAGAACCATAGAGAAAATCCCTACACACTCTTCTCTACTCACTCTAGTTCATAAGGTTTGGCAAACCAAGTGAACTAGTTTTCTTCAAAGACCGAAGAAGAAGCCAAAGGTAGAAGCTTTCAGGTGGATCGATCTTCGGCGCAAGGAGACGACAGGGTGAAGCCGATCCGGACAACCATCGAGGCTTGAAGACGAAGGAGTTCAAGAAAGAAAGGTATAACCCCCTAACCGAGTAGTTAACAACTCCTAGTTAGGTTTTTAGTTAGATGTTTAACAAAGATCCGGTTTTGAGTCCATGTTACCACCTCTAGAAAATTGTTTTTCACCAAATTCCACATGCCCGAAAGTACCGGGAGAGGTAGCATGGACTTACAGTGGTATCAGAGCCTAGTTAAACTCTATCTAACATGTTAGCATAGTAGCTAGAAATTCGATCGGAGAAAAAGTCCCGAAATAAACCCGAAAATTCAAAGTTGCTGTCGATTTTTAAAGTTCTGTAAAATTGATAAATTTCATCTTAAAAATCGGCTCAGGGTTTTTATTAAACACCCACGAAATTTGGTCCCACGAACCGGTCAAAGCGCCGCGGAAACGCGGCGGGAGCACGCTCCCGCCGCGGTTCCGCGGCCGAGTAGACTCGGCCGAGGTCAAAATTTTGTGCAGTGTTATTCTGGGGTTATTTTGCGATTTTTGGAATATGTATTTTCTGCCCAGATTTTCCAGAACGAAAATTTTGTGTTTGGGGCCTGAAAATCCGTATTTTTGATCGAACTTCAAAAAGACTTAACCTGACGGGTTTTTCTGTGATGTGATATTTGTATTGAACGTCTGCTAATCGCTATATGTCGATTAGTGGGGGTTATAAAAATCTGTGATCTGTAATATTATTGGAATGTGTATATGAATTCATTGGATTGTCGCGGGTGAATAGCCGGGGGGTTGTGAGACGAGAGTTTTCTTTTCTTTCAATTCATGTAAATTTGTAAATTGATGTAATAATTATTTGTATGGCCGCACAACCGGGTCGGGGTTGTAGCCGTCATTGTATAATTTCTTTTTACTGTTTTTGCTCCTAGGATAGACCCATGGAGGGGGTGCACGAACTACCGGGTATGCCGAAGTGCCGAGTGGCCTACTCACGGAGATGAGGGAGGTTGCTTCGCTTCGGGTACTTGGCGGGTAGTTTGCCGCACCCATAGGGGTCTTGGGTGGGGTATTGGCTATTCACCGCGACCGTGTAATCTACTTTTCGTTACAGGCTCATACGAATTGCGGGTTCCTAGTATATCCAATGTGTTCATCTGTGATCTGAAATGGCTATCATTGCAATATATCTATATATGATATTATTTAGGCGTTGCTTATGTTTTACAGCCGCGCTAGCCCAGCCCCCGCTCTGTCGTTAGTTAAGTAACCTAACGGGTAATGACGGGGCCCCGTGGCGAATGCGAATGGCATAAGCGTACGTCATATTTTGGTTGTTTTCTGCAATGGTAGGATTAAATGATGGGACGCATTAAAGGAACTAATGCAAGAATATCACGCATTAAAAGAACTAATGCAAGAAAATAAACCAAGTTAAAATCGTTGGAACACTTTCGGAAAACCACTCGGTTCTTTTCAAAACTAATTTTTAAATGCGGAGCTTGAGCCACTCCTTTTAAAAGCTATCTCGTTCCATCGATTATATCAAGTTCACTACGTTCACGGCTTTGCCAAAACCATTCGTAGCCCTCCGTCGTTTCACATGAATAGTCAATAGTATTCAAGCTGTGTATGTTGGCCAAAGTCAAGGCATAGTGATTGGTAGCTATTGGGTATTCATGTGTAGCATAGATAGATGCGTTGGTTTGGGACAGTCGTACTGCCATTTTGGCCAAAGTCAAGGGTAGGTACGGATGGATCCAAATTAACCTGGAGAATGACGGGTAGAACTTGACAAGTGACTTATGATATTTTGGCCAAAGTCAAGGTCATAAGAGCATGGGGCAAAAATCCACATCGGGAGTTTCAAAAGAACTGAAACTTGCTAGTGTTGCATACCATTTGGAGTGTGATGATTCCGGTAGGATTCCTTCAGTTTCGTCACGCGATGATATTTGGATCCCGATCCTACTGTGAGTATATGCTACTCCTCGGGAAATTTCTCACTTAACGATCAATGCTATAAACCAAGTAGGTGTCTAGAAAGGTGTTAGCGGGGCTACGCCCCAAGGGAAAAGAGGTTATTTAATTAAGGAACTTCGCGAAAGCGTTGGAAAACCTCCATCGAAGTACCAACACTGGCCTGGCTGAACGGTTAAGCAAGTATTGTACGGTGAGATTGATCCTGACTAATTCTTCCTTTTTGGTTTGAGGAGGGATTCGAGAAACAGTGGGAGCCATCCTATTTAGACAAACTAAAAACCATTCTAAACTTGCAAGAGCATCATGCTGAGTGTTTCTTCTCTCTCCTAATTGCAGCGACCAATCGACATGACTGGACTTAAGTTACTTCTAGATAAAAACATACTGACAGGGCCAAACTACAAAGATTGGCTCAGGAATGTCAAGATGGCAATCACTTACGACAAGCTGGGGTATCTTCTTACCACTAAAGCTCCTCCTGTCCCAGGTCCCAAAACCAGCGTCGCGGATAAGGAAATCCGTAAGACCTGGGAACTAGATTGCGCGAAGGCCAAGTGCCTCGTGCTTGCCTCTATGGACAACGAACATCAGAGGAGGCACGAGAATATGGACCTCGAATCCATATTTCTCCATACAAAAGAACTGTATGGAGAGCAGTCCCGTATCGCAAGATACGAAGTGTCGAAGAAGTTATTTTCGGCAAGGTTGGCCGTCGGATCATCGGTAGCGGAACACGTGCTTAAGATGATTGGCTACATAGAAGAGCTCACGGACCTTGGGACCACGTTGGAGAATGAGCTCTATACGGACTTGATTCTCCAGTCCCTTCCTTCCACTTACGCCCAGTTTATCCTGAACTTCAACTTACAAGAAAAGGAAGTTGAACTTTCAGAACTCCTCAACATGCTGAGGAGCGCAGAGGGCACCCTACAGAAAGGTAGGGAAACATCCACTTTGTTTGTAGGAGGATCTTCCTCTTCTAGGTCCAAGGCGAAAGCCAAGGGAAAGAAGAAGAAAGCCCCCGCCAAACCAAGGGACGGTGTTAGTAAAGTGGATACGAAGGGAAAGGAAAAAGCAACAAAGAAAGTGGGAAAGCTTGTGGATAAGGAAGAATGCTTCTATTGTCATAAGAAGGGACACTGGAAAAATGATTGCAGGGCTTGGAAGGCCAGAACACAGGATCTGAAGCAGGTTGCGGCTTCAGCTTCAGGTGTGTATTGTTAGTTATATGTATGCCCTAGAGGCCATTACTGTACATTGGATGTATATTGTAGTGGATGCTGGGACATATATAGGGAGGACTTTCTTGCTCGACATGATAGTATGCTATCTGGTTACTCTTTACCTTAACGTGTACACTGATTGTCTCTCTGTTACATGTTGGTAAAGCCCTTAGGATGTGTGCTTGACTACCTGGACTATGATGCAGATCATACTAGTGGGGACATGGTAGTCCATAAGTACATCCTTCAAAGTCCCTAGTCGTGGGTGTATCGAGACGGGGCATCGATATACCAGAGTAGACTAGCGTGTACCTTCTCGACCCATACAGATGAGCGATGGATGATCCCATATCCATTGGTGTTTGACATCAGAGATGATATACGGGTGCTCAGTAGAGACTGGGTACACTGGACGGACTCGCCGAGAACTCCCAGATGGTATTATACCTTACGCCAGATGGCAGTTCTCTGGTGACACTGGTACAGAGTAGTCTGTTGACCCGAGATCGTCATAGAGTCTTGTATGGTTCCCAATGTGCTTTGATTTCCACCTTACCACGTCCAAGAGGGCGTGCAAAATGGTGGTTTTTGGGTACAGTCCCGAATCACATGGAGGCAATGAGCGATAGGAGGGGATTCGTCTCTCCCGGTATAGGGGGTTGATGTTGCGCTGTGTTCGATTGGCTATAACAGGAAATCCCTGGCCAGGGTTGCTGAGATTTACTGGTAAGTGTTACCAGTAGTTTCTCAAAATGTTATAGACCTCATATCGACATGACTTATCGAGCTATTGGGGTCTGACGTTTACCACCCCTAGGCGAGATATGCGACATATCAGACGATCAGACCGGACTGTACGGTAAGTGTTACTGGTTGGATTCACAGGAGTGTGAGCGGGCTTGCTCGTCGATCTTCTGATCGCTCAATACCCGGGTGGCCGTTACGTTTAGCAGACCGCTTGCGGCTTGTGGGTGTTTGATATGATCATCTCCTGCTGCCGGCGTATTGACGAGTCTTTAGAGTCCTACACAGAGGTTTCCTGGCTCAAGCGAAACGAAATAGGAGCGCATATGAGATATGTGCGGGACCGAGAATAATGCGTGTATGTGATACCGTATTCTATTCTCGCGATGAATGTATCGAATGGTTATATGCGATATAACCTAGTTATCGAATCGAGGGTTGATTCGATAAGCCGATACATTGAATACTAGTCGGTTATATGCGATATGACCGGATCGTTAAATCAAGTGTTGATTTGATGATTTAATGTATAATTATATATTTGATATATTACTTTACATTAACTAGTATTGGTTCACTTTAAATGGATTTTCTCACTTGAAGTTCACAAGTTGTATATGTGATATACTTTTGTGCACTTGATTGTATCATGTTTGATGATACATGCTTTCTTGAGTTTGTGTAAAGATTAAACCATGGTTATTTAAATGGTTAGGGTTTTGTTTTTCATATCTATTTATTCATTTACTTATTTATTTCTTTTTGGCAAAAGAAAAGAAAAATGGTGGCTTTATTTGGATGCATGTTGAAGCTTCATGAAGCTTTGACTAAGTCACCATTTTTGTCTTCATGCTTAACCCTAACCATTGACCTAACCCTAGTTTATTCTCTACACTTGACCATGATTTGATTATGATAAGTATTCATTTTAATTTCTTTTGGAGATATACTTATCATAACATTTTTCATCATCTTCTTCTTCTTCTTCAAGAAGAAACCTTGCTCCATCAATGGCAACTTGAGCATATGAGTGAGAAATCCAATTCTAAAGTGAACCCACTTCCTATTTCTTCATCCTCTACCTCTTGCCAAGTAGTATAGGGTGTTTCCTTCACAAGTTTTCATGGCTTGGTGAAGGTGGAGCTTGATCTTGTGATGCCTCGACGTAGATCATCTTCAGCACGAAGCCGACAACCTTGCCCGCCCATTTCTCCGATGAAGCCGACGCTAGAGCCCGGGATTCCATTTGGACAGCGAGGAGACTTCAATGCGGAGCTATGGAGGTGGAGGACCGGATCTACAAAGGTTGTATTTCCGTGTTCTTGTAGTTAAGTGTTAACTAGTTTGTTTTTCGCCTAGAATTCTAGTTAACGATCCGTATTAGGGTTTCTCGGCACCCGTAAAATTTGAAATTGGCATGGTTGATGCCTTGTGAGACCTCTTGAGAGTGCCTAGGAACCCTACAGTGGTATCAGAGCCTAGCTAGAGCCTTAGGTGAAGTCTAGACGGAATTTGAAACCCGAACGAACCCGAAACCCAACTCAAAAATTGCTCTCTGTCCTTTTTTCAAAAACTGGGATTTTTCCAAATTAAAAATATGCAGAAAAATCAGCAGGGAAATCTAAGAATTACGGTGCAAAATTTCTTCCATGAACTGTTCATAGTGCGGCGGAACCGCGGCAGAAGCCTGGCTTCTGCGGCGGTTCCGCGGCTAAATGATGACGTCATCCTCCACTGTTTGCACAGTAACTCCTATTTTATTATGCTGGATTTTCTGGGAATTTTTAATATTTATTTAAGAGTTGAATTTTCTGGGGTTGTTTTGGGGATTCGGTATTTCGATCGGGGTATCAGATTTTGTCTATATGGCTTTCCGGATAAATTTTAGAATATGTTAAAAAGTTCGACCGGATATAAATACCCAACTTTTCCCCTGTCGGGAAATTTCCAAGTGTTGGATCTTTCCGTAGTTTAACGACGTTCTAAGTAGTGCAAGTAACGCGATGGTCCCTCTAGAAGACAACAAACCTTAACTCGATTATGTGACCGTCTTGAACTGCCCTTTGAACCTTCGGGTTTGGGGCAGTACGGCGTGCCACATGTGAGGCGTTGGCTTGACCCTTCTACGGCTGGACCGTTGGTACTGAGGCACGAACTGAATGTTTTTAGACTTGTTTCATGCGTTGATCAGTATCGGGAAAAAATTGGGTGTTTGAATGTTCGATCGAAAAGTTTAACATTTTCTATTTATCTGGAATGTGATACAACAATTGGAATTCACAATAGTTATGTGATAACTAAATGAATGTTATAAACATAGCAGTTTAGTCTCACTTGATCGGTTGCCACGGAATTTTGATGTGTTCAAAAGTCCGTCGCAATCACGTAGCGTACGCGGATACTCGCCGGGTAAACTTAATAGACAGCCTCACCCCATAGCCCCGACCAAGTGACTGTAGGAGAACCCCGTAGCCGAAAGCATCTGTTCGGGTGCTCCCGGTAGCGGTGTTCCGCCTTGGTGCACTTCGTCGACGGTATCGGGGGTGCGGCCGCCTACTAAAGTTTGCGACGAGCATTCGATCAAAATGTCGGGAATCCTGTTGAATTGCCCGACTTGGTATTGAAAAGTGTTTTCGATAAAGAGACTAAAATGCGGGGTTTATAATTGTTAGGCATGCGATGTCTAAGTAATTCATTTGGTCAGGCATGCGATGTCTGAGGAGGTTGCGGATTCCAACTGTTGTAGTTTTACACTTTCTTTTCTGTGACCGTAAGTGTAATATGTGATATCGCCGGTTTCGTTGCTATATGTCAACGACAATTGGGATGCGCATATTTACTTACGATGATGACATGTGATGTTATGTGTTGCTGGATATGTTATATTGGATCGTCGTGTTTGAATAGCCGGGGGTTTTTATATGAGATGAGTGTTTTTCATTTTCATTCATGTAAAAACTTGTATGTAATATTCTTTTATTGGGGCACTTCCAGGTTGCGGAAGATGTCACCGTTTGTATATTATTTACTTTTCCGCACTAGGATAGACCCAAGGAGGGGAGCACAAGTAACCGGGTTCTGGAGTCCAGTGGGAGACCAACTCGAGGAGTCGAGTCCGGGTCTCCTAACTCTAGAATTGGTAGGGTTGCTTGCCGCTCTCGTAGGGGTCTAGGGGTGTGGGTTTGGCTATTCATCGCGACCGTGGAATCCGTGTTTTATACTGGCTCGTATTGAAAACACGGACGTCCTAGTATATCCAATATTTCATATGATTCTTCTGCTGCGATATCTGTGATGTGATCATGTGATGTTCTGTGATAGATACTTTATATAGTATATATGATATATTATATAGGCGTTACTTATGTTTTACACCCGCGCTAGCCCTGCCCCGCTCTGCCGTTAGTTACCTAACCTAACGGTGCACGAGGGGACATCGAGGCGAATGCGGATGGAATAAGTGTTCGTCGTATTTATCTGTGATGTTTAGGTATTTAAATGATGGGACTTCATTAATATGATTAATGAAAGAAAAGAAACCTAAGATGTTGTAGAATCGAATTTCAAAAATAAAAAGGGTAGCTACAGTTCTTGCTTTGCACAGCGGTATATGTGATATATCCTGCACCTTATTCGATGAGGAAAGGACCGAGATCCCTTCACCGGGAGTGACTCCTTTAGCAATAACTGGCAGATGCTACACACTCGGTTTGTCTTTTGATTGCTTCTATAGTTTCTGCTTTGCACAGTGATATATATGATATATCCCGCACCTCATTCGACGAGGAAAGGACCGACGATCCCTTCACCGGGAGTGACCCCTTTAGCAAAACAAGAAAAGCCTAAAAAACACTCCATTTTAAAATCATTTGATTCTACAACGATATCAAGTTCATTACGCAATAGGTTTTCAGAAAAACCTGTCGTAGCCCTCCGTCATTTCAGATAAGTGGTAGTTAGTATTCGTGCTACGTTTGTTGGCCTGCGTCAAGGCGTAGTGTGCGGTAGCTAACTAGTATTTATCTGCTTATGCATATGATGCAGATTGGATTAGGGTAGTCGTGCGACTTTGTTGGCCTGCGTCAAGGGTCGTGCGGGTGGGTTTAATTCAATCAGGAAATGACGGGTTGAACTTGACTAGCGCACTATGGTTTGTTGGCCTGCGTCAAGGTCATAGGACGCTAGGGGCAAAATTATCGGGAATTTCAAGTGTTGAAATTTGCAATGAGAATGCATACCTTCTATGAGATAGTTGGATCCCGATACCCACTGCGAGTAATTGTTACTCCTGGGAGAGTTTTACACATTACAATTAGCCGATCAAGTAGGTGTCTAGAAAGGTGTCAACGGGGTTACGCCTCTGGGAAAACGAGGTTTACATTAATTAGGTTCGTGCGAAAGCACGGGGGACCTCCCTCAAAGTACCGACACTGGCCTGGCTGAAAGATTGGCGAACTTGTAGTGTGTAATTAATCCCGACTAGTCTTTCCTTTTAGGGTTTGAAGGAAGATTTGATAAAAAGCAGTGGGAGCCATCCTGATTAGATAAAATAATAACCAATCTATTCTTGCAAGAGCGCACGCTGAGTGTTTTCTTCTCTCTCTCTCCAGGTAGCGACCACATCACGCCTTAATCAAGATAATAATACGGATATTGACCGAACCCGCTTGTTATACTGAGCTGGGGAACGTTGGTCCCGCTCCAACTTATAATTGTTATAAGACAGAGCAGGAAATTGGGGATTACCAGAATTCCCGTGCCGCCCAAACGAAGAGAGTGCATGCTGATGCATCATCTTCGGGTGTGTTCATTACAAAGAACTGTTTCTCAGTATCCTCCGCATCCTGGGTATATGATACCGGATCAGGATCCCGCATATGTAATATGTTACATGGGCTACAGATAGGTAAAGGACTGAGAACGGGTGATAAGTTTCATGAGGCAGAAAACGGGGCAAGAGTTGCAGCCAAGTCTGTCGGTCACTGTCACCTTGTATTACCAATACATTGATTCTGAGCGAATGTTATTAGATACCGAACCTGATATACAAAATCATATCAATCTCTTTATTAGTAAAGAAAGGATATAATTTTGTATTGTTGGATAATGTTTTGAACATTTCCTACATCAAAAGTTGATCGGTTCAGGCACGTTATCTAAAAGCATTAATGTTCTAAATCAAACTACAGTTCTTTCGTACACAGAACACACACAAGAGGAAGAGTTCAGAACTGAACGGATCCTTCTTAAGGTATTGTAGACTAGGTCAGATCAATGTGACCCGACTAGCTGAAGTTACATAACAGATGCATATTTAAATCAGTTTGAATTTACATCTCATGAAACTTGCCAGTCATGTCACAGAGAAAAGATGACCATAGCTCTGTTTACTGGAAACAGAGAAAGAGTTAGGAAACTCTTGGGATGATACATGTTGATGTATGTAAGGTCCCCTGTCTACATATGCCAGGACTGGTTCTTTGTACTTCGTTACATCTCTGATAATCTCTCAAGATTCAGACATATGTTCCTGTTGAAACACTAGTCCGAACCTTTTGAGATATTCACAGAATATAAGCGAGAAGTAGAGAACCAAAATACGGGTATAAGTATTATGTCCAATGATGAGATCAGGGAGGAGAATACTTGTGCATGGAATTCCTGGACTATTCTAAAGGAGAAT
Source organism: Agapanthus africanus (assembly GCA_030015575.1). NCBI lineage: Eukaryota > Viridiplantae > Streptophyta > Magnoliopsida > Asparagales > Amaryllidaceae > Agapanthus > Agapanthus africanus. The sequence goes on from CM057349.1 coordinate 247,662,216, forward strand.
GAGATTCTCTCTCAGCATTACTCTTCTGTATACACCATATCACGATGGTATATCGGGGTGGAGCAATTACACCCTATGTGATAAGGTGTGCTCTATGATGAGTAATACTGAGTTACCTATTTCCTTTTGGGTTTTATGCGCTTGAGAAGCTGCATACCTATTGAATAGGGTTCAAATCAAATCAGTTGCCTACCACTTCATATGTGATATGGAAAGGGAAGAGCCCATATCTTAAGTTAGTTAAGATTTGGGGTTGACCGGCCTATGTCTAAAAGCAAAATCCGAACAAACTCGAGGCAAGGTCTGTTATGTAGTACTGGAAATGTTCCAGCCATACAAGTTGCAGCTGATGATTTGATAGAACCAAAAGGATTCAGTAGATTCCAACGAACCTCGGCCTCTCCGCCGATCTAGTAGGGTTCCTCACACACCTGAGAGATACTTCGATTTCTCTGTGACAGTGGGAGCAAAGATTGCATCATGAGATGATGACCCAACTAGTTTCGAGCAGGCTATCGATGTTAGTTATATGTATGCCCTAGAGGCCATTACTGTACATAGGATGTATATTGTAGTGGATGCTGGGACATATATAGGGAGGACTTTCTTGCTCGACATGATAGTATGCTATCTGGTTGAACTTTACCTTAACGTGTATACTGATTGTCTCTCTGTTACATGTTGGTAAAGCCCTTAGGATGTGTACTTGACTACCTGGACTATGATGCGGATCATACTAGTGGGGACATGGTAGTCCATAAGTACATCCTTCAAAGTCCCTAGTCGAGGGTGTATCGAGACGGGGCATCGATATACCAGAGTAGACTAGCGTGTACCTTCTCGACCCATACAGATGGGCGATGGATGATCCCATATCCATTGGTGTTTGACATCAGAGATGATATACGGGTGCTCAGTAGAGACTGGGTACACTGGACGGACTCGCCGAGAACTCCCAGATGGTATTATACCTCACGTCAGATGGCAGTTCTCTGGTGACACTGGTACAGAGTAGTCTGTTGACCCGAGATCGTCATAGAGTCTTGTGTGGTTCCCACTGTGCTTTGATTTCCATCTTACCACGTCCAAGAGGGCGTGCAAAACGGTGGTTTTTGGGTACAGTCCCGAGTCACATGGAGGCAATGAGCGATAGGAGGGGATTCGTCTCTCCCGGTATAGGGGGTTGATGTTGCGCTGTGTTCGATTGGCTATAACAGGAAATCCCTGGCCAGGGTTGCTGAGATTTACTGGTAAGAGTTACCAGTAGTTTCTCGAACAGTTATAGACCTCATATCGACACGACTTATCGAGCTATTGGGGTCTGACGTTTACCACCCCTAGGCGAGATATGCGACATATCAGACGATCAGACCGGACTGTACGGTAGTGTTACTGGTCGGATTCACTGGAGTATGAGCGGGCTTGCTCGTCGATCTTCAGATCGCTCAATACCCGGGTGGCCGTTACGTTTAGCAGACCGCTTGCGGCTTGTGGGTGTTTGATATGATCATCACCTGCTGCCGGCGTATTGACGAGTCTTTAGAGTCCTACACAGAGGTTTCCTGGCTCAAGCGAAACGAAATAGGAGCGCATATGAGATATGTGCGGGACCGAGAATAATACGTGTATGTGATACCGTATTCCATTCTCGCGATGAATGTGTCGAATGGTTGTATGCGATATAACCTAGTTATTGAATCAAGGATTGATTCGATAAGCCGATACATTGTATACTAGTCGGTTGTGTGCGACATGACCGGATCGTTAAATCAAGTGTTGATTTAATGATTTAATGCATAATTATATATTTGATATATTACTTTGCGTTAACTAGTATCGGTTCACTTAAGATGGATTTTCTCACTCGGATTGTACACATTGTATATATGATATACTTTTGTGCACTTGATTGTATCATGTTTGATGATACATATTTAACTATAGTTAAGTGTAATGGATTAAGCCATGGTTAAACTAATGATTAGGGTTTTCTATTCTTACTTATTTATTTATTTATTTATTTTGAATAAATAAGAAAAGAATGGTTGCTAATTTTGGAGTTTAGTTGAAGCTTCATGAAGCTTTGACTTTGTAACCATTCTTGTCTTCATCTTTAACCCTAACCATTAATCTAACCTTAGTTAATTCTCTACACTTGACCATGGTTCTAATATGATAAGTATTCATTTTCTTTTCCAATAATAATAATCTTATCATATTATTCTTCTTCTTCTTCCTTGCTTCAAGTGAAGAAAAGATTACCTCATCAATGGTGATTGATGTTTTTGAGTGAGAAATCCAATTCTAAAGTTAACCCACTTCCTATTTCTTCATCCTCTACCTCTTGCCAAGTAGTAGAGTGTGTTTCCTTCACAAGTTTCTTGACTTGGTGATGTCGGAGCTTGATTTAGCGATGCCTCGACATAGATCATCTTCGGCATGGACATCGACGACCTAGCTCGCTTATTCTCCGATGAAGTTGACGCTAGAGCCCGGATTTGATTTGGACAGCGGAGAGGACCTCTTCTCGGAGCCGTGGAGGTGGACAAATGGATCTACAAAGGTTGTATATCCGTATCCCTTAGTTAATTGTTAACTAGTTAGCTTTTTCTCCTAGATTTCTAGCCAACGATCCGTAGTCGGGTTTCTCGGCACCTAGATTTTTTGAAATTGGCATGGTTGATGCCTTGTGAGACCTCATTAGGATGCCTAGGAACCCTACAGTGGTATCAGAGCCTAGCTAGAGCCTTAGGCGAAGTCTAGACGGAATTTGAACTCCGATCGAATCAAAACCAAAACCCTAAAATTGCTCTCTGTACTTTTTCTAAAATCGTGGATTTTTCAAAATTAAAAATATGCAGAAAACTCAGCAGGAAATTCTATGAATTACGGCGAAAAAATTATTGCATGAACAGTTCTAACTGCGGCGGAACCGCGGCATGAGCCTCCTTATGCGGCGGTTCCGCGGCAGGAAGATGACGTCACCGCTCCTGGTTTGCACAGTAATTAATTATTTCTGAAGCTGAGTTTTATGGGTATTTTATTTTATATTTATTACAGAGTTCAATTTTCTGGGGGTTTTAGAACTTTGTTGTTTCGACCGGATTGTCAAATTTCGTCTTTGTGCCTTTCCGGATAAATTTTAGAATATGTTAAAAAGTTCGACCGGATATAAATACCCAACTTTTCCCCTGTCGGAAAATTTCCAAGTGTTGGATTTTTCCGTAGTTTAACGACGTTCTAAGTAGTGCAAGTAACGCGATGGTCCCTCTAGAAGACAACAAACCTTAACTCGATTATGTGACCGTCTTGAACTGCCCTTTGAACCTTCGGGTTTGGGGCAGTACGGCGTGCCACATGTGAGGCGTTGGCTTGACCCTTCTACGGCTGGACCGTTGGTACTGAGGCACGAACTGAATGTTGTTAGACTTATTTCATGTGTTGAGCTGTATCGGGAAAACTTGGGTGTTCGACTGTTCGATCGAAAAGTTTAACATTTTCTGTTTATCTGGAATGGGATACAATAATTGGAATTCACAAGTAGTTATGTGATAACTGAATGAATGTTATAAATCTAGCGGTTTAGTCTCACTTGATCGGTTGCCACGGAATTTTGATGTGATCAAAAGTCCGTCGCAATCACGTAGCGTACGCGGATACTCGCCGGGTAAACTTAATAGACAGCCTTACTCCATAGCCCCGACCATGTGACTGTAGGAGAACCCCGTCGCCGAAAGCATCCGTTCGGGTGCTCGCGGTAGCGGTGTTCCGCCTTGGTGCACTTCGTCGACGGTATCGGGGGTGCGGCCGCCTACTAAAGTTTGCGACGAGTATTCGATCAGACTGTCGGGAATCCTGTTGAATTGCCCGACTTGGTATTGAAAAGTGTTTTCGATAAAGAGACTAAAATGCGGGGTTTATAATTGTTAGGCATGTGATGTCTAAGTAATTCATTTGGTCAGGAATGCGATGTCTGAGATGGTTGTGGATTCCAACTGTTGTAGTTTTACACTTTCTTTTCTGTGACCGTAAGTGTAATATGTGATATCGCCGGTTTCGTTGCTATATGTCAACGACAATTGGGATGGACATATTTACTTACGTTGATGACATGTGATGTTATGTGTTGCTGGATATGTTATATTGGATCGTCGTGTTTGAATAGCCGGGGTTTTTTATGTGAGATGAGTGTTTTTCATTTTCATTCATGTAAAAACTTGTATGTAATATTCTTTTATTGGGGCGCTTCCAGGTTGCGGAAGTTGTCACCGTTTGTATATTATTTACTTTTCCGCACTAGGATAGACCCAAGGAGGAGGGCACAAGTAACCGGGTTCTGGAGTCCAGTGGGAGACCAACTCGAGGAGTCGAGTCCGGGTCTCCTAACTCTAGAATTGGTAGGGTTGCTTGCCGCTCTCGTAGGGGTCTAGGGATGTGGGTTTGGCTATTCATCACGACCGTGGAATCCGTGTTTTATACTGGCTCGTATTAAAAACACGGACGTCCTAGTATATCCAATATTTCATATGTTTCTTCTGCTGCGATATCTGTGATGTGATCATGTGATGTTCTGTGATAGATACAGTATATAGTATATATGATATATTATATAGACGTTACTTATGTTTTACACCCGCGCTAGCCCTGCCCCGCTCTGCCGTTAGTTACCTAACCTAACGGTGCACGAGGGGACATCGAGGCGAATGCGAATGGCATAAGTGTACGTCGTATTTATCTGTGATGTTTAGGTACTTAAATGATGGGACTTCATTAATATGATTAATGAAATAAAAGAAACCTAAGATGTTGTAGAATCGAATTTCAAAATAAAACAGGTAGCTACAGTTTTTGCTTTGCACAGCGGTATATGAGATATATCCTGCACCTTATTCGATAAGGAAAGGACCGAGATCCCTTCACCGGGAGTGACTCCTTTAGCAATAACTGGCAGATGCTACAAATTCGGTTTGTCTTTTGATTGCTTTTAAGTGTTTTTGCTTTGCACAGTGATATATATGATATATCCTGCACCTCATTCGACGAGGAAAGGACCGACGATCCCTTCACCGGGAGTGACTCCTTTAGCAAAACTAGAAAAGCCTCAAAAGCACTCCATTTTAAAATCATTTGATTCTACAACGATATAAAGTTCATTACGCAAAAGGTTTTCTTAAAAACCTGTCGTAGCCCTCCGTCATTTCAGATAGGTAATAGTTAGTATTCGTGCTGCGTTTGTTGACTCAGTCAAGGCGTAGTGTGCGGTAGCTGATTATTGCTTATCTGCAAAGCATATGATGCGATTGGATTAGGGTAGTCGTGCGGCCTTGTTGACTCAGTCAAGGGTCGTGCGGGTGGGTTTAATTCAATCGAGAAATGACGGGTTGAACTTTACTTGCGGTCTATGGTTTGTTGACTCAGTCAAGGTCATAGATCGCATGGGGCAAAATATTATCGGGAATTTCAAGTGTTGAAATTTGCAATGAGATTGCATACCTTCTATGAGATAGTTGGATCCCGATACCCGCTGCGAGTAAGTGTTACTCCTGGGAGAGTTTTATACATTACAATTAGCCGATCAAGTAGGTGTCTAGAAAGGTGTCAACGGGGTTACGCCTCTGGGAAAACGAGGTTTACATTAATTAGGTTCGTGCGAAAGCACGGGGGACCTCCCTCAAAGTACCGACACTGGCCTGGCTGAAAGATTGGCGAACTTGTAGTGTGTAATTAATCCCGGCTAGTCTTTCCTTTTAGGGTTTGAAGGAAGATTTGATAAAAAGCAGTGGGAGCCATCCTGATTAGATAAAATAATAACCAATCTATTCTTGACAGAGCGCACGCTGAGTGTTTTCTTCTCTCTCTCTCCAGGTAGCGACCATGTCACGCCTTAATCAAGATAATAATACGGAATATTGACCGAACCCGCTTGTTATACTGAGCTGGGGAACGTTGGTCTCGCTCCAACTTATAATTGTTATAAGACAGAGCAGGAAATTGGGGATTACCAGAATTCCCGTGCCGCCCAAACGAAGAGAGTGCATGCTGATGCATCATCTTCGGGTGTGTTCTTTACAGAGAACTATTTCTCAGTATCCTTTACGTCCTGGGTATGTGATACCGAATCAGGATCCCGCATATGTAATATGTTACATGGGCTACAGATAGGTAAAGAACTGAGAACGGGTGATAAGTTTCATGAGACAGAAAATGGGGCAAGTGTTGCAGCCAAGTCTGTTGGTCACTGTCACCCTGTATTACCAATACATTGATTCTGAACGAATGTTATTAGATACCGAACCTGATATACAAAATCATATCAGTCTCTTTATTAGT